>CP136055.1:149034244-150234244 GCA_032464435.1 Aegilops umbellulata
TATCATATTTTATTTGCTTTTGGTTTTGATCCTATAAAAATCCTAAGCAACTCAAGGACCCACGGAGAGAGTTAGGGATTTCGTTATTTTCATATTTGAGTTTTCTCAAATTTTGAGAATAGGATCATTTCATTTTATTTATTTTATCATCAATTATTTCTATTACAAAAATATGAGAGAGGGAATAAAATGACTTCCCCAAAATATAGAAATATTGAGGATTTAATAATAAAATCAAATAAGAATTTATTTCGGAGTTTTTCAATATTTTATTTGAATTTAGGAAAAATATGCGTTTTTCCAAATTTCATTTAGGGCTCAAATAAATGTTCACTTTGTCGGGCTTGATTTTAGAAGCCCGGGAAAATTTATTTAGGGATTTTTGGAGTAAGTTTAGTATTTCTTTTTTTTTCTGAGCGTAATTATAAAAAAAACGAAACCGACCTTGGGCCGTGCCCGAGCGGGACTCCGCCCGGGCGACGCCTTTAAATAGCGCCGCACCCGAGCCCCAGGCCCGTCAGCCGCCGCCCGAGCCCACCCGCCTGAAACCCTAGCCGCCGCCCGCGCCAGCGCCCGCCGCCGCCGCTGGAGCCGCGCGTCGCCCGAGGTTCGCCGCCGCCTCGAAATCCGTGCTGGTTTTTAAAAAAAACGATTGGTTTTCGTCGGTTTTATTTTCGGTTTTTTTCGGCTTTCTTTTATTTTTTTTATTATTTATTTTCGGATTTGGTTAATTAACAAATTAATCCGTTCGTCGTTTTCTTTTTCGTCGGATTTTCCGCGGTTATTTTCTGATCCGATTTTCGTTTCAGTATAAATTTCCGCGGCTATGTTTGGAAATAGTTCCGAGAGGCTATGTAGCAGCATTGGAAATTCAGACAACTTTGATGGATAGAATCAAAGAAGCTCAAAAGACTGACATGGAGATTGCCACTATAAAGGAGAAAATGAACGAAGGAAAAACTAAGGGATTTCGTGAAGATGAGCACGATACTCTATGGTTTGAAGACCGTGTCTATGTGCCCAATGACCCAGAGATCAGGAAGTTGATTCTGCAAGAGGCACATGATTCACCCTATTCGATTCACCCAGGAAATACCAAGATGTATTTGGATTTGAAGGATACTTTCTGGTGGACCGGAATGAAGAAGGATATTGCGGAGTATGTAGCAGTTTGTGATGTATGTCAGAGAGTAAAGGCAGAGCATCAGAAGCCAGCAGGATTGTTGCAGCCATTGCCGATACCCGAATGGAAGTGGGATAAGTTAGGCATGGATTTTATTACGGGATTACCAAGGACTCGTTCAGGCTATGACTCGATTTGGGTTGTACTTGATCGATTGACGAAGGTAGCTCATTTCATCCCAGTAAAGACCACCTACACCAGTGCTAAGTTGGCAAAGATATACATGACCAGGATCGTATGTCTGCATGGAGTTCCGAGGAGTATCGTATCAGATAGAGGAACCCAGTTTACCTCAAAGTTCTGGAAGCAGTTGCTTGAGACTTTGGGTACCAGGCTAGAATTCAGTACAACTTTTCATCCGCAGATAGATGGACAGACCGAGAGAGTCAATCAGATTTTGGAAGATATGCTGAGAGCTTGTGCGCTAGACTATGGATCTAGTTGGGATGGCAATTTGCCATATGGAGAGTTCTCTTACAACAGCAGTTACCAAACCAGTTTGAAGATGGCCCTTTTCGAAGCTTTGTACGGAAGGAGGTGCAGGGCACCGTTATCATGGGACGAAGTTGGAGACCGCCAGTTGTTTGGACCTGATTTGATTAAGGAGTCTGAACAGAAGGTGAAGTTGATTCGTGATAGGCTCAAGGTAGCCCAGTCCAGGCAGAAGAGTTACGCAGATTCTAAACACAAGGAGACAGTTTACGAAGTCGTAGACAGAGTTTATCTTAGAGTATCTCCACTTCGAGGGATTAAGCGTTTTGGAGGTAAGGGAAAGTTAGCGCCACGATTTGTAGGACCATATCGAGTTTTGGAGCGTATGGGAGAAGTGGCCTACAAGTTGGAATTGCCCGAAGGATTGTCAGGAGTTCATGATGTATTCCACGTTTCTTAGTTGAAGAAGTGCCACGCGGAGATGGCTGACATACCCTTGAGAGACACAGTGCCATTGGAAGCAATTCAGTTGGATAACGATTTGACCTATGAGGAGAAACCAGTTAAGATTCTCGAGTTTGCCAGCCGAGTCACTCGCAGTAAGGTTATCAAGTTTTGCAAAGTTTAGTGGAGCCACCATACAGAGGATGAAGCCACCTGGGAGCGAGAGGAAGATTTACTCAAGGACCACCCTCACCTATTTTCTAGCCAACCCGAATCTCGAGGGCGAGATTCATCTTAAGGGGGGTAGGTTTGTAACATCCTAAATTTTCAATTTGGAATGTTATACATTAGATCATCGTGCATATCATATTTTATTTGCTTTTGGTTTTGATCCTATAAAACTCCTAACCAACTCAAGGACCCACGGAGAGAGTTGGGGATTTCATTATTTTCATATTTGAGTTTTCTCAAATTTTGAGAATAGGATCATTTGATTTTATTTATTTTATCATCAATTATTTCTATTACAAAAATATGAGAGAGGGAATAAAATGACTTTCCCAAAATATAGAAATATTGATGATATAATAATAAAATCAAATAAGAATATTTTTCGGAGTTTTTCGATATTTTATTTGAATTTAGGAAAAATATGCGTTTTTGAAAATTGCATTTAGGGCCCAAATAAATGTTCACTTTGTCGGCTTGATTTTAGAAGCCCAGGAAAAATTATTTCGGGATTTTTGGAGTCCGTTTAGTATTTCTTTTTATTTTTCTTCCGAGCGTAATTATAAAAAAAGGAAACCGACCTTGGGCCGTGCCCGAGCGGGACTCCGCCCGGGGGACGCCTTTAAATAGCGCCGCACCCGAGCCCCAGGCCCGTCAGCCGCCGCCCGAGCCCTCCCACCCGAAACCCTAGCCGCCGCCTGCGCCAGCGCCCGCCGCCGCCGCCGCCGCCGCCGTGGCCGCCGCCGCCGCCGCCGGAGCCGCGCGTCGCCGCCGCCGGAGCCGCGCGTCGCCCGAGGTTCGCCGCCGCCTCGAAAACCGTGCTGGTTTTTTAAAAAAATCGATTGGTTTTCGTCGGTTTTATTTTCGGTTTTTTATTATTTTATTTATTTTATTATTTATTTTCAGATTTGGTTAATTAACAAATTAATCCGTTCGTCGTTTTTCTTTTTCGTCGGATTTTCCGCGGTTATTTTCTGATCGCGATTTCTGATCCGATTTTCGTTTTAGTATAACTTTTCGCTCGTTTATCGGAATCAGGCGATTCAAGCGCCTGGAGTTTCATCTCGAAACCCTCATTCCAATTAATCAACTTAAACAAGTTTTTGCTACCGTAAAATTTGACTTAGATCCAGATTACTAGAACGAAGTTGTTTTCTTTCGCCGTTTGACTTTGGTTGCTTCGTTCGATTTGATTCTTTTTGCAAACCGGAGTTCTTAAGTTGAACTTTCTGGTTAGATCTCTTATTTGAGTTTTACCTGTGCATTAGATGAGTACTTATTGTATGCTTGTTTGTTTGTCTGCGATAGAATAATCGGAGTGCGCCGCCTGTTACTTCGAATTTCTAGGTTTCGCGGATCATCAGCAAGGCAAGTAACACTTTGATCATACCTCTTTTACTACCCAGTTTTATTGCATTAGATCAATCCTCAAACACTGCATGATTAGGATCTAATTTAAATTGTGGGATGGGAAGTAGTTGAGGTAGTACCTATTACCTGTTTATTTATGAAACCTTTGGGAGTTACTTCTACGTTTGCTTATTATGCCATGCTATGCTAATAGACGTGGATTGGGTCAGTGATATCCATGACAGATGTGAGATTGTTAATTAATGATTTATCTAAGGTGGCAACTTAAACACACATCTGGGTGGATTGAGGCACCTGGGTATTCCAGGATTGTCTGTTTCTTTTTGGACCGCCACCCAGGCTCAAAGGGATCATGAGATTATTCAAACTAGAAACTTCCGTGTGCAGCCACAAGCCATTATGGGCTCTGGCATAGTTGATTAAGTCGTGCGAACTCTTACAGGGTAGACTAGCAGATGTAGGGGAAAGTAGGTGTACCGGTCTATCCAACGTAAGGTGCTAGCGCTTCTAAAAGACTATGTCTCGGTCATCCGTTTCTCAAACACCATGCAGTGCGAGAAATCCAACGGAGGCGATCAAGTCTTGTGGGGAAAAGTGCGCAAACCTCCGCAGAGTGTACAAACTAATCATGGTTAGCCGTGTCCCCGGTTATGGACGTTTTGAGTATCTAGTACCTGGATATCATGTGAATCTCATCATGTTACTTCTAAAATTAATATTGTTGGGTTTTAATGATGATTATTTTAATTGGGATTGAGGATGCTGTCAACCATTCTCAATGATTAACAACCACCATGATAGTTAAATAATTTTATTCCTTTGCAGTAGGGAAAAATTGGCTTTACGCAAAATTGTAACCATTGAGCTTTCCACCAGCCATATATGCATGTAGTATAGGCTAATCATTCATTATTCTCTATGTGTTACATTGCCAGCATATTCCATGTGCTGACCCGTTTTCGGGCTGCAACATTTCATGTTGCAGACTTTTCAGACGACGAGTAAGGTGCTTTTAGGTCGTGGTTCTATACTCAGTGATGCCGTTGGGGTTGATGGACTCACTTATCTTCCAAGCCTTCCGCAGTTATCGTTGTTAGATGGCCTTAAGCCATATTTATTGTAATAAGTTCTCTTTGAGACATCGATGTAATAAGTGTGTGATTGCTACTCTGTTATAAATCCTTCGAAGTACTGTGTGGTGTCATCATTACTGATCCAGGGATGACACCGGAGCACAGAGGTCATACTGTTTGAGGTCTGGTCGCTACAGAGATGGTATCAGAGCACACGCTGACTGTAGGACACGACCACTAAGCTAAAGCCCTAGTTCACTACTCTCTTCTCATTTCTGACTCCTCATCTTTTCTACTCTTTTAGGATGACGGAAGCGAGGATCAAGTTCACCCAGCCGGATGAAGATACACCTTTTGGACGACACTTGAAGGAAGTCACTAGGTACCTCAACATTGGAATACCAAGCTTCACCGGGACCTACAACGCCACTTTACCCGAAGAGGAGCGTTGGAAGATTCAAGATCTAGTTCCAGGAAGGACGTTCGCGCCAATCACGGAGACCATAGAGTGTGTTTTCAATGCACCAACATGGAATCTGGGAAAGAGCATGGCAGCTCATATCACCATGGGACGCATTGGAGAAGTTTACCAAGAAGACCTCATGGACACTATTTACCAGATTTGCGGACGCTGAGACGAACAATGGGAGATAGTTAGCACTAAGAAAGATAGATCCATTGCAGCTTTCATCCAGGAGTTAAACCAGCACATTCGACGCCAGGAGAACCAGATGTGCGCAGACATGATGGAGTTGGAGAAGGCAAAAGCCAAGATTATTGAGCTAGAGGAGAACTGAAGGCCACTCGCAAGGACTACATGGATGAGATTGTAGCTCTAGTGAGACAAAACGGCGATCTTAAGGAGAAGATTGAAGAACTCATTGGGGAATTCAGCACCCGGAGGAGAAGATGAAGATTGCACCTGTCCAGACAACTACATCATCATCGACGACACCGATTCTGATCCTAGTGATGATGACTTCGAAGATGAAACTGGAGCAGATATCATGGAGTCTTTATCGGACCAGTTTTTCTAAATAGACCACCATAACAGTAGTAGTGTTCCACCATGTAAATATTATAGTCCACACACTTTTGCGATAGTTCTAGAACGATTGTATGCCCTTGTTTGATTGAATGAAGTGATTTTGTGTGCATTTGTCTCATGTGCATTTGGGTAGTGTTTTCTCTTTAGACCTCATTCTATTCTTAATTCTCATCTTTTCTAATCTTCAGATGCCTCCGAAGGCATGTTTTCCCAACAGATTTAATTATTCTGGAATCTCAAGGTTTGGATGTAATTCTCAGTATGGATTGGCTGTCGATGTATGGAGGAAACATCGATTGCGCTAGTAAGACAACTTTGCTTACAATGCCAGAAGGAAGAAGGATCAAGTATGTATCTCGGCATGCGCCCAACAGGACACAAGTAAATTCCTTATCAAGAGTTGTGCAGGAGGAAGTACCAGTGGTAAAGGATTTCCCTGACGTATTTCCAGAAGAGTTGCCAGGCATGCCACCAGATAGAGACATTGAGTTTTTGATTGAGCTTTTGCCAGGCACAGGGCCAATATCGAAGAGACCTTACAGGATGCCCACACAAGATTTGGTGGAGATTAAGAAACAGATTAAGGAGTTACTGGATAAAGGTTACATTCGCCCAAGTTCTTCGCCTTGGGGATCACCAGTACTTCTAGTGGAGAAGAAGGATGGATCGTTAAGGATGGTTGTTGATTATCGTGGATTGAACGAGGTAACAATCAAGAACAAGTACCCACTACCAATGATCAATGATCTGTTTGATCGGTTGCAAGGAGCTAAAGTGTTTTCTAAGATCGACTTGTGATCAGGGTACCATCAGTTGAAGATTCGGGAACAGGACATCCCTAAGACAGCATTCACCACAAGATATGGACTGTATGAATATACCGTTATGTCATTTGGACTGACTAACGCACCTGCCTATTTCATGAACATGATGAACAAAGTGTTTATGGAGTTTTTGGATAAGTTCATCGTGGTATTCATTGATGATATTCTGGTTTATTCGAAGAATGAAGAGGAGCATAAAGAACATTTGCGATTGTTACTTGAGAAGCTCAGAGAACATCAGCTATATGCCAAGTTCAGCAAATGTGAGTTTTGGTTGAAGGAAGTAGGATTCCTCGGACACGTTATAACCGGAGAAGGAATAGCAGTTGATCCCACAAAGGTTATCACTGTGACCAATTGGGAAGCACCAACAACAGTTGGAGAGATCCGGAGTTTTCTTGGACTCGCAGGATACTACCGGAGATTTATTGAGAACTTCTCGAAGATTGCAAAGCCTATGACGGAGTTGCTGAAGAAGGATACTAAGTTCGTATGGACTGAGGAGTGTGAGGCTAGTTTCCAGGAATTGAAGAAACGTTTGGTTACCTCACTAGTGTTGATTTTGCCAGAACAGACCAAGGATTATGAGGTGTACTGCGACGCTTCACGTCGAGGACTTGGAGTTGTGCTTATGCAGGAGGGAAGAGTTGTTTTGTATGCTTCACGACAACTGAAGCCTCACGAACTGAATTATGCCACGCATGATTTGGAGTTAGCAGTCATAGTGCATGCATTAAAGACATGGAGACATTTCCTCATTGGAAATCATTGTGAGGTGTACACGGATCACAAGAGTTTGAAGTACATTTTCACGCAGAAGGAGTTGAATCTCAGACAAAGGAGATGGTTGGAGCTCATCAAGGATTATGATATGAGGTTGCATTACCATCCGGGAAAGGCTAATGTAGTAGCTGACGCATTGAGCCGTAAGAGCCATGTCAATACACTAATGACGGGAGAGATACCAAAGGAGTTAGTCGAGGATCTTCGTGAGCTATGTTTGGAAATAGTTCTGAGAGGCTACGTAGCAGCATTGGAAATTCAGACAACTTTGATGGATAGAATCAGAGAAGCTCAGAAGACTGACAAGGAGATTGCCACTATAAAGGAGAAAATGAACGAAGGAAAAACTAAGGGATTTCGTGAGGATGAGCACGATACTCTATGGTTTGAATATCGTGTCTATGTGCCCAATGACCCGGAGATCAGGAAGTTGATTCTGCAAGAGGCACGTGATTCACCTTATTCGATTCACCCAGGAAATACCAAGATGTATTTGGATTTGAAGGATACTTTCTAGTGGACCGGAACGGAGAAGGATATTGCGGAGTATGTAGCAGTTTGTGATGTATGTCAGAGAGTAAAGGCAGAGCATCAGAAGCCAGCAGGATTGTTGCAGCCATTGTCGATACCCGAATGGAAGTGGGATAAGTTAGGCATGGATTTTATCACGGGATTACCAAGGACTCGTTCAGGCTATGACTCGATTTGGGTTGTACTTAATCGATTGACGAAGGTAGCTCATTTCATCCCAGTAAAGACCACCTACACCAGTGCTAAGTTGGCAAAGATATACATGACCAGGATCGTATGTCTGCATGGAGTTCCGAGGAGTATCGTATCAGATAGAGGAACCCAGTTTACCTCAAAGTTCTGGAAGCAGTTGCTTGAGACTTTGGGTACCAAGCTAGAATTCAGAACAGCTTTTCATCCGCAGACAGATGGACAGACCGAGAGAATCAATCCGATTTTGGAAGATATGCTGAGAGCTTGTGCGCTAGACTATGGATCTTGTTGGGACGACAATTTGCCATATGCAGAGTTCTCTTACAACAGCAGTTACCAAACCAGTTTGAAGATGGCCCCTTTCGAAGCTTTGTACGGAAGGAGGTGCAAGACACCGTTATCATGGGACGAACTTGGAGACCGCCAGTTGTTTGGACCTGATTTGATTAAGGAGTCTGAACATAAGGTGAAGTTGATTCGTGATAGGCTCAAGGTAGCCCAGTCCAGGCAGAAGAGTTACGCAGATTCTAAATGCAAGGAGACAGTTTACGAAGTCGTAGACAGAGTTTATCTTAGAGTATCTCCACGTCGAGGGATTAAGCGTTTTGGAGTTAAGGGAAAGTTAGCGCCACGATTTGTAGGACCATATCGAGTTTTGGAGCGTATGGGAGAAGTGGCCTACAAGTTGGAATTGCCCGAAGGATTGTCAGGAGTTCATGATGTATTCCATGTTTCTTAGTTGAAGAAGTGTCACGCGGAGATGGCTGACATACCCTTGAGAGACACAGTGCCATTGGAAGCAATTCAGTTGGATAACGATTTGACCTATGAGGAGAAACCAGTTAAGATTCTCGAGTTTGCCAGCCGAGTCACTCGCAGTAAGGTTATCAAGTTTTGCAAAGTTTAGTGGAGCCACCATACGGAGGATGAAGCCACCTGGGAGCGAGAGGAAGATTTACTCAAGGACCACCCTCACCTATTTTCTAGCCAACCCGAATCTCGAGGGCGAGATTCATCTTAAGGGGGGTAGGTTTGTAACATCCTAAATTTTCAATTTGGAATGTTATACATTAGATCATCGTGCATATCATATTTTATTTGCTTTTGGTTTGATCCTATAAAAATCCTAAGCAACTCAAGGACCCACGGAGAGAGTTGGGGATTTCGTAATTTTCATATTTGAGTTTTCTCAAATTTTGAGAATAGGATCATTTGATTTTATTTATTTTATCATCAATTATTTCTATTACAAAAATATGAGAGGGGGAATAAAATGACTTTCCCAAAATATAGAAATATTGAGGATTTAATAATAAAATCAAATAAGAATTTATTTCGGAGTTTTTCGATATTTTATTTGAATTTAGGAAAAATATGCGTTTTTCAAAATTGCTTTTAGGGCCCAAATAAATGTTCGCTTTGTCGGGCTTGATTTTAGAAGCGCGGGAAAATTTATTTCGGGATTTTTGGAGTCCGTTTTATATTTCTTTTTATTTTTCTTTCGAGCGTAATAGCGTAATTATAAAAAAAAACGAAACCGACCTTAGGCCGTGCCCGAGCGGGACTCCGCCCGGGGGACGCCTTTAAATAGCGCCGCACCCGAGCCCCAGGCCCGTCAGCCGCCGCCTGAGCCCACCCGCCCGAAACCCTAGCCGCCGCCCGCGCCAGCGCCCGCCGCCGCCGCCGCCGGAGCCGCGCGTCGCCCGTGGTTCGCCGCCGCCTCGAAATCCATGCCGTTTTAAAAAAAACCAATTGGTTTTCTTCTGTTTTATTTTTTGGTTTTTTTATTATTTTAATATTTATTTTCGGATTTGGTTAATTAACGAATTAATCCGTTCGTCGTTTTTCTTTTTCGTCGGATTTTCCGTGGTTATTTTCTGATCGTGATTTCTGATCCGATTTTCGTTTTAGTATAACTTTTCGCTCGTTTATCGGAATCAGGCGATTCAAGCGCCTGGAGTTTTGTCTCGAAACCCTCTTTCCAATTAATCAACTTAAACAAGTTTTTGCTACTGTAAAATTTGACTTAGATCCAGATTACTAGAACGAAGTTGTTTTCTTTCGCCGTTTGACTTTGGTTGCTTCGTTTGATTTGATTCTTTTTGCAAGCCGGAGTTCTTAAGTTGAACTTTCTGGTTAGATCTCTTATTTGAGTTTTACATGTGCATTAGATGAGTACTTATTGTATGCTTGTTTGTTTGTCTGCGATAGAATACCCGGAGTGCGCCGCCTATTACTTCGAATCTCTAGGTTTCGCAGATCATCAGCCAGTCAAGTAGCACTTTGATCATACCTCTTTTACTACCCAGTTTTATTGCATTAGATCAATCCTCAAACACTGCATGATTAGGATCTAATTTAAATTGTGGGATGGGAAGTAGTTGAGGTAGTACCTATTACCTGTTTATTTATGAAACCTTTGGGAGTTACTTCTACGTTTACTTATTATGCCATGCTATGCTAATAGACGTGGATTGGGTGAGTGATATCCATGACAGATGTGAGATTGTTAATTAATGGTTTATCTAAGGTGGCAACTTAAACACACATCTGGGTGGATTGAGGAACCTGGGTATTCCAGGATTGTCTGTTTCTTTTTGGACCGCCACCCAGGCTCAAAGGGATCGTGAGATTATTCAAACTAGAAACTTCTGTGTGCAGCCACAAGCCATTATGGGCTCTCGCATAGTTGATTAAGTCGTGCGAACTCTTACAGGGTAGACTAGCAGATGTAGGGGAAAGTAGGTGTACCGGTCTATCCAACGTAAGGTGCTAGCGCTTCTGAAAGACTATGTCTTGGTCATCCGTTTCTCAAACACCATGCAGTGCAAGAAATCCAACGGAGGCGATCGAATCTTCTGGGGAAAAGTGCACAAACCTCTGCAGAGTGTACAAACTAATCATGGTTAGCCGTGTCCCTGGTTATGGATGTTTTGAGTATCTAGTACTTGGATATCATGTGAATCTCATCATGTTACTTCTAAAATTAATATTGTTGGGTTTTAATGATGATTATTTTAATTGGGATTGAGGATGCTGTCAACCATTCTCAATGATTAACAACCACCATGATAGTTAAATAATTTTATTCCTTTGCAGTAGGGAAAAATTGGCTTTACGCAAAATAGTAACCATAGAGCTTTCCACCAGCCATATATGCATGTAGTATAGGCTAATCATTCATTATTCTCTATGTGTTACATTGCCAGCATATTCCATGTGCTGACCCGTTTTCGGGCTGCAACGTTTCATGTTGCAGACTTTTCAGACGACGAGTAAGGTGCTTTTAGGTCGTGGTTCTATACTCAGTGATGCCGTTGGAGTTGATGGACTCACTTATCTTCCAAGCCTTCCGTTGTTATCGTTGTTAGATGGTTTTAAGCCATATTTATTGTAATAAGTTCTCTTTGAGACATCGATGTAATAAGTGTGTGATTGCTACTCTGTTATAAATCCTTCGAAGTACTATGTGGTGTCAGCATTACTGATCCAGGGATGACACTGGAGCACAGAGGTCAGACTGTTTGAGGTCTGGTCGATACAATTTGTAAGAAAAACAAATGTATCCAATTTAGGCAGCATCATATTCTCATGAACATTAGAATCATTACCAAGAAACGGAAGTACCTGATAATTTAATTGGCGTGCGCGAGCTCTAGTAGTTGGTCTAGTATATGTAGTAGTAGGGGTTGTGGGTGTAACAATGGTATTGATGTCCTCATCAGTGACCAGCAACCGTTGTAGTCAAAACTCTCAAAGCATGGATAGAGCGATTAACAGGGAGACTCAAATGCACGACGTAGATGTATGTGGAGCTGGGAATGCTTATAATATGGTAGCAAAAATGGTCAGCAATAATCAATTCAGAGTTGCAAAGTTGAATAAATGCTCAACGACGGTATTGTGCTGGTCCTAGGCTAGACCGTACTAGAGACGCGAGCCTAGAGCAGTAACAAAACATGGCGCTGCACGTAAACGAGGAGCACACTCTGATTTTTTTTTCTTTTTTCACTTTATTTTTGCACTTTCTTTTTTCCTCTTTTTTTGCTCCGCAACATTTTTTTTCGAAAAAGTCTACAAATGTCCTAAAAACTGCCTAGCCAGAATTTTCCAGACTTAGTTTTTTTTAAACTGGAACTATTTTTCTTCTGCGGATGGCTCGAAAGTTGGGGAGTCCTACTCTGTCACGACTCGGAGTATCGTGTGATCTGGAAATCAAGAACAAAGCTACAATTACTGGACTCGGACTAGGACTAGTGGCGGAGATGAATCTGGTGGAAACTCGGACTGGTGGCGGATATATGCAGGGCGGTGGAACACTGACTGGTGGCGAATCTGTGATGGAGGTGGACTCGGATTAGCGTGATGGCGGTGGATATGTGGTATATGGTAGCGGCGATGATGATGGTGGTATATGGCAGCGGTGATGACGATGGTAGTATATGGCAGCGGTGATGATGATGGTGGTATATGGCAGCGGCGATGATGGTGGTATATGGCAGCGGTAATGACGATGGTGCGGCGGCGGCGTGACAACTTGTGAACAGAACTCGAAACTCTAAAGTACTAGACGCTAGGACCAGCAACTTGACACGACGATGCAACCGCAAAATCAGCAAAGCAAATACAGAAAAGATTATGCAAAGGCTCAGACAGGTTCGGATAAGATGAACTAACCCTAATTATTTCTTGGCTTTTTCGTGGACTATAGGTATGAAGAACAGACTCGATCTAAACTACGAAAAACTATAAAATCTCACCGAGCAACCTGGAAATCTGATACCACTTGATAGAGGCAAAGGTGTCCCGATGTTTCCATGAGATGGTGGCTATCATTTTCTGTGGGAGTCGACCTTGACGATCCGACTACGAACGTGCGAGATGTCGCACCTTAGCAATCGCTAAACCAACTTCCGAGGGTTATTGACCACGCCGGAGCACGATCAACCTGACCACGAGGGCATGTTTCCTGCGAGCAAACAAAGAACAAGCAAGAAACTAAGATTGCAATCTGGATATTGTGAATATAAGAGGAAAGCTTTATTAATGAAGGTGGGGTTCTGTGACGCCTTGGTCTGGTCATTGAACACAAACGAAGTACGCGAAGTTGCAGCTATGGCGAACTTTTAATCTAAATGATGAGGACATCAATACCATTGTTACACCCACAGCCCCTACTGTTACATATACTGGACCAATTACTAGAGCTCGCACACGCCAATTAAATTACCAGGTACTTTCATTTCTTGGTAATGATTCTAATGTTCATGAGAATATGATACTGCCTAAATTGGATACATTTGTTTTGCTTACAAATGAAGGGCCTAGCTTGGAGAAGGATGAACATTGGAGCAAGAACACGCATGGAGTTGATGGCATGCGCAAGGGGATCAAGAACGGAGTTACAAGTGATGATTTCAGGACTTTGAAGCCACCATAAGGAGTGCATGAAGCCTTGGACGAAATATACAAGATGCCACTTCATAATATTCGTCCATAGGCTATTCTAGGTGCGGCGTCACCTTAATATTGGGCCAGGCCCCTGTAATTTCGAAATACTTAAGTATAGGCTATTTTTAGAGTCCGTATGTGTGAGGAAACAAGAGTTAGGGTCGGTTTCGGACCCCACCCTCAAGGGCCACGAAATTCCCTCCTCTTCCTCCATATATACAGCCCTTAGGGCGTCGTTTAGACTTTGGGTTTTGTTTAGATTAAAAGTTCGCCATAGCTGCAACTTCGCGTACTTCGTTTGTGTTCAACGACCAGACCGAGGCGTCATAGAACCCCACCTTCATTAATAAAGCTTTCCTCTTTTATTTGCAATATCCAGATTGCAATCTCAGTTTCTTGCTTGTTCTTCGTTTGCTCGCAGGAAATAGACCCTCGTGGTCAGGTTGATCGTGCTCAGGCGTGGTCAATAACCCCTCGGAAGTTGGTTTAGCGATTGCTAAGGCGCGATGTCTTCGCACGTTCGTAGTCGGATCGTCAAAGTCGACTCCCACAGAAAACGATTGCTATCTCATTGAAACATCAGGACACCTCGGTCTTTATCAAGTGGTATTAGATTTCCAGGTCGCTCGGTGAGATTTTACAGTTTTTCGTAGATTAGATCGAGTATGCTCTTCATACCTAAAGTCCACGAAAAAGCCACAAAAAAAATTAGGGTTAGTTCATCATATCTGAACCAATCTGAGCCTTTGCATAATCTTTTAAGGGTTTTTGCTTTGTTGAATTTGCGGTTGCATCGTCGTGTCAAGTTGCTGGTCTTAGAGTCTAGTCTTTTAGAGTTTCGAGTTCTGGTCATAAGTTGTCACGCCGCCGCTGCACCATCATCATCGCCTTGCCATCTACCACCATTGCTTATCCGCCACCGCTCTGAATCTGTATCCATATACCACCACCAATCCTATCCATATACCACCACCAATCTGTATCCATATACCACCACCAGTCTATACTCATATACCACCACCGCTACCATATACCACCACCGCTGCCATATACCACCACCATATATCCACCACCAATCCAAGTTCTTCTCATATTAGGTTTGTTTTCGAGATCCATCTAAATTCCGATTCGTATTTCCTTGCCTGCGTAGGTCTCGGAAAATTAATTCGACCCCATGCAGTTTTTAGGCCAAAATTTCGACGACCGAAAATATTTTCTCCCTATCCTAGTTTAGGCTGTTCTGCGTCTTTTGAGACACCCGCCATCATAGTGATTTTTGGTCGCACTTCTTCGGCGTCGCTGCCCTGATTTCCGAAAAAAATTGTCAAAAAAATTTCATACCCATCTTGTCAGTTTGACATGGGAAGAGTTTCGAGACACTCGCCATTATAGTGATTTTTCGCAAAAAAAAAGAGGAGCGAAAAAAGAGCGCAAAAAAAAACAGAGCGAAAAAAAATTCCAGAGTGTGCTTTTCCCTTGTTTCCGTGCAGCGCCGTGATTTTGTTAGTGTTCTAGGCTCGCGTCTCTAGCACGGCCTAGCCTAGGACTAGCACAGTACCGCCGTTGAGCGTTTATTCAACTTTGCATCTCTGAATTGATTATTGCTGACCTTTTTTCTACCATACTATAAGCCTTCCCAGCTCAACATACATCTACGTCGTGCGTTTGACTCTCCCTGGCAATTGCTCTATCCAAGCTTTTGAGAGTTTTGACTACAACGGTTGTCGTTCACCGCCTGCTGCTGGGTAAGAACTGGTGTGAATTTGAGATTTGCTTGACAGATTTGTGACTGTCCACCACACCACCACCACCACTTCCTAGTAGTCTGTCGAATCATATTCTTGTGTGTTTCTATTGCTGCTAACCATGGCAGGATCACAAGCCGACGAGACTAACTGGGAGAACATGACAAACAAAGTGTTACATGATAAGTTTCAACAAATGATGAGTGGACAGGTGGAAGATGTGCTAAATAGATTTGAAGAGGCCATGGAGAAGATAGATGGCATTGAGAAGGCATTCGAAACAAAGCTCGATAACAAGTTTAATGAATTGCTCGTGCATCTACCACCACCACCATCGGCTGCACCTAACGCACCTCTACAACAACAACAACGACTACCTCCACATCGCGAAACAGCCCTCCGCCGAGCGAGCCGTGTCCCTCTTCAGCCTGGCCAAGCTGCTGGTGCTGCTGCTGATACTTCTGTGGCTCATGCTGCTGATGTGGGAGATTACGAGGATGAGGTTGATCAACATCAAAACTACGTGCAACCACAAGCACCACAACCACCAGGCCGTCCACATGCAAATAATGGCAATGTTAGGGCTCCCCCTCAGGTACGAGATCATGACCATCTCCCTAAACTGAAATTGAAAATTCCACCATTTGAGGGTAGATATGTTCCTGATATATATCTTACTTGGGAGTTAGAAACTGAACAATGATTTACATGTTTACAATATCTTGAGTAGAGACGTGTTCCTGCTGCTGTCTGTGCTTTCACTAGCTTTGCATGTGTTTGGTGGTCTGAACATTGTAGATTATATCATGTTCCAGGTACTTGGGCTGCTTTGAAAACTGCTATGCTTACTCGTTGGGTTCCACCATATTATCAACATGAATTACTTCAAAAATTGCAGCGCTTAAGACAAGGATAAAATTCGGTAGAAGAATATTATCAGGAATTACAAACTGGCTTGATTAGATGTGGTATTGTTGAGGAGAATGAAGCTATGCTTGCACGTTTTCTGGGTGGATTAAATAGAGAGATTCAGACCATTCTAGACTACAAGGATTATAATAATATCACTCGTTTATTCCATCTTGCTTGTAAAGCTGAACGTGAAGTGCAGGATCGACAGGCACTGGCGCGAACTAACTTTTCTACAGGTCAACCTTCATCATGGACACCACGTGCATCATCTACTTCCACACGTTTTGCTACACCGGCACCTCCGTCGGCTGCCACCTCCAACCGTGATACAATAAAGCAGGCACAATCACCACTATCTGCCAAGAGCACACCTTCTGGGCCTGCAAAGAGCTCTTCTTCATCCATGGCATCAACAGGGCAAACACATGATATTATTTGTCGACGTTGCAAGGGTGGAGGTCATTATGCGAGAGAATGCCCATCTAAGCGTGTGATGATTGTTACTGAGGATGGTGGGTATGAGTCCGCTAGTGACTACGATGAGGAGACTTTGGCTCTGATTACACATGAAGAACATGGTGGAGATGATTCTGATCATGAGACGCAATACATGGCTGTTGAAGATGCTGACAGGTATGAATGTTTAGTTGCTCAACGTGTTTTGAGTGTGCAGGTCACGCAAGCTGAGCGAAATCAGAGGCATGATTTGTTCCATACAAAGGGAGTTGTGAAGGAACGTTCTGTTCGCGTCATCATAGATGGAGGGAGCTGCAACAACTTGGCTAGCATGGAGATGGTGGAGAAGCTATCTCTCACCACAAGACCGCATCCACATCCTTACTACATCCAATGGTTCAACAACAGCGGCAAGGTTAAGGTAACACGTACTGTTCGGGTGCATTTTAGTATCTCTACATATGCTGATTATGTTGATTGTGATGTGGTACCTATGCAAGCATGTTCCTTATTACTTGGTAGACCATGGCAATTTGATAACAATTCTGTACACCATGGTAGAAACAATTAGTATACTCTTGTTCATAAGGATACAAATATTACTTTGCTTCCTATGTCTCCTGATTTCATTTTGAAAGATGATATTCATAGAGCTAATAAAGCAAAACAGGAGAAAAATAAGAGTGAAAATCAGATTGTGGCAAAAGAATTTGAGCAACAAATGAAGCCTAATAGTAAACCATCTAGTGTTGCTTCTGAAATTAAATTGAAAAGTGCAGGTTTACTTGCCACCAAATCTGATATTGATGAGCTGGTTTTTAGCAAATCTGTTTGCTATGCTTTTGTGTGCATAGAGGCATTATTTTCATTCGAGGACGTGCCTTCCTCTTTGCCCCCCGCTGTCACTAACATTTTGCAAGAGTTCGCTGACGTCTTCCCACAAGACGTGCCACCGGGATTACCACCTATTCGAGGGATTGAGCATCAAATTGACTTAATTCCCGGTGCATCGCTACCCAACCGTGCACCATACCGTACCAATCTAGAGGAGACGAAGGAGATTATCCGTCAAGTACAGGAGCTGCTCGACAAAGCTTATATTCGCGAATCCCTTACTCCTTGTGCTGTTCCTATTATTCTAGTGCCGAAAAAGGATGGTACGTCGCGTATGTGTGTTGATTGTAGAGGCATTAATAATATTACCATTCGTTATCGTCATCCTATTCCTAGGCTAGATGATATGCTTGATGAACTGAGTGGCTCTACAATATTCTCCAAAGTTAATTTGCGTAGTGGATACCATCAAATTCGTATGAAATTGGGAGATGAATGGAAAACAACATTTAAAACTAAGTTTGGTTTATATGAGTGGTTAGTCATGCCTTTTGGGTTAACTAATGGACCTAGTACTTTCATGAGACTAATGAACGAAGTTTTACGTGCTTTCATTGGACGATTTGTGGTAGTCTATTTTGATGATATACTGATTTATAGCAAATCTTTGGAAGAACATTTGGAACATTTACGTGCTGTTTTTATTGCTTTACGTGATGCACGTTTGTTTGGTAACCTTGGGAAGTGCACCTTTTGCACCGACCGAGTATCTTTTCTTGGCTATGTTGTTACTCCACAGGGAATTGAAGTTGATAAAGCCAAGATTGAAGCTATTGAGAGTTGGCCGCAGCCCAAAACGGTCACACAAGTGAGGAGTTTTCTTGGACTCGCTGGTTTCTATAGGCGTTTTGTGAGAGATTTTAGCACCATTGCTGCACCTGTCAATGAGCTTACAAAGAAGGATGTGCCTTTTGTTTGGGGTACCACACAGGAAGAAGCCTTCACGGTATTGAAAGATAAGTTGACACATGCTCCTTTACTCCAACTTCCTGATTTTAATAAGACTTTTGAGCTTGAATGTGATGCTAGTGGAATTGGATTAGGAGGTGTGTTATTACAAGATGGCAAACCTGTTGCATACTTTTCTGAAAAATTAAGTGGGCCTAGTCTGAACTATTCTACTTATGATAAAGAATTATATGCTCTTGTTCGGACCTTAGAAACATGGCAACATTATTTATGGCCCAAAGAATTTGTTATACATTCTGATCATGAATCTTTGAAACACATTAAAAGTCAAGCAAAACTGAACCTTAGACATGCTAAATGGGTTGAATTCATTGAGACTTTCCCTTATGTCATTAAACACAAGAAGGGTAAAGAAAATGTTATTGCTGATGCTTTTCGTCGCTATACTATGCTTTCACAACTTGACTTCAAAATATTTGGTTTGGAGGCCATCAAATATCAATATGTGCATGATGCTATTTTTATAGAAGTAATGCAGAATTGTAAAGAAGGAAGAACATGGAACAAGTTCGTTGTTAATGATGGTTTTGAGTTCCGTGCTAACAAGCTATACATTCCTGCTAGCTCTGTTCGTCTTTTGTTGTTGCAGGAGGCGCATAGAGGAGGATTAATGGGACACTTTGGCGTGAAGAAGACGGAGGACGTACTTGCTACACATTTCTTTTGGCCAAAGATGAGACGGGATGTTGAGCGTTTTGTTGCTCGCTGCACTACATGTCAAAAAGCTAAGTCAAGACTCAATCCTCATGGTTTATATATGCCTTTGCCTGTGCCTAGTGTTCCTTGGGAGGATATATCTATGGACTTCGTTTTAGGTTTACCTCGAACAAAGAAGGGGAGGGATAGCATATTTGTTGTCGTGGATAGATTCATGAAAATGGCACACTTTATACCATGTCATAAAAGCGATGATGCTGTTACTGTTGCTGATTTGTTCTTTCGTGAAATTATTCGCTTGCATGGTGTGCCAAATACTATTGTTTCAGACTGTGATACTAAATTTCTTAGCCACTTTTGGAGATTTTTATAGGCTAAGTTGGGGACTAAACTGCTTTTTAGTACTACTTGTCACCTCCAAACTGATGGACAAACTGATGTAGTCAATAGAACATTGTCTACTATGCTTAGGGCTATTTTGAAGAATAATAAGAAAATGTGGGAAGAATGCTTGCCTCATATTGAATTTGCTTATAATCGTTCGTTGCATTCTACTACTAAGATGTGCCCTTTTGAAATTGTGTATGGTTTCCTACCTCATGCGCCCATTGATTTGTTGCCTCTTCCATCTTCTGAGAAGGTTAATTTTGATGCTAACCAACGTGCTGAATTGATCTTAAAAATGCATGAGTTAACTAAGGAAATCATTGAGTGTATGAATGTTAAATATAAACTTGCTGGAGATAAGGGTAGAAAACATGTTGTCTTTGCACCTGGAGATCTTGTTTGGTTACATTTGCGTAAGGATAGGTTTCCTAATTTGCACAAATCAAAGCTAATGCCACGTGCTGATGGTCCATTTAAGGTGTTGGAGAAAATAAATGATAATGCATATAAACTTGAGCTGCCTGCAGATTTTGGGGTTAGTCCCACTTTTAACATTGCAGATTTGAAGCCTTATTTGGGTGAGGAAGATGAGCTTCCGTCGAGGACGACTTCATTTCAAGAAGGGGAGGATGATGAGGACATCAATACCATTGTTACACCCACAGCCCCTACTGTTACATATACTAGACCAATTACTAGAGCTCGCGCACGCCAATTAAATTACCAGGTACTTTTGTTTCTTGGTAATGATTCTAATGTTCATGAGAATATGATACTGCCTAAATTGGATACATTTGTTTTGCTTACAAATGAAAGGCCTAGCTTGGAGAAGGATGAACATTGGAGCAAGAACACGCATGTAGTTGATGGCATGCGCAAGGGGATCAAGAACGGAGTTACAAGTGATGATTTCAGGACTTTGAAGCCACCATAAGGAGTGCATGAAGCCTTGGACGAAATATACAAGATGCCACTTCATAATATTCGTCCATAGGCTATTCTAGGTGCTGCGTCACCTTAATATTGGGCCAGGCCCATGTAATTTCGAAATACTTAAGTATAGGCTATTTTTAGAGTCAGTATGTGTGGGGAAACAAGAGTTAGGGTTGGTTTCAGACCCCACCCTCAAGGGCCACGAAATTCCCTCCTCTTCCTCCATATATACAATCCTTAGGGCATCGTTTAGACTTTGGGTTTTGTTTAGATCAAAAGTTCGCCATAGCTGCAACTTCGCGTACTTCGTTTGTGTTCAACGACCAGACCAAACCGTCACAGAACCCCACCTTCATTAATTAAGCTTTCCTCTTTTATTTGCAATATCCAGATTGCAATATCAGTTTCTTGCTTGTTCTTCGTTTGCTTGCAGGAAATAGACCCTCGTGGTCAGGTTGATCGTGCTCCGGCGTGGTCAATAACCCCTCGGAAGTTGGTTTAGCGATTGCTAAGGCGCGCCGTCTTTGCACGTTCGTAGTCGGATCGTCAAAGTCGACTCCCACAGAAAACGATTGCTATCTCATCGAAACATCGGGACACCTCTGTCTTTATCACTAAACAAACCCAAAGTCTAAACGGTGCCCTAAGGGCTGTATATATGGAGGAAGAGGGGGGGATTTCGTGGCCCTTGGGAAAGGGGTCCGAAACCAACCCTATCTCTTGTTTCCCCACACATACGGACTCTAAAAACAACCTATACTTATGTATTTTGAAATTACATGGGCCTGGGCCAATAATAAGGTGTCGCAGCACCTAGAATAGCCTCTGGACGAAGTTTATGAAGTGGTATCTTGTATATTTCGTCCAAGGCTTCATGCACTCATTATGGTGGCTTCAAAGTCCTGAAATCATCACTTGTAACTTCGTTCTTGTTCCCCTTGCGCATGCGATCAACTCCATGCTTGTTCTTGCTCCAATTTTCATCCCTCTTATCCATGCCAGGCCCTTCATTTGTAAGCAAAACAAATGTATCCAATTTAGGCAGCATCATAATCTCATGAACATTAGAATCATTACCAAGAAACGAAAGTACCTGATAATTTAATTGGCGTGCGCGAGATCTAGTAATTGGTCCAGTATATATAGTAGTAGGGGTTGTGGGTGTAACAATGGTATTGATGTCCTCATCAGGATGATGACGCCCATGTCATTGAGGAATGACAATGTCATGTTGCTCTTGACGAGGAGGGTTGTCGACCTCATGTTGCTCTTTTCTAGGGGTGGGGGTCCATTGTCTTCATGCTCTCGATGGACTTGACGTTCTTGTCTCGCTTGATGAGGAGCTTGTCGATCTTGAGGAGGAGCTTGTCGATGCACACGAGCTTGGTAAATTCTTTCTCGAACTTCGTCGCGAAGTGCTTCTTGATGGAGACGAGCTTGTCGGCCTTGGTTGGCTATGGCATGACTTGAATCTCGAAGGGCACATTGCACCTCAAGTTCTGCACTTCACGAAGTTGTTGTTCTTGACGTTGAGCCTCTGCATCTTGTGCATCTTGAAGTTGTCGCGCTCGCTCCTCTTGTTCTTGTTGGCGTTGACGTTGTCGTTCTCGTGCTTGCGCAAATGTAGCTTGGTTTTGACGATGTCGGTGCTCTTGAGAGTCGGTGTCGAGTAGAGGATTGCGATTAGCTTAACGGTCTTGAGGCGTGGCACGACGAAGAGTGTTCGATGTCGGTGTACTTGAGCCGGAGATGGTGTCGTCAGAGTGTCTACTTGAGCGGCTCCGTCTTGAAGAGGACGAAGTTGTAGAAGAGCGGACCATCATGGTTCGGATATCTTCTTTGAGGGAACTCATGGATGTGTCGAAGTAGTCTCTTGTATGTTGCTCGGATTGTCGTAGCTCGGTGGCGAGGTTGTCGATGCGGTCGCCCAAAGCAAGTTGTTCTTGATGCAAAGCTCGGTGTGCGCCAAATAGTTGTGTCTTGGTGACGTAGGAGGTCATGTCGGCGTCTTGCTCCAAGAAGAGTGGAATGGTAGAAGTACTTGGCCTATCCATCATTCCAAACAAAGATATGTGAGTGGGAGAAAAATAAGAACCAATACCAAATGTACCTTGACCGATGTTGAAGATGGATCAATGATCACTCCAATATGTAACAAGGAAATAGCACAATTGGTACCAATTCTTGTTGGTTCCTCACACCTACACAAGTAAAAGCTTATGGTGGAGCTTGGTTAGGATGGTGGCACAATTTTTGATGTGATAGTAAGCAAGATTCAATAATGTTGGAAAAGATTCGCAAATTGTAAATGCAACAAGTAGACCAATAGCAAGATATGGTACACGGAAACACAACACACAAAAAGATAAATGGGTCGTGCAACCAAGGATGAGCCAAAATGTGGAATCCACTAAAATGCTCGTGTTGCACAACACTAGAGAGACGATAGCACGATTGCACAATAGGCGGATACGAACTTGTGCACAACCTACTAAGCAAAAATGCAACACTTCTATCCCAAGTATTCTCTATGTATGATGTACCGATGATGAGATCCAAGATGATCGGGTATGACAATCTTAATGTTGTATGATGCTATGGTTCTTGCTTATAAGCTCGTTGCTTATCTTTCCCTTTTGCTTAAAATCTTGTTTGGCTCTTTGACGTTTGAGCTCTTTTATCATGCAATGCTTCACGAACCAAGATATCAATTGTGTATGCAATGACAACTTTGTGACACAAGAGATGATTCCAAGATATGCAACACGATGATAGTATGTATCCTATGGGAAGTATGATCACTAATGTGCACAAGTCACGTTGCCGGCAATACTCAAAGGCTAGTCTCGATGGGTAAGCTACGCAAAAGCAAGGCTATGGGGTTATCAATGCAAATGTAAGAGAGAATGATGAGATCATGATACCAAGATGATACCAATGTGAAGTTGATACCACAAGGGTGTAGTCGTTCGTAGTAGTCCTTGGCGAAGATGAGCGGTGGTGATGTTGATGTCGAACCGTCCCTAGGTAGCCGAAACACGATAGGAAACGGTGAGCCACAACTCAAATTCTCAAAACCAAATGCGACAAAAAGTGTCGGAGTAGGTAGTGGTCAAATGGTGGTATGGTTAGGGGTATTGGAAGGGTTTGCGGAAGTTAGGTGGTGGTGGTCGAAGTTGGTATGCGGAGGCGTAGGCGGCGGTGGTCAAAAAGTGCAGAAAATGCAGTTTGGTCAGAGGTAGCCAGATGATCCGGGTGAGCAGTCGGTTGATCCGGGCGGGTCAATCTCGCTCGGGTATGGCTCGGGATGAACTCGAAAACGGCCACAAATTCGAGGATTTCGTGGATTTTGGAGGGATTTCAAGGTGGAGATGGTGGGGGAAGGTAAGATCCACTTGCAACACAACAAATTCACGTATCAAAACCAACAAAACATCATCAAAATTGACAAATCACAAGAAAAAAATTTGGGGCTCCTTTTGTGGGGATTTTCGAATTAGGGCGAAAAACAACAAAATCAAGCTAGAAAACGAAGAGGGGAGGCTCCGAAATCGTGATCAACGTGGCTCATGATACCAAGATGATGTGGAGTGGAACTCCGTACGGCCGATCTTTCACGAAAGGAGCGGAACCCATCTAACAACACGATGAACACACGGGGAACACAAGGGAAAACACAAGAGGAAACACTCAACCAGCGAGAATATAGTCACACATGCGCTAGATCGATGAACACAAAGGTAAGGTACAAGATCCAAAGTCAACAACGGACGATACAAACGGTAACTGGTTCTTCTCCGTATAGGAGGTCTTGATGGGGCCACCCAAGAGGGGATCTTGAATCCAAGGGGACCTTCTCCGTAGAGGGGCCGTGGTCACTCTCGAGGAGACGATCCGATATGGATGAGCAAAAGCTATCCTCACATATGAGCTACTACTTTGCTAACCCTAAAAATGGGGAGGAGGAGGTCTATTTATAGCCCATGGGGCGAAGGGGTAAGTGAGGGGAGGAAACGGGTACACGGGCATCGGCCCAAGTCACGCATGCAGGCTGTGGCCGGATGATCCCGGAGTTGGTCCGAATGATCCGGGCTTCCGGGGTCCGGATGATCCGGGTCGGCGGCCGGATGATCCGGTAGTGTTGGAGCAGCTGCGGGAGGGCCGGATGTCCGGGTCCTGGTCCGGACGTCCGGGTGTGGTCGGATGATCCGGGCCTAGGTCCGGATGATCCGGCTTCAGGTTGAAGCTTCGGGTGTCCAAGGGCGATGTAGCCGGATCGTCCGGGCCGGGGTCTGGATCATCCGGGCTGGGGCCGGATCGTCCGGGCTTCTACTGACTTAGCCCTTTTCCTTCTCCGTCTTCACGTCCATCTTCGTCTTCAGATTCTCCTTGCTCCTTGACGTCTCCATGGCTAAATCCTAGATACCTGAGTATGCACAATGTCTCCGTTTGAGGTAGTAGCCATGTCTCATGTTCATCGAAGTGGAATTGTGAGAGGAGAAATGACACCTCGGTCTCAAGAGTTCTTGCACGTGATTGAGTCATGGGTCCGCTAGGCACTTGGTGAGACGATGGTAGGTCCATGGGGATGACCTTGGGATGCTCTGCATCACATGTTGAATATCATGGGTTGCTTGTTGACGTTGATCTTGGTCGCGAGTCGTTGTACTTGGCGTTCGATGGTGTGCCTTGTATCTTCATGCATCTTCTTGAGGTGGTTGACTCGGGCACTCGCGTCCATGTTTGTGTGCTCTTGGAGTGGTAGAGGTAGAATGTCCAATGGGGACAACGGATTGAATCTATAGACGACCTCGAAGGGGACTTGCCGGTAGTTTAATGTCTTGTGTGGTTGTAGGCGTACTCGGAGATGGGTAAGCACTCTTCCCACTCCTTGATGTTCTTCTTGATTAACACGCGAAGAAGGGTGGAGAGCGTACGGTTTGTCACCTTCGTTTGGGCGTCGGTTTGTGGATGATATGCCATGGAGAATAGTAGCTTGATTCTGAGCTTGGCACATAAGGTCTTCCAAAAGTAACTCAAGAACTTGACGTCGCGGTCCGAGACAATCTTCTTTGGCACTCCATGAAGTGGCAAGATTTTCCTACAAAAGAGATTGGCAACATGTGAAGCATCGTCTATCTTGTTGCAAGGAATGAAATGTGCCATTTTAGAGAATCGGTCCACAACAACAAATACGGAATCCTTGCCATTGAGTTCTAGGCAAACCAAGCACAAAATCTTCCCATGGTTGGAATGGAATTGGAAGAGGCATATATAAGCCATCAGATTGAGCTTTAGACTTATCTTTGCGACATGTAGAGCATCGGTTGGTGAAGCGGTTGACGTCGCGGAACATCTTAGGCTAAAAGTAGTTCTTGGAGAGCGTAGCGAATGTCTTGTTGCATCCAAAATGTCCCATTAGTCCTCCTTCATGATATTCTTGCAAAAGTAACAAACGAAGAGAAGACTCGGGGATGCAAAGTTTGTTAGCTCTCGCAAGATATCCATCTTTGATGTAATAGCGTTCCCAAGATGTATGCCTCAAACCTTTGGCATAAGGAGGCAAAAGTAGGATCATGTTCGTACAAGTCTTTAATGTGCTCAAAACCAATGACATTCAATTCAAGTTGAGTAACAAGCATGCATATACGAGAAAGCGCATCCGCCACAACATTTTCCTTACCTTTAATATACTTGATGACGTAAGGAAAAGACTCAATAAATTCACTCCACTTAGCATGACGCTTGTTCAACTTAGTTTGACCCTTAAGATATTTAAGTGTTTCATGATCGGTATGGATAGTGAATTCATGAGGGCGGAGGTAATGTTCCCATTCACGCAAGACTCACACTAAAGCATATAGCTCTTTGTCATAGATGGGATAGTTGAGTTGCGCTCCGGAAAGTTTCTCACTAAAATATGCTATGGGGCACTTCTCTTGCGTTAACACACCTCCTATGCCATTACCACTAGCATCACAATGAATTTCGAAAGGTTTGTCAAAGTTGGGTAATGCAAGCACGGGGGCATGAGTAACTAAATTCTTAAGCTCATTGAATGCGCTATCTTGTGATGGTACCCAAACAAAGGGTGCATTTTTCTTACTCAAAGCATGCAAAGGTGAAACAATGGTGCTAAAATCCTTCACAAATCTACGGTAAATACCGGCTAAACCAAGAAAACTACGCACTTGTTGCAAATTGGATGGTTGGGGCCAAGTTTTAATAGCATTGATCTTAGATTCATCGACAGGAACACCCTTAGAAGATACTACGAAACCCAAGAAAACAATCTTATCAACACCAAAGAGGCATTTTTCCATATTAACATAAAGTTGCTCTTTTCGAAGAGTTTGTAGCATGGTGCGAAAGTGGGTGACATGCTCTTTGAGAGATTTGCTAAACACAAGGATATCATCAAAGTAGACAACAAAAAATTCACTAGTGTAAGGGTGAAACACATAATGCATAAGACGCATGAAAGTACCTGGTGCTTCCGATAAACCCATAGGCATGACTAACCACTCATACAAACCAAACTTTGTTTTGAAAGCGGTTTTCCATTCATCACCCTCTTGTAGGCGTATTTGATAGTAACCACTTTTAAGATCAATTTTTGAGAAAATAGTGGCACCGTTAAGTTCATCAAGCATATCATCAAGGCGTGGAATGGGGTACCTATATCTAACGGTGATAGCATTAATGGGTCTACAATCGGAACACATGCGAAAACTACCGTCTCTTTTTGGCACAAGGATGACCGGTACGGCACAAGGACTCAAACTTTCGCGCACATGTCCATGGTCTATGAGATGCTTTACTTGACTTTGTATTTCCTTGGTTTCTTCGGGGTTGACGCGGTATGGGGCCTTGTTAGGTAGAGGTGCTCCGAGGATGAGGTCGATTCCTGCAATAGAGAAGATAACACCAAAGGTAGATCGTGAGAGGTGTTAGTTTTTGGTGCCTCATCCTTTCACAATAGGACATAGTGTAGGACACTTGATTGGTTCTCACACACTTCTCTCATCTCACGTTTGGTGGCAAAGAGAACTAAGTTTTTCTTGTCGCTGAGCGAGGAGGCACCCAATTTGGGCTTGTGGCGCTCACTCTCTTTTTGGTGGTTCGCTCTCTCACTATTCCCTCCATGATGGGTGTTTTGTTTGTCGGCGAGCACTTGGGTTGGAGACACAAGTCATCGCACAAACTCCTTTCCTTTCATCTTGAAGCTATAGTGGTTTGTACGCCCATTGTGGATGACACATCGGTCAAGTTGCCATGGCCGTCCAAGAAGGAGGTGGCAAACGGTCATCGGAAGGACATCACACTCCAAAGTGTCTTCATAGGCGCCGATCTTGAAAGAGACTTCTACCCTATGCTCGACTTGTATGGTGCCAGTGTCGCTTAGCCATTGAACGTTGTAGGGGTGCGGGTGCTTCATCTTGACCAATGGGAGTTTGGAGCATAGTTCTTCACTTGCGAGGTTATGACAACTCCCTCCATCGATGATGACCTTGACGGACCTTCCATTGATTCCGGCCTTGGTGTGGAAGATGTGGCACCTTTGATCTTCATCTTGTTGATGTTGAAGAGTCAACACCTTGGACACAACAAGAGCGGGGCTTGAATCTTCGTCACAAAAGACTTGATCATCTTCATCTTCATTGTTCATTTGTCGGTGCATGGCCTCTTGCTCAAGGGCTTCCATTTCTCCTTCACTCATTGAGTCATAGGTTCTGTCGTCGTTGAGGATCATGGTGCGCTTGTTTGTGCACTCGAAGGACTTATGGCCTCGGCCGCCGCATGTGAAGCATTTGAAGGAACTTGTCTTGATGGTCTCATCGGTTGGTGTAGCGACCCGACCCGAATGGATCAGGTCTCTGTGCTTAAGTGTCATCCCTGGATCGGTATGCTGACACACACAGTACTCGAAGGATTTATAACAGAGGTAAATCACATGTATAAAGTAACGTAAATACTATTACCTCAATCCAAATATAGCGGAAGCAACAAGGTTGTGGATTCCCATCAACACCAACGGCAAAGTTGAGTGTAGAAATCGTAACCCTAACGTATCACTTACTCGTCGTAAGATAATCCTGCAGCATGAGACGTCGCAGCCACAGAGGGTCGCTACATTGAATGTACTGGCAAATTCACACCAAAGAGTAATGATGAATAAAGGCTATCACTACATGCATATTTGGCTGGTGGAAAAGCTCTATGGTTATGGTTTTTGCGAAAAGCCAATTTTTCCCTACTACAAAGGAATAAATTTTATTTAACTATCATGGTGGTTGTTAAACATTGAGAATGGTTGACAGCAATCTCAATCCCAATTAAGCATCATCATTAAAACCCAACAAAATTAATTAAGTAACGTGATGAGATCAACAGGATAATCCAAGAACTAAATACTCAAGATGTCCATAACCGGGGACACGGCTAACCATGATTAGTTTGTACACTCTGCAGTGGTTTGCGCACTTTTCCCCACAAGACTCGATCGCCTCCATTGGGATTCTCGCACTACATGGTGTTTGAGAAACGGATGACCGAGACACAGTCTTTCGGAAGTGCTAGCACCTTACGATGTGATAGACCATACCAACCAACATCCCCTACATCTGCTAGTCTACCACTGTAAGAGTTCGCACGACTTAGTCAACTATGCCAGAGCCCATAATGGCTTGTGGCTGCACACGGAAGTTTCTAGTATGAATAATCTCATGATCCCTTTGAGCCTGGGTGGCGGTCCATAAAAAACAGGCAATCCTGGAGTACCCAGGTACCTAGAATAAAAAGCAGGCAATCCTGGAGTACCCAGGTACCTAGACAGGCAATCCTGGAATACCCAGGTACCTCAATCCACCCAGATGTGTGTTTAAGTTGCCACCTTAAATAAACCATTAATTAACAATCTCACATCTGTCATGGATACTCTCAAAACCCAATCCACGTCTACGAGCATAGCATGGCAATATAAGCAACGCGTAGAAGTAACTCCCAAGGGTTTGATATAACAGGGCAATAGGTTCCTACCTCATCAACTACTTCCCAATACCCACATGTTAATGACATCCTAATCATGCAATGTTTGAGGGGTGAAACTAATGCATAAAACTGGGTATGAAAGGGATATGATCAAAGTGTGAACTTGCCTGCAATGTAGATGAAGATGATTCGCACTCAAAACTCTTGATAGATCTACTCGTCACACTCTGGTCAATCTGTCGTAAGCAAGCAATAGTAACCACACATAAGCACTCACTCCAAAGATCAGAAAGATCGAAGGAGACGATTCGGAAAACATCAAAACCAATCAAATAACTCTTGCAACATAAAACAATTTCCAACAGTACCAAAATTAGGTGAATTTGGCCTTATCATAAAGTTTAGGTCAAGAGCTTCGATTTGCAAAAAGAATCAACTCAAACGGAGTTATAAAACTCAAGTTACGATCAAACGAAGTTCAAATTCAAATCTGATCTAATTCCAATTTTAAACTTTCAAAAAAACATGTTTGAGTTGGATTACAGGATAGAGGGGATTACAATGAAGAAGTGGGCGTTGGTTTCGTTGGATTTGGATAAACGAGTAAAAAGTTACGAAGGTTTGAAGATCAGGGACTAAAATGTGAAGAAACTAATTACATACGGGCCCCTGGCTGAAATTAAAAAGAAAAAGAAAAAGACTAAAAAGCGAACGTTCGTTAAATAGTCCTAAACAATAACCGTTCGTTAAATAACTAATCTAAATAAAACAAAACCGGCTTATATAAGAAAAACCAAAAACAAAACCAATAAAAACCGGCGAACCGGGCGGTTTTTGTACCGGTTCGGCAGCGGGTCGTCGGCGGCGGTAGATCAGCGACGGCGACTCTCCGGCGAGACAGGGCGAGGCGCGGGGTGGCGCTGCGAACGGCGGGGCGGAGTGCGGCGCGGGCAGCAGCAGCGTGCGGCGGCAGCGGGCGGCGGCGGCGTAGGAGGCGTCGGCGGCGAGATGCGGCGCGGCAGCGGCGAGATGCGGGAGGGGCGGCGCGGAGCGAGCAGAGAGGAAGGCGGGGCCGGGGCCTCGGGTATTTAAGGAGAGGGGGCGAGGGGTGGCGTGGGGAAGGGGCAAGAGGAGGCCGGCGGTGGCACGGAGGCGGTGGCGATGCCGTGGCGGCTCGGGACTCCGTCCCGAGCTCGGGGACGAGCGGGGGCAAGGTGACGGGCCGGTTGGGCCGTGGCCTGGCGACGGGCCGGCCCGGTCCTAAGTTAAAAAAAACATTTTCTCACACAAATAAAAAACAGAAAAAAGAAATATATTATATAGGCATATAATATATCAAAAATTTCAGAAAAAGATTTTCTACAACATGGACATTTTTATAATGCCAAATAAAATCCACATGAATTCAGATAATTCAAAGAGTGCTACTGCCCTATTAAAATCCAATAAAAATCATTTTAAAAATACCAAAATTAATTCAAATTTATTTCTCTCCAATTTTCTGTTGTAGGGAATCATGTTACCCTAATTTCCATATATTTTGTTTTTGGAGAAAAATAATTTGAATAAAACTCAAATAACTCCAAATTGAAAATAAATTCAAAAGAACTTTGAATTTAATTTCTTTGAAACTCCCAACTCATATTTCATATGTTTTGAAGAAGTCATTTTATCTTTGCTCGTGAAAATCATTGAGTTGCATAAAGTTTCAAATTGGAAATATTTTCCAAATGAAATTCAAATATTTTCAACACCCCTTGTCATTTAAATAATGGAAGAAGTCATGTCATCTTCTCTCCAGGGTTTTGTGATGAAAAGTATTTGAATTCATGGAGAGCATAAATGCAAAAATGAAAGTTTGGGAAAGTCCTTTTATTCCCTCTCATTACCTTTAAATTTTTTTTGAATTTCCACTCAACCAATCACACAACAATGAAACAATCAATCAAATCTATCGTTTTATTATAAGATTCCAAAATTTAGAATTTTGGGATGTTACAAACCTACCACCCTTAAAATGAATCTCGTCCTCGAGATTCGAAGAGGCTAGAAAGAAATAGGTTAGGTTTTGGGGGTCTTCTGAAAATCCATCGATCAGCTCCGGGGTCTCGGGTGCTACCACCCTTAGAAACATGGTTACGGTTCCATCAAAACTCATATACTCCATCCTTATTCTTGACGGGGTCGATCTTCTCAATTTCTCAGGAAAATTCCTTCTCTGGCTCTTCCGGTAGTGGCATAACCTTTACCGCAATTCTTATGTCCTTTCATTTTGGTAAGTTCATTCTGAGATTGGGTCTTCTTAACTGATGGGTCTGGCGCCAATACTAAACAACTATCGATATCTCATGGTGGTCAACAATTTATGGTTTCTCCTGCAGGAAATGAGTCTGGTTGATCCTCACCGTATAACCTACGGTTGGCACAGCTGCCTTGTACAAGGGAAAATACCTATACCATTCTAAGGTTTAAATAAGGTTTTCATATCATCGTCTCTCTACTATAGGTAAGTCACTCCGATTTACCATCCCACATAGCAAAGCGAATAATAAGAGTAAGTCGGTATGGTGATCAATCCATCCCGCACCCAAATCATTACCTTGTATACGGTTTAGCGAATCTCGCATTCTAACACTTGGTCATCCTCACAAGCATTGCAGAATTTCTCTTGTCGACGAACCAAGTTCAGATATATCCATTGATTCTGCAAGCCAAACAACATCTATCGTTCCTTCACAACTCTCAGGTTTTGCGTTACTCCTATAAGATCATCTGTCGATAAAATCGTAACTTCTACCAGGGTTTTTCCTTCAGCAAGCATGTGCTTGCTTCTTGGCAGGTCCTGGGGCCTGTGGGTTATGGCCCATCTCATCACTTGTAAACTTTGAACTCATCATCGGGGCAACTGATCATTATTCCAACATCCAACTTCCTAGCATTCTTAAATCCATCCAATTTCACTGTCAGTCTTCCTTCTATTGGTACCAAACCAAGACGTGATTACTCAAACTCATCGCGGAGTTACAATTGCTCCATATTACCAACATTCTACCTCCTTTAATACTTCATCCATCCATACTCTTGGGAAATCCCACATACTGAGATAAAAACTTATACTTATGAAATCCATACTCCACTTCGTGGAACATCATTATCCTTTCCAGGGTCAACCATCCTTACAGGGGAATATTGGCCATCTCTGCATGGCACTTCTTCAACAGGGAAACGTGAAACACATCATCAACTCCTGACAGTCCTTCGGGTGACTCCAACTTGTTGGCCACTTCTCCCATACGCTCCGAAACTCGGTATGTTCCTACAAATCTCGGGGCTAACTTTCCCTTAACTACAAATCGTTTAACTCTTCGCGGAGGGGACACACGAAGACATGCTCTGTCTCCAATTGTGTCTGCATAACTCTTCTGCCTGGACTAAGCTACCTTCAGTCTATCTCGAATCAACTTATCATTCTCTTCTGACTCCTTGATCAAATCTAGTCCAAACAACTGACGGTCTCCAACTTCATCCCACATCAACGGTGTCCTGCACCTTCTCCCATACAAAGCTTCAAAGGGGCCATCTTCAAACTGGCTTGGTAACTGTTGTTGTATGAGAACTCCGCGTAAGTAAAATTATTATCCCAACTGGATCCATAATCTAATGCACAAGTCTCAACATGTCCTCCAGAATTTGATTGACTCTCTCGGTCTATCCATCTGTCTGCGGATGAAAGGCCGTACTAAACTCTAGTCTGGTACCCAAAGTCTGGTGCAGCTGATTCCAAAACTTTGAGGTAAACTGTGTTCCTATATATGATACGGTGGTCCTCGGAACTCCATGCAGACATACGGTCCTGGTCATATATATATCTTGGCCAACTTCGCACTTGTATAGGTGGTTTTCACTGGGATAAAGTGAGCCACATTGGTCAAGCGAATCAACTACTACCCAGATAGAATGATGTCCCGTTCGGGTTCTGGGAAATCTGGTAACGAAATCCATGCCAAGCTTATCCCACTTCCATTCGGGTATCTACATAGGCTGTAGTAATTCGGCTGGCTTCTGATGCTTTGCCTTTACTCTCTGGCATACATCACTTACGACTACATACTCCGCAATATCCTTCTTCTTACCGGTCCACCAGAAACACTCCTTCAAATCCAAATACATCTTGGTGTTTCCAGGGCGAATCGAGTATGGTGAGTCATGAGCCTCCTGAAGTATTAACTTCCTGATCTTTGCATTATTGGGCACATATACACGGTCCCCGAACCATGAGGTGTCGTGCTCATCATCTCTTTTACCTCAACAATCTCTTTGTCATCCTTCTGAGCTTCACGAATCTTTCCCAACAATGTAGACTGAACTTCCATTACTGCAACGAAACCTTTGGGAACAATCTCCAACCGAAGCTCCCTGAGATCCTCGGCTAACTCCTTTGGTAATCCTCCGCTTATGAGGGTATTCGTCCTTGTTTTCTTTATGGTTGTGTCCTATTTCTCCACAAAGCTTGTATGCACAAGGTTTCTCCATATCCTTTCCATAAGGCCTCAACTTCTGGGACACAAGACGAGATATTTGCAGAGTCAACTTAAATTCTTCCCAAGTGGTTACTCTTTGCCATCCATTGATGGTTTGGTACATCCTCCACCAAGTAGCAGCAATTCTTACAAAGCACTAAAGAGCATGCTAGGTCATATCCTTTCCAGCTATAGTGTTATTCTTCATATGACCTTCCATGTTCTGAATCCATCGGTCTGTCTCCAATTGACTCATTGGTCCAGAAAATATAAGCTCATCTACATTCATCATCTATTGGGTCCATGGGTTTTGGGGTGAGATAAGATAGATAGAGAGGGATACACACAATACAAACAATAGTTTTGAAAAGATAGTTTTTATTGTGGCTGTCGGAAAAACAACAAACAAATGACAGCTCACAATCGTCGTATCTAACGTAGGTATATAACAGGGGTTTGGTCTTCTAATGGTCAATAAATCTTCAAAGTCATCAAACTCCTCAAATCTTGTTCATGCCTCCAATGGCTTCTTCTGGTCATGCTTGTCTTTCTCAAGTTCTTTTGCCAAATCAACTCTGTTGACGTGGAGTCTCTCGTGACATCCTTTAATATTTCTGGAGTTGCATTCCAAACTTCTGGGTTACAACCTCCTTGGCATGAACCATGGTCCTACTATCCTTCAGTTCCTGACAAATCTCCGGTATCTCGAGGTTTTGCTCCTCGGCTACTTTCAGCTTCTGGGTCCTGAGTTCTTCACGAAATGCTTCCTTATCAAATACTGCTTCTTGTAGGTCCATCTTAACTTCTTGATGTAACACTCCAGATCCTGGTGATACACCGGCTAAGGTTAAAACTTCATCTTGCTGATAGGTGCTCCATCAGCCTTCTACCATCCAATCATTCCATGCACCTGCATGCTTAACTCCGTACGGTGACAATGGCATAAGAGGGCAATAACATCATGGATAGCTGTGTTTCTGCTGTTGTCATTTCCATGAGCTATCTCTCCATAGTTGATATCTCCTGCCTTGGGGTTTTCCTTGACAGAACTTTGAGTTTTATGCTCCATGTTCCGGTTTTTCTCCAACACACCTTGATCTCGGGTATTGATAGCTTCAAAAGTCTGTCAAGTTCCATAAGGGTAGCCTTCCTAGGTCATAAAATCTGGGGATTCTTCAGAGCCTTCAAATTCTCCTAGTCTTCGGAGTCTTCAACCATTGTATTTTCCATTGGTATATTGCGCGGTAAAATCCTCTTCATTCAAAAGTGGTCTTAGTTGTCCGATATCTTGTACTTCTTGGAGTGGTCTCATCAATCAAATCTTCGAGTGGTCAAAAAGGGGAAAGGGATATGGTCTCACTAAAAGCGAATATTTGAATAAGCTCAGAAGAGAAGAGAGGTAAAAGATCATTTTGAAAAAGAAGTTGTAGAGAAAATCTTTCCTACGGGCTTCTTTCTAGGGTCACGTCCTACAGTCAACATGTGCTCTGATACCATCTTGTAGCGACCCGACCCGAATGGATCAAGTCTCTGTGCTTAAGTGTCATCCCTGGATCGGTATGCTGACACACACAGTACTCCAAAGATTTATAACAGAGGTAAATCACATGTATAAAGTAACGTAAATACTATTACCTCAATCCAAATATAGCGGAAGCAACAAGGTTGTGGATTCCCATCAACACCAACGACAAAGTTGAGTGTAGAAATCGTAACCCTAACGTATCACTTACTCGTCATAAGATAATCCTGCAACATGAGACGTTGCAGCCACAGAGGGTTAGTACATTGAATGTACTGGCAAATTCACACCATAGAGTAATGATGAATAAAGGCTATCACTACATGCATATTTGGCTGGTGGAAAAGCTCTATGGTTATGGTTTTTGCGAAAAGACAAATTTTCCCTACTACAAAGGAATAAATTTTATTTAACTATCATGGTGGTTGTTAAACATTGAGAATGGTTGACAGCAATCTCAATCCCAATTAAGCATCATCATTAAAACCCAACAAAATTAATTAAGTAACGTGATGAGATCAACAGGATAATCCAAGAACTAGATACTCAAGATGTCCATAACCGGGGACACGGCTAACCATGATTAGTTTGTACACTCTACAGAGGTTTGCGCACTTTTCCCCACAAGACTCGATCGCCTCCGTTGGGATTCTCGCACTACATGGTGTTTGAGAAACGGATGACCAAGACACAGTCTTTCGGAAGCGCTAGCACCTTACGATGTGATAGACCGTACCAACCTACATCCCCTACATCTGCTAGTCTACCACTGTAAGAGTTCACACGACTTAGTCAACTATGCCAGAGCCCATAATGGCTTGTGGCTGCACACGGAAGTTTCTAGTATGAATAATCTCATGATCCCTTTGAGCCTGGGTGGCGGTCCATAAAAAACAGGCAATCCTGGAGTACCCAGGTACCTAGAATAAAAAGCAGGCAATCCTGGAGTACCCAGGTACCTAGACAGGCAATCCTGGAATACCCAGGTACCTCAATCCACCCAGATGTGTGTTTAAGTTGCCACCTTAAATAAACCATTAATTAACAATCTCACATCTGTCATGGATACTCTCAAAACCCAATCCACGTCTACGAGCATAGCATGGCAATATAAGCAACGCGTAGAAGTAACTCCCAAGGGTTTGATATAACAGGGCAATAGGTTCCTACATCATCAACTACTTCCCAATACCCACATGTTAATGACATCCTAATCATGCAATGTTTGAGGGGTGAAACTAATGCATAAAACTAGGTATGAAAGGGATATGATCAAAGTGTGAACTTGCCTGCAATGTTGATGAAGATGATTCGCACTCAAAACTCTTGATAGATCTACTCGTCACACTCTGGTCAATCTGTCGTAAGCAAGCAATAGTAACCACACATAAGCACTCACTCCAAAGATCAGAAAGATCGAAGGAGACGATTCGGAAAAACATCGAAACCAATCAAATAACTCTTGCAACATAAAACAATTTCCAACAGTACCAAAATTATGTGAATTTTGCCTTATCAGAAAGTTTTGGTCAAGAGCTTCGATTTGCAAAAAGAATCAACTCAAACGGAGTTATAAAACTCAAGTTACGATCAAACGAAGTTCAAATTCAAATCTGATCTAATTCAAATTTTAAACTTTCAAAAAACATGTTTGAGTTGGATTATTGGATAGAGGGATCGTAACGAAGAAGTGGGCGTTGGTTTCGTTGGATTTGGATAAACGAGTAAAAAGTTACGAAGGTTTGAAGATCAGGGACTAAACTGTGAAGAAACTAACTACATACGGGTCCCTGGCTGAAATTAAAAAGAAAAAGAAAAAGACTAAAAAGCAAACATTCGTTAAATAGTCCTAAACAATAACCCTTTGTTAAATAACTAATCTAAATAAAACAAAACCGGCTTATATAAAAAAACCGAAAACAAAACTAATAAAAACCGGCGAACCGGGCGGTTTTTGTACCGGTTTAGCAGCGGGTCGTCGGCGGCGGCAGATCAGCGACGGCGACTCTCCGGCGAGGCAGGGCGAGGCATGGGGCGATGTGGCGCGGGGCGGCGCTGCGAACGGCAGGGCAGAGTGCGGCGCGGGCAGTAGCAGCGGGGGGCGGCAAAGCGGCCGCGAGCGGCGGCGGCGCAGGCGGCGTCGGCGGCAAGATGCGGCGCGGCAGCGGCGAGATGCGGGAGGGGCAGCGCGGCGCGAGCAGAGAGGATGGCGGGGCCGGGGCCTCGGGTATTTAAGGAGAGGGGCGAGGGGTGGCGTGGGGAAGGGGCAAGAGGAGGCCGGCGGTGGCACGGAGGCGGTGGCGATGTCGTAGCGGCTCGGGACTCCATCCCGAGCTCGGGGACGAGCGGGGGCGCGGTGACAGGCTGGTTGGGCCGTGGCCTGGCGACTGGGCCAGCCCGGTCCGGTCGGTCCTAAGTTTTTTTTATTAAAAAAACATTTTCTCAGGCAAATAAAAAAACAGAGAAAAGAAATATATTATATAGGCATATAATATATCAAAAATTTCAGAAAAAGATTTTCTACAACATGGACATTTTTATAATGCCAAATAAAATCCACACGAATTCAGATAATTCAAAGAGTGCTACTGCCCTATTAAAATCCAATAAAAATCATTTTAAAAATACCAAAATGAATTCAAATTTATTTATCTCCAATTTTCTGTTGTAGGGAATCATGTTGCCCTAATTTCCATATATTTTGTTTTTGGAGAAAATAATTTGAATAAAACTCAAATAACTCCAAATTGAAAATAAATTCAAAAGAACTTTGAATTTAATTTCTTTGAAACTCCCAACTCGTATTTCATATGTTTTGAAGAAGTCATTTTATCTTTGCTCGTGGAAATCATTGAGTTGCATAAAGTTTCAAATTGGAAATATTTTCCAAATGAAATTCAAATATTTTCAACACCCCTTGTCATTTAAATAATGGAAGAAGTCATGTCATCTTCTCTCCAGGGTTTTGTGATGAAAAATATTTGAATTCATGGAGAGCATAAATGCAAAAATGAAAGTTTGGGAAAGTCCTTTTATTCCCTCTTATTTAACTTTCAAAAATTTTCAAATTTCCACTCAACCAATCACACAATAATCAAACAATCAATCAAATCTATCTATTTATTATAACATTCCAAAATTTAGAATTTTGGGATGTTACAGTTGGGGTAGAGTATGATGAAGCTCTCGGCTTGGAGTTGCTTGTAGTAGGAGGACGACTTGAGCTTGTCGAAGCTTTCTTGTAACTTGACTTGTTGTCGCCGTTTGTAGATAGCTTGGTTGAAGTAGAAGCTGTTGGTGTCGTTGAAGCTTGGGTGTTGGAGAAGCCGTAGGACTTGGATGAGAACTTGGCATACTTGAAGTCTTCTTGTACTTGCCGTTCCGCTTTGGTTGCTTGGTGCACTAGCTCGATGAGGTTCGAGTATGGTTGGAAGTCGGCAATCTTCTTGATAGGGTGTTTGAGTCCATTCAAGGAATGTGCCATAGTTTGCTCATCATCTTCCATAACATTGGCTCGTATCATGGCAATCTCCATTTCCTTGTAGTACTCTTCAACGCTCTTGGTTCCTTGCTTGAGTTGTTGGAGTTTCTTGAAAAGGTCGCGGTTGTAGTAGTTTGGCATGAATCGTGCTCTCATGACATCCTTCATTTGCGCCCAAGTAGTGATGGGTGGTTCACCTCTTGCCGCTCGGCGCTCAATGACTTGTTCCCACCAAATGAGGACGTAGTCTTGGAATTCAAGGGATGCCATTGTGATCTTCTTCTCTTCTTCGTAGTTGTGCAAGCGGAAGATTTTGTCAACCTTCAATGCCTATGAGATGTACTCTTCGGGGTCGTTGCTACCGGTGAACTTGGGCATGGTGAACTTTAGCTTGTCGTATCGTTGCTCTTCATTCTGTGGGGGTCGGGGATGATGACGCCCATGTCGTTGAGGATTGACGATCTCATGTTGCTCTTGGCGAGGAGGGTTGTCTTCCTCATGTTGATCTTGACGAGGAGGGTTGTCTTCCTCATGTTGCTCTTGACGAGGAGGGTTTCCATTGTCTTCATGCTCTCGATGAACTTGATGGTCTTGGCGAGCTTGTCGAGGAACTTGTCGAGCTTGAGTAGGAGCTTGTCGATCTTGAGGAGGAGCTTGTCGTTGCACACGAGCTTGGTAAATTCTTTCTTGAACTTAGTCGCGAAGTGCTTCTTGATGTAGACGAGCTTGTAAGCCTCGGTTGGATACGGCTCGACTTGAATCGCGAAGGGCACGTTGTGCCTCAAGTTCTTGAGCTTCACGAAGTTGTTGTTCTTGACGTTGGGCCTCGGCATCTTGTGCATCTTGATGTTGCCGCGCTCGCTCCTCTTGTTCTTGTTGGCGTTGACATTGTCGTTCTCGTGCTTGTGCAAATGTAGCTTGGCTTTGACGATGTCGGTGCTCTTGAGAGTCAGTGTCGAGTAGAGGATTCGGGTTAGCTTGACGGTATTGACACGCGGCACGACGGAGGGTGTTTGATGTCGGTGTACTTGAGCCGGAGTTGGTGTCGTTGGAGTGTCGACTTGAGTGGCTCCGTCTTGAAGAGGACGAAGTTGTAGAAGAGCGGACCATCATGGTTCGGATATCTTCTTTGAGGGAAATCATGGATGTGTCGAAGTAGTCTCTTGTACATTGCTCGGATTGTCGTAGGTCGGTGGCGAGGTTGTCGATGCGGTCGCCCAAAGCAAGTTGTTCTTGATGCAAAGCTCGGTATGCGCCAAATAGTTGCGTCTTGGTGACGTAGGAGGTCATGTCGGTTTCTTGCTTCAAGAAGAGTGGATTAGTAGAAGTACTTGGCCTATCCATCATTCCAAGCAAAGATATGTGAGTGGGAGAAAAAGAAGAACCAATACCAAGTGTACCTTGACCGATGTTGAAGATGGATCAATGATCACTCCAATGTGTAACAAGGAAATAGCACAATTGGTACCAATTCTCGTTGGTTCCTCACACCTACACAAGTAAAAGCTTATGGTGGAGCTTGGTTAGGATGGTGGCACAATTTTTGATGTGATAGTAAGCAAGATTCAAAAATGTTGGAAAAGATTCGCAAATTGTAAATGCAACAAGTAGACCAATAGCAAGATATGGTACACGGAAACACAACACACAGAAAGATAAATGGGGCCGTGCAACCAAGGAGCCAAAATGTGGAATCCACTAAAATGCTCGTGTTGCACAACACTAGAGAGACGCTAGAACGATTGCCCAATAGGCGGATACGAACTTGTGCACAACCGACTAAGCAAAAATGCAACAACTTATATCCCAAGTATTCTCTATGTATGATGTATCGATGATGAGATCCAAGATGATCGAGTATGACAATCTTAATGTTGTATGATGCTATGGTTCTTGCTTTTAAGCTCGTTGCTTATCTTTCCCTTTTGCTTAAAAGCTTGTTTGGCTCTTTGTTGTTTGAGCTCTTTTCTCATGCAATGCTTCACGAACGAAGATAGCAATTGTGTATGCAATGACAACTTTGTGACACAAGAGATGATTCCAAGATATGCAAGACGACGATAGTATGTATTCTATGGGAAGTATGATCACTAATGTGCACAGGTCACGTTGCCGGCAATACTCAAAGGCTAGTCTCGATGGGTAAGCTACGCAAAAGTAAGGTTATGGGGTTACCAATGCAAATGCAAGAGAGTATGATGAGATCACGTTACCAAGATGATACCAATGTGAAGTTGATACCACAAGGGTGTAGCCGTTCGTAGTAGTCCTTGGCGAAGATGAGCGTGGTGATGTTGATGTCGAACCGTCCCTAGGTAGCCGAAAAACGATAGGAAACGGTGAGCCACAACTCAAATTTTCAAAACCAAATGTGACAAAAAGTGTCCGAGTAGGTAGCGGTCAAATGGTGGTATGGTTTGGGGTATTGGAAGGGTTTGCGGAAGTTAGGTGGTGGTGGTCAAAGTGGGTATGCGGAGGCGTAGGCGGCGGTGGTCAAAAACTACAGAAATGGCAGTTTGGTCAGAGGTAGCCGGCTGATCCGGGTCAGGAGCCGGATGATCCGGGTCAACAGCCGGATGATCCGGGCGGGTCAATCTCGCTCCGGGATGGCTCGGGATGAACTCGAAAACGACCACAAATTCGAGGATTTCACGGATTTTGGAGGGATTTCAAGGTGGAGATGGTGGGGGAAGGTGAGATCCACTTGCAACACAACAAACTCACAGATAAAAACCAACAAAACATCATCAAAACTCACAAATCACAAGAAAAAAATTTGGGCTATTTTGTGGGGATTTTCGGATTAGGACGAAAAACAACAAAATCAAGCCAGAAAACGAAGAGGGGAGGCTCTGAAATCGTGATCAACGTGGCTCATGATACCAAGATGATGTGGAGTGGAACTCCGTACAGCCGATCTCTCACGAAAGGAGCGGATCCCGACGATGAACACAAACAACATGAGGGGTAAACGAGGGAAAACACAAGAGGAAACACGAGAGAAACACTCAACCAACGAGAATATAGTCACACATGCGCTAGATCGATGAACACAAAGGTAAGATACAAGATCCAAAGTCAACAACGGACAATACAAAAGGTAACTGATTCTTCTCCATATAGGAGGTCTTGATGGGGCCACCCAAGAGGGGGTCTTGAATCCAAGGGGATCTTCTCGGTAGAGGGACCGCGGTCACTCTCGAGGAGACGATCCGATATGGATGAGCAAAAGCTATCCTGACATATGAGCTACTACTTTGATAACCCTAAAAATGGGGAGGAGGAGGTCTATTTATAACCCAAGGGGCGAAGGGGTAAGTGAGGGGACGAAATGGGAACATGTCCCTCGGCCCAAGTCACGCAAGCAGTCGGTGGCCGGATGATCTGGGAGTTGGTTTGGATGATCCGGGCTTCGGGGGTCTGGATGATCCGGGTCGGCGTCCGGATGATCCGGTAGTGTTGGAGCAGCTGCGGGAGGGCCGGATGTCCAGGTCCTGGTCCGGACGTCCGGGTGTGGCCGGATGATCCGTTCCTGGGTCCGGATAATCCGGCTTCAGGTTGAAGGTTCGGGATGTCTAAGGGCGATGTAGCCGGATCGTCCGGGCTGGGGTCCGGATCATCCGGGCTGGGGCCGGATCGTCCGGGCTTCTGCTGACTTAGCCCTTTTCCTTCTCCGTCTTCATGTCCATCTTCGTCTTCGGATTCTCCTTGCTCCTTGACGTCTCCATGGCTAACTCCTTGATACCTGAGTATGCACAATGTCTCTGTTTGATGTAGTAGCCATGTCTCATGTTCATCGAAGTGGAATTGTGAGAGGAGAGATGTCACCTCGGTCTCGAGAGCTCTTGCACGTGATCAAGTCATGGGTCCGCTAGGCACTTGGTGAGATGCTGGTAGGTCCATTGGGATGACCTTGGGATGCTCCGCATCAGATGTCACCTCGGTCTCGAGAGCTCTTGCACGTGATGGAGTCATGGGTCCGCTAGGCACTTGGTGAGACGATGGTAGGTCCATGCGGATGACCTTGGGATGCTCTGCATCACATGTATTGCGTCTCATGATCAGAATCGTCTCCACCATGTTCTTCACATGTAATAAGAGCCAAAGTCTCCTCATCATAGTCACTAGAGGACTCATTACCCACCATCCTCAGTAGCAATCATCACACGCTGAGATTTGCATTCTCTCGCAAAATGTCCTCTTCCCTTACAACGACGACAAATAATATCACTTGTGTGCCCTGTTGATGCCATGGAAGAAGAAGAACGCTGTGCATGCCCGATAGGTGTACTCTTGGCAGATAATGGTGGTTGTGCCTGCTTCCTTGTATCACGGCTGGAGGCAACAACTGATGGAAGTGTCAGTGCAGTAGAATGTGTGGAAGTAGAGGATGCACGCGGGGTCCATGATGAAGGTCGACCTGCAGAAAAGTTAGTCCGTGCCAGTGCATGTCGATCCTGCACTTCACGTTCTGCTTTACAAGCAAGATGGAATAAACGAGTGATATTATTATAATCCTTATACTCTAGAATGGTCTGAATCTCTCTATTTAATCCACCCATAAAACGTGCAAGCATAGCTTCATTCTCCTCAACAATACCACATCTAATCATGCCAGTTTCTAATTCCTGGTAATATTCTTCTACATAATTTTTCCTTGTCTTAAGCGCTGCAATTTTTGAAGTAATTCACGTTGATAATATGGTGGAACCCAACGAGTACGTATAGCAGTTTTCAAAGCAGCCCAAGTAGCTGGAATAGGATATAATCTACAATGTTCAGACCACCAAACACATGCAAAACTAGTGAAAGCACAAACAGCAGCAGGAACATGTCTCTCCTCGGGATATTGTAAACATGTAAAACGTTGTTCAGTTTCTAACTCCCAAGTAAGATATATATCAGGAACATATCTACCCTCAAATGGTGGAATATTCAATTTCAGTTTAGGAAGATGGTCATGATCTCGTACTCATGTGGTGGTGCATCCCTACCGTTGCTATGATATGCATGAGGACGACCTAGTGGTGGTGGTGGTGGTGGTTGCACGTAGTTCTGATTTTGATCAACCTCATCCTCATAATGGTCGTCCACCTCTGCAGTAGCAGCAGGAGCTACAAAAGCATCAACACCACGTACATTAGCTCCAGAAGTTTGACCATCCTCAATAGGAACATGCTTCGCTCGTCCGAACTGATTCGGGAGGGGGCGTTGTTGTAGAGGTGAGATAGGTGCAGCCGGCGGTGGTGGTGGAAAACGCGAAATTAATTCAGCAAACTTATTATCGAGCTTTGTTTCAAATGTCTTCTCCATGCCATCTATCTTCTCCATGGCCTCTTGATCCGGAGCATCCTACGAACATCACCATGTCAAGAGTCCATTTGGCAAGTGACACGTGCGACATCTACTTCACATACACAAAGGTGAATCATCTCCTTTACATGTGCTCACTTGACCCTCTCGAGGGTGGTATACTACTTGGCAATCCTCCCATGTGCATGCATAGGTATTGTCGGAGCTTCACGGATGTCGAGGAGGAGTGCAAGCGCCAAGGAACGACTACACCGTCCGCGAGGGAAGCGTGGAAGAGTAGACGGAAGAAAGGAGAAGAAGAAGACGGAGCGGCTGCTGGAGCCAGGCCAGACATCCGTATCGTCGTCCAAATCATCCGGGCTCGGCCGGATCATCCGGCTATCTGCGACGAAGACACCCGAAAGCCTCGTGTGAAGCCGGATCATCTGGGTCCCCTCCCGGATCATCCGGACGACGGCCGGATCATCCGGACCCCCATCCGGATCATCCGGGCCTTGCCTGCGTGCATGACTCGGGCCGAGGCCCATGTACCCATTCCGCCCCCTCACTTACCCCTTCGTGGCTTAGAATATAAATAGACCTCCTCCACCTCCTTTCTAGGGTCAGCAAAGTGATAACTCATTTGATAGAGAGCTTCGCTCCTTGTACCACTCTACTCTTGAGAGAGAGAGAGAGAGACCACCACTCCCATGGAGTTCAAGACATCCATGTGAGAAGATCCTGCGGGATACATCGATCAAAACACCCTCTTAGTCGGCCCCCTTCAAGACCTCCTCATGGAGATGAACCTTACCTTGTATCTTTCCCTTTGTTGTTCATGTACCTTGTGGATCTTGTGTGTTTGATTCTCTAGTGGATGTGTGATTGGACTTGTTCTTGAGTGTTTCCCCTTGTGATTTCTCTCCGTTCTTCCCCGTGTCCATCGTGTTCTTCGAGGGATCCGCTCCTTTCGTGAAAGATCGGCCGTATGGAGTGCCACTCCACATCATCTTGGTATCATCAGCCATGTTGATCACGATTTACGAGCCTCCCCGTTGTGTTTTCTAGCCTAGTTTTGTTGATTTCGTCCTAAATACGAAAATCCCCACCAAAAATGGCCCCAATTTTTTTTTGTGATTTGTTGGTTTTAATGATGTTTTGTTGATTTTGATCCATGGATTTGCTTGGTTTCGAGTGGATCTAGCATCTCCCCAAGTTTCCCCACCTTCCATCCACGAAATCTCCTCAAATTTGCCCCCAAAATCACCCCATTTCCGCCCAAAAATTCGTCCCAAAGAGGAAATCCCGAGCAGTTTGACTTGCCCGGATCATCCGGACCTTCTCCCGGATCATCCGGACACCTCCCGGATCAGGTGGACCTTCTCCTTGACGTCCGGACACCTAGACAACAGAACCGGCCTTGACGAACCTGGATCATCCGGCCAAACACCCGGATCATCCGGACCAAGCACGGATCATCCGGACCTCCTCCCGGATGTCCGGTTAACCCTGAAACTGACTCGGTCAGATGTTTGTTTCGGCCATAACTAATTCATCCGAACTCCGATTTTGACGTTCTTTAGATTGTTTTGAATCTATTGACATTCCCCTTCTCACAAAAATACCACCAACATCATTTGACTCAATCATATTTTCTGAATTTTGGCATCTTTGCCTAGGGCCACCACCATATCTTCCGCATAGCCACCACCGACTTCCGCAACCTAACCCATTTCGATCCCCATTGTATATGTGGTTGCTTGAGTCGTGATTTGAGTCTCCTAAGGTGTTTCGACTACTTAGGGACAGTTGCTTCTTCATCAACCACCAGCAACACTTCCGCATAGGCTTGCCCACCATATACTTCCGCCACCTCAACTTAACCCAATTTTGTTTGAGTTGTGAGTTGTGTCTCCTAAGGTGTTTCGGCTACTTAGGGACGGTGACCTTCAACTCCCACTCACATAACCCCATAACCTTCCACTTCCGCATTGCCTACTCGCATAACCCATCATTACATTTCCGCAATCCCTTTGAACTTCCACAAAACCACCACCACATTCCCGCTACCACCATTTGACTTTTGTCCTTGACATTTTGAGTTGTGGTTTTTCTGTTTCCTAAGGTGTTTCGGCTAATTAGGAACGGTTCTACATCAATAACACCGCCACTCATCATCGCCACGGACGGTAACCTCGATGACACCATTTTATATTCCCCTTGCAATTGCATTGATAACCCCTAGACCATTTTGCGTCACTTGCCTATCGAGACTAGCAATTTGAGTATTGCCGGCAATGTTACTTGTGCACATTAGTGATCTACCCCTTCCATTGCATACATACCATATAATATTGGTATCATCATATCATCCTTTGTGTCACAAGATTGTTCCCGCATATACACAATTGCTATCTTGGTTTGTGCATTGTGGCCATATCAAAAAAAAAGAATAAGCTTTTAAGCAAAAGAGAAAGACCAAAGAAGCTTGTAAGCAAGTGCCATAGCATCATACCACCTTGCACATAAGATTGTCATATCTGATCATCTTGGATCATCTTGAGAAACACCGGGAACCATACATAGGATTGCACAACGACATCTCCAAGACTATCTTCCTCAAGAACTACAAGTCCCTCGACGACAACTACATTGGTGCTCTCAAGGCGGAACAAGAACTCATGAAGGCCAAGGCTTCTCCACCCCAAGCTCATATCGCGACGACCAAGCTCCATGAGAACGAGCATGAGGATAGCACCACCAAGATGTCCAAGCCCGACGAGCTCCAAGACGATGCTCCCAAGTTTGACTTCACCGCCGTCACTCTTTGTGGCATTGATGGTGCCGAGTCACCTTCGACTCTTTTTCAAGATGGTGCGGCGACGAGTACGACTCCGGAGACATTCGAGAACCAAGCTTTGGAGGCGAACAACATGGTGACGAGCAAGGATGATGCTTCCATCTTAGGAGGCGAGAGTGATGATGTGCCATCTCCGGCCTTCATCCACGACGGCGATGACAAGATGGTCGAGCATGGGATTTTCCCTTCGGTCATGGAGGAGAGTGATGATGTGCCATCTTCGACCTTCATCCATGGCGACGACGATGAGATGGTTGAGTATTTCACCTCGACCATGGCGACGTATGATGACTTGCGTGACTTTTGCCACCATATTGAGAGTGAGAGTGACTTCACCACTAGCCCCACATATGACGAGTTGCCCCAATTCCCATGTGAGGAGAGCCACAACCCCCACCAGTTGAGTGAGATGAGTGACTCCACCATACGTGAGATTGAGTGCACCTATTTTGAGGGAGTGAGTGAACCACCACATAGAGAGAGTGTGATAGTTGATAGGTCTCATGAGGCTATTTGCATTTCTAACAACTTGACCTCTACCTCTATTGTGTCTTCTCATTTGGTACTCACCCATGATTCATACTTGCTCATTTCTTGCAGTTGATGACAACCATTACCATGGTTTGCACATGATTCATGTTGTTTCTTCTCATATATCTCCATATGTTGCCTCTCTCATGCGAGATGATTTGCAATGTATTGAGTGCAACTATGCCTTTAGTCTTGATAATGAGTTTTCCCCCATAGCATTCTCGCATATATTTGGAGATTTTGACATATTTCTTATGAAGCATGCTTGTCTTACCTCTTTGCACCATGTACCTAGTGCCATGATTATTGCCATTGTTGCATCATATTATTCTACATAGTGCGTGTGCTTGGGTAAGAGAGATAGCGGGAGACGTAGAGAGTGAGGGAAGAGATGTGTGCATGCCCGAGAGACAAAGTGATAGAGACCTATGTTGGGGTCCGGACTTTACAAGAGAGAGGGGTGTTAATGTGCTCGTGTGTTGGTGTTTGGGGAGAGAACGACTTCTCTCTCTCTGTGTGTGTGTGTGTGTGGTTGGGGGGGTTGACTTCAGATAAAGAGTGAGGTGTCTATATTTGAGGGACTTTAGCATAATTGAGATATTGTGCACTCATGGTTGATCAATTTGTTTCACAGTTTGTACTATGAGATAACGATACTTTTGAACATGCGTGATATACCTTGATGTACCAGAATTACAAACCTAAGATTGGAATTTTGGAATTCGACTCCATCATTAGCTTTTGTATTCATTTAAACAGAGGTACATTTTTTAAGCCAGGATTTCGTGATTTCAAATTCATATATCAAACCTAGAGATATACACATACGGGCATGTTCAAACTTTATAATCATCCACTTTATTCATACACATACACATTTTTGCTTTTGTCATCATATTTAGGATAAACACATTTGGAATTTCATTTGAATTGGACCGTATGATGGTATTTGCTTGTAGTAGCTCAATCATCCATATTTGAATTGAATGGACAATCTAAGTTTCGAGTTGGAGACATTGATTTTCAAAACTTGCACATTTTTTTGCGTGTAAAACAAACAAATTGTTGGCCATGATATCATAGTCGGCCATACGAGAGCAGAATACTTATAATTTTAGGCGCCAAAAGCTTTCAAACTTCCCGCTCACATCAAAATATCACGCGCCCGAAAGTTTAGCCCTGCGATATTCCTGTTTTACCCCTGCTACATGAACGGAAAAGGGGTGCTCTGGTAACTCCATTGTTTTCCCCTCTTTGCCCCCAACATTCTTCCCCAGAGCCCCTCCCCGACCCCCCAACCACGGCAAGCCGTCGAATCTAGTCCTCCACCGCAGCGCTGGACCTCACACCCCATCGGATCTACCTTCCGCAACTTGTAACCCCCAACTGCCAACTCACCACTTCACCGGAGCCGCTTCAGCGACTGGCTTGTCCACCGCTCCAGATCTCCTTGATCGCCATCATGGTCCACCGCACCGGATCTGCTTAACCCGCGCCCTCGTCCACCATAGCGTAGGCCCTTCATTGACTCCCTCGTCCGCCCCTTTGCTAGCCCTTCATACAAGCCCTCGTCCGCCGCAACAGATCCGCCTCACCGAAAGCACTGTACAACGCGCCCGCTGAAGCCTTCGTCCACTGCACCAGACCTGCTCCACGGACGCCATATTCAACTCCACCGGCCCTGCTTTACCGACGCCACAGCCTCATCAGGTTATTTCGATTTGTACTCCTTCGGTTTTTCTCTTTATCGTGCAACTGTTCACTTACCACAGATGAGCTTTCTTGTATGTCGATAGGCGCCGCAACCGTAGCACCGGAGCCGCTTCAGCGACGGCGACAGCCGGCCCAAACTCAACCGCAACACGAGCACCATCGACGATCCTTAGCTCTCAAGTATGACAACGATACCCATACACCGCCGAGAATCAGGTACTATTATCCAATGGCCGGCGCCTACGTTCACTTTCCTAGCATAAGCACCGCACCTTTGAATTTCTTCAGGGCATCATTCAGTTTTTCATGAGACGTGTTATTCTGCTTGCACCTGTAGGGCCATACTTCTGGCAGTGAACATGTTACATGTGCTAAATTACATACCAGTGCACATATAGTTAATATGCTTTAGTTTTGTTCTGATGCCACCTGTTGGTTCCATCAGACTGCTTAATGTTCTCTATGCTTAATTACACATCAGCAAACTAGCATGTGGTTCCGCTGCTTTTTTTTTGTTTTACCCTACATTTTCTGATGCTAGCTATTACATCACTGCTCCGAGCCTCTGTTCATTACTTGTTTGTGTGTTCTTGATCTTCCCAAGTTGCATGACTAATTTGATGCTTCTATTAATTATGGAGCTGCCAACACCATCAAGCAAAATATTTGTTCTTTTGGGGCTGGCACCTCGAACAAGCATAAAAATAGAGGGAAGCAGATATACTCCCTCTGATTCTATTTACTCTGCGCATAACTCTTGACCCGCATACCAAGGAGGGCACTGGTTTAATTTTGCTGGACTAGTTTGCCAATTAATTAGGGCAGAGGCGGATGGGGCAGGGCACAAAAGGAAACCAGCACTAGGAATCGGCAACGCGCAGACTAATACGAAAACACTGAGAAAAAGTTATACGCAAAGTAAAAAAGAATTGGAGGGACTATTGTTGTGTATGCACACACCCTTCTTTCGTTAGTTTAGATGAACCATTGATGATCAATTCGGACCAGTGCATGCGATTAAAATTAATTTTACCTAAATAGATGGTGCAGAATAAACTACAACAACTAGATTTGCAACCACGGGATGCTGATGATATCTTCAATGAACATTGCAACAACAGATAGGCTTCACATCAACATATGGTAAGCCAGTGTGTTTTAGTACATGTGAAATGTAATGCGAGTGGGCTGCTTTCTTGGCTTGTGCCCTCAACGTGTAATCCTATCGAATTACAAATAGTTCAGTTGTCTGCTTTGCTGTATTGCGTGATTCGAATGCTTATTTGTTGTTACGCTATACCTGAGTTGGCCAATATGTCAGCAGTGCCTGTTGTACTATCGTAAATAAATGCATGCCTATTTCATTTGAGTCCTTAACTTTTCCTCTCAACTTCATCACAAGACTGTCTTCGTAGTTTATATGAGGCCACACTGTTAAGTGCTTTCTCATATTATTTCAACTGCTTAGATGCCTTGGCAACTTAAATATAGCGGTTGTACACTCCCTTTCAACTAGGGATGCCAACTGGGTCCGGTTTAATCCCGATTAAAGTCCACTAGTGGTATGATAGTTCAAAAGAGTTTTTGTTTTTTTGAGGAAAATGAACGAGGGAGGTAGCAAAAACTAACTATATGGGACTGGCGTATTTCATTTATTTGCCACTTACATACCTAGTTTCATCTTACCATTTTAATTTCTTTTCGGCTGATGCTGCTTTGAACCATTTAAATATAGTTTGCCATGCTCGGCAGTAATTCGTCCGTCGTTTACCATGTAAGCTTACTGCCTGGATCGTACGATAACTATCTCTTACTGATGTCCACCGGAAACCTTTCAGGATGCCGTTCACACTAGGATACAATGTACAGCCCCAGAATCTATTTGTGGAAGCAGTGCGCCATCCATGTTACCAGATGGTAGCAGTTCAGAGGCAACACCACCGGAGAGCAGTCTGAGCACAAATATTATAGTGCTTGAGGCTCTACTAGAGGCAGAAAGAGATGGTGTGGCTACCATGAATGAGGTAATCTTTATCTTGAGGCTGGCAATTACGGAATTAGCGGCACGCATTATGCAAGCAACCCAAGAATTGGAGGAAGTAAGAATGTTGCATTTGAAGACGGAGGAGGTCCTGTTGTTTCTGCTATCTGAAGCCCAAGATAATCCCGGTTCTTCTTTAGATACTAGTTGAAATTTTCATTAGATTATTGTACTTGCATGTTGTGTCATGTCTCTGAATGGATTATGTTGCAAGACCCCCTATGTTGTCCATGTGTTGTAATTATCCGAATTTTTTAGGCGAGGTAATCCTCAGTACTTGTATGATTGACATAAGGTGAACTGTTTTTCATTCGAGCATATTGTATTGGATGAAATAACTGTTTGACTCAGAGTGTATCCAACCTACTGAATTCGAAGATCACGGCATTTCTAAATCATAGTCATATATAAAGGTGGAATAAATCTTTGTTGTGGTTTTGAAGAAATAAATAACAAAACGTATAATTATCTGTGGATATTCGTAATCGAATACAAATAGGATTTGAATTTAGTTTGCCAGGTCCCAGGGCAAACGTAAATGCTAATTCTCCCAAGTTTTGAATGAAGCAGCTAAACACCCACTATAATTTGTGGGCTGCCCGAAGAAAGTGTTTGCGAGATGGAAATTATTGTCTACCCCTGACACTTGACATCCTTATCGACAGGATTTCCACTGCTGTCGATAGGGGTAGACTAGTAACTTCAATCAGACGTGACACGACGTCCTCTGAGCCCATTCAGACACGGTGGGCGCCAAACATGGGCGGCAAAACTCATTTGATTCAAGCTCGTCTGAAAGACCTCTGTTTCTCCCTCCATTCCCCATTCATACACACTGGGCGGCAAAACAAACTCTCCTTGTCTGAAATAGATGTAGGCTAATATTTTAAATAGGGGCAGATGTGTAACTTCCATCAGACGTGACACAACTGCCATACTGTCAGCCCCGTTCATACAACATGGGCGCCAACCGTGGGCAGCAAAACACCCTCTCCTCGCCCGAAATAGTTACCGGCAAATATTTGGGAGATGCGAGATTATCGTCCTATCCCCAACCGACGCGATGTCCGAAGTTTTAAACGGGGGATAAGTTCGTAACTTTCCCCCATTTCAGAGAAGCGTGTCCCAAAGTTTGAGATCCTATCTCCCCTCCATTTCCCCATTCATACACCGTCGGCGGCACGACAACCTCTGCACTGCGGCCAGCCTCCTCCGTCCGCCACCCCATACTCCACCTTGCCGGAGCCGCTACCCCTACCACGTCGTCCACTGCAAGAGATGGACATCTCTCATCCACGGCGCTGGACCAGGATCCTTTCATCGCCTCCTCTCGCTTCATTGGCGCCGTCGTCCACCTTGCCGTTGCCGCTCCTACGACCGCCTCGTCCACGGCAACAGGATATATCCCCCGACCCGGTCGTCTGCCGTCTAAAGTCTTCTCCCCGCCGCCGGCAGCCATCGCACCCGCAGCACCCTCAACGTATCAGCATAGGCCTACACGGCGTCGCAAGAGAGCTGGTACTCTTCCATATGTGCTTAAGTTATTGATCTCACCCGAAAAATAGATCGTAATTTGTTTACTGTACTTTTCTTGTCCGTACCAAATCGTAGTGGCTAGTTGAAAGCAAACATTGGTTGCAAAGTAGCTTTGTCCGGTTTGCACCTTCAGATCCGCCATGGCACGGGCACTATACTCGTAAAGCTTATGGTTTCCCCCCTTTATATTCACTACCATCATCGTAGGTGCTTCGTGTCGTGCTAGCACTACTCCTCAAGACCTCAACCCAAAGCTTACGTGTTGAAATACGAATCTGATATGATGCTCATATCACTAAAACAAAGAACGTTTAATTGGTCACCTAATGTTCCTATATTCATTTCAAAAAGCATGTGCGCCACCCACTGGTCCAGCTAGTTCCACTTTCCTGATTTTTCTCTTGATGCTTAGGGTTTTCCCATTTTATCTACTCTACTATGATATGCGTAGGTGCTTTCTGTCGTACTAGCATTACTCCACCCTTCAAGCTAAACAACACAACACTCAGAATTCGAAACATTAGTTGTTCAAATATGATTGTGATATGATACTGATATTAGTTAACCGACACATTTAATTGGTTAGCTAAAGGTCCCACTTGAGTTTCCAAATGCATGTCGCGACATATAGAGAGACAGCATAATTGCATTTCTTTGTCACTTGTTGACCATACTTTCTTGTCCATACCAAATCTTAGTTGTTATTTCAAAGCAAACATCGGTTGCTAACTACCCTTTGCGCGGTTTGCAGCTTCAGATCTGCCATCCCACTGCCACGGTCAACATTGTACTCATCATGCTTATGTTTTTCCCATTTTATTATGACCACAATCAGCCTACGTGGCTCGTGTCATAATAGCACTGCTCCACCCATCGAGCTAAACAAGCTTAGTTGTACAAATTCATATCTGATATTATTGCTGATATTAGTAAAAGTGAGAGATGTTTAATTGGTTAGTTAAATGTTCCTACTTTAGTTTCGAAATGCATGTGAGCCACGTATGGAGAGACCGAAAAGAATAGTATTTCTTTATGCGCTATGGCTCATCATGGGTGGCCAACCGACATTGTATTAAAAGACTTGTAATATCTTCAATCTGCTTGCTCTTCTGCTCTTCTTTAAGATGATACTCTTCTCTTGCGGTCGACTGGTCAGGTCGAGTTGTTCTCCCTTAGTATATTTTGAATCTGTCAGGTCAGGTCGACTTGTTCTTCTTTACTATATGTTGAAGCTATCATCTGCGAAGTGTCATCACTTCTGGAGCTCTCATATTTTGAGTAGTAGGACACATTATATTAATGCACACAACAAATTACAACATGCATGGCATCTTTTAAAAGAATTGCAGAGATAGCACAAAGGGGTTTACAGGGAGGCAGTATTGGATTAGAATCACTTCTGCATTACAAAGAAAATCTCACTTGTTTTTATGTTTTCATGCATGTCAGATATTGAACATTATCAAAATGAATATGAGAATGGGCGCACGAGAGGAATATTGCGGAACGATCCACTGCCTAACAAACATGGCATGGTGGAGGATTGCCTATCTTATTCACCCATCAAGGTGCTTGCTCTAACTTTGCAAAGTTGTATTGGTCGCACATATTTTGCTTCTGACCTCTTGCATTACTTCTACTTTGTTACACCATCTGCTTAGTTTAAGCATCATATATGAGTATATGACATAACTATCCATTTTCTGTACCTATTCCATGTGTCGTCACACTATGTTTTTCCAGTCGAATGTTGTTCTTTCGTAATAGTTGTCCAAAAGGAAGAGGGTGAGTGCAGGTCGTCAAGGAGTACAAACTAGGTATTTGGAAAAGGTAGTGATACCTGTTAAATCAGATAGATCAGCAGCCATAGAAAACACAGGCCCAACTGTACCACAATTTACCCCTACTCCAGTGGCCAAACCCCTATTAGAACTAATGGGAGCCCAGCGTCAGGTACTGTCTATGATATCAATTCAAAATATGAACTCCTAAATTTCTGCTTGTTCCTTACCTTCTCTCTTGTATGAAAACTAATTTCAGATGAATCTCTTTTCTCAAAGGATCATACGATCTCAAAACAATAACGGGCTCTGCATTGCTCTTGTCAGTACCTCTCTCCCTTTTGCCTTGTAATGCTGTACTTAATTAATTGCTATTTGATTATGTATCATCAGTCTGCACCTGAGCTTCATTATCCTCTGTTTCTTCCAATATTATTTGATCTATATTTACTCTTTGCAAAATGTAGAATAATGGCAACGCTTATAAAGAATTTTCTTTGGGGAATTTATTGAATTATCCTTCCATCAACATGGAGAAGGGCTTTGTCCAGCCCGTGTTAACATGTAACGTAAGTTCATCCTTCTCAAGCCTTCAAACTTTGTTCTAGTATAGATTAGGATAGGCATCAATTCCTCCACTGCTGTTTGCTTTGCTGTTTACATCTGATTGGATGTTTGCAACAACTACCAGTTTCAAATTGTAGTTGTAAAAACAAGTTCCTTATGCAGAACAGATCCATTTATTTGCTTATATAATTGTGAAACCTGTTACGTGTCTCCTTGTTTCTCTTTCAGACTCATATCTCTTACGCCAGGCAGAACTTTAGGGAAGATAGTGAGACGAACCATCTTGAGGACAGCGAGATGACCCCAAGGTCCTGTCTTGATGAAGACAATGAGTTGAAGCTACTCACTAGCAGGTGTGAGACAACCTCTGTGCAGTCGCTGCCTCAATCAGTTTGAATTCTTCAGTCTCAACTTAAAGCGGAAAGGCTTGCTTCAGCTCAGCTCCGACTTGAAGTCAAAGATGCAATGAAGATGTCAGAGGACTGCCGTGTGCACTATCATGCCTTAAATCTAGTGTTGATGCATCTATCGTTGACACAACTGAGGTCTACTCAGCTTCTTCAGCTGTTTGGGGGGGGGGGGGGGGGGGCGACCTGGCCAGGCCTTGCGCCTTCTGAAGTGCTCTCAGTTTTGTATATTCTTTTGTCGGCGCATTTATTTTCACTGGTGGCGAACTTTGATGCCCAGTGGATGTAATATGTGTGATAGCCGTGATATCCTAGCGTAAGTTGCTTGCTTATTTATTTCCTTGTTGTCTTGTTTATTTGTTTGCTTCTAGTCATTGCAGTTCTTTTTCCGCGATTTGCTAGTGGCTACATTAACCTATTTTTTAAAACTAGGTCACAATAACCATGGGCTAATATTTACTGTAGTGACACTGGGCCTCCTACGGGCCGTTGAAACCGTGGGCCTTCTACGGGCCATAGAAACAATGGGCCTTCTACGGGCCGTAGAAAGAATGGGCCTTCTATGGGTCGTATCATCAACGGGCCTTATACGGGCAGTATGATTGATGGCCAAACATGGGCCAATAACAGGCCGCATTATGGCCGTAAACGGGCTAGAGTTGGAATCGTCTGTTCATGGGCCGACCATAACGGGCCATCGTTAATAGGCCGTATTTGATGATGCTATGAAAACGACCCAACATATTAATGGACCACAAATGGTCCGACTGTAACCACGGGTTGAATTTGGCCCACAAGCAGAAAATGACAGTAACGGGCCGTAAGTAAACGAATGCTGGAAATGAGCCCAAGAATAAATGGGCTATGAGAAGGCCGAAAGATAACATGGGCTGGAAACGGCCCAACGGAATAACGGGCCGTTAATGGGTATAAAGTGATACACTGTTCATCACGGGCCAGTTTCACCACGGGCCGTTAATGGGTGTAAAGTGATACACTGTTCATTACGGGCCAGTTTCACCACGTGCCGTTAGTAGGCCAAGAGTTACATAGGGCCTCATATGGGCCGAAAGACGTCACGGGCCATACATGGGCCAGAAGTGAAAATGGGCTGGAATCATATTGGATGGCCCAGATGACGCTACTGGGCCTAATTCAGATAGGGCGTAACGGGCCTTGGGTTAGCGGGCTGTAAATGGGCTATATTCGAACAGGCCGTTAACAGGCTTTCCATGGGCCGACCCGCCAGCTTTTGACCAAGTCAAACGGGCCGACCTTTACACAGGAATGGGCCTCTGTTGGGCTGTGCCACGTGTCGACGTATCATAGGCGCCTATCTGACCCACTGACGAGCTGACACGTGTTTCGTCCGGCCAATAAGAATTTTACACGTGGAAATTTCCCATTGGTCGGGGCTGTTAACGGGTTATCGGATCCAAAACCCGACCCGATAGCTTAACGGTGTTCCGTTACGGTGGATGCCATGTGTCGGTCACCCTTGACGAAAGCACTTCTGTGACGCGCGATTTATCGTCATGGAAGTGGACACTTCCGTGATGATAATTTTGGTAATGTCATGGAACACTTCTATGACAACACAGGTATGACTATCTTGATTCTGTCATAAATTTGTCATGGATGTACTTGCATGACAAAAAAGCGACCTACTGTGACAAACACGTATCATCACGGAAGTGTATTTTTTTGTAGTGCTTGTATCTTTCCCTTTGTTGTTCATGTACCTTGTGGATCTTGTGTGTTTGATTGTCTAGTGGATGTGTGATTGGACTTGTTCTTGAGTGTTTCCCCTTGTGATTTCTCTCCGTTCTTCCCCGTGTCCATCGTGTTCTTCGATGGATCCACTCCTTTCGTGAAAGATCGGCCGTATGGAGTTCCACTCCACATCACCTCTTCAAATCTGTTTAGCACATATTGCACCTATCCACTCATCATTTGCTAAAACTTATCATGAAGCTCCTTGTTCGTCAAGTTCTCCTAGTCAGTCTCGTCGGCTTGTGATCCTGGCATGGTTAGCAGCAATAGAAACACACAAGAATATGATCCTACAGACTACTAACAAGTGGTGGTGTTGGCGGGTGTCACAAATCCGTCAAGCAAATCTCAAATTCTCACCAGTTCTTACCCAACAGCAGGCGGTGATCGGCAACCGATGTAGTCAAAACTCTCAAAGCTTGGATAGAGCGATTACCACGGAGAGTCAAACCCATGATGTAGATGTATGTGGAGATGGGAAGGCTTATAATATGGTAGCAAAAAGGGTCAACAATAATCAATTCAGAGATGCAAAGTTAAATAAATGCACAACGACGGTATTGTGCTGGTCCTAGGCTAGACCGTGCTAGAGACGTGAGCCTAGAACACTAACAAAATCACGGCGCTGCACGTAAACAAGGGAAAAGCACATTCTGGAATTATTATTTTCGCTTTGTTTTTTTTGCGCTCTTTGTTTTTTTGCGCTCCTCTTTTTTGTTTTTTTGTGAAAATTCACTATAATGGCGAGTGTCTCAAAACTCTTCCTAGGTCAAACTGACAGGATGGGCACGGAATTTTTTTGACTATTTTTTTTGGAAATCAGGGCAGCGACGACGAAAAAGTGCGACAAAAACTCACTATGATGGCGAATGTCTCAAAAGACTCAGAAAAGCCTAAAAATAGGATAGGGAAAAAATATTTTCGGTCGCCGAAATTTTCTCCTAAAAACTTCCCAGGGGTCTCCAGACTCTTTTTTTTAAACCTACTCAGGCAAGGAAACACGAATCGGAATTTAGATGGATCTCGAAAACAAACCTAATATGAAAGGAACTCGGATTGGTGGTGGATATATGGTGGTGGTATATGGCAGCGGTGGTAGGATATGGATATGGATCGGTGGTGGTATATGGATACGGATTCCGAGCGGTGGTGGTCGGTACCAGGGGCGATGATGATGGTGCGGCGGTGGCGTGGCAACTTATGACCAGAACTCGAAACTCTAAAAGACTAGACGCTAAGACCAACAACTTGACACGACGATGCAACCGCAAATTCAACAAAGCAAAATACTGAAAAGACTTTGCAAAGGCTCAGACTGGTTCGGATAGGATGAACTAAACCTAAATTTTTTTTGGCTTTGTCATGGACTATATGTATGAAGAACATACTCGATCTAAATTACGAAAAACTGTAAAATCTCACCGAACAACCTGGAAATCTGATACCACTTGATAGAGGCAAAGGTGTCCAATCTTTCGATGAGATGGTGGCTATCGCTTTGGACGAAGTCCACTTTGACGATCCGACTACGAACGTGCGATGACGTCGCGCCTTAGCAATCGCTAAACCAACTCCGAGAGATTATTGACCACGCCGGAGCATGATCAACCTAACCACGAAGGTCTATTCCTGCAGGCAAACGAAGGACAAGCAAGAAACTAAGATTGCAATCTGGATATTGCGAATATAAGAGGAAAGCTTTATTGATCAAAGGTGGGGTTATGTGACGCCTTTGTTTGGTAGTTGAACACAAACGAGGTACGCGAAGTTGCAGCTATGGCGAACTTTAATATAAACAAATCTCAAAGTCTAAACGACGCCCTAAGGGCTGTATATATGGAGGAAGAGGGGGGAATTTCGTGGCCCTTGAGGGAGGGGTCCGAAACCAACCCTAACTCTCGTTTCCCCACACATACGGACTCTAAAAACATCCTATACTCTAGTATTTTGAAATTACACGGGCCTGGCCCAATAATAAGGTGACCCAACACCTAGAATGGCCTCTGGACGAAATTTATAAAGTGGCATCTTGTATATTTCCTCCAAGGATTCATGCACTCCTTATGGTGGCTCCAAAGTCCTGAAATCATCACTTATAACTCCGTTCTTGTTCCCCTTGCGCATGCCATCATCTCCAGGCTTGGTCTTGCTCCAGTGTTCATCCCTATTCTCCATGCCAGGCCCTTCATTTGTAAGCAAAACAAATGTATCCAATTTAGGTAGCATCATATTCTCATGAACATTAGAATCATTACCAAGAAACGAAATTACCTGATAATTTAATTGGTGTGCGCGAGCTCTAGTAATTGGTCCAGTATATGTAGCAATAGGGGTTGTGGGTGTAACAATGGTATTGATGTCCTCATCATGTCGTGACTGAACATGTAGTCTTTCTAGTTTGTAAAGGAAGGATGGTGCATATGTTATTGTCCATATATCAGTCCGTAGGTGAGCTCATGGAAGGGTGGTAGAGGGTGGCAGAGTATACTTCAAGCACAAAATCGTCCGGAACTCAATTTTACAAGCCGGATCTTGCCTCGGAAATGTTGTCGAAGCCCGAGAGTGGGTTACGGGCGACTACAACTTTTGGTTGTGATTGTTTTGGCGGGTCATGGGGCTCTAATGGGGTTTTTGTGTCAAAATTGTTGTCGTTTTATGGATGAAACATTGTGCGATACACCGCGAATACAACTTTCAAGGTAAGTTGATCGCACGGACGAGCCATCTGGCACCATTCAGAATGACCTACAATTTTCGAGTGCATAGATGGAGTGAGGACGAAGTGTTATGTACTTTATGATCCAAGAATAATGCATCCACTGATGAAAACGTGAGGGTGGTAGTGGGATGGGTGATAGACCATGTAAAGCATCAATTATTGGGTTCCGATGCAACGAAGAGCTTCCTCCTTGTGTTATGACTGAACTTGTAGTCTTTCTAGTTCTTATTGGAAGGATGGTGCTTGTATATGTTATTTTCCATATATCAGTCCGTTGGTGAGCTCACGGAAGGGTGGTAGAGGGTGGCAGAGCATACTTCAAGCATAAAATCGTCCGGAACTCAATTTTACAAGCTGGATCTTGCCTCCGAAATATTGTCGAAGCCCGGGAGTGGGTTACGAGCGCATACAACTTTTGGTTGTAATTGTATTGGCGGCTCATGGGGCTCCAATATAGTTTTTGTGGCAAAATTGTTGCCATTTTATGGATAAAACACCGCGGGACAGACCGTGAATACAACTTTCAAGGTAGGTTGATCGCACCGACAAGCCATCATGCACAATTCGGAATTACCTATAATTTTTGAGTGCATAAATGGAGTGAGGATGAACTGGTATGTACTTTATGATCCACGAATAACGCATCCGCTGGTGAAAACGTGAGGGTGGTAGTGGGATAGGTGACAGACCATGGGTTCTGATGCAACAAAGAGCCTCCTCCTTGTGTCGTGACTTAACCTGTAGTCTTCTAAGTTTGTAAGGAAGGATGGTGCATTGTTCTATATGTTATTGTCCATATATCAGTCCGTAGGTGAGCTCATGGAAGGGTGGTAGAGGATGGCAGAGTATACTTCAAGCATAAAATCATCCGAAACTCAATTTTACAAGCCGGATCTTGCTTCTTAAATGTTGTCGAAGCCCGAGAGTGGGTTACGAGCGCATACAAATTTTGGCTGTGATTGTTTTGGCGGGTCATGGGGATCCAATGGAGTTTTTAGTGCTAAATTGTTGCCGTTTTATGGATAAAACATCGCGGGACAGACCGTAAATACAACTTTCAAGGTACGTTGATCGCACCGACAAGCCATCTTGCACCATTCGAAATTACCCATAATTTTCTGAGTGCATAAATGGAGTGAGGATGAACTATTATGTACTTTATGATCTACGAATAACGCATCCGCTGGTGAAAACGTGAGCGTGGTAGCGGGATAGGTGATGGACCATGTAAAGCATCAATTCTTGGGTTCCGATGCAACATAGAGCCTCCTCCTTGTGTCGTGACTAAACATGTAGTCTTTCTAGTTTGTATTGGAAGGATGGTGCATTGTTCTATATGTTATTGTCCATATATCATTTTGTAGGTGAGCTCACGGAAGGGTGGTAGAGGGTTGCAGAGTATACTTCGAGCATAAAATCGTTCGGAACTCAATTTTACAAGGCAGATCTTGCCTCGGAAATGTTGTCGAAGCCCGAGAGTGGGTTATGGGCGCATACAACTTTTGGTTGTGATTGTTATGGCGGGTCATGGGTCTCCAATTGAGTTTTTGTGTCAAAATTGTTGTTGTTTTATGGATAAAACATCGTGGGACATACCGCGAATACAATTTTCAAGGTAACTTGATCGCACCGCCAAGCCATCTTGCACCATTCAAAATGACCTAGAATTTTTCGAGTGTATAGATTGAGTGAGGATGACTGTTATGTACTTTACGATCAAATAGTAATGCACCCGCTGGTGAAAACGTGAGGGTGGTAGACTGATTTGTGATAGACCATGTAAAGCATCAATTCTTGGGTTCCGATGCAACGAAGAGCCTCCTCCTTGTGTCGTGACTGAACATCTAGTCTTTCAAGTTTTTTAATGGAAGGATGGTGCTTCTATATGTTATTTTCCATATATCAGTCTATAGGTGAGCTCATGGAAGGGTGGTAGAGGGTGGCAGAGTATACTTCAAGCATAAAATCGTCCGGAACTCAATTTTACAAGTTGGATCTTGCCTCCGAAATGTTTTCGAAGCCCGAGACTGGGTTACGAGCGGATACAACTTTTGGTTGTGATTGTTTTGGCGGCTCATGGGGCTCCAGTACAGTTTTTGTGGAAAAATTGTTGCCGTTTTATGGATAAAACATCGTGGGGCAGACCGTTAATACAACTTTCTAGGTAGGTTGATCGCACCGACAAGCCATCTTCCACCATTCGGAATGACCTATAATTTTTTGAGTGCATATATGGAGTGAGGATGAACTGTTATGTACTTTATGGTCCAAGAATAATGCATCTGCAGGTTGAAACGTGAGGGTCATGTGGCTCCAATGGAGTTTTTGTGGCAAAATTGTTGCCGTTTTATGGATAAAACATCGCGGGACAGACCGTGAATACAACTTTTAAGGTAGGTTGATCGCACCGACAAGCCATCTTGCACCATCCGGAATGACCTATAAATTTTTGAATGCATAAATGGAGTGAGGATGAGCTGTTATGTACTTTATGATCCACGAATAACGCATCCGCTGGTGAAAATGTGAGGGTGGTAGTGGGATAGGTGATAGACCATGTAAAGCATCAATTCTTGGGTTCCGATGCAACAAAGAGCCTCCTCCTTGTGTCGTGACTGAACCTGTAGTCTTTCTAGTTTGTAATGGAAGGATGGTGCATTGTTATATATGTTATTTTCCATATATCAGTCCGTAGGTGAGCTCACGGAAGGGTGGTTGAGGGTGGCAGAGTATACTTCAAGAATAAACTCATCCGGAACTCAATTTTACAAGCCGGATCTAGCCTCTGAAATGGCCCGAGAGTGGGTTACGAGCGCATACAACTTTTTTTTGTCATTGTTTTGGCTGGTCATGGGGCTCCAATGGAGTTTTTTGGCCAAATTGTTGTCGTTTTATGGATAAAACATCGCCATACAGACCATACATACAACTTTCAAGGTAGGTTGATCGCACCGACAAGCCATCTTGCACCATTCGGAATGACGTATAATTTTTTGGGTGCATAAATGGAGTGAGGATGAACAGTTACGTACTATATGATCCACGAGTAACGCATCTGCTGGTTAAAATGTGAGGGTGGTAGTGGGATAGGTGATAGACCACGTAAAGCATCAATTCTTGGGTTCCGATGCAACAAAGAGCCTCCTTCTTGTGTCGTGACTGAACCTGTAGTCTTTCTAGTTTGTAATGGAAGGATGGTGCATTGTTCTATATGTTATTTTCCACATATCAGTCCATAGGTGAGCTCACGGAAAGGTGGTTGTGGGTGGCAGAGTAAACTTCAAGCATAAAATCATCCGGAACTCAATTTTACAAGACGGATGTTGCCTCTGAAATGTTGTCGAAGCCCAACAGTGGGTTACGAGTGGATACAACTTTTGTTTGTGATTGTTTTGGCGGGTCATGGGGCTCCAATGGATTTTGTGTTTCAAAATTGATGTCGTTTTATGGATAAAATATCGCGGGACAGACCGTGAATACAACTTTCAAGGTAGGTTGATCACACCGACAAGCCATCTTGCACCAGTCGAAATGACCTATAATTTTTTGGTTCCATAAATGGAGTGAGGATGAACTGTTATGTACTTTATGATCCATGAATAACACATCCCCTGGTGAAAACGTGAGGGTGGTAGGGGGATAGGTCATAGACCATGTAAAGCATCAATTCTTGGGTTCCGATGAAACAAAGAGCCTCCTCCTTGTGTCGTGACTGAACATGTAGTCTTTTTAGTTTGTAATGGAAGGATGCTGCATTGTTCTATATGTTATTATCCATATGTCAGTCCGTAGGTGAGCTCACGGAAGGGTGGTAGAGGGTCGCAGAGTATACTTCAAGCATATAATCGTCCGGAACTCAATTCTACAAGCCGGATCTTGCCTTGGAAATGTTGTCGAAGCCCGAGAGTGTGTTATGATCCAAGAATAATGCATCCGCTGGTGAAAACATGAGGGTGGTGGCGGGATGGGTGATAGACCATGTAAAGCATCAATTCTTGGGTTCCGATGCAACAAAGAGCCTCCTCCTTGTGTCCTGACTGAACCTGTAGTCTTTCTAGTTTGTAATGGAAGGATGGTGCTCCTATATGTTATTTTCCGTATATCAGTCCGTAGGTGAGCTCACGGAAGGGTGGTAGAGGGTGGCAGAGTACACTTCAAGCATAAAATCGTACGGAACTAAATTTTACAAGCTGGATCTTGTCCCCGAAATATTGTAGAAGCCCGAGAGTGGGTTACGAGCGCATACAACTTTTGGTTGTGATTGTTTTGGCGGCTCATGGAGCTCCAACGGAGTTTTGCTGGCAAAATTATTGCCATTTTATGGATAAATCACCGCAGGACAGACTGTGAATACAACTTTCAAGGTAGGTTGACCGCACCGACAAGCCATCTTGCACCATTCGTAATGACCTATAATTTTTTGAGTGCATAAATGGAGTGAGGATGAACTATTATGTACTTTATGATCCACGAATAACGCATCCGCTCGTGAAAACGTGAGGTTGGTAGTGGGATAGGTGATAGACCATGTAAAGCATCAATTCTTGTGTTCCGATGCAACAAAGAGCCTCCTCCTTGTGTCGTGACTGAACCTGTAGTCTTTCTATTTTGTAGTGGAAGGATGGTGCATTTTTCTATACGTTATTGTCCATATATCAGTCCGTAGGTGAGCTCACGGAAGGGTGGTAGAGGGTGGCAGAGTATACTTCAAGCATAAAATCATCCGGAACTCAATTTTACAAGCCGTATCTTGCCTCTGAAATGTTGTTGAAGCCCAAGAGTGGGTTACGAGCGCGTACAACTTTTGGTTGTGATTGTTTTGGCGGGTCATGGGGCTCCAATGGAGTTTTTGTGGATAAATTGTTGCCATTTTACGGATAAAACATCAGGGGACAAACCATGAATACAATTGTCAAGGTAGGTTGATCGCACCGACAAGAATCTTGCACGATTCGGAATGACGTATAATTTTTTGAGTGCATAAATGGAGTGAGGATGAACTGTTATGAACTTTACAATTCACGAATAACGCATCCGCTGGTGAAAACATGAGGGTGGTAGCGGGATAGCTGATAGACCATGTAAAGCATCAATTATTGGGTTCCGATGCAACAAAGAGCCTCCTCATTGTGTTGTGACTGAACATGTAGTGTTTCTAGTTTGTAATGGAAGGATGGTGCATTGTTCTATATGTTATTGTCCATATATCAGTCCATAGGTGAGCTCACAGAAGGGTGGTAGAGGGTCGCAGCGTATACTTCAAGCATAAAATCGTCCGGAACTCAATTTTACAAGACGGTTCTTGCCTCGGGAATGTTGTCGAATCCCGAGAGTGGGTTATGGGCGCATACAACTATTCGTTGTGATTGTTTTGGCGGGTCATGGGGCTCCAATGGAGTTTTTGTGTCAAAATTGTTGTTGTTTTGTGGATAAAACATCATGGTACATACCGCGAATACAACTTTCAAGGTAAGTTGATCGCACCGACGAGCCATCTTGCACCATTCAGAATGACCTACAATTTTTCGAGTGCATAGATGGAGTGAGGATGAAGTGTTATGTAGTTAATGATCCAAGAATAATGCATCCGCTGGTGGAAACGTGAGGGTGGTAGCGGGATGGGTGATAGACCATGTAAAGCATCAATTCTTGGGTTCCGATGCAACAAAGAGCCTCCTCCTTGTGTCATGACTGAACCTGTAGTCTTTCTAGTTTGTAATGGAAGGATGGTGCTTCTATATGTTATTTTCCATATATCAGTCCATAGGTGAGCTCACGGAAGGGTGTTAGAGGGTGGCAGATTATACTTCAAGCATAAAATTGTCCGGAACTCAATTTTACAAGCTGGATCTTGTCTTCGAAATGTTGTCGAAGCCCGAGAGTGGGTTACGAGCGCATACAACTTTTGGTTGTGATTGTTTTGGCGGCTCATGGGGCTCCAACGGAGTTTTGCTGGCAAAATTATTGCCATTTTATGGATAAATCACCGCAGGACAGACTGTGAATACAACTTTCAAGGTAGGTTGACTGCACCGACAAGCCATCTTGCACCATTCGTAATGACCTATAATTCTTTGAGTGCATAAATGGAGTGAGGATGAACTATTATGTACTTTATGATCCACGAATAATGCATCCGCTCGTGAAAACGTGAGGTTGGTAGTGGGATAGGTGATAGACCATGTAAAGCATCAATTCTTGTGTTCTGATGCAACAAAGAGCCTCCTCCTTGTGTCGTGACTGAACCTGTAGTCTTTCTAGTTTGTAGTGGAAGGATGGTGCATTTTTCTATACGTTATTGTCCATATATCAGTCCGTAGGTGAGCTCACGGAAGGGTGGTAGAGGGTGGCAGAGTATACTTCAAGCATAAAATCATCCGGAACTCAATTTTACAAGCCGTATCTTGCATCTGAAATGTTGTCGAAGCCCAAGAGTGGGTTACGAGCGCGTACAACTTTTGGTTGTGATTGTTTTGGCGGGTCATGGGGCTCCAATGGAGTTTTTGTGGATAAATTGTTGCCGTTTTACGTATAAAACATCGGGGGACAAACCATGAATACAACTGTCAAGGTAGGTTGATCGCACCGACAAGAATCGTGCACGATTCGGAATGACCTATAATTTTTTGAGTGCATAAATGGAGTGAGGATGAACTATTATGAACTTTAGAATTCACGAATAACGCATCCGCTGGTGAAAACATGAGGGTGGTAGCGGGATAGCTGATAGACCATGTAAAGCATCAATTATTGGGTTCCGATGCAACAAAGAGCCTCCTCATTGTGTTGTGACTGAACATGTAGTGTTTCTAGTTTGTAATGGAAGGATGGTGCATTGTTCTATATGTTATTGTCCATATATCAGTCCATAGGTGAGCTCACAGAAGGGCGGTAGAGGGTCGCAGCGTATACCTCAAGCATAAAATCGTCCGGAACTCAATTTTACAAGACGGTTCTTGCCTCGGAAATGTTGTCGAATCCCGAGAGTGGGTTATGGGCGCATACAACTATTCGTTGTGATTGTTTTGGCGGGTCATGGGGCTCCAATGGAGTTTTTGTGTCAAAATTGTTGTTGTTTTGTGGATAAAACATCGTGGTACATACCGCGAATACAACTTTCAAGGTAAGTTGATCGCACCGACGAGCCATCTTGCACCATTCAGAATGACCTACAATTTTTCGAGTGCATAGATGGAGTGAGGATGAAGTGTTATGTACTTAATGATCCAAGAATAATGCATCCGCTGGTGGAAACGTGAGGGTGGTAGCGGGATGGGTGATAGACCATGTAAAGCATCAATTCTTGGGCTTCGATGCAACAAAGAGCCTCCTCCTTGTGTCATGACTAAACCTGTAGTCTTTCTAGTTTGTAATGGAAGGATGGTGCTTCTATATGTTATTTTCCATATATCAGTCCATAGGTGAGCTCACGGAAGGGTGGTAGAGGGTGGCAGATTATACTTCAAGCATAAAATCGTCCGGAACTCAATTTTACAAGCTGGATCTTGTCTTCGAAATGTTGTCGAAGCCCGAGAGTGGGTTACGAGCGCATACAACTTTTGGTTGTGATTGTTTTGGCGGCTCATGGGGCTCCAACGGAGTTTTGTTGGCAAAATTATTGCCATTTTATGGATAAATCACCGCAGGACGGACTGTGAATACAACTTTCAAGGTAGGTTGACCGCACCGACAAGCCATCTTGCACCATTCATAATGACCTATAATTTTTTGAGTGCATAAATGGAGTGAGGATGAACTATTATGTACTTTATGATCCACGAATAACGCATCCGCTCGTGAATACGTGAGGTTGGTAGTGGGATAGGTGATAGACCATGTAAAGCATCAATTCTTGTGTTCCGATGCAACAAAGAGCCTCCTCCTTGTGTCGTGACTGAACCTGTAGTCTTTCTAGTTTGTAGTGGAAGGATGGTGCATTTTTCTATACGTTATTGTCCATATATCAGTCCGTAGGTGAGCTCACGGAAGGGTGGTAGAGGGTGGCAGAGTATACTTCAAGCATAAAATCATCCGGAACTCAATTTTACAAGCCGTATCTTGCCTCTGAAATGTTGTCGAAGCCCAAGAGTGGGTTACGAGCGCGTACAACTTTTGGTTGTGATTGTTTTGGCGGGTCATGGGGCTCCAATGGAGTTTTTGTGGATAAATTGTTGCCGTTTTACGTATAAAACATCGGGGGACAAACCATGAATACAACTGTCAATGTAGGTTGATCGCACCGACAAGAATCTTGCATGATTCGGAATGACCTATAATTTTTTGAGTGCATAAATGGAGTGAGGATGAACTGTTATGAACTTTACAATTCACGAATAACGCATCCGCTGGTGAAAACATGAGGGTGGTAGCGGGATAGCTGATAGACCATGTAAAGCATCAATTATTGGGTTCCGATGCAACAAAGAGCCTCCTCATTGTGTTGTGACTGAACATGTAGTGTTTGTAGTTTGTAATGGAAGGATGGTGCATTGTTCTATATGTTATTGTCCATATATCAGTCCATAGGTGAGCTCACAGAAGGGTGGTAGAGGGTCGCATCGTATACTACAAGCATAAAATCGTCCGGAACTCAATTTTACAAGACGGTTCTTGCCTCGGAAATGTTGTCGAATCCCGAGAGTGGGTTATGGGCGCATACAACTATTCGTTGTGATTGTTTTGGCGGGTCATGGGGCTCCAATGGAGTTTTTGTGTCAAAATTGTTGTTGTTTTGTGGATAAAACATCATGGTACATACCGCGAATACAACTTTCAAGGTAAGTTGATCGCACCGACGAGCCATCTTGCACCATTCAGAATGACCTACAATTTTTCGAGTGCATAGATGGAGTGAGGATGAAGTGTTATGTAGTTAATGATCCAAGAATAATGCATCCGCTGGTGGAAACGTGAGGGTGGTAGCGGGATGGGTGATAGACCATGTAAAGCATCAATTCTTGGGTTCCGATGCAACAAAGAGCCTCCTCCTTGTGTCATGACTGAACCTGTAGTCTTTCTAGTTTGTAATGGAAGGATGGTGCTTCTATATGTTATTTTCCATATATCAGTCCATAGGTGAGCTCACGGAAGGGTGGTAGAGGGTGGCAGATTATACTTCAAGCATAAAATCGTCCGGAACTCAATTTTACAAGCTGGATCTTGTCTTCGAAATGTTGTCGAAGCCCGAGAGTGGGTTACGAGCGCATACAACTTTTGGTTGTGATTGTTTTGGCGGCTCATGGGGATCCAACGGAGTTTTGCTGGCAAAATTATTGCCATTTTATGGATAAATCACCGCAGGACAGACTGTGAATACAACTTTCAAGGTAGGTTGACTGCACCGACAAGCCATCTTGCACCATTCGTAATGACCTATAATTTTTTGAGTGCATAAATGGAGTGAGGATGAACTATTATGTACTTTATGATCCACGAATAACGCATCCGCTCGTGAAAACGTGAGGTTGGTAGTGGGATAGGTGATAGACCATGTAAAGCATCAATTCTTGTGTTCCGATGCAACAAAGAGCCTCCTCCTTGTGTCGTGACTGAACCTGTAGTCTTTCTATTTTGTAGTGGAAGGATGGTGCATTTTTCTATACGTTATTGTCCATATATCAGTCCGTAGGTGAGCTCACGGAAGGGTGGTAGAGGGTGGCAGAGTATACTTCAAGCATAAAATCATCCGGAACTCAATTTTACAAGCCGTATCTTGCCTCTGAAATGTTGTCGAAGCCCAAGAGTGGGTTACGAGTGCGTACAACTTTTGGTTGTGATTGTTTTGGCGGGTCATGGGGCTCCAATGGAGTTTTTGTGGATAAATTGTTGCCGTTTTACGTATAAAACATCGGGGGACAAACCATGAATACAACTGTCAAGGTAGGTTGATCGCACCGACAAGAATCTTGCACGATTCGGAATGACCTATAATTTTTTGAGTGCATAAATGGAGTGAGGATGAACTGTTATGAACTTTACAATTCACGATTAACGCATCCGTTGGTGAAAACATGAGGGTGGTAGCGGGATAGCTGATAGACCATGTAAAGCATCAATTATTGGGTTCCGATGCAACAAAGAGCCTCCTCATTGTGTTGTGACTGAACCTGTAGTGTTTCTAGTTTGTAATGGAAGGATGGTGCATTGTTCTATATGTTATTGTGCATATATCAGTCCATAGGTGAACTCACAGAAGGGTGGTAGAGGGTCGCAGCGTATACTTCAAGCATAAAATCGTCCGGAACTCAATTTTACAAGATGGTTCTTGCCTCGGAAATGTTGTCGGATCCCGAGAGTGGGTTATGGGTGCATACAACTATTCGTTGTGATTGTTTTGGCGGGTCAAGGGGCTCCAATGGAGTTTTTGTGTCAAAAGTTTTGTTGTTTTGTGGATAAAACATCGTGGTACATACCGCGAATACAACTTTCAAGGTAAGTTGATCGCACCGACGAGCCATCTTGCACCATTCAGAATGACCTACAATTTTTCGAGTGCATAGATGGAGTGAGGATGAAGTGTTATGTACTTAATGATCCAAGAATAATGCATCCACTGGTGGAAACGTGAGGGTGGTAGCGGGATGGGTGATAGACCATCTAAAGCATCAATTCTTGGGTTTCGATGCAACAAAGAGCCTCCTCCTTGTGTCATGACTGAACTTGTAGACTTTCTAGTTTGTAATGGAAGGATGGTGCTTCTATATGTTATTTTCCATATATCAGTCCATAGGTGAGCTCACGGAAGGGTGGTAGAGGGTGGCAGATTATACTTCAAGCATAAAATCGTCCGGAACTCAATTTTACAAGCTGGATCTTGTCTTCGAAATGTTGTCGAAGCCCGAGAGTGGGTTACGAGCGCATACAACTTTTGGTTGTGATTGTTTTGGCGGCTCATGGGGCTCCAACGGAGTTTTGTTGGCAAAATTATTGCCATTTTATGGATAAATCACCGCAGGACAGACTGTGAATACAACTTTCAAGGTAGGTTGACCGCACCGACAAGCCATCTTGCACCATTCGTAATGACCTATAATTTTTTGAGTGCATAAATGGAGTGAGGATGAACTATTATGTACTTTATGATCCACGAATAACGCATCCGCTCGTGAAAACATGAGGTTGGTAGTGGGATAGGTGATAGACCATGTAAAGCATCAAAATATTGTGTTCCGATGCAACAAAGAGCCTCCTCCTTGTGTCGTGACTGAACCTGTAGTCTTTCTAGTTTGTAGTGGAAGGATGGTGCATTTTTCTATACGTTATTGTCCATATATCAGTCCGTAGGTGAGCTCACGGAAGGGTGGTAGAGGGTGGCAGAGTATACTTCAAGCATAAAATCATCCGGAACTCAATTTTACAAGCGGTATCTTGCCTCTGAAATGTTATCGAAGCCCAAGAGTGGGTTACGAGCGCGTACAACTTTTGGTTGTGATTGTTTTGGCGGGTCATGGGGCTCCAATGGAGTTTTTGTGGATAAATTGTTGCCGTTTTACGTATAAAACATCGGGGGACAAACCATGAATACAACTGTCAAGGTAGGTTGATCGCACCGACAAGAATCTTGCATGATTCGGAATGACCTATAATTTTTTGAGTGCATAAATGGAGCGAGGATGAACTGTTATGAACTTTACAATTCACGAATAACGCATCCGTTGGTGAAAACATGAGGGTGGTAGAGGGATAGCTGATAGACCATGTAAAGCATCAATTATTGGGTTCCGATGCAACAAAGAGCCTCCTCATTGTGTTGTGACTGAACATGTAGTGTTTCTAGTTTGTAATGGAAGGATGGTGCATTGTTCTATATGTTATTGTCCATATATCAGTCCATAGGTGAGCTCACAGAAGGGTGGTAGAGGGTCGCAGCGTATACTTCAAGCATAAAATCGTCCGGAACTCAATTTTACAAGACGGTTCTTGCCTCGGAAATGTTGTCGGATCCCGAGAGTGGGTTATGGGCGCATACAACTATTCGTTGTGATTGTTTTGGCGGGTCATGGGGCTCCAATGGAGTTTTTGTGTCAAAATTGTTGTTGTCTTGTGGATAAAACATCATGGGACATACCGCGAATACAACTTTCAAGGTAAGTTGATCGCACCGATGAGCCATCTTGCACCATTCAGAATGACCTACAATTTTTCGAGTGCATAGATGGAGTGAGGATGAAGTGTTATGTAGCTAATGATCCAAGAATAATGCATCCGCTGTTGAAAACGTGAGGTTGGTAGTGGGATAGGTGATAGACCATGTAAAGCATCAATTCTTGTGTTCCGATGCAACAAAGAGCCTCCTCCTTGTCTCGTGACTGAACCTGTAGTCTTTCTAGTTTGTAGTGGAAGGATGGTGCATTGTTCTATATGTTATTGTCCATATATCAGTCTGTAGGTGAGCTCATGGAAGGGTGGTAGAGGGTGGCAGAGTATACTTCAAGCATAAAATCATCCGGAACTCAATTTTACAAGCCGTATCTTGCCTCTGAAATGTTGTCGAATCCCAAGAGTGGGTTACGAGCGCGTACAACTTTTGGTTGTGATTGTTTTGGCGGGTCATGGGGATCCAATGGAGTTTTTGTGGATAAATTGTTGCCATTTTACGGATAAAACATCGGGGGACAAACCATGAATACAACTGTCAAGGTAGGTTGATCGCACCGACAAGCCATCTTGCAGCATTCGGAATGACCTATAATTTTTTGAGTGCATAAATGGAGTGAGGATGAACTATTATGTACTTTATAATCCACGAATAACGCATCCGCTGGTGAAAACGTGAGGGTGGTAGCGGGATAGTTGATGGACCATGTAAACATCAATTCTTGGGTTCCGATGCAACAAAGAGCCTCCTCATTGTGTTGTGACTGAACCTGTAGTCTTTCTAGTTTGTAATGGAAGGATGGTGCTTCGGTATGTTATTTTCCGTATATCTGTCCGCAGGTGAGCTCACGGAAGGGTGGTTGTCGGTGTACTAAAGTAGGGGTACCTTAGTATCCCGAACTTGTGCACGGGCAGTCGTAGCACCCCGCGGCAAGGCTTGACAGGCGATCGCCAAGACTCTCCGTGGCCCCTTTTTGGGCCATCCAAGAACAAAGTATTTGAGCCAAGGCCCCGGCAGGAGGGGCCTGCCGGGAAGGCCACCCGAAGAGAGCCAGGCCCCGGCAAGAGGAGCTTGCCGGGACGACCGCTCGAAGCACAAGACCCCGGCAGGAGGAGCTTGCCGGGAAGGCCAACCACGGCACGACAAGGACCTCGCCACGGCGCGTCCCGCGCTCCGGCAAGGCCCGGTGAGCAACAAGCTCCCGGGCGCGACAAGGCATCCACCGCGGCAAGGCGTTTGCCGTGGCAAGTTACCACCCCGTGCCTGCGCTCCAGCTCACCCACCAACGTGTCGCTCTGGGGGCATTCCAGGCGCACGTGGCGGGAGGTTGTGCAGCCAGGGGCATGCGGTGGCGAAGCGAAGCTGACAGAGTAGCCATCGTGGCAAACGGTGGCGCTCTTGACAGTCCACTTCCCTGCATCGTCTGGGCGACGCGGATGGGCATTTAATGCCCTTGTCCTCCGCCGTTAGAGTTAGGTTCGATAGCACTGTATCGCCACTGCGCAGGCAGCTGTACCCACTACAGCATTCTCCCATTTTTGCCCCCACCAGCGCTGCCACCTGTGGGTAACCCCTTGAGCATATAAAAGGAGGCCCCATACGCACATAGGAGAGGGAGGACACCCATTTCCACGCTCGGTCTCGCCAGCGGCTCGCGTGTACTGTAGCACCACGCGCTCCTGAGCAAGAACACAATACAATCCACAAAGCAGCAGTAGGGTTTTACGCATCCTTGCGGCCCGAAGCTGGGTAAAATCCCCTTGTGTGCAGCGCCTCGATCCGCTCTTTGTGCGGCCTCCGCCCCCCGCCGAACCAGTAAGGGGCTCGGTCCCCATAGGTGTTCAAGGAAGCCTATTCCCCCCGACATCTTTGGCGCGCCAGGTAGGGGGCGTCGAAGTTGTGCGAACCTGATCTGGCGTCTGCACCAGCTAGATCTCCTTCATCTTCGTCGACACGCCACCGAAGAAGAAGGCTCCGGAGGTGGCCGGTCCGTCCGCGTCGAACCCGCCACCCTTGGGGCAAACGGGTGGTGGGGACGGCGCCGGCGGTGAAACGGGCGTCGCCGAGCCAGATCATGATGCCACGGTGTCCGAACATACGCCGACACCTCTCGGCGTAGGTAAGCCCTCGTATGACTAGGCAGCCTCTCGCCCCATCCCATGGAGCGGGGACAGTTAGCCCCACAGATCTCGCATGCGGGCCACCTCGAGTGTTTGCTCACGCTGAGCTCGAGCGAGAGCAGCTGCGTCGAGATGATGCGCTGCTCCTCGAGGAGGACCGTCTTCAGACCGCTGTGCGAGCTGCTCGCTACCAGCAAGCCTTGCGCCGCTTTTATAGCCGCAAGGTTAGTGCCAGAAGTCTCGAGAAAGTGGGAAGGCCCTTACCGGGTGAAACGAGTCGATAGGCCTGGCGCTGTCCGCCTTGAGACCGATACCACTCCGGTGAGCAACTCCTGGAACGTTCGGAATCTTCGTAAGTTTCGCCCGTAAGGCGCGGTTGTCGGACCCCGTCCGGCAACCACCCATCTGTACAAAGTCTTGCCGCTGTTGCATGTGATCCTTTGTACAGAGCCAGGCGCAGACCCTGTGCGCAGATTGAGTTCTTGTGCTCCGCGCACCTTGTCGGTCTCATGCTCTTTATTCTTTGCATGCATTATCTGACACTCTGTGCAGCACTGACCCCCGGTAAGCGACAACGAGCCCCATGTTTCGCCTTGCCGGAAAGCGACCTTGCCGGGCAGCGAGCCACGGAAAAGCTAAGTTGCCAAAGTTTGAGCGATTGAGTTTTTAATATTTTGAGGTTATCTTCCTCGAACGACCGTACCTTGTATGAAAAACCTATGTGCGGAGGGACCGGCTCGTGGCTAGTTGCGGCCTTACTTCGTTTCGAGTCCGCTCAACGACTTAAGTGTGCTAAAACCAGAGTGGCATCCTTACTTTGTTTCGAGCTCGCTCGACAGCTTAAGTGTGCTGCGACTGCAGTCGCAACACTTACTTTGCTTTGAGCCTGCTCAACAATTTAAGTGAGCTGCAGCTAGCTGCGGCAATGTTTCTTGCCGGTAGTGGCGCCGCTGACGGGCCGCTGATGTCCCGCACTCAGAGCCCGCGGTAAGGCAGAGGCCTACGCCGACAAGTCCCCAAAAGCGTAGGGCAAAAACATACAGGGCACGGACTCAAGTAGAGGAAATAACAGTGCAGTCACTACCTAAGATAGAGTTATATTACAAAGATAAGCTTGTCGCAGCCCTAATGAATCGCTTTCATGACTTGGCCGGCAGCGACAAGAAAAGGAAAGGGAGGCGGCCTAATCCACGCGGTCGCCCTCGATCCTCTTGATCCCGGCCACCTTCTCCACGATGGGCGCGACGAGGGCCCTGATTTCCTCGAGGTCAGCGTCCGCCGGCAGGGATTTGAGGACGTTGGTGAGCCTGATGCCGGGGTTGCGGAAGGCGATCTTCACCAACACCTTCTCGAGGGCTCCGGCGATGGCATCGCGCGTCTCGCCGGCCAGCTGCTCTGGGATCGCGTTCCGGAGATGCTGAAGGGCCGCCACCACACCTTTGAAGAACGAAGTGAGCTTGGCGCTGGGTGGGACGTTTTCGCCGGAGGGATACTCGTGACCCTCCATCCCCAGCAGCGTCAGCTCCTTGTCGATGGAGGCGGCGATGTCCACGAGGCCCTCGGTCCACTGCTCCACCGTCGCCCTAAATTCGTTCTGGGTGACCGCGGCGCTCTCCAACAACGCCTCGTTGTCCGCGACCTCCTTCCGCAAGGCCACCTCCTGCTCCTTGGCGCTGTCCAGCGCCTTGGACAAGGTGTCCAGTTTCAGCTCGAGATCGGCGTTGGAGTCCTTGGCGGCGTCGAGCTCCTTGATCTTCTCGGCGAAGCGGCCTTGCAGCTCACCAAGGGTGTGGGCACCCTTCTCGCGCTCCTGCTTGAGCGCGGCGAGCTCCTCGCCGCTCGCCTTGAGGTCGGTGTCGAGCTGCGCCACCTTCGCCTCCAGTGCCTCCTTGGCGGTCTTGGCGGCCGCGGCAGCATCTCGCACCTCCTTGAGGGCTCCGCCGAGCGCTTGCTCGCGTGCGGCGACCTCCTCCTCGTGGCTGGCGAGCCTGGCTTTCTGCTGCGCCAGCTCGCCCTCCCGCGCGGCTAGCCCTGCGGCGGCAAGCCTTTGCTGCTCTTCGGCTTCCGCCTTCTCAAGGATGAAGGCCGTTCGCGCCTCGTCGAGCTGCCTTCGCTCCTCCGCCAAGGATCGGAGGGCCTCCTGGTTGAGCTCTCGGAGCTCCCCGGCGCGCTTCTCCATGTCCGCTCCCGCCTTCGCGACAAGCGCTTCCCGGCGTTCCACCTGGGCTTGTCGGGCGCGGTAGAGCGACACCAGCTTCCGGAGCAGCCGCTCCTCCTCGGGCTCACCGACGCTGCTGCTTGGCGCGTCAACCAGCGTCTGCCCGGCGGAGGCGAGCACCTCTCCATCCAAGGCCTCCCCCTCGTCCGGCGCCCTGGAAGTCGACTCCCAGGGGAGCTTGATGAAGATATCGTCGCCGGCCTTCAGGTAGGCGCCTGACGGGGGCTCCTCGGGGCCCGGCGCCGCTGCGGAGGCAGGGTCGGCGGTCGGCGCAGCGCCTGGCGCTCCTGCGGCCTCAGGGCCGTCAGTACGATCGCCGGCCCCCTCGCCCGCGGCTGCTGCGGCAGCCTTGGCGGCCTCTTCGCCGACCGGACCTTCAGCACCATCCGTCTCTCCGGTGGCGGCCACGTCGTCAGTATGGCCGCGCGCGTCCTCCTCGACGACGACCTCGGTCTCCATCGGGTCCGTGGCGGGCGGGTCTGAAGGCCGAAAGAGGGGGAGAAGTCAAGAAACTATCCAAAGAAGAAGAACTTCAGGGGAGTTTCGAGGCGAGAAGGTTACCTGGGCCAGGGCCTGCAGTCGCGGTCTCCGTCGTCGAGGGGCCGCCGGTGCCATCCCTCGCCGGAGACTGCTCCCTCGCCAGGGACTGCTCCCTTGCCGGGGATCGCTCCCTCGTCGGGGACTCCTCCCTTGCCGGGGAACTCCCCCTTGGCGGTGTAGTTGTAGCGGGTGGCTCTTCGGGGACGGTCTCCGGACGCTCCTGGTGGGGCTGCTCTGCTCCTACACAAATCATTAGCAAGATATCAGGAAAAGCGAAGGGCACCCGGGCGCGCCCAACGGCAGAAAGCAAGCCATATGCTTACGCTGGGGGCTGCGCTGGGGGCTGCTCTGAGGATTGGTTGGTGGGTCCGGCAAGGTCATCTCGGGCGCACCCCCGGCCGTCACGGTGGGCTCGTCGTCGAGGATGACCACCGGGACCTTGGCTCTCTTTGCCACCCTCTGAGCCAGAGTCCTGAAAAGGGGCAAATTCAGAGGAAAGCAAATGAGATGCGAGGCGCAACTACAAGAATTGAAGAAACACAAGAACAGCGGGGATCTTACTCCTCTCCCTCTTCCTCGTCGGAGCTAAGCGCGGAGAAGTCGAAGACTGGACCGCTTCTGGCACGAGGAGGCGGAGGAGTAGGCTCCCTCGGCCGCTTGGTGGGGGCAGTGGTGGCGCTAGCCCGAGACGGCCTGGCCCCGGCCGCTGCCGTGGCGCGAGGGGCGGCAGGAGCAGAAGCAGCGGCCTACGAAGACCCCGCTCCCGCTGAGACTGCGGAGCGCGTCGCGCGGCGCTGCGGCTGTTGGCTCGCTTGCCGTACCTCCTCTCCGGCCTTGCGGAGGCGCCTTCGTGGTTGAGCCGGGGGCTCCGCTTGCGACGAGCTGCCCGAGGGTCGGGAGGAAGAGGCGTCGGCCTCCAGCAAGCCGCTCGTGCCCTCGGTGGCCTCGTCCGCCCCTGCGCCGTGCCCGGCAAGCTCTTCCTCGCCGGCAAACTCCGCTCGATCGGCAAGGCTTTCGGCCTCCGCTGCGTCCGCCTCCGCCAATGTGAAGCCAAATTCGCCCGCGGCCGCGGCTGCCGCCGCCTCTTCCATCCTGGAGGCGATGCGCGCCAACTCCGCGTCTGTGGTGTCTCGGGTGAGGCCCCTCTGCTCGTCGGCGTCGACTGGCCTTTCCACCAAGTCGTCGAAGAACGCCCGCACGACATCGTCGGCGGGCTCCTGCCAAGTGGAGTCGATCCCGTGCGAGTCGGACAGCGGCATCATTGCAAGGATGAGGCTAAGCGACGAATTGTTGCACAACGGGATGACGCCTTGCGGCAGCCTGAACCATTCGGGGTGGTCGGGGTCGTGCTTGAACAACGCCCTGAGCGTCCCGTCAAGCTCCAAGACGGTGAAATTGAAGTTGAGGCCAGGGCGCAGCCTCATGATATCCGCCGCATTCTGAAACTCCCAGGCGGGCCTCCCCTTCTCCTGCAGGGGAGCGATGCGGCGGCGGAGGAAATCTGCGCCAACGGCCCCAACAGTGAGCCCGGCACGCCTGAGCCGCAGGATCCGGGTGATGGCAATCTGCAGCTTGTCTTCGTCCGGAGCCACGTCGCTCCAATCCCTGCCGCGCACCATAGGAATTTGGCACACGGCAGGGAATGGCTGCGGGTTCTCCTCGACGATCAGACACCAGTCTGCCCTCCATTCCTCCCATTTGTTGCGGAGCTCCCCCTCCAGATAAGCATCCTTCTTGCCAAGCTTCAAGATCCAGGCGATCCCGCCGGAGAGGGGCTCTCCTCTCTCTACTCGAGGCGCAAAGAAGTGGCGGAAGAGAGCTACGTTTGGAAAGACTCCGACGAAATTTTCGCAAAGGTGTGCGAAAAATGCCATGGTCAAGACAGCATTGGGGGTGAAATCGAGGAGGTGGAACCCGTAGGTGTTCATGATGTCGCAGAAAAATCCAGAGAAGGGCGGGCAGAGCCCGCAATAGAAGAACAGAGCAAAGAAGGGATACCCGGTTGGATACTCCTTCTGGGCGACGGCGGGAAGAACCCTCGTGCGCGGATGCGCTCGCGTCCTCGTCGACCAGAAGAGGTAGTATTCCTCCCTCAGGACCAACGCGTCGAGCTCAGGGGGGAAGGTCGCCTGCTCCTTTCGCAGCGCCTCTAGCCGCTGCGCCTCGGCCGACTTCACGGCCTTCCCTTTCCCCTTGTCGCCCTTCGGGGCCATGGCGGGAGGAGGAAGGGGGGTCGACGGCGTCGGTGGCACTGGTGGCGGAGGAAGGGGGGCGGAGCGCTGCTTCTCTCAGGAAGTGGCGGAGGTTTTTGAGGAATCGCAACTGGCGGGTGGGCGGACTGCCCCTGTCTCCCCTGCTTATAAGGGGAGGAGGGGGGCGTTTCGCCTTTCCGAATAAACAAATCGCCTGCGACGTGACGCACGTCTGCGGGGCTCAGCCCCCCGCACGCCACCCACGTCACGCATGCCTCTCCCCAAGATGCCGCGTTCGACGCGTGCCTTTCGGGGAGGACGTGGTGGGCGCAGAAGCAGATGCAGCGTGACCCAGGCCGCGCGTGCCCGTGCACTGTTTTGGGCCTGGCCCAACAGCGCTCGACACCGTGTATGGCCTAGGCCCGGGGGCTCCTGTCGGTGTACTAAAGTAGGGGTACCTTAGTATCCCGAACTTGTGCACGGGCAGTCGTAGCACCCCGCGGCAAGGCTTGCCAGGCGATCGCCAAGACTCTCCGTGGCCCCTTTTTGGGCCATCCAAGAACAAAGTATTTGAGCCAAGGCCCCGGCAGGAGGGGCCTGCCGGGAAGGCCACCCGAAGAGAGCCAGGCCCCGGCAAGAGGAGCTTGCCGGGACGACCGCTCGAAGCACAAGACCCCGGCAGGAGGAGCTTGCCGGTAAGGCCAACCACGGCACGACAAGGACCTCGCCACGGCGCGTCCCTCGCTCCGGCAAGGCCCGGTGAGCAACAAGCTCCCGGGCGCGACAAGGCATCCACCGCGGCAAGGCGTTTGCCGCGGCAAGTTAGCACCCCGTGCCTGGACTCCAGCTCACCCAGCAACGTGTCGCTCTGGGGGCATTCCAGGCGCACGTGGCGGGAGGTTGTGCAGCCAGGGGCATGCGGTGGCGAAGCGAAGCTGACAGAGTAGCCATCGTGGCAAACGGTGGCGCTCCTGACGGTCCACTTCCCTGCATCGTCTGGGCGACGCGGATGGGCATTTAATGCCCTTGTCCTCCGCCGTCAGAGTTAGGTTCGATAGCACTGTATCGCCACTGCGCAGGCAGCTGTACCCACTACAGCATTCTCCCATTTTTGCCCCCACCAGCGCTGCCACCTGTGGGTAACCCCTTGAGCATATAAAAGGAGGCCCCATGCGCACGTAGGAGAGGGAGGACACCCATTGCCACGCTTGGTCTCGCCAGCGGCTCGCGTGTACTGTAGCACCACGCGCTCCTGAGCAAGAACACAATACAATCCACATAGCAGCAGTAGGGTTTTACGCATCCTTGCGGCCCGAAGCTGGGTAAAATCCCCTTGTGTGCAGTGCCTCGATCCGCTCTTTGTGCGACCTCCGCCCCCCGCCGAACCAGTAAGGGGCTCGGTCCCCATAGGTGTTCGAGGAAGCCGATTCCCCCCGACAGTGGTAGAGGGTGGCAGAGTATACTTCAAGCATAAAATCATCCGGAACTCAATTTTACAAGCTGGATCTTGTCTTCGAAATGTTGTCGAAGCCCGAGAGTGGGTTACGAGCGCATACAACTTTTGGTTGTGATTGTTTTGTCGGCTCATGGGGCTCCAATGGAGTTTTGTTGGCAAAATTATTGCCATTTTATGGATAAAACACCGCGGGACAGACGGTGAATACAACTTTCAAGGCAGGTTGATCGCACCGACAAGCCATCTTGCACCATTCGTAATGACCTATAATTTTTTGAGTGCATAAATGGAGTGAGGATGAACTATTATGTACTTTTTGATCCACGAATAACGCATCCGCTCGTGAAAACGTGAGGTTGGTAGTGGGATAGGTGATAGACCAAGCATCAATTCTTGTGTTCCAATGCAACAAAGAGCCTCCTCCTTGTGTCATGACTGAACCTGTAGTCTTTCTAGTTTGTAGTGGAAGGATGGTGCATTGTTCTATACGTTATTGTCCATATATCAGTCCGTAGGTGAGCTCACCGAAGGGTGGTAGAGGGTGGCAGAGTATACTTCAAGCATAAAATCACCCGGAACTCAATTTTACAAGCCGTATCTTGCCTCTGAAATGTTGCCGAAGCCCAAGAGTGGGTTACGAGCGCGTAAAACTTTTGGTTGTGATTGTTTTTGCGGGTCATGGGGCTCCAATGGAGTTTTTGTGGATAAATTGTTGCCGTTTTACGGATAAAACATCGGGTGAAAAAACATGAATACAACTGTCAAGGTAGGTTGATCGCACCGACAAGCCATCTTGCACCATTCGGAATGACCTATAATTTTTTGAGTGCATAAATGGAGTGAGGATGAACTGCTATGTACTTTATAATTCACGAATAACTCATCCGCTGGTGAAAATGTGAGGGTGGTAGCGGGATAGCTGATAGACCATGTAAAGCATCAATTATTGGGTTCTGTTGCAACAAAGAGCCTCCTCATTGTGTTGTGACTGAACATGTAGTGTTTGTAGTTTGTAATGGAAGGATGGTGCATTGTTCTATATGTTATTGTCCATACATCAGTCCATAGGTGAGCTCACAGAAGGGTGGTAGAGGGTCGCAGAGTATACTTCAAGCATAAAATCGTCCGGAACTCAATTTTACAAGACGGTTCTTGCCTCGGAAATGTTGTCGAAGCCCGAGAGTGGGTTACGGGCGCATGGGGCTCCAATTGAGTTTTTGTGTCAAAATTGTTGTTGTTTTGTGGATAAAACATCGTGGGACATACCGCGAATACAACTTTCAAGGTAAGTTGATCGCATCGACGAGCCATCTTGCACCATTCAGAATGACCTACAATTTTTCGAGTGCATACATGGAGTGAGGATGAAGTGTTATGTAGTTAATGATCCAAGAATAATGCATCCGCTGGTGGAAACGTGAGGGTGGTAACGGGATGGGTGATAGACCATGTAAAGCATCAATTCTTGGGTTCCGATGCAACAAAGAGCCTCCTCCTTGTGTCATGACTGAACGTGTAGTCTTTCTAGTTTGTAATGGAAGGATGGTGCTTCTATATGTTATTTTCCATATATTAGTCCATAGGTAAGCTCACGGAAGGGTGGTAGAGGGTGGCAGATTATACATCAAGCATAAAATCATCCGGAACTCAATTTTACAAGCTGGATCTTGTCTTCGAAATGTTGTCGAAGCCCGAGAGTGGGTTACGAGCGCATACAACTTTTGGTTGTGATTGTTTTGTCGGCTCATGGGGCTCCAATGGAGTTTTGTTGGCAAAATTATTGCCATTTTATGGATAAAACACCGCGGGACAGACGGTGAATACAACTTTCAAGGCAGGTTGATCGCACCGACAAGCGATCTTGCACCATTCGGAATGACCTATAATTTGTTGAGTGCAAAAATGGAGTGAGGATGAACTGTTATGTACTTTATGATCCACGAATAACGCATCCGCTGGTGAAAACATGAGGTTGGTAGTGGGATAGGTGATAGACCATGTAAAGCATCAATTCTTGTGTTCCCGTGCAACAAAGAGCCTCCTCCTTGTGTCGTGACTGAACCTGTAGTCTTTCTAGTTTGTAGTGGAACGATGGTGCGTTGTTCTATACGTTATTGTCCATATATTATTCCGTAGGTGAGGTCACGGAAGGGTGGTAGAGGGTGGCAGAGTATACTTCAAGCATAAAATCATCCGAAACTCAATTTTACAAGCCGAATCTTCCCTCTGAAATGTTGTCGAAGCCCAAAAGTGGGTTACGAGCGCGTACAACTTTTGGTTGTGATTGTTTTGGCGGGTCATGGCGCTCCAATGGAGTTTTTGTGGATAAATTGTTGCCATATTACGGATAAAACATCGGGGGACAAACCATGAATACAACTGTCAAGGTAGGTTGATCGCATCGACAAGCCATCTTGCACCATTCGGAATGACCTATTATTTTTTGAGTGCATAAATGGAGTGAGGATGAACTGTTATGTACTTCATAATCCACGAATAACGCATCCGCTGGTGAAAATGTGAGGGTGGTAGCGGGATAGCTGATAGACCATGTAAAGCATCAATTCTTGGGTTCCGATGCAACAAAGAGCCTCCTCATTGTGTTGTGACTGAACATGTAGTGTTTCTAGTTTGTAATGGAAGGATGGTGCATTGTTCTATATGTTATTGTCCATATATCAGTCCGTAGGTGAGCTCACAGAAGGGTGGTAGAGGGTCGCAGAGTATACTTCAAGCATAAAATCGTCCGAAACTCAATTTTACAAGACGGTTTTTGCCTCGGAAATGTTGTCGAAGCCCGAGACTGGGTTACGGGCGCATACAACTTTTGGTTGTGATTGTTTTGGCGGGTCATGGGGATCCAATGGAGTTTTTCTGGATAAATTGTTGTCGTTTTACGGATAAAACATCGGGGGACAAACCATGAATACAACTGTCAAGGTAGGTTGATCGCACCGACAAGCCATCTTGCACTATTCGGAATGACCTATAATTTTTTGAGTGCATAAATGGAGTGAGGATGAACTGTTATGTACTTTATAATCCACGAATAATGCATCCGCTAGTGAAAACGTGAGGGTGGTAGCGGGATAGCTGATGGACCATGTAAAGCATCAATTCTTGGGTTCCGATGCAACAAAGAGCCTCCTCATTGTGTTGTGACTGAACCTGTAGTCTTTCTAGTTTGTAATGGAAGGATGGTGCTTCAATATGTTATTTTCCGTATATCTGTCCATAGGTGAGCTCACGGAAGGGTGGTAGAGGGTGGCAGAGTATAATTCAAACATAAAATCGTATGGAACTCAATTTTACAAGCTGGATCTTGTCTCCGAAATGTTGTCGAAGCCCGAGAGTGGGTTACGAGCGCATACAACTTTTGGTTGTGATTGTTTTGGCGGCTCATGGGGCTCCAACGGAGTTTTGTTGGCAAAATTATTGCCATTTTATGGATAAATCACCGCGGGACAGACCGTGAATACAACTTTCAAGGTAGGTTGACCGCACCGACAAGCCATCTTGCACCATTCGTAATGACCTATAATTTTTTGAGTGCATAAATGGAGTGAGGATGAACTATTATGTACTTTATGATCCACGAATAACGCATTCGCTCGTGAAAACGTGAGGTTGGTAGTGGGATAGGTGATAGACCAAGCATCAATTCTTGTGTTCTGATGCAACAAAGAGCCTCCTCCTTGTGTCGTGACTGAACCTGTAGTCTTTCTAGTTTGTAGTGGAAGGATGGTGCATTGTTCTATACGTTATTGTCCATATATCAGTCCGTAGGTGAGCTCACGGAAGGGTGGTAGAGGGTGGCAGAGTATACTTCAAGCATAAAATCATCCGGAACTCAATTTTACAAGCCGTATCTTGCCTCTGAAATGTTGTCGAAGCCCAAGAGTGGGTTACGAGCGCGTACAACTTTTGGTTGTGATTGTTTTGGCGGGTCATCGGGATCCAATGGAGTTTTTGTGGACAAATTGTTGCCGTTTTACGGATAAAAAATCGGGGGACAAACCATGAATACAACTGTCAAGGTAGGTTGATCGTATCGACAAGCCATCTTGCACCATTCGGAATGACCTATAATTTTTTGAGTGCATAAATGGAGTGAGGATGAACTGTTATGTACTTCATAATCCACGAATAACGCATCCGCTGGTGAAAACGTGAGGTTGGTAGCGGGATAGCTGATAGACCATGTAAAGCATCAATTCTTGGGTTTCGATGCAACAAAGAGCCTCCTCATTGTGTTGTGACTGAACATGTAGTGTTTCTAGTTTGTAATGGAAGGATGGTGCATTGTTCTATATGTTATTGTCCATATATCAGTCCGTAGGTGAGCTCATAGAAGGGTGGTAGAGGGTCGCAGAGTATACTTCAAGCATAAAATCGTCCGGAACTCAATTTTACAAGACGGTTCTTGCCGCGGAAATGTTGTCGAAGCCCGAGACTGGGTTACGGGCGCATACAACTTTTGGTTGTGATTGTTTTGGCGGGTCATGGGGATCCAATGGAGTTTTTCTGGATAAATTGTTGCCGTTTTACGGATAAAACATCGGGGGACAAACCATGAATACAACTGTCAAGGTAGGTTGATCGCACCGACAAGCCATCTTGCACCATTCGTAATGACCTATAATTTTTTGAGTGCATAAATGGAGTGAGGATGAACTGTTATGTACTTTATAATCCACGAATAACGCATCCGCTGGTGAAAACGTGAGGGTGGTAGCGGGATAGCTGATGGACCATGTAAAGCATCAATTCTTGGGTTCTGACGCTACAAAGAGCCTCCTCATTGTGTTGTGACTGAACCTGTAGTCTTTCTAGTTTGTAATGGAAGGATGGTGCTTCAATATGTTATTTTCCATATATCTGTCCGTAGGTGAGCTCACGGAAGGGTGGTAGAGGGTGGCAGAGTATAATTCAAACATAAAATCATACGGAACTCAATTTTACAAGCTGGATCTTGTCTCCGAAATGTTGTCGAAGCCCGAGAGTGGGTTACGAGCGCGTACAAATTTTGGTTGTGATTGTTTTGGCGACTCATGGGGCTCCAACGGAGTTTTGTTGGCAAAATTATTGCCATTTTATGGATAAATCACCGCGGGACAGACCGTGAATACAACTTTCAAGGTAGGTTGACCGCACCGACAAGCCATCTTGCACCATTCGTAATGACCTATAATTTTTTGAGTGCATAAATGGAGTGAGGATGAAGTATTATGTACTTTATGATCCACGAATAACGCATCCGCTCGTGAAAACGTGAGGTTGGTAGTGGGATAGGTGGTAGAACAAGCATCAATTCTTGTGTTCCGATGCAACAAAGAGCCCCCTCCTTGTGTCGTGGCTGAACCTGTAGTCTTTCTAGTTTGTAGTGGAAGGATGGTGCATTATTCTATACGTTATTGTCCATATATCAGTCCGTAGGTGAGCTCACGGAAGGGTGGTAGAGGGTGGCAGAGTATACTTCAAGCATAAAATCATCCGGAACTCAATTTTACAAGCCGTATCTTGCCTCTGAAATGTTGTCGAAGCCCAAGAGTGGGTTACGAGCGCGTACAACTTTTGGTTGTGATTGTTTTGGCGGGTCATGGGGCTCCAATGGAGTTTTCGTGGATAAATTGTTGTCGTTTTATGGATAAAACATCGGGGGGAAAAACATGAATACAACTGTCAAGGTAGGTTGATCGCACCGACAAGGCATCTTGCACCATTCGGAATGACCTATAATTTTTTGAGTGCATAAATGGAGTGAGGATGAACTGTTATGTACTTCATAATCCACGAATAACGCATCCGCTGGTGAAAACGTGAGGTTGGTAGCGGGATAGCTGATAGACCATGTAAAGCATCAATTCTTGGGTTTCGATGCAACAAAGAGCCTCCTCATTGTGTTGTGACTGAACATGTAGTGTTTCTAGTTTGTAATGGAAGGATGGTGCATTGTTCTATATGTTATTGTCCATATATCAGTCCATAGGTGAGCTCACAGAAGGGTGGTAGAGGGTCGCAGAGTATACTTCAAGCATAAAATCGTCCGGAACTCACTTTTACAAGACGGTTCTTGCCTCGGAAATGTTGTCGAAGCCCGAGAGTGGGTTACGGGCGCATGGGGCTCTAATGGAGTTTTTGTGTCAAAATTGCTGTTGTTTTGTGGATAAAACATCGTGGGACATACCGCGAATACAACTTTCAAGGTAAGTTGATCGCACCGACGAGCCATCTTGCACCATTCAGAATGACCTACAATTTTTCGAGTGCATAGATGGAGTGAGGATGAAGTGTTATGTAGTTAATGATCCAAGAATAATGCATCTACTGGTGGAAACGTGAGGGTGGTAGCGGGATGGGTGATAGACCATGTAAAGCATCAATTCTTGGGTTCCGATGCAACAAAGAGCCTCCTCCTTGTGTCATGACTGAACCTGTAGTCTTTCTAGTTTGTAATGGAAGGATGGTGCTTCTATATGTTATTTTCCATATATTAGTCCATAGGTAAGCTCACAGAAGGGTGGTAGAGGGTGGCCGATTATACTTCAAGCATAAAATCGTCCGGGACTCAATTTTACAAGCTGGATCTTGTCTTCGAAATGTTGTCGAAGCCCGAGAGTGGGTTACGAGCGCATACAACTTTTGGTTGTGATTGTTTTGTCGGCTCATGGGGCTCCAATGGAGTTTTGTTGGCAAAATTATTGCCATTTTATGGATAAAACACCGCGGGACAAACGATGAATACAACTTTCAAGGCAGGTTGACCGCACCGACAAGCCATCTTGCACCATTCGGAATGACCTATAATTTTTTGAGTGCATAAATGGAGTGAGGATGAACTGTTATGTACTTTATGATCCACGAATAACGCATCCGCTGGTGAAAACGTGAGGGTGGTAGCGGCATAGCTGATAGACCATGTAAAGCATCAATTCTTGGGTTTCGATGCAACAAAGAGCCTCCTCATTGTGTTGTGACTGAACATGTAGTCTTTCTAGTTTGTAATGGAAGGATGGTGCATTGTTCTATATGTTATTGTCCATATATTAGTCCGTAGGTGAGCTCATAGAAGGGTGGTAGAGGGTCGCGGAGTATACTTCAAGCATAAACTCGTACGGAACTCAATTTTACAAGATGGTTCTTGCCTCGGAAATGTCGTCGAAGCCCGAGACTGGGTTACTGGCGCATACAACTTTTGGTTGTGATTGTTTTTTGGGTCATGGGGCTCTAATGGAGTTTTTGTGTCAAAATTGTTGTTGTTTTGTGGATAAAACATCGTGGGATATACCGCGAATACAACTTTCAAGGTAAGTTGATCGCACCGACGAGCCATCTTGCACCATTCAGAATGACCTACAATTTTCCGAGTGCATAGATGGAGTGAGGATGAAGTGTTATGTAGTTAATGATCCAAGAATAATGCATCCGCTGGTGGAAACGTGAGGGTGGTAGCGGGATGGGTGATCGACCATGTAAAGCATCAATTATTGGGTTCCGATGCAACGAAGAGCCTCCTCCTTGTTTCGTGACTGAACCTGTAGTCTTTCTAGTTTGTAATGGAAGGATGGTGCCTCTATATGTTATTTTCCATATATCAGTCCATAGGTGAGCTCACGGAAGGGTGGTAGAGAGTGGCAGAGTATACTTCACGCATAAAATCGTCCGGAACTTAATTTTACAAGGTGGGTCTTGTCTCCGAAATGTTGTCGAAGCCCGAGAGTGGATTACGAGCGCATAAAACTTTTGGTTGTGATTGTTTTGGCGGGTCATGGGGCTCCAATGGAGTTTTGTTGGCCAAATTATTGCCAATTTATGGATAAAACACCGCGGAACAGATGGTGAATACAACTTTCAAGGTAGGTTGATCGCACCGACAAGCCATCTTGCACCATTCGGAATGACCTATAACTTTTTGAGTGCATAAATGGAGTGAGGATGAACTGCTATGTACTTTATGATCCACGAATAACGCATCCACTGGTGAAAACGTGAGGCTGGTAGTGGGATAGGTGTTAGACCATGTAAATCATCAATTCTTAGGTTCTGATGCAACATAGAGCCTCCTCCTTGTGTCTTGACTGAACTTGTATTCTTTCTAGTTTGTAGTGGAAGGATGGTGCGTTGTTCTACATGTTATTGTCCTTATATCAGTCCTTAGGTGAGCTCACGGAAGGGTAGTAGAGGGTGGCAGAGTATACTTCAAGCATAAAATCATCCGGAACTCAATTTTACAAACCGGATCTTGCCTCTGAAATGTTGTCGAAAATCAAGAGTGGGTTACGAGCTCATACAAGTTTTGGTTGTGATTGTTTTGGCGGGTCATGGGGCTCCAATGGAGTTTTTCTGGCTAAATTGTTGTTGTTTTATGGATAAAACATCGCGGGACAAACCGTGAATAGCACTTTCAAGGTAGGTTGATCGCACCGACAAGCCATCTTGCACCATTCGGAATGACCTATAATTTTTTGAGTGCATAAGTGGAGTGAGGATGAACTGTTATGTACTTTATGATCCACGAATAACGCATCCATTGGTGAAAACGTGAGGGTGGTAGCAGGATACGTGATAGACATCAATTCTTGGGTTCCGATGCAACAAAGAGCCTCCTCATTGTGTTGTGACTGAACATGTAGTGTTTCTAGTTTGTAATGGAAGGACGGTGCATTGTTCTATATGTTATTGTCCATATATCTGTCCGTAGGTGAGCTCACGGAAGGGTGGTAGAGGGTCGCAGAGTATACTTCAAGCATAAAATCGTCCGGAACTCAATTTTACAAGCCGGATCTTGCCTCGGAAATGTTGTCGAAGCCCGAGAGTGGGTTACGGGCGCATACAACTTTTGGTTGTGATTGTTTTGGCGGCTCATGGGGCTCCAATGAAGTTTTTGTGTCAAAATTGTTGTTGTTTTATGGATAAAACATCATGGGACATACCGCGAATACAACTTTCAAGGTAAGTTGATTGCACCGACGAGCCATCTTGGACCATTCAGAATGACCTACAATTTTTCGAGTGCATAGATGGAGTGAGGATGAAGTGTTATGCAGTTTATGATCCAAGAATAATGCATCCGCTAGTGAAAACATGAGGGTGGTAGCGGGATGGGTGATAGACCATGTAAAGCATCAATTCTTGGGTTCTGATGCAACGAAGAGCCTCCTCCTTGTGTCGTGACTGAACCTGTAGTCTTTCTAGTTTATAATGGAAGGATGGTGCTTCTATATGATATTTTCCGTATATCAGTCCGTAGGTGAGATCACGGAAGGATGGTAGAGGGTGGCAGAGTAAACTTCAAGCATAAAGTCGTACGGAACTAAATTTTACAAGCTGGATCTTGTCTCCGAAATGTTGTCGAAGCACGAGAGTGGGTTACGAGCGCATACAACTTTTGGTTGTGATTGTTGGCGGGTCATGGGGCTCTAACGGCGTTTTGTTGGCAAAATTACTGCCATTTTATGGATAAATGACCGCGGGACAGACCGTGAATACAACTTTCAAGGTAGGTTGATCGCACCGACAAGCCATCTTGCACCATTCGTAATGACCTGTAATTTTTTGAGTGCATAAATGGAGTGAGGATGAACTATTATGTACTTTATGATCCACGAATAACGCATCCGCTGGTGAAAACATGAGGTTGGTAGTGGGATAGGTGATAGACCATGTAAAGCATCAATTCTTGTGTTCCGATGCAACAAAGAGCCTCCTCATTGTGTTGTGACTGAACATGTAGTGTTTCTAGTTTGTAATGGAAGGATGGTGCATTGTTCTATATGTTATTGTCCATATATCAGTCCGTAGGTGAGCTCACGGAAGGGTGGTAGAGGGTCGCAAAGTATACTTCAAGCATAAAATTGTCCGGAACTCAATTTTACAAGGCGGTTCTTACCTCGGAAATGTTGTCGAAGCCCGAGAGTGGGTTACGGGCGCATATAACTTTTGGTTGTGATTGTTTTGGCGGGTCATGGGGCTCCAATGGAGTTTTTGTGTCAAAATTGTTGTTGTTTTGTGGATAAAACATCGTGGGACATACCGCGAATACAACTTTCAAGGTAAGTTGATCGCACCGACAAGCCATGTCGCACCATTCAGAATGACCTACAATTTTTCGAGTGCATAGATGGAGTGAGGACGAAGTGTTATGTAGTTAATGATCCAAGAATAAGGCATCCACTGGTGGAAACGTGAAGGTGGTAGCGGGATAGGTGTTAGACCATGTAAATCATCAATTCTTGGGTTCCGATGCAACATAGAGCCTCCTCCTTGTGTCTTGACTAAACCTGTATTCTTTCTAGTTTGTAGTGGAAGGATGGTGCGTTGTTCTACATGTTATTGTCCTTATATCAGTCCTTAGGTGAGCTAACGGAAATGTGGTAGAGGGTGGCAGAGTATACTTCAAGCATAAAATCATACGGAACTCAATTTTACGAACCGGATCTTGCCTCTGAAATGTTGTCTAAGCCCAAGAGTGGGTTACGAGCGCATACAACTTTTGGTTGTGATTGTTTTGGCGGGTCATGGGGCTCCAATGGAGTTTTTCTGGCTAAATTGTTGTTGTTTTATGGATAAAACATCGCGGGACAAACCATGAATAGAACTTTCAAGGTAGGTTTATCGCACCGACAAGCCATCTTGCACCATTCAGAATGACCTATAATTTTTTGAGTGCATAAGTGGAGTGAGGATGGACTGTTATGTACTTTATGATCCACGAATAACGCATCTGTTGGTGAAAACGTGAGGGTGGTAGCAGGATACGTGATAGACCATGTAAAGCATAAATTCTTGGGTTCCGATGCAACAAAGAGCCTCCTCATTGTGTTGTGACTGAACATGTAGTGTTTCTAGTTTGTAATGGAAGGATGGTGCATTGTTCTATATGTTATTATCCATATATCAGTCCGTAGGTGAGCTCATGGAAGGGTGGTAGAGGGTCGCAGAGTATACTTCAAGCATAAAATCGTCCGGAACTCAACTTTACAAGCCGGATCTTGCCTCAGAAATGTTGTCGAAGCCCGAGAGTGGGTTACGAGCGCATACAACTTTTGGTTGTGATTGTTTTGGCGGGTCATGGGGCTCCAATGGAGTTTTTCTGGCTAAATTGTTGTTGTTTTATGGATAAAACATCGCGGGACAAACCGTGAATAGAACATTCAAGGTAGGTTGATCGCACCGACAAGCCATCTTGCACCATTCGGAATGACCTATAATTTTTGAGTGCATAAGTGGAGTGAGGATGGACTGTTATGTACTTTATGATCCACGAATAACGCATCCGTTGGTGAAAACGTGAGGGTGGTAGCAGGATACGTGATAGACCATGTAAAGCATAAATTCTTGGGTTCCGATGCAACAAAGAGCCTCCTCATTGTGATGTGACTGAACATGTAGTGTTTCTAGTTTGTAATGGAAGGATGGTGCATTGTTCTATATGTTATTGTCCATATATCAGTCCGTAGGTGAGCTCACAGAAGGGTGGTAGAGGGTCGCAGAGTATACTTCAAGCATAAAATCGTCCGGAACTCAATTTTACAAGACGGTTCTTGCCTCGGAAATGCTTTCGAAGCCCGAGAGTGGGTTACGGGCGCATACAACTTTTGGTTGTGATTGTTTTGGCGGGTCATGGGGCTCCAATGGAGTTTTTGTGTCAAAATTGTTGTCGTTTTATGTGTAAAACATCATGGGACATACCGCGAATTCAACTTTCAAGGTAAGTTGATTGTACCGACGAGCCATCTTGGACCATTCAGAATGACCTACAATTTTTCGAGTGCATAGATGGAGTGAGGATGAAGTGTTATGCAGTTTATGATACAAGAATAATGCATCCGCTGGTGAAAAACGTGAGGGTGTTAGCGGGATGGGTGATAGACCATGTAAAGCATCAATTCTTGGGTTCCTATGCAATGAAGAGCCTCCTCCTTGTGTCGTGACTGAACCTGTAGTCTTTCTAGTTTGTAATGGAAGGATGGTGATTCTATATGTTATTTTCCGTATATCAGTCCGTAGGTGAGATCACGGAAGGGTGGTAGAGGGTGGCAGAGTACACTTCAAGCATAAAATCGTACGGAAGTAAATTTTACAAGCTGGATCTTGTCCCCGAAATGTTGTTGAAGCCCGAGAGTGAGATACGAGCGCATACAACTTTTGGTTGTGATTGTTTTGGCGGCTCATGGGGCTCCAACGGAGTTTTGTTGGCAAAATTACTGCCATTTTATGGATAAATCACCACGGGACACACCGTGAATACAACTTTCAAGGTAGGTTGATCGCACCGACAAGCCATCTTGCACCATTCGTAATGACCTATAATTTTTTGAGTGCATAAATGGAGTGAGGATGAACTGTTATGTACTTTATGATCCACGAATAACGCATCCGCTAGTGAGACCTGAGGTTGGTTGTGGGATTGGTGATAGACTATGTAAAGCATCAATTCTTGTGTTCCGATGCAACAAAGAGCCTCCTCATTGTGTTGTGACTGAACATGTAGTGTTTCTAGTTTGTAATGGAAGGATGGTGCATTGTTCTATATGTTATTGTCCATATATCAGTCCGTAGGTGAGCTCACAGAAGGGTGGTAGAGGGTCGCAGAGTATACTTCAAGCATAAAATCGTCCGGAACTCAATTTTACAAGACGGTTCTTGCCTCGGAAATGCTTTCGAAGCCCGAGAGTGGGTTACGGGCGCATACAACTTTTGGTTGTGATTGTTTTGGCGGGTCATGGGGCTCCAATGGAGTTTTTGTGTCAAAATTGTTGTTGTTTTGTGGATAAAACATCGTGGGACATACCGCGAATACAACTTTCAAGGTAAGTTGATCGCACCGACGAGCCATCTTGCACCATTCAGAATGACCTACATTTTTTCGAGTGCATAGATGGAGTGAGGACGAAGTGTTATATAGTTAATGATCCAAGAATAATGCATCCGCTGGTGGAAACGTGAAGGTGGTAGCGGGATAGGTGTTAGACCATGTAAATCATCAATTCTTGGGTTCCGATGCAACATAGAGCCTCCTCCTTGTGTCTTGACTGAACCTGTATTCTTTCTAGTTTGTAGTGGAAGGATGGTGTGTTGTTCTACATGTTATTGTCCTTATATCAGTACTTAGGTGAGCTAACGGAAGGGTGGTAGAGGGTGGCAGAGTATACTTCAAGCATAAAATCATCCGGAACTCAATTTTACAAACCGGATCTTGCCTCTGAAATGTTGTCTAAGCCCAAGAGTGGGTTACGAGCGCATACAACTTTTGGTTGTGATTGTTTTGGCGGGTCATGGGGCTCCAATGGAGTTTTTCTGGCTAAATTGTTGTTGTTTTATGGATAAAACATCGCGGGACAAACCATGAATAGAACTTTCAAGGTAGGTTGATCGCACCGACAAGCCATCTTGCACCATTCGGAATGACCTATAATTTTTTGAGTGCATAAGTGGAGTGAGGATGGACTGTTATGTACTTTATGATCCACGAATAACGTATCTGTTGGTGAAAACGTGAGGGTGGTAGCAGGATACGTGATAGACCATGTAAAGCATAAATTCTTGGGTTCCGATGCAACAAAGAGCCTCCTCATTGTGTTGTGACTGAACATGTAGTGTTTCTAGTTTGTAATGGAAGGATGGTGCATTGTTCTATATGTTATTGTCCATATATCAGTCCGTAGGTGAGCTCACGGAAGGGTGGTAGAGGGTCGCAGAGTATACTTCAAGCATAAAATCGTCCGGAACTCAATTTTACAAGCTGGATCTTGCCTCGGAAATGTTGTCGAAGCCCGAGAGTGGGTTACGGGCGCATACAACTTTTGGTTGTGATTGTTTTGGCGGGTCATGGGGCTCCAATGGAGTTTTTGTGTCAAAATTGTTGTCGTTTTATGTATATAACATCATGGGACATACCGCGAATACAACTTTCAAGGTAAGTTGATTGCACCGACGAGCCATCTTGGACCATTCAGAATGACCTACAATTTTTCGAGTGCATAGATGGAGTGAGGATGAAGTGTTGTGCAGTTTATGATACAAGAATAATGCATCCGCTGGTGAAAACGTGAGGGTGGTAGCGGGATGGGTGATAGACCATGTAAAGCATCAATTCTTGGGTTCCTATGCAATGAAGAGCCTCCTCCTTGTGTCATGACTGAACCTGTAGTCTTTCTAGTTTGTAATGGAAGGATGGTGATTCTATATGTTATTTTCCGTATATCAGTCCGTATATGAGATCACGGAAGGGTGATAGAGGGTGGCAGAGTACACTTCAAGCATAAAATCGTACGGAACTAAATTTTACAAGCTGGATCTTGTCTCCGAAATGTTGTCGAAGCCCAAGAGTGAGTTACGAGCGCATACAACTTTTGGTTGTGATTGTTTTGGCGGCTCATGGGGCTCCAACGGAGTTTTGTTGGCAAAATTACTGCCATTTTATGGATAAATCACCGCGGGACAGACCGTGAATACAACTTTCAAGGTAGGTTGATTGCACCGACAAGCCATCTTGCACCATTCGTAATGACCTATAATTTTTTGAGTGCATAAATGGAGTGAGGATGAACTGTTATGTACTTTATGATCCACGAATAACGCATCCGCTGGTGAGACCTGAGGTTGGTAGTGGGATAGGTGATAGACCATGTAAAGCATCAATTCTTGTGTTCCAATGCAACAAAGAGCCTCGTCATTGTGTTGTGACTGAACATGTAGTGTTTCTAGTTTGTAATGGAAGGATGGTGCATTGGTCTATATGTTATTGTCCATATATCAGTCCGTAGGTGAGCTCACAGAAGGGTGGTAGAAGGTCGCAGAGTATACTTCAAGCATACAATCGCCCGGAACTCAATTTTACAAGACGGTTCTTGCCTCGGAAATGCTATCGAAGCCCGAGAGTGGGTTACGGGCGCATACAACTTTTGGTTGTGATTGTTTTGGCGGGTCATGGGGCTCCAATGGAGTTTTTGTGTCAAAATTGTTGTTGTTTTGTGGATAAAACATCGTGGGACATACCGCGAATACAACTTTCAAGGTAAGTTGATCGCACCGACGAGCCATCTTGCACCATTCAGAATGACCTACATTTTTTCGAGTGCATAGATGGAGTGAGGACGAAGTGTTATACAGTTAATGATCCAAGAATAATGCATCTGCTGGTGGAAACGTGAGCGTGGTAGCGGGATAGGTATTAGACCATGTAAATCATCAATTCTTGGGTTCCGATGCAACATAGAGCCTCCTCCTTGTGTCTTGACTGAACCTGTAGTCTTTCTAGTTTGTAGTGGAAGGATGGTGCATTGTTCTACTTGTTATTGTCCTTATATCAGTCCTTAGGTGAGCTCACGGAAGGGTGGTAGAGGGTGGCAGAGTATACTTCAAGCATAAAATCATCCGGAACTCAATTTTACAAACCGGATCATGCCTCTGAAATGTTGTCGAAGACCAAGGGTAGGTTACGAGCGCATACAACTTTTGGTCGTGATTGTTTTCGCGGGTCATGGGGCTCCTGTCGGTGTACTAAAGTAGGGGTACCCTAGTATCCCGAACTTGTGCACGGGCAGTCGCAGCGCCCCGCGGCAAGGCCTGCCAGGTGACCGCCAAGGACCCCCGTGGTTCCTTTGGAGCCATTCAAGAACAAATTATTTAAGCCAAGGAGACAAGGCCCCGGCAAGAGGAGCTTGCCGGGAAGGCCAACCAAGGCATCTCAAGGAACTTGCCGCGACGCGCCATGCGTCCCGGCAAGACCCGGCGAGCGACAAGCTCCCGGACGCGGCAAGACAACGGCCGCGGCAAGGCGTTTGCCGCGGCTAGCAACCACTCTGTACCTACGCTCCAGCTCACCCACCAACGTGTCGCTCTGAAACCCTTCCAGGCTCACGTGGCGGGAGGCTATGCAGCCAGGGGTGTACTGTGGCAAGCGGCGCTGACAAGATCGCCATCGTGGCGAGCGGTGGCGTCTCTGACAGTCCCTTTTCTGCACTGTTTGGGTGACGTAGATAGGCATTTAATGCCCTTGTACCCTGCCGTCAGGGTTAGGTATGATACACTATGTAGGTAGTTGTACCTACCGCAGCACCTTTTCCATTTTTGCCCTTGCCTACGTTGCCACCTGTTGGAGACCCCTTGAGCATATAAAAGGAGGCCCATGCACAACATAGGGGGAGGAGAGGAAAACATCCATGCTCGGTCTCGTTAGCTGCTTGTGTGTACTGTAGCACTCAGCGCTCCCGAGCAAGAACTCAATACAACCCACAAAGCAGCAGTAGGAGTATTATCTCTCCGGAGAGCTCCGAAGCTGGGTAAAAACCGCTCGTGTGCCTCGCCTCGATCTGATCTTCGTGCGGTCTTCGCCCCCCCCCCCCCCCGAACCGAGAAGGGGCTCCGTCCCCATAGGTGCTCGCGGAGGCAGTTTCCCCGACATCTTTGGCGCGCCAGGTAGGGGGCGTCGAGGTTGTGTGAACCTGATCCGGCGTTCACACGAACTAGATCTTCATCGACTTCATCGACATGCTGCCGAAGAAGAAGGCTTCGGAGGCGGCTGCTCCGTCCGTGTCGAACCCACCGCCGCTGGAGCAAACGGCTGGTGGGGAAGACGCCGGCGGAAGAACGGGCGTCGACGAGGGAGCCCACGGTGCCGCCAGGTCCAAGGACAAGGCTGCACTGCCCATCGGCGGTGTAGCCGGCTCCCACGACGACCGAGCGTCCGTAGATGCACCGCGCCCATCTCAGGAGGCGCAGGACCGGCAGCGTCGTGGTACCCACAGTACCATACGCTCGCTGGACCCAGATCGAGCTGGCGGATCTCGGGATGCTCCAGGCCAGCATGCACGCCAACGTGCTGGCGCGGGCGAAGCACGGTCGCCCGGACGGGATATTGCTCCTTCTAACGCAGTTAGAAGTCCGAGCATATCCCGCTCCTCGCACTGTTCGCCACCGCTAGCCGCCACTCCAGCAGAAGCTTTGGCGTGAGCTCAACTGCTCCTAGACTTCCCTCCAACGCTAGACAAGATCGACGACTGGAGGGCCACCATTCAGAGTCTCATCGGCTTCGCCAATGGCGACACTCCACGGCAGCCGACTACGTCGCAGCCGCGGCAAGTCAGCCAGGCGCGACCCGATGGCGACAAGACCGGTGGGGGTGCAACCACCGTGCACTCTCCGCTCCGAAGGCCAAGATCGCCGACTCGCCGGGTCCACCACGACAGCGACTCCACTGCTTCATCAGATCCGCGAGCTCGCCGCGATCAGCGCCAAGTTCTGCACGAACGACAGCAAGAAGACGCTCGTAGTTGCATCGAACGCCGAAGAGAAGCGCGACATCAATCAGACCGGCGCGCTGGACCCACTGTCGACATGCATGCGCCAGGGGAACCAGGCGACCTGCCATACGCGGTAGGTTGCCCTGCGTTTACCCGTGAGCTGCGGCAAGTCCAGTGGCCCAGCACGAAGAATTTCAAGCCAGACGTACCCGAGAAGTACGACAGCAAGTTGCATCCGTCGGAGTTCCTCAGCATCTACACCATCACGGTGCAAGCTGCTGGGGGGCGGGACGACAAGATCCTTGCCAACTACTTCCCGCTGGTGCTCAAACCCAACGTCAGATCCTGGCTCATGCACTTGCCGGACAACTCCATATCTTCCTGGGCAGACCTATGCCATCAGTTTGTCGGCGCCTTTACAGGCGGCCACAAACCTCATGGCCAGGAGAGTGATCTTCATCTGCTCTCCCAGAAGGAAGGGGAGCCCCTACGCAAGTACATCCAGAGATTCATCCAAGTGCAATGCAACATCCCAGATGTCCACCCTGCCGCAGTCATCAGCGCGTTCCATCAGAACATGCGTAACCGCAGGATGCGGGAGGAGATGGCGATGTGCAAGATCAGAGACGTCAGTGAGCCGTATGCCCTGGCCGACAGGTGTGCACGTGCTGAGGAAGGGAGGAAACTCCCCGGAGATAATACAGGAACAGGAGGATCTGACAGTGATGATGTTGCCCCGGCAAATAAAAACCGGCGGCGGAACAACAGGAAGAGGAAAGGCAAAGATGTGCTAGTTGTTGAGCAGTCCGGCAACGAAGGTGGCGCCAAGAAAGCCAAGGATGGTAGCTCCGGCAAGGAGGTTGCCGCATGCGCCAACTGCCAGGCTGTGGCGGCCGCCGACAAGCAGGACGGCACCAACAAACAGTACTGCAAGATCCACCGCACCAAGGGCCATGACCTCCAGAGCTGCAAGAAGGTCGAGCAGCTGACCACCCTGATGCAGAGTATGAAGATTTGCTTGCCGGTATCAGGATCGCGGCAGACCTTGGGATCAAGAAGCTCATTGTCAGGGGTGACTCGCAGCTTGTCGTCCGCCAAGTGAACAAGAATTATCAGAGTCCGTTGATGGAAGCTTACGTTGATGAAGTGAGGAAGCTAGAAGAGCACTTTGTCGGCCTACAGATGGAACATGTTCCAAGAGCTCAGAATGACATTGCTGATGGCCTGTCAAAGTGCGCAACACTTAAGTTACCTGTGGAACCAGGGATCTTTGTGCTCAAGCTGACTCAACCGTCTGTGACGCCATCAACTGGACAGAGCAAGAAGAGGAAGTTGATTTCTGGTGACTATTTTCCGGCAGAGCTTCCCGAAGCCGCCGCCAAGAAGGTCCCCAAGATTGACACCAAGAGTGCTGAGGAGCAGTCTGCTCCGGCAAACCCCAGGGTTTGTTCCGTTGAAGCAGACGCTCCCAACAAGTTTTGCTCCGGCAAGCTTGCCGGGGAACGTCAAGCTCCGGCTGAGCCGCAGTTTCTCGCCGTAGAAGCGGATGTTCCCACAGCAGCAGATGTGCCTTTAGTCCTTGTTGTCGAGCCACAAGCTCCAGCATGGGCACAGCAGATCGTCCGTTTCCTTCAGACAGGAGAACTTCCCGAAAAGCAAGAAGAAGCGGAAAGAGTAGCCCGGCAGTCAAGTATGTACCAGTTTGTCGACAACGCACTGTACAGAAGAAGACTCAACGGTGTGAAATTGAAGTGTATTCACCGGGAAGATGGACGGAAGCTGTTGGCAGAGATACATGGAGGCATCTGTGGTCACCACATTGGCGCAAGAGCACTTGCCGGCAAAGCTTTCCGGCAAGGTTTTTTTTGGCCGACAGCCCTCCAGGATGCAACTGCACAAGTAACCAAGTGTGAAGCGTGCCAGTTCCATTCCAAGCAAATACGCCATCCAGCTCAAGCTCTCCAGACGATCCCTTTATCCTGGCCATTTTCGGTCTGGGGGCTCAACATCCTCGGCCCCTTCCCCCGAGCAGTCAGGGGCTTTGAGTACTTGTACGTCGCAATCGACAAGTTCACAAAGTGGCCGGAAGTGGAAGCAGTGAGGAAGGTGACAGCACAGTCAGCAGTCAAGTTCTTCAGGTCGATTGTTTGCCGCTTCGGGATCCCTAACCGGATCATCACCGACAACGGTACACAATTCACGAGCCGCACCTTCATGCAGTACGTCCAAGATCTTGGCGCCAAGGTCTGCTTTGCTTCTGTTGCTCACCCCAGGAGCAACGGTCAAGCGGAGAGGGAAAATGCTGAAGTGCTGCGTGGACTCAAGACCAGGACTTTCGACAGGCTGCACAAGTGCGGAAGAAACTGGATCGAGGAGCTGCCGGTGGTTCTTTGGTCGATCAGGACGACGCCAAATCGAGCCACTGGCCAGACACCTTTCGCTCTAGTCTATGGAGCAGAGGCAGTTATCCCCACGGAACTCGTATACGGGTCACCTCGAGTGCTCGCTTATGATGAGCTTGAGCAAGAGCAGCTGCGACAAGATGACGCGCTGCTCCTTGAGGAAGACCGTCTGCAGGCTGCTGTACGAGCTGCTCGATACCAGCAAGCTTTGCGCCGCTACCATAGCCGCAAAGTTAACGCCAGAAATCTCGAGGAAGGCGACCTTGTTCTTCGGCGCGTTCATTCCGCCAAGAATTCCAACAAGTTGACGCCGAAGTGGGAAGGCCCTTATCGGGTGAAACGAGTCACTAGGCCTGGCGCTGTCCGCCTTGAGACCGAAGATGGCGTTCCGGTGAGCAACTCCTGGAACATCGAGCATCTTCGTAAGTTTTACCCGTAAGGCGCGGTTGCCGGACCCTGCTCTGGCAACCACCTTTTTGTACAAGTCTTGCCGTTGTTGCATGTAATCCTTTGTACAAAGCCAGGCGCAGACCCTGTGCATAAATAAAGCTCATGAGCTCCGCACATCTTGTCAATTTCATGCTTTTTTGCATGAGTTATCTGACACTTTGTGCAGCGCCAAACCCCGGTAAGCAATAACGATCCATAAGGCTCCATATTATTATTTTCTCTACTTCCTTTTTTCTCAAGGAAATGAAGGTTCCTTCGCCCACAAGTTTGCCGGGGGGGAGGAGAAGATAATAGTATGGACCAGGCGTCGTTCAAGAAAGTCGCGCCTTGCCGGGAAGCAAACGACAGAAAAGCTAGGTTGCCAAAGTTTGAGCAATCAGATGTTTTTAAATTTTTTAAGTTATCTTCCTTGAACGACCATGCTTTGTATGGAAAACCTGTGCGCGAAGGAACCGGCTCGTGGCTAGTTGCGCCCTTACTTTGTTTCGATTTCGCTCAATAGTTTAAGTGTGCTGCGTCTAGAGTCGCGCCCTTACTTTGTTTCGAGTTCGCTCAACAACTTAAGCGAGCTGCGGCTAGTTACGACAAGGTTTCTTGTCGGCAACGGCACTGCCAGCAGGCTGCTGACGTCCCGCACTCAGTGCTCGCGGCAAGGGTGCCTGCGCCGGCAAGTTCCCTAAAAGCGTAGGGCAAAAACATACAAAGGAAGGAATCAAGTAAAGGAAATAACATTGCAATCGCTGCCCAAAATAAGAGTTATATATTACAAGATAGCTTGTCGCGGCTCTAATAGACTGTTTTCGTAACATGACCAGCTGCGACAAGAAAAGAAGAAAATAGGCGGCCTAGTCGACGCGATCGCCCTCAACCCTCTTGATCCCGCTCACCTTGTCCACATTGGGTGCGACAAGGTCCTTGAGCGCCTCCAGATCAGCGTTCGCCGGCAAGGATCTGAGGACGTTGGTGAGGTTGAGGCCCGGGTTGCGGAAGGCTACCTTCACCAATACCTTCTGAAGAGCTCCTGCGCAGATCTTGCGTGACTCGTCGGCCAGCTGCTTTGGGATCCTCTCCCGGAGTCGCTGGAGGGCCGTCGCCACGCCTTTGAAGAACAGAGTGAGCTTGGCGCTGGATGGGAGGGTCTCATCGGAGGGATACCCGAGATCCTCCATCCCCAGCTGCGCCAGCTCCTTGTCGATGTCTGCGGCAGCATTCACAAGACCCTCCGTCCACTGCTCCACAGTTTCTCTGAAATCGTTCTGTGTGGCGGCAATGCTCTCCAGCAGCGCCTTGTCGGCCTTGATATCCTTCTTCAGGGCCGCCTCCTGCTCCCTGGCACCGTCCAGCGTCTTGGTCAAAGCAGCCAGCTTCAGCTCAAGATCGGCGTTGGAGTCCTTGGCGGTGGCAAGCTCCTTGATCTTCTTGGCGAGACGACCCTGCAGCTCGCCAAAGGTGTAGGCGTCCTTCTCGCGCTCATGCTTGAGCACGTCAAGCTTTTCACCGCTCGCCTTGAGATCAGTCTCCAGCTGCGCCACCTTCGCCTCCAGATCCTTCTTGGCGGCCTCGGCAGCTGCGGCAACATCTTTTGTATCCTTGAGAGCTCCGCTGAGTGTTTGCTCGCGCGCAGCAAGCTCCTCTTCGTGGTTGTCCAGGCTGGCCTTCAGCTGCACCAACTCGCCCTCCCGTGCAGATAGCTCCTCGGCGGCAAGGCGCTGTTGCTCTGCAACTTCTGCCTTCTCGAGGATGAAGGCCTTCTGCGCCTCATCGAGCTGTACACGCTCCACCGCCAACGACCGGAGAGCTGCCTGGTTGAGGCCTCGGAGCTCCTCCGCGCGCTTCTCCATGTCCACCCCCGCCTTCGCGACAAGCGCTTCGCGGGACTCCAGTTTGGCCTGGCGGGCACGGTAGAGCGACAACAGCTTCCGCAGCAGTCGCTCCTCCTCAGGCTCGTCGCTGCTGCTGCTTGGCGCGTCGACCAGCGTCAGCCCAGCGGAGGCAAGCACCTCCACGTCAAAGCTTTCTCCTTCGACTGGCGCCCTGGATGTTGACGCCCAGGGGAGGTTGATGAAGACGCCATCGCCGGCCTTCAAGTAGACGCCTGGCTGGGGCTCTTCGGAGCCTGACGCTGCGGCAGCGGCGGGAGGATCGGCGGTCGGTGTAGCGCCTGTCGCTCCTGCGGCCTCAGGGTCATCAGTTCGATCGCCAGACCCCTCGTCAGCTGCTGCGGCGGCTGCCTTGGCGGCCTCTTCGCTGGCGGGATCATCAGCGCCGGCCGCTTCTTCGGTGGCGGCGGCATCATCAACAGCAACCTCGGTCTCCATCGGCTCCGCAGTGGGTGGATCTGACGGCTGAAAAAGGGGGAAAAGTCAAGCAAATATCCAAAAATAAGATCAAAAGAACAAGAACCCAAGGGACGTTTCGAAGCAAGAGGTTTATCTGCACTAGGCTCGGCAGTTGTGGTCTCCACCACCGGAGGACCGCTGGTGTTGTCCCTTGCCGGAGACTCCTCCCTTGCTGGAGAGCTCCCCCTTACCGGAGAGCTCTCCCTTGTCGGAGGATCCGCCCTTGCCGGAGAACTCTCCCTTGGCGGCGTAGTCGAAGCAGATGTCATGTCAGGGGCGGCCTCCGGGAGCTCCTGGCGAGGCTGCTCTGCTCCTACACAAGCCAACTGTCAGATATCAGCAAACAAAGAGTATCCATGCGCGCTCAACAGCGGGAAGCAAACCATATACTTACGCTGGGGGCTGCGCTGGGGGCTGCTCTGAAGAACAGCTGCCGGGTCCGGCAAGCTTGTCTCAGGCGCACCCCCTGCTGACACGGTGGGATCATCCTCGATGACAATCACCGGGACCTTGGCTCTCTTTGCCGCTCTCTGGGCCAGAGTCCTAAAAAGGAATAAGTTCAGAGTAAAGCAAATGAGATACAAGACAAGACAGCAAGTATTGAAGACATACAAGTACAACAAGAATCCTACTCTTCTTCTTCCTCGTCGGAGCTGAGCGCGGAGAAGTCAAAGCCTGGCCCTCCTCCGGTGCGAGGAGGTGGAGGAGTAGGATCCCTTGGCCGCTTGGCGGGAGCTGGAGCGGCGGACCGGGAGGACCCCGCTCCAGTTGCCGCTGCGGCTTGAGGTGCTTCCGCGGCAACAGAACTTGCCGCGGTGGAGCGCGTCGTGCGGCGCGGCGGGGGTTGACTCGTCCGCTGCTCCGCTACGTCCCCGGCCTTGCGAAGAAGCCTTCTTGGTGGAGCCGGGGGCTCTGCTTGCGGCAAGATGCCCGAAGACGAAGAGGAAGAGGATCCGATCTCCAACGAGCCGCTCGTATCCCTGGCGGGCCCGCTCGGCCCGATGTCATGCTCGGTGGACTTCTCCTTGCCGGCAAGTTCCTCTCGCTCGGCAAGGCTTGCCGCTTCTGCTGCCGCTGCCTCCTCCACGGTGAATCCAAACTCGCCCGCAGCTGCGGCTGCCGTCGCCTCTTCCAGCCTGGTGGCGATGCGCTTGAGCTCATCGTCGGTGGTGTCCCGGGTGAGGCCCCTCTGCTCACCGGCGTCAATCGGCACTTCTACCAAGTTATCGAAGAACGCCCGCACGACATCATCTGCAGGCTCTATCCAGGCTGGGTCAATTCCATGCGAGTCGCACAGCGGCATCATTGCACAGATGCGGTCGAGCGAGGAGTTGTTGCACAGCGGAACGACGCCCCTCGGCAACCTGAACACTTCGGGATGCTGAGGGTCGTACTTGAACAGCTCCTGGAGCATCGCGTTGAGCTCCATGACAGTGAAGTTGAAGTTGAGGCCCGGCCACAGCCTCATGATGTCCGCCGCGTTCTGGAACTCCCAGGCGGGTCTCCTCCTCTCCTGCAAGGGGGCGATGCGGCGGCGGAGGAAATCTGCGCCAACCGCTCCTACAGTAAGCCCGGCAAGCCTGAGGCGTAGGATCCGGAAGACGGCAATCTTCAGTCTGTCATCTTCCGGGGCTAGGCTACTCCAATCACTGCCGCGCACTACTGGAGTTTGGCGCAGGGCAGTAAACGGCTGCGGGTTCTCCTCGACAATCAGGCACCAGTCCGCCCTCCACTCCTCCCACTTGCTGCGGAACTCTCCATCCAGATAAGCATCCTTCTTGCCGGATTTTGAGATCCAGGCGATTCCGCCGGATAAAGGCTCTCCTTTCTCAACTCGAGGCGAAAAGAAGTGGCGGAAAAGGGCTACATTTGGATGGATTCCGACAAAGTTTTCGCAGAGATGTGCGAAAACTGCCATGGTCAGGACAGCATTGGGGGTGAAGTCAAGGAGGTGGAGCCCGTAGGTGTTCATGACGTCACAGAAAAATTCAGAAAAGGGCGGGCAGAGCCCGCAGTAGAAGAACAAGGCGAAGAAAGGGTACCCAGTGGGAGCCTTTTTCCAAGCAGTGGCTGGAAATACCTTCGTGCGCGGATGCGCTCGCGTCCCCGTCGACCAGAAGAGGTAGAAGAACTCCTTCAGCTCTTCCGCGGCAAGCCTCGGAGGGAAGATTGCCCGCTCCTTTCGCAGCGCCGCGAGCCGCTGCGCATCGGCCGACTTCACCTTCTCGGCTTTCGGAGCCATGGCGGGAGTGGTGAGGGAGGACGACGGCGTTGGTGGTGCTGGTGGCGATGGGGGCGGAGCACTGCTCTCTTTCGGCTTTGGGAAGAAGGGGAGTGGCGAAGATTCTCGGGGAAGGAATGGCAATGGGCAGATGGGCGAACTGCCCCTGTTTCCCCTACTTATAAGGAGGGAGGGGGCGGACATTTCGCCTTTCCGAATAAAGAAACCACACACGACCTCTCCCACGACGCTGCAATTGACGCGTGCCGTTCGGGGAGGGCGCGGTGGATACGGAGCAAGATACGACGTGACCCAGGCCGCGTGTGCCCGTGCCCTGTTTTAGGCCTGGCCCAAGAGCGCTCGGCACCGTGTGTGGCCCAGGCCCGGGGGCTCCTGTCGGTGTACTAAAGTAGGGGTACCCTAGTATCCCGAACTTGTGCACGGGCAGTCGCAGCGCCCCGCGGCAAGACCTGCCGGGTGACCGCCAAGGACCCCCGTGGTTCCTTTGGAGCCATTCAAGAACAAAGTATTTAAGCCAAGGAGGCAAGGCCCCGACAAGAGGAGCTTGCCGGGAAGGCCAACCAAGGCATCTCAAGGAACTTGCCGCGACGCGCCACGCGTCCCGGCAAGACCCGGCGAGCGACAAGCTCCCGGACGCGGCAAGACAACGGCCGCGGCAAGGCGTTTGCCGCGGCTAGCAACCACTCTGTACCTACGCTCCAGCTCACCCACCAACGTGTCGCTCTAAGACCCTTCCAGGCGCACGTGGCGGGAGGCCGTGCAGCCAGGGGTGCACTGTGGCAAGCGGCGCTGACAAGATCGCCATCGTGGCGAGCGGTGGCGTCCCTGACGGTCCCTTTTCTGCACTGTTTGGGTGACGTAGATAGGCATTTAATGCCCTTGTCCCCTGCCGTCAGGGTTAGGTATGATACACTGTGTAGGTAGCTGTACCTACCGCAACACCTTTTCCATTTTTGCCCTTGCCTACGTTGCCACCTGTTGGAGACCCCTTGAGCATATAAAAGGAGGCCCATGCACAACGTAGGGGGAGGAGAGGAGAACATCCACGCTCGGTCTCGTTAGCTGCTTGTGTGTACTGTAGCACTCAGCGCTCCCGAGCAAGAACTCAATACAACCCACAAAGCAGCAGTAGGAGTATTATCTCTCCGGAGAGCTCCGAAGCTGGGTAAAAACCGCTCGTGTGCCTCGCCTCGATCTGCTCTTCGTGCGGCCTCCGCCCCCGCCGAACCGAGAAGGGGCTCCGTCCCCATAGGTGCTCGCGGAGGCAGTTTCCCCGACAGCTCCAATGGAATTTTTGTGGCTAAATTGTTGTCGTTTTATGGATGAAACATTGCGGGACACACCGTGAATACAACTTTCAAGGTAGGTTGATCGCACCGACAAGCCATCTTGCACCATTCGAAATGACCTATAAATTTTTGGGTGCATAAATGGAGTGAGGAGGAACAGTTATGTACTTTATGATCCAACAATAATGCTTCCGCTAGTGGAAACGTGAGGGCGGTAGCGGGATACGTGATAGACCATGTAAAGCATCAATTCTTGAATTCCGATGCAACAAAGAGCCTCCTCATTGTGTTGTGACTGAACATGTAGTCTTTCTAGTTTGTAATGGAAGGATGGTGCATTGTTCTATATGTTACTGTCCACATATCAGTCCGTAGGTGAGCTCACGGAAGGGTGGTAGAGGGTCGCAGAGTATACTTCAATCATAAAATCGTCTGGAACTCAATTTTACAAGCTGGATCTTGTCTCCGAAATGTTGTCGAAGCCCGAGAGTGGGTTACGAGCGCATACAACTTTTGGTTGTGATTGTTTTGGAGGCTCATGGGGCTCCAATGGAGTTTTGTTGGCAAAATTATTGCCATTTTATAGATAAAAAACCGCGGGACAGACGGTGAATACAACTTTCAAGGTAGGTCATCGCACCGACAAGCAATCTTGCACCATTCGGAATGACCTATAATTTTTTGAGTGCATAAATGGAGTGAGGATGAACTGTTATGTACTTTATGATCCACGAATAACGCATCCGCTGGTGAAAACGCAAGGGTGGTAGTGGGATAGCTGTTAGACCATGTAAATAATCAATTCTTGGGTTCCGATGCAACCAACAGCCTCCTCCTTTTTTCGTGACTGAACCAGTAGTCTTTCTAGTTTGTAGTGGAAGGATGGTGCACTGTTATATAAGTTATTGTCCATATATCAGTCCGTAGGTGAGCTCACGGAAGGGTGGTAGAGGGTGGCAGAGTATACTTCAAGCATAAAATCATCCGGAACTCAATTTTACAAGCCGGATCTTGCCTCTGAAATGTTGTCGAAAATCAAGAGTGGGTTACGAGCGCATACAACTTTTGGTTGTGATTGTTTTGGAGGATCATGGGGCTACAATGGAGTTTTTGTGGCTAATTTGTTGTCGTTTTATGGATAAAACATCGCGGGACAGACCGTGAATACAACTTTCAAGGTAGGTTGATCGCACCGACAAGCCATCTTGCACCATTCGGAATGACCTATAATTTTTTGAGTGCATAAATGGAGTGAGGTTGAACTGTTATGTACTTTATGATCCACGAATAATGCATCCGCTGGTGAAAACGTGAGGGTCGTAGTGGGATAGGTGATAGACCATGTAAAGCATCAATTCTTGGGTTCCGATGCAACAAAGAGCCTCCTCCTTGTGTCGTGACTGAACCTGTAGTCTTTCTAGTTTGTAGTGGAAGGATGGTGCATTGTTCTATATGTTATTTTCCATATATCAGTCCGTAAGTGAGCTCACAGAAGGGTGGTAGAGGGTGGCAGAGTATATTTCAAGCATAAAATCATCCGGAACTCAATTTTACAAGCCGGATCTTGCCTCTGAAATGTTTTCGAAGCCCGAGAGTGGGTTACGAGTGCATACAACTTTTGTTTGTGATTATTTTGTCGGGTCATGTGGCTCCAATGGAGTTTTTGTGGAAAAATTGTTGCCATTTTAGGGATAAAACATCGCGGGCCAGACCGTGAATACAACTTTCAAGGTAGGTTGATCGCACCGACAAGCCATCTTGCACCATCCGGAATGACCTATAGTTTTTTGACTGCATAAATGGAGTGAGGATTAACTGTTATGTACTTTATGATCCACGAATAACGCATCCGCTGGTGAAAACATGAGGGTGGTAGCGGGATAGGTGATAGACTATGTAAAGCATAAATTCTTGGGTTCCAATGCAACAAAGAGACTCCTCCTTGTGTCGTGACTGAACCTGTAGACTTTCTAGTTTGTAATGGAAGGATGGTGCTTCTATATGTTATTTTCCATACATCAGTCCGTAGGTGAGCTCACGGAAGGGTGGTAGAGGGTGGCAGAGTATACTTCAAGCATAAAATCGTCCGGAACTCAATTTTACAAGCTGGATCTTGCCTCCGAAATGTTGTCGAAGCTCGAGAGTGGGTTACGGGCGCAGACAACTTTTGGTTGTGATTGTTTTGGCAGGTCATGGGGCTCCAATGGAGTTTTTGTGTCAAAATTGTTGTCGTTTATGGATAAAACATTGTGGGACATACCGTGAATACAACTTTCAATGTAAGTTGATCGCACCGACGAGCCATCTTGCACCATTCGGAATGACCTACAATTTTTCGAGTGCATAGATGGAGTGAGGATGAAGTGTTATGTAGTTTATGATCCAAGAATAATGCATCCGCTGGTGAAAACATGAGGGTGGTAGCGGGATGGGTGATAGACCATGTAAAGCATCAATTCTTGGGTTCCGATGCAACGAAGAGCCTCCTCCTTGTGTCGTGACTGAACCTGTAGTCTTTCTAGTTTGTAATGGAAGGATGGTGCTTCTATATGTCATTTTCCATATATATATCAGTCCGTAGGTGAGCTCACGGAAGGGTGGTAGAGGGTGGCAGAATAACTTCGAGCATAAAATCGTCCGGAACTCAATTTTACAAGCTGGATCTTGTCTCCGAAATGTTGTCAATGCCCGGGAGTGGGTTACGAGCGCATACAACTTTTGGTTGTGATTGTTTTGGCAGCTCATGGGGCTCCAATGAAGTTTTTGGGGCAAAATTATTGCCATTTTATGGATAAAACACCGCGGGACAGATCGTGAATACAACTTTCAAGGTAGGTTGATCGCCCCGACAAGCCATCTTGCAGCATTAGGAATGACCTATAGTTTTTTGAGTGCATAAATGGAGTGAGGATGAACTGTTATGTACTTTATGATCCACGAATAACGCATCCGCTGGTGAAAACATGAGGGTGGTAGTGGGATAGGTGATAGACCATGTAAAGCATAAATTCTTGGGTTCCGATGAAACAAAGAGCCTCCTCCTTGTGTCGTGAGTGAACCTGTAGTCTTTCTAGTTTGTAGTGGAGGGATGGTGCATTGTTATATATGTTATTGTCCATATATCATTCCGTAGGTGAGCTCACGAAAGGGTGGTAGAGGGTGGCAAAGTTTACTTCAAGCATAAAATCATCCGGAACTCAATTCTACAAGCCGGATCATGCCTCTGAAATGTTGTCGAAGCCCAAGAGTAGGTTACGAGCGCATACAACTTTTGGTCGTGATTGTTTTCGCGGGTCATGGGGCTCCAATGGAATTTTTGTGGCTAAATTGTTGTCGTTTTATGGATGAAACATCGTGGGACACACCGTGAATACAACTTTCAAGGTAGGCTGATCGCACCGACAAGCCATCTTGCACCATTCGAAATGACCTATAATTTTTTGGGTGCATAAATGGAGTGAGGAGGAACAGTTATGTAGTTTATGTTCCACCAATAATGCTTCCGCTAGTGGAAACGTGAGGGTGGTAGCGGGATACGTGATAGACCATGTAAAGCATCAATTCTTGTGTTACGATGCAACAAAGAGCCTCCTCATTGTGTTGTGACTGAACATGTAGTCTTTCTAGTTTGTAATGGAAGGATGGTGCATTGTTCTATATGTTATTGTCCACATATCAGTCCGTAGGTGAGCTCACGGAAGGCTGGTAGAGGGTCGCAGAGTATACTTCAAGCATAAAATCGTCTGGAACTCAATTTTACAAGCCGGATCTTGCCTCCGAAATGTTGTCGAAGCCCGAGAGTGGGTTACGGGCGCATACAACTTTTGGTTGTGATTGTTTTGGCGGGTCATGGGGCTCCAATGGAGTTTTTGTGTCAAATTTTTTGTTGTTTTATGAATAAAACATCGTTGGACAGACTGTGAATACAACTTTCAAGGTAGGTTGATCGCACCGACAAGCCATCTTGCACCATCTGGAATGACCTATTATTTTTTGAATGCATAAATGGAGTGAGGATGAACTATTATGTACTTTATGATCCACGAATAACCCATCCGCTGGTGAAAACGTGAGGGAGGTAGCGGGATAGGTGATAGACCACGTAAAGCATAAACTCTTGGGTTCCGATGCAACAAAGAGACTCCTCCTTGTGGCCTGAGTGAACATGTAGTATTTCTAGTTTATAATGGAAGGATGGTGCATTGTTCTATATCTTATTGTCCATATACCAGTCCGTAGGTCAGCTCACGGAAGGGTGGTAGAGGGTGGCAGAGTATACTTCAAGCATAAAATCATCCGAAACTCAATTTTACAAGCCGGATCTTGCCTCTGAAATGTTTTTGAAGCCCCAGAGTGGGTTACGAGCGCATACAACTTTTGTTTGTGATTATTTTGCCAGGTCACGGGGCTCCAATGTAGTTCTTGTGGCAAAATTGTTGTCGTTTAATGGATAAAACATCGTTGGACAGACTATGAATACAACTTTCAAGGTAGGTTGATCGCACCGACAAGCCATCTTGCACCATCTGGAATGACCTATTATTTTTTGAATGCATAAATGGAGTGAGGATGAACTATTATGTACTTTATGATCCACGAATAACGCATCCGCTGGTGAGAACGTGAGGGAGGTAGCGGGATAGGTGATAGACCACGTAAAGCATAAATTCTTGGATTCCGATGCAACAAAGAGACTCCTCCTTGTGTCCTGACTAAACATGTAGTATTTCTAGTTTGTAATGGAAGGATGGTGCATTGTTCTATATGTTATTTTCCATGTATCAGTCCATAGGTGAGCTCACGGAAGGGTGGTAGAGGGTGGCAGAGTATACTTCAAGCATAAAATTGTCCGGAACTCAATTTTACAACTTTTGGTTGTGATTGTTTTGGCGGCTCATGGGGCTCCAATGGAGTTTTGTTGGCAAAATTATTGCCATTTTATGTAGTGAGGATGAACCATTATGTACTTTATGATCCACGAATAACGCATCCGCTGGTGAAAACGTGAGGGAGGTAGCGGGATAGGTGATAGACCACGTAAAGCATAAATTCTTGGGTTCCGATGCAACAAAGAGACTCCTCTTTCTAGTTTGTAATGGAAGGGTGGTAGAGGGTGGCAGAGTATACTTCAAGCATAAAATCGTCCGGAACTCAATTTTACAAGCTGGATCTTGTCTCCGAAATGTTGTCGAAGCCCGAGAGTGGGTTACGAGCGCATACAACTTTTGGTTGTGATTGTTTTGGTGGCTCATGGGGCTCCAATGGAGTTTTGTTGGCAAAATTATTGCCATTTTATGGATAAAACACCGTGGGACACACGGTGAATACAACTTTCAAGGTAGGTTGATCGCACCGACAAGCCATCTTGCACCATTCGGAATGACCTATATTTTTTGAGTGCATAAATGGAGTGAGGATGAATTGTTATGTACTTTATGATCCATGAATAACGCATCCGCTGGTGAAAACGTGAGGGTGGTAGTGGGATAGGTGATAGACCATGTAAAGCATCAATTCTTGGGTTCCGATGCAACAAAGAGCCTCCTCCTTGTGTCGTGACTGAACCTGTAGTCTTTCTAGTTTGTAGTGGAAGGATGGTGCATTGTTCTATATGTTATTGTCCATATACCAGTCCGTAGGTGAGCTCACGGAAGGGTGGTAGAGGGTGGCAGAGTATACTTCAAGCATAAAATCATCCGAAACTCAATTTTACAAGCCGGATCTTGCCTCTGAAATGTTTTCGAAGCCCGAGAGTGGGTTACGAGCGCATACAACTTTTGTTTGTGATTATTTTGCCAGGTCATGGGGCTCCAATGTAGTTTTTGTGGCAAAATTGTTGCCGTTTTATGGATAAAACATCGTTGGACAGACTGTGAATACAACTTTCAAGGTAGGTTGATCGCACCGACAAGCCATCTTGCACCATCTGGAATGACCTATTATTTTTTGAATGCATAAATGGAGTGAGGATGAACTATTATGTACTTTATGATCCACGAATAACGCATCCGCTGGTGAAAACGTGAGGGAGGTAGCGGGATAGGTGATAGACCACGTAAAGCATAAATTCTTGGGTTCCGATGCAACAAAGAGACTCCTCCTTGTGTCCTGACTGAACATGTAGTATTTCTAGTTTGTAATGGAAGGATGGTGCATTGTTCTATATGTTATTTTCCATGTATCAGTCCATAGGTGAGCTCACGGAAGGGTGGTAGAGGGTGGCAGAGTATACTTCAAGCATAAAATCGTCCGGAACTCAATTTTACAACTTTTGGTTGTGATTGTTTTGGCGGCTCATGGGGCTCCAATGGAGTTTTGTTGGCAAAATTATTGCCATTTTATGTAGTGATGATGAACCATTATGTACTTTATGATCCACGAATAACGCATCCGCTGGTGAAAACGTGAGGGAGGTAGCGGGATAGGTGATAGACCACGTAAAGCATAAATTCTTGGGTTCCGATGCAACAAAGAGACTCCTCCTTCTAGTTTGTAATGGAAGGGTGGTAGAGGGTGGCAGAGTATACTTCAAGCATAAAATCGTCCGGAACTCAATTTTACAAGCTGGATCTTGTCTCCGAAATGTTGTCGAAGCCCGAGAGTGGGTTACGAGCGCATACAACTTTTGGTTGTGATTGTTTTGGCGGCTCATGGGGCTCCAATGGAGTTTTGTTGGCAAAATTATTGCCATTTTATGGATAAAACACCGCGGGACACACGGTGAATACAACTTTCAAGGTAGGTTGATCGCACCGACAAGCCATCTTGCACCATGCGGAATGACCTATATTTTTTGAGTGCATAAATGGAGTGAGGATGAACTGTTATGTACTTTATGATCCATGAATAACGCATCCGCTGGTGAAAACGTGAGGGTGGTAGTGGGATAGGTGATAGACCATGTAAAGCATCAATTCTTGGGTTCCGATGCAACAAAGAGCCTCCTCCTTGTGTCGTGACTGAACTTGTAGTCTTTCTAGTTTGCAGTGGAAGGATGGTGCATTGTTCTATATGTTATTGTCCATATACAAGTCCGTAGGTGAGCTCACGGAAGGGTGGTAGAGGGTGGCAGAGTATACTTCAAGCATAAAATCATCCGAAACTCAATTTTACAAGCCGGATCTTGCCTCTGAAATGTTTTCGAAGCCCGAGAGTGGGTTACGAGCGCATACAACTTTTGTTTGTGATTATTTTGCCAGGTCATGGGGCTCCAATGTAGTTTTTGTGGAAAAATTGTTGCCGTTTTATGGATAAAACATCGTTGGACAGACTGTGAATACAACTTTCAAGGTAGGTTGATCGCACCGACAAGCCATCTTGCATCATCTGGAATGACCTATTATTTTTTGAATGCATAAATGGAGTGAGGATGAACTATTATGTACTTTATGATCCACGAATAACGCATCCGCTGGTGAAAACGTGAGGGAGGTAGCAGGATAGGTGATAGACCACGTAAAGCATAACTTCTTGGGTTCCGATGCAACAAAGAGACTCTCCTTGTGTCCTGACTGAACATGTAGTATTTCTAGTTTGCAATGGAAGGATGGTGCATTGTTCTATATGTTATTTTCCATATATCAGTCCGTAGGTGAGCTCACAGAAGGGTGGTAGAGGGTGGTAGAGTATACTTCAAGCATAAAATCGTCCAGAACTCAATTTTACAAGTCGGATCTTGCCTCTGAAATGTTGTCGAAGCCCGAGAGTGGGTTACGAGCGCATACAACTTTTGGTTGTGATTGTTTTGGCGGCTCATGGGGCTCCAATGGAGTTTTGTTGGCAAAATTACTGCCATTTTATGGATAAAACACCACGGGACAGACGGTGAATACAACTTTCAAGGTAGGTTGATCGCACCGACAAGCCATCTTGCACCATTCGGAATGACCTATATTTTTTGAGTGCATAAATGGAGTGAGGATGAACTGTTATGTACTTTATGATCCATGAATAACGCATCCGCTGGTGAAAACGTGAGGGTGGTAGTGGGATAGGTGATAGACCATGTAAAGCATCAATTCTTGGGTTCCGATGCAACAAAGAGCCTCCTCCTTGTGTCGTGACTGAACCTGTAGTCTTTCTAGTTTGTAGTGGAAGGATGGTTCATTGTTCTATATGTTATTGTCCATATACCAGTCCGTAGGTGAGCTCACGGAAGGGTGGTAGAGGGTGGCAGAGTATACTTCAAGCATAAAATCATCCGAAACTCAATTTTACAAGCCAGATCTTGCCTCTGAAATGTTTTCGAAGCCCGAGAGTGGGTTACGAGCGCATACAACTTTTGTTTGTGATTATTTTGCCAGGTCATGGGGCTCCAATGTAGTTTTTGTGGCAAAATTGTTGCCGTTTTATGGATAAAACATCGTTGGACAGACTGTGAATACAACTTTCAAGGTAGGTTGATCGCACCGACAAGCCATCTTGCACCATCTGGAATGACCTATTATTTTTTGAATGCATAAATGGAGTGAGGATGAACTATTATGTACTTTATGATCCACAAATAACGCATCCGCTGGTGAAAACGTGAGGGAGGTAGCGGGATAGGTGATAGACCACGTAAATCATAAATTCTTGGGTTCCGATGCAACAAAGAGACTCCTCCTTGTGTCCTGACTGAACATGTAGTATTTCTAGTTTGTAATGGAAGGATGGTGCATTGTTCTATATGTTATTGTCCATATATCAGTCCGTAGGTGAGCTCACGGAAGGGTGGTAGAGGGTGGCAGAGTATACTTCAAGCATAAAATCGTCCGAAACTCAATTTTACAAGCCGGGTCTTGCCTCGGAAATGTTGTCGAAGCCCGAGAGTGGGTTACGGGCGCATAAAACTTTTGGTTGTGATTGTTTTGGCGGGTCATGGGGTTCCAATGGAGTTTTTGTGTCAAAATTGTTGTCATTTTATGGTTAAAACATTATGGGATATACCGCGAATACAACTTTCAAGGTAACTTGATCGCACCGACGAGCCATCTTGTACCATTCAGAATGACCTAGAATTTTTCGAGTGCATAGATGGAGTGAGATGAAGTGTTGTGTACTTTATGATCCAAGAATAATGCATTAGCTGGTGAAAACGTGAGAGTGGTAGCGGGATGGGTGATAGACCATGTAATGCATCAATTCTTGGGTTCTGATGCAACAAAGAGCCTCCTCCTTGTGTCGTGACTGAATCTGTAGTCTTTCTAGTTTTCAATGGAAGGATGGTGCTTCTATATGTTATTTTCCATATATCAGTCCGTAGGTGAGCTCACGGAAGGGTGGTAGAGGGTGGTAGAGTATACTTCAAGCATAAAATCGTCCGGAACTCAATTTTACAAGCCGGATCTTGCCTCCGAAATGTTGTCGAAACCCGAGAGTGGGTTACGAGCGCATACAAATTTTGGTTGTGATTGTTTTGGCGGCTCATGGGGCTCCAATGGAGTTTTCTGGCAAAATTGTTGCCGTTTTATGGATAAAACATCGCGGGACAGACTGTGAATACAACTTTCATGGTAGGTTGATCGCACCGACAAGCCATCTGGCACCATTCGGAATGACCTATAATTTTTTGAGTGCATAAATAGAGTGAGGATGAACTGTTATGTAATTTATGATCCACGAATAACGCATCCGCTGGTGAAAACGTGAGGGTGGTAGTGCGATAGGTGATAGACCATGTAAAGCATCAATTCTTGGGTTCCGATGCAATAAAGAGCCTCCTCCTTGTGTCGTGACTGAACCTGTAGTGTTTCTAGTTTGTAATGGAAGAATGGTGCATTGTTCTATATGTTATTGTCCATATACTAGTCCGTAGGTGAGCTCACGAAACGGTGGTAGAGGGTGGCAGAGTATACTTCAAGCATAAAATCATGCGGAACTCAATTTGACAAGCCGGATCTTGCCTCTGAAATGTTGTCGAAGCCCAACAGTGGGTTACGAGCGCATACAACTTTTGTTTGTGATTGTTTTGGCGGGTCATGGGGCTCCAATGGAGTTTTTGTGGCAAAATTGTTGCTGTTTTATGGATAAAACATCGGGGGATATACCGCGAATACAACTTTCAAGGTAACTTGATAGAACCGACGAGCCATCTTGTACCATTCAGAATGACCTACAATTTTTCGAGTGCATAGATGGAGTGAGATGAAGTGTTGTGTACTTTATGATCCAAGAATAATGCATTGTTGGGGAACGTAGTAATTTCAAAAAAATTCCTACGCACACGCAAGATCATGGTGATGCATAGCAACGAGAGGGGAGAGTGTTGTCTACGTACCCTCGTAGACCGAAGCGGAAGCGTTGACACAACATAGAGGAAGTAATCGTACGTCCTCCTCGTGATCCGACCGATCCAAGCGCCGTTACTCCGGCGCCTCCGAGTTCTTGACACACGTACAGCTCGATGACGTCCATGGGTCTCGATCCAGCAAAACCTCCAGGGACGAGTTCCGTCAGCACGACGGTGTGGTGACGATCTTGATGAACTACCGACGCAGGGCTTCGCCTAAACACTGCGACAATATGACCGAGGTGGAATATGGTGGAGGGGGGCACCGCGCACGGCTAAGGAACAATCTCAAGGATCAACTTGTGTGTCCTAGGGTGCCCCCCTGCCCCCGTATATAAAGGAGCAAGGGGGAGGGCCGGCCGGCCTAGAGGCGCGCCAAGGGAGGGGGGAGTCCTCCTCCTAGTAGGAGTAGGACTCCCCTTTCCTAGTCCAACTAGGAGGGAGGAAGGGGGAAGGAAAGAGAGGGAGAGGGAGAGGGAAAGGGGGGCCGCGCCCCCCCTCCTTGTCCAATTCGGACTGCCCATGGGGGGGTGCGCGCCACCTCCTGGCGCGGCCCTCTCTCTCCCCTCGCGGCCCAATAAGGCCCATACTTCCCCCGGGGGGTTCCGGTAACCCCTCCGGCACTCCGGTATTATCCGAAACCACTCGGAACCATTCCGATGTCCGAACATAGCCGTCCAATATATCAATATTTACATCTCGACCATTCCGAGACTCCTCGTCGTGTCCGTGATCACATCCGGGACTCCGAACTCCTTCGGTACATCAAAATGCATAAACTCATAATAACTGTCATCGTAACCTTAAGCGTGTGGACCCTACGGTTCGAGAACAATGTAGACATGACCGAGACACCTCTCCGGCCAATAACCAATAGCGGGACCTGGATGCCCATATTGGCTCCTACATATTCTACGAAGATCTTTATCGGTCAGACCGCATAACAACATACGTTGTTCCCTTTGTCATTGGTATGTTACTTGCCCGAGATTCGATCGTTGGTATCCAATACCTAGTTCAATCTCGTTACCGGCAAGTCTCTTTACTCGTTCCGTAATACATCATCCCGCAACCAACTCATTGGTTGCAATGCTTGCAAGGCTTATGTGATGTGCATTACCGAGAAGGCCCTGAGATACCTCTCCGACATTCGGAGTGACAAATCCTAATCTCGAAATACGCGAACCAAACAAATACTTTCGGAGACACCTGTAGAGCACCTTTATAATCACCCAGTTACGTTGTGACATTTGGTAGCACACAAAGTGTTCCTACAGTAAACGGGAGTTGCATAATCTCATAGTCATAGGAACATGTATAAGTCATGGATAAAAGCAATAGCAGCATACTAAACGATCGGGTGCTAAGCTAATGGAATGGGTCATGTCAATCAGATCATTCAACTAATGATGTGACCTTGTTAATCAAATGACAACTCCTTTGTCTATGGTTAGGAAACTTAAACATCTTTGATTAATAAGCTAGTCAAGTAGAGGCATACTAGTGACACTCTGTTTGTCTATATATCCACACATGTATTATGTTTCCGGTTAATACAATTCTAGCATGAATAATAAATATTTATCATGATATGTAAGGAAATAAATAATAACTTTATTATTGCCTCTAGGGCATATTTCCTTCAGTCTCCCACTTGCACTAGAGTCAATAATCTAGATTACACAGTAATGATTCTAACACCCATGCAGTCTTGGTGCTGATCATGTTTTTGCCCGTGGAAGAGGTTTAGTCAACGGGTCTGCTACATTCAGATCCGTATGTATCTTGCAAATCTCTATGTCTCCCACCTGGACCAAGTCCCGGATGGAATTGAAGCGTCTCTTGATGTGCTTGGTTCTCTTGTGAAATCTGGATTCCTTCGCCAAGGCAATTGCTCCAGTATTGTCACAAAAGATTTTCATTGGACCCGATGCACAAGGTATGACACCTAGATCGGATATGAACTCCTTCATCCAGACTCCTTCATTTGCTGCTTCCCAAGCAGCTATGTACTCCGCTTCACATGTAGATCCCGCTACGACGCTTTGTTTAGAACTGCACCAACTGACAGCTCCACCGTTTAATGTAAATACGTATCCGGTTTGCGATTTTGAATCGTCCGAATCAGTGTCAAAGCTTGCATCAACGTAACCCTTTACGATGAGCTCTTTGTCACCTCCATACACGAGAAACATTTCCTTAGTCCTTTTCAGGTACTTAGGATATTCTTGACCGTTGTCCAGTGATCCACTCCTGGATTACTTTGGTACCTCCCTGCTAAACTTATAGCAAGGCACACATCAGGTCTAGTACACAGCATTGCATACATGATAGAGCCTATGGCTGAAGCATAGGGAACATCTTTCATCTTCTCTCTATCTTCTGCAGTGGTCGGGCTTTGAGTCTTACTCAACTTCACACCTTGCAATACAGGTAAGAACCCTTTCTTTGCTTGATCCATTTTGAACTTCTTCAAAATCTTGTCAAGGTATGTGCTTTGTGAAAGTCCAATTAAGCGTCTTGATCTATCTCTATAGATCTTAATGCCCAATATGTAAGCAGCTTCACCGAGGTCTTTCATTGAAAAACTCTTATTCAAGTATCCCTTTATGCTATTCAGAAATTCTATATCATTTCCAATCAGTAATATGTCATCTACATATAATATCAGAAATGCTACAGAGCTCCCACTCACTTTCTTGTAAATACAGGCTTCTCCAAAAGTCTGTATAAACCCAAATGCTTTGATCACACTATCAAAGCGTTTATTCCAACTCTGAGATGCTTGCACCAGTCCATAAATGGATCGCTGGAGCTTGCACACTTTGTTTGCTCCCTTTGGATCGATAAAACCTTCTGGTTGCATCATATACAACTCTTCTTCCAGAAACCCATTCAGGAATGCAGTCTTTACATCCATTTGCCAAACTTCATAGTCATAAAATGCGGCAATTGCTAACGGGTGATTCGGACAGACTTAAGCATCGCTACGGGTGAGAAGGTCTCATCGTAGTCAATCCCTTGAACTTGTCGAAACCCTTTTGCGACAAGTCGAGCTTTGTAGACAGTAACATTACCGTCAGCGTCTGTCTTCTTCTTAAAGATCCACTTGTTCTCTATTGCTTGTCGACCCTCGGGCAAGTCAACCAAAGTCCACACTTTGTTTTCATACATGGATCCCATCTCAGATTTCATGGCTTCCAGCCATTTTGCGGAATCTGGGCTCACCATCGCTTCTTCATAGTTCGTAGGTTCGTCATGATCTAGTAGCATGATTTCCAGAACAGGATTGCCGTACCACTCTGGTGCGGATCTCACTCTGGTTGATCTACGAGGTTCTGTAGTAACTTGATCTGTAGTTTCATGATCATCATCATTAACTTCTTCTCTGATTGGTGTAGATGTCACAGAAACCGGTTCCTGTGATGAACTACTTTCCAATAAGGGAGCAGGTACAATTACCTCATCAAGTTCTACTTTCCTCCCACTCACTTCTTTCGAGAGAAACTCCTTCTCTAGAAAGGATCCATTTTTAGCAACAAATGTCTTGCCTTCGGATCTGTGATAGAAGGTGTACCCAACAGTCTCCTTTGGGTATCCTATGAAGACACATTTTTCCGATTTGGGTTCGAGCTTATCAGGTTGAAGCTTTTTCACATAAGCATCGCAGCCCCAAACTTTAAGAAACGACAACTTTGGTTTCTTGCTAAACCATAGTTCATAAGGTGTCGTCTCAACGGATTTTGACGGTGTTTTATTCAACGTGAATGTGGCCGTCTCTAGATCATAACCCCAAAATGATAGCAGTAAATCTGTAAGGGACATCGTAGATCGCACCATATCTAGTAAAGTGCGATTACGACGTTCGGACACACCATTGCGCTGTGGTGTTCCGGGTGGCGTGAGTTGCGAAACTATTCCACATTGTTTCAAATGTAGACCAAACTCGTAACTCAAATATTCTCCTCCACGATCAGATCGTAGAAACTTTATTTTCTTGTTACGATGATTTTCAACTTCACTCTGAAATTCTTTGAACTTTTCAAATGTTTCAGACTTGTGTTTCATTAAGTAGATATACCCATATCTGCTTAAATCATCTGTGAAGATGAGAAAATAACGATATCCGCCACGAGCCTCAACATTCATTGGACCACATACATCTGTATGTATAATTTCCAATAAATCTTTTGCTCTCTCCATAGTACCGGAGAACGGTGTTTTAGTCATCTTGCCCATGAGGCACGGTTCACAAGTGCCAAGTGATTCATAATCAAGTGACTCCAAAAGTCCATCAGTATGGAGTTTCTTCATGCGCTTTATACCGATATGACCTAAACGGCAGTGCCACAAATAAGTTGCACTATCATTATCAACTCTGCATCTTTTGGCTTCAACATTATGAATATGTGTATCACTACTATCGAGATTCATTAAAAATAGACCACTCTTCAAGGGTGCATGACCATAAAAGATATTACTCATATAAATAGAACAACCATTATTCTCTGATTTAAAGAATAACCGTCTCGCATCAAACAAGATCCAGATATAATGTTCATGCTCAACGCTGGCACCAAATAACAATTATTTAGGTCTAATACTAATCCCGAAGGTAGATGTAGAGGGAGCGTGCCGACTGCGATCACATCGACTTTGGAACCGTTTCCTACGCGCATCGTCACCTCATCCTTTGCCAGTGTTCGCTTAATCCGTAGTCCCTGTTTCGAGTTGCAAATATTAGCAACAGAACCAGTATCAAATACCCAGGTGCTACTGCGAGCTCTAGTAAGGTACACATCAATAACATGTATATCACATATACCTTTGTTCACCTTGCCATCCTTCTTATCCGCCAAATACTTGGGGCAGTTCCGCTTCCAGTGACCAGTCTGCTTGCAGTAGAAGCACTCAGTTTCATGCTTAGGTCCAGACTTGGGTTTCTTCTCTTGAGCAGCAACTTGTTTGCTGTTCTTTTTGAAGTTCCCCTTCTTCTTCCCTTTGCCCTTTTTCTTGAAACTAGTGGTCTTATTGACCATCAACACTTGATGCTCCTTCTTGATTTCTACCTCCGCAGCCTTTAGCATTGCGAAGAGCTCGGTGATAGACTTATCTATCCCTTGCATATTATAGTTCATCACGAAGCCTTTGTAGCTTGGTGGCAGTGATTGGAGAATTATGTCAATGACGCAATCATCTGGAAGATTGACTCCCAGCTGATTCAAGTGATTATAATACCCAGACATCTTGAGTATATGCTCACTGACAGAACCATTCTCTTCCATCTTGCAGCTATAGAACTTATTGGAGACCTCATATCTCTCAATCCGGGCATTCTGTTTGAATATCAACTTCAACTCCTGGAACATCTCATATGCTCCATGGTTCTCAAACCGTTGTTGAAGACCCGGTTCTAAGCCGTAAAGCATGGCACACTGAACTATCGAGTAGTCATCAGCTTTGCTCTGCCAGACGTTCATAACATCTGGCGTTGCTCCAGCAGCAGGCCTGGCACCTAGCGGTGCATCCAGGACGTAACTCTTCTGTGCAGCAATGAGGATAATCCTCAAGTTACGGACCCAGTCCGTGTAATTGCTACCATCATCTTTCAACTTTGCTTTCTCAAGGAACGCATTAAAATTCAACGGAACAACAGCACGAGCCATCTATCTACAATCATCATTAACAAGCAAGATACTATCAGGGACTAAGTTCATGATAAATTTAAGTTCAATTAATCATATTACTTAAGAACTCTCACTTAGATAGACATCCCTCTAATCATCTAAGTGATCACGTGATCCAAATCAAAACTAATCCATAACCGATCATCACGTGAAATGGATTATTTCTCAATGGTGAACATCATCATGTTGATCATATCTACTATATGATTCACGCTTGACCTTTCGGTCTCCGTGTTTCGAGGCCATATCTGCATATGCTAGGCTCGTCAAGTATAACCCGAGTATTCCGCGTGTGCAAAACTGGCTTGCACCCGTTGTAGATGGACGTAGAGCTTATCACACCCGATCATCACATGGTGTCTGGGCACGACGAACTTTGGCAACGGTGCATACTCGGGGAGAACACTTCTTGATAATTTAGTGAGATATCATCTTATAATGCTACCGTCAATCAAAGCAAGATAAGATGTATAAAAGATAAACATCACATGCAAATCAATATAAGTGATATGATATGGTCATCATCATCTTGTGCTTCGTGATCTCCATCTCTGCAGCACCATCATGATCACCATCGTCACCGGCGCGACACCTTGATCTCCATCGTAGCATCGTTGTCGTCTCGCCAATCTTATGCTTCTACGACTATCGCTACCGCTTAGTGATAAAGTAAAGCATTACAGGGCGATTGCATTGCATACAATAAAGCGACAACCATACGGCTCCTGCCGGTTGCCGATAACTCGGTTACAAAACATGATCATCTCATACAATAAAATATAGCATCATGTCTTGACCATATCACATCACAACATGCCCTGCAAAAATAAGTTAGACGTCCTCTACTTTTTTTTGTTGCAAATTTTACGTGGCTGCTACGGGCTTAAGCAAGAACCAATCTCACCTACGCATCAAAACCACAACGATAGTTTGTCAAATAGACTCCGTTTTAACCTTCTCAAGGATCGAGCGTAGCCATACTCGATTCAACTAAAGTTGGAGAAACTGACACCCGCCAGCCACCTGTGTGCAAAGCACGGTGGTAGAACCAGTCTCGCGTAAGCGTACGCGTAATGTCGGTCCGGGCCGCTTCATCCAACAATACCACCGAACCAAAGTATGACATGCTGGTAGGCAGTATGACTTGTATCGTCCACAACTCACTTGTGTTCTACTCGTGCAAAACATCAAACCATAAAAACCTAGGCTCGGATGCCACTTTTGGGGAACGTAGTAATTTCAAAAAAATTCCTACGCACACGCAAGATCATGGTGATGCATAGCAACGAGAGGGGAGAGTGTTGTCTACGTACCCTCGTAGACCGAAGCGGAAGCGTTGACACAACATAGAGGAAGTAATCATATGTCCTCCTCGCGATCCGACCGATCCAATCGCCGTTACTCCGGCGCCTCCGAGTTCTTGACACACGTACAGCTCGATGACGTCCCCGGGTCTCGATCCAGCAAAACCTCCAGGGATGAGTTCCGTCAGCATGACGGCGTGGTGACAATCTTGATGAACTACCGACGCAGGGCTTCGCCTAAACACTGCGACAATATGACCGAGGTGGAATATGGTGGAGGGGGGCACCGCACACGGCTAAGGAACGATCTCAAGGATCAACTTGTGTGTCCTAGGGTGCCCCCCTGCCCCCGTATATAAAGGAGCAAGGGGGGAGGGCCGGCCGGCCTAGAGGCGCGCCAAGGGAGGGGGGAATCCTCCTCCTAGTAGGAGTAGGCCTCCCCTTTCCTAGTCCAACTAGGAGGGAGGAAGGGGGAAGGAAAGAGAGGGAGAGGGAGAGGGAAAGGGGGGCCGCGCCCCTCCCCCCTCCTTGTCCAATTCGGACTGCCCATGGGGGGGCGCGCCACCTCCTGGCACGGCCCTCTCTCTCCCCTCACGGCCCAATAAGGCCCATACTTCCCCCGGGGGGTTCCGGTAACCCCTCTGGCACTCCGGTATTATCCGAAACCACTCGGAACCATTTCGATGTCCGAACATAGCCGTCCAATATATCAATCTTTACGTCTCGACCATTCCGAGACTCCTCGTCATGTCCGTGATCACATCCGGGACTCCGAACTCCTTCGGTACATCAAAATGCATAAACTCATAATAATTGTCATCGTAACCTTAAGCGTGCGGACCCTACGGTTCGAGAACGATGTAGACATGACCGAGACACCTCTCCGGCCAATAACCAATAGCGGGACCTGGATGCCCATATTGGCTCCTACATATTCTACGAAGATCTTTATCGGTCAGACCGCATAACAACATACGTTGTTCCCTTTGTCATAGGTATGTTACTTGCCCGAGATTCGATCGTTGGTATCCAATACCTAGTTCAATCTCGTTACCGGCAAGTCTCTTTACTCGTTCCGTAATACATCATCCCGCAACCAACTCATTGGTTGCAATGCTTGCAAGGCTTATGTGATGTGCATTACCGAGAAGGCCCTGAGATACCTCTCCGACATTCGGAGTGACAAATCCTAATCTCGAAATACGCCAACCCAACAAATACTTTCGGAGACACCTGTAGAGCACCTTTATAATCACCCAGTTACGTTGTGACGTTTGGTAGCACACAAAGTGTTCCTACGGTAAGCGGGAGTTGCATAATATCATAGTCATAGGAACATGTATAAGTCATGGATAAAAGCAATAGCAGCATACTAAACGATCGGGTGCTAAGCTAATGGAATGGGTCATGTCAATCAGATCATTCAACTAATGATGTGACCTTGTTAATCAAATGACAACTCCTTTGTCTATGGTTAGGAAACTTAACCATCTTTGATTAATAAGCTAGTCAAGTAGAGGCATACTAGTGACACTCTGTTTGTCTATATATCCACACATGTATTATGTTTACGGTTAATACAATTCTAGCATGAATAATAAACATTTATCATGATATGTAAGGAAATAAATAATAACTTTATTATTGCCTCTAGGGCATATTTCCTTCATGCATTAGCTGGTGAAAACGTGAGAGTGGTAGCGGGATGGGTGATAGACCATGTAATGCATCAATTCTTGGGTTCCGATGCAATGAAGAGCCTTGATGTAGGGTAGGACCCTGGGTGGCCGATCTTTCACGATTGGAGTGGATCCCGCGAAGAACACGGGGAAGAACGGAGAGAAATCACAAGGGGAAACACTCAAGAGCAAGTTAAATCACACATCCACTAGACAATCAAACACACAAGATCCACAATGTACATGAACAACAAAGGGAAAGATACAAGGTAGCGGTCATCCCAATCCTTGGAGGAGTTGAGGTCTTGATGATATCCCGTAGGATCTTCTCACATGCTCACATGGAGGTCTTGAACTCCATGGGAGTGGTGGTCTCTCTCTCTCAAGAGTAGAGTGGTACAAGGAGCAAAGCTCTCTATCAAATGAGCTATCACTTTGCTAACCCTAGAAAGGAGGTGGAGGAGGTCTATTTATAGTCTAATCCATGAAGGGGTAAGTGAGGGGGCAAAATGGGTACATGGGCCTCGGCCCGAGTCATGCGCGAAGGCAAGGCCGGATGATCCGAACGGGGTCCTAGTTGATCCAAGTGTCGGTGGTCCGGATGATCCGGACCCGGATGATCCGGCTTCGGTGGAATCCTTCGGGTGTCCTCAACGCAGTTATCCGGATGATCCGAAAGGGGACCTGGATGATCCGGCTGGGTTCGGATGAGCCAGACGGCGGTCCGGACGTCCGGGCTAGCTTCAGCAGCTGCTCTGTCTTCTTCTCCTTTCTTTCGTCTTCTCTTCGATGCTTCCCTCGCGGATGGTGTAGACGTAGACTTGCACTCGCACTCCTCCTTGACATCTGTGAAGCTCCGACAATACCTATGCATGCACACGGGAGATGTGTCAAGTAGTATACCATCCTCGAAGGGGTCAAGTGAGCACGTGTAAAGGAGATGATTCACCTTTATGTATGTGAAGTAGAGGTAGCACGTGTAACTTTCCAAATGGACTCTTGACATGGTGATGCCCGTAGGATGCTCTGCATCATCCCCTCCCCCTTGGGAAAGATCCGACCTCGGATCGAAAACCAAATCACCATGGGAAAGAGATGGCGTCGCCATGTAGAAGTGGTCGATCACCAATTCTCGTCATCTTGAAGCTCGAAATGGGCACTCTCCGATGTCGCACCGTCTTGGGATTCCTTCAAAAGGATTAAAGACAACAAACACTTGGAAAAACAAATGTGGTTAGCGTTAGTGCAACACCAAGCATTCAAGAGGTGATTCACCCAACAAGTGTTGTCATCAAGCATATCATATGGTTTGAAAAAGAAGTGTGGCATGGCATTTAAGCATATAAATTGAGCACAAGCAAAGATATCATGGGGACAAAATTCTACAGAAACCGCTACTGCTACCTTGACTAGCTGCAACTCTTTTTCACTAAAGCGCTACTACTATAACCAGTTTCCCTTTTTCTTTTCCTCAGCGTTGAACGAAGGGAAGGCGATATATATTGCATCATTTGACGGTTAAATATGTATGCAAAATAGGAACATATATATTACATCATTGGACCCTTGCATAATAATGGATAAGTGTGTATACAAAATAGGAATATATATATATATATATATATATATATATATATATATATATATATATATATATATATATATAACATCATTTGACCGATTCCTCAGCGCTGACATTTTCTTTGGTAATGTAGTATTGATTCTTCTTTTGACGTATACTTCATCATCATCGTCATCTTCCCTCATTGGGTTGCCGTACTAATCATAGCACTACTAGAAAAAGGGCTACTAATGGCGCACCTAATTTGGCCATTAATGGCGCATTAGTGGTGCGCCATTAGTACCACGCCATTAGTATCTGGTATACTAATGGCGCACCTCAGATGCGCCATTAGTATATACAACAGTGTGCCATTAGTATGCCTCCCAGGGGCCATGTATACCCAGGTGCTTTGGCATACTAATGACGCATGACAACAAGATGCGCCATTAGTAACTTCGGCATACTAATGGCGCACTGCTTAATGATGCGCCATTAGTATCCTCTGGCATACTAATGGCGCACTGTGATGTGATGCGCCATTAGTATGAATATTAGGTTTTTTTAATTTTTTAATTTTCTGTTTTTTGCACAGGTTACAAAATGTATAATTGGACAAAATATAGACAGCACACATCAACAACAGATTCATCGAATACAATAGAAGATTAGTCTCTGAATACAATTCATCATATTAGTCTCCGAATACAATTCATCATATTAGTCTCCGAATACAATTCATCATATTAGTCTCCGAATTGAAAAGACCGAACAAAGATAGAACATTATATTACAAGTCTCGAGACCGCGAGTAGCGAGTTTGTCTTCACATTACAAGTCGATATCGATCATCTAAACTACCATCACATAGAAGAGAGCTGTAGTCATCACGATGAGCATCATCACGATGAATCTCGTCTTCATACGGTTCCTCCAACGCTCCCTCCCCTCTCCCGCTAGATAGCGGGCGTATCTAGATTCGGCCTCGGCCCTAGTGGTGTACCCTTTGTAACTGTTACCGCTGAATCGGTGAACCTATCTCCGACACTCCTCCCAGTCGTCGTAGACTCCGGGAACCTTACCCTTGTACACGACATACGACGGCATCGCTATGCACTAGCCAAACGAAACGTTAGTACCAATTCACAGACAATACATAAGCAATATATAAGTATGCAACAGAATGATCGGAAGAGAAAAGCAAGACATTAATAGCACCGATTACATCTAAGTTGAACGACTCTCGAAACCAAAGAGACATACTACAAGTTCATTAAAGTTTAATTAAAACATGAGCCAATCGATGATTCAGAACTAGACACAGCATCACTGCTTTCGACTCGACTCAAGGGACCGGAACGTGGATGAAGCCGCCGTCTATCGTGGGAGTCATGAAATTACGGGCGTTGTCAGCCTGCATTTGTAGTATTGTGTCGATGTCACTGTTGGACGGTTGATTTCTGAGGTAGAAATGCCCCGAGGTATGAAGGACATCTTGATGGATGATTTCCGCAAACTCCGACTGGATGCGAAAGAATTCTTGTCTGATGTCCGCGTCCTGGATTGCTGACACGCTCGCGGCCCAATCTTTGAGTTTACTCGGTAGCAGAAGTTGATGATGGTCCTGTACGATCGCCCGCATGTGATGGATGGCGTAGTAGGCACCCTTCTGACCGCCAGGCGGCTGCTTGACACAGCAAAACGTCGTATTGTGGGAGAACACGTGCTTGCCGTACTTACGAATAGGCCTGGTGAAGGTGCCTCTAGATTTGGCGTAGCCGGGGAGAACATCATCAAGAACCTTCTTGACATTTGTGTAGTCTACGTTCGACTGACGGTCCGGGTCGAAATACGTGGCCATGGAATATTTGGGGCTTAGGAGGATGAGCGTGCAATGTGTGTCACTGCAGAAAACACGGAATGTTAAAAGAAAAACGATCGAAATCTAAGAATTCATATGTTACTGGCCGGTTGAGGGGACGACTTACTCGGGAAAGTAAGGCACGAGGAAGTTATCCTTATCTGGGTTTGCCAGAATGACGCCCTCGAGGTAAGAACTCGCGACTTGCCGGTCCCCAGCGCTGCCCAAGATCTTGGCACGCATGTAGAAGGGGTCGACTATCACGATGTCCGGGGTCTTGTCGCGAATGATCCGCATCTCCATACTCAGCGAAAATAGCCGAACGAAGGTGTAGTGCAGCGGATGAAGGTTCAACATAGCGTGGATGTCATCAAACCGCAGGACGATCGTACCCCCGATGGAGTTATCCACAAAGCCCTTGCCCTCTGGCACCTTGGCCGCGAAAACCGGGTATGCCACATCCTTCTCTCAGAGACGCCGCTTCTCCAAAGAAAGAACACTGTCATGCAGACTCCGCATAGCACCGGCTGCAACATCGAGCATATTTCTCGGTATCATCGGCCTACCCGCCACATGCACCCTCCTCATTAAATCCTCAGGTGAAGGTGGCCCGTCCTGAGCACGGATCGTACTCGGTGCCGGCTGGCCCGCACCCTTGTTAGTCTTTCTTTTGCGTGCCTTCTTCTTCTCCTGTAATGGGACCGAGTTCTGCTCACAGACCGCCTTCTTGAGTGTGTTGGGGCTGAGAATATTTCGCACCTCGCCTATCTAAGGCTCGGTGAAGTCGGCAGCTGGAGGCGTCTCCTGAGAGCTGAACGGCAGACGACGCCTGTTGCAACTTAGCTTCTCCGCGGTACCAGCTAGATCGCGCACGTCTTTTGTTGGGTTGGGTTCTTGAGAAGGAGGCCCCATGAAGTCGCCATCGTACCCATGATCGGCAAAGTACTGATCGACGTTGCCAAATGTATCGTCGTCGTCGTCGTTCTGATCATGTGCCATATGCATGTTTGGATCCAGTGGCATAGGGATGTCCGGCACCGTTGCGGCGGTCTTGCCATGGGGCCGACTTGGCGCCGGCACGACTGGCGGTGTTGTCATTGGGGTGGTGTCCCCCGCCCCCAAACGAATCTGGCTCTTCGGCCAAAGCAGGGGCCAGCTCAGGCAGACGCTGAGGGTCATCACGTCATCATCGTTGGCCCCGACGGGTCGAATCGGAGGTAACAACTCATCCCAGCCTGGCAGCACCCAAACCAGTTGAACCCTAAACAAGTTGGGTGGCATCTGGGTACCGTGGAACAAGGGGTTGCCCGGTTGAACGATTTTGCCCTTGGCGACATCGACCAACTCGTTGTTCACGAAGTGCAGGAGAGTGCACGAAACGTCGGCGGCGCCCTGCGAAAACATGTAGGGCGTCAGGGATGCCCAGTCAAAGGCAAGGAGATGAAGTCCTCGGCCGAGAGAGGCTTAATTAGTTACCCTGATGATGGCGTCGAGCTCGGCTAATGTCGAGGCACCGCCAACGGCGGGCGTGCAGTTGACGGAGGGGCCGCTTGCTGCAGAGGTGCCGGCCGGCGTACACCCGGGTGCATTAAGCTCCCATGCCGGCGTCGGAGACACCAATGCCGCCTCCGCCGGAGACACCAATGGCCCCGCCATCGCGATCTGCGAGTTGCTGGCCGTGAAGCTAGGAATCGGGGGCGGCTCCCGTGCTTCTCTGGCTGCCAAACGGATTGACTCCATCGGTGCTCGCGCCCAGCATGATGTTCCTTGGATCCTTCCCAAATTCTAGGTATTCGAAGTTCAAGGCTTGCCATTGGCTCGCATCCTTAGGGTGACTCAGCATCTTGTCTTTTTATCTATCTCTGGATCATTTGTGTCATCTTAACGCTTATTCTCCTTCCTATCCGCGTGCCAACGTAGGAGCTTTGCTACCTTAGGATCCGTGAAATACCGCTGCAGACGAGGAGTGATCGGAAAGTACCACACCACTTTTCGAGGAGCTTTCTTCCTCTTCTTGTATCGAGTGACACCGCACACCGGACATATGGTAGACTCCGCATGCTCGTCCCGATAAATGATGCAATTGTTCATGCACACATGGTATTTCACGTGCGGTAAATCTAGAGGACACACGATTTTCTTCGCCTCCTCCAAACTGGTCGGGTACTTGTTCCCCTTTGGAAGACATTCGTGCCAGAATGACATGTTCTCGTCGAAGCATGCGTCGGTCATTTTGTGTTTTACCTTCATCTCCAGAGCCATGAGCGTTACTTTCAGGCGGGTATCCTCGGGCCTGCATCCTTCATGCAATGGAGTAACCGCGTCTAACTCAAGTTGATCCATCTTGGCTTTCTCTCGGGCGGCAGCTCTTGCGTTATCCGTCTACTTGAGAAGCAGCTCTTGAATATAAGGGTCCTGCACCCAGCCCATCGATGGTCCACCGTCGTCTGCTCCGCCGGCATCATCATCTTCATGATCATGCCCGTCGTCTGCTCCGGCATCTTCCTCATCATCATGTCTTGCATCTTCTACATGATGACTGTGTACAGCATCACCGTCGTGATCATCTCCTGGGGATTCTTCATCTTCTCGCCCGCCTGAGCCGCGGTGGTTGTCTTGCTGCCCTTCCTCATTTCTTGCCCGGCCCCCATGGACGACTTCGTAGTCATCTTCATCACCTTGCCACCGATAGCCATCCATGAAACCACGCAAGAGCAGGTGGTCCCACACCTGCCCGGAATCCGGGTCCGCAATAAGGCTCTTCAGCTTGCATCACCGACACGGACATCTTATCTCCGTCTCGTTCTTTTGAAGCATCTCGGCCTTCGCGGACCTCAAAAACCTATTCACGATGCCTTCGGTCATCGTGCGGACCATGGTCGCCTGCGGGGTAGAGCAAAACGATATTTTAGAACCAAGAAAAAATTTGGCATGACTTTCCCTAAAAATAGGACCAAAAAGAATGCTTAATGCCAAAATTATCGCCGAAACGGAAATGAATCAACATTCCGGCAAAATATTGGCAACTATCGCATTTCAAATACCGGTACACCTCCAAACACAAACACATATGCAACACCACAAACATATGCAACACCACGAACATACATAGATCTAGCTAGGCCATAAAAAGTGCATGTGCACATTGTTGTAGGGAGAACAACATAAATATAGCTTCCCCCCTTACTTACCTATCAAAACAAGGTAATTTAACCACTTAATTTGAATGAATCTATGGTGGAAATGAGGTGAAAAAGATGAGGCACCCGAGACAAGGAGGAGGTGGAGAGAATGAAGTGGGGAGAAAGTGAGTGTGGGTAGGAGAGGCTGTCCAAAATATCTTGTTGCTGCCCACTTACTAATGGCGCACCAACAACAAATGCGCCATTAGTAATCCAGGTTTCTAATGGCGCACCTTCTGTTGGTGCGCCATTAGTAGTTTTTGCAAAAAAAAACATACTAATGGCGCACTGTTCCACAGTGCGCCATTACTAGTTTAAACTAGTAATGGCGCACGGTGGAACAGTGCGCCATTAGTAGTTTTGCAAAGAAAGGAATAAAAATATAATAAAAAAACAACATTAGTGGCGCACTTTCCGACAGGTGCGCCATTACTAGTTACAACTAGTAATGGCGCACTTTGTCTGGATGCGCCATTAGTATGTTTGGGCAGGCGCACTAGTTAAAAAAAATTTGTTTGATACTAATGGCGCACCCTGGGCCAGGTGCGCCATTAGTAGTTTCAACTCTAATGGCGTATCTGTATGTGGTGCGCCATTAGTATATACTAATGGCGCACCGCTTGTCTGGTGCGCCATTAGTGTCAATCCCATCTATAGCCCTTTTTCTAGTAGTGTAGTCTTCCTCGTTGGCGACTCCATCCATTCCAATGATGTTTCTTTTGCCTTTACTCACGACGACACGACTGGGATTGCATGGGTCGGTTATGAAGAAGCATTGTGTCACGTGCTTAGCGTGTACCCATGGCTCGTTTTTTGCGATAGCGTTCACGGTAGCGCTCTTGGCGTGGGGTATAGTCATGGTAGTGAAAATACGGCTTTCTCTTTCGACATTCTTAGCCCATCTGACACGGAACATCGTCGTGTTGTGCAGTCCAGAGTAGTCAAGCTCCCAGATCTCCTCGACCCTTCCATAAAATCGTTCAGTTGCGCCGTTGTCGCTGCCGGTCATGCATTCCATCGTCACCCCTGAGTTCTGATCATCACTGTCCATATCTTTGGCCTCCGTGTAGAACGTGTATCCGTTGATATCATATGCCTGATAGGTTATGAGGTTGGGCGAGGGGCCATGTGCTAAGGCGTATATGAGCAATCCGTCCTTAGAGCCCTCCTCCGGGGGATTAGCAATAATATGATCTTTGAACCAATGCAGGAAAGTGGAGTTGTGCTCTCTAGTAACTTCGGAGTCCGTCCTGCATACCCCCCGGTCACGATACTTCTTTGCGATAATTTCTTTGTGCAGTGCCACGAATGGATCTACCTCGTCTAGGTGTTGTAGCACTACCAAGTTTGCTCTGTCAAAGTCGCTGCGTCGATCTAAGTATGCCACGTGCAGTTCCCTGCGACCGTTGCAGTGACCTTCTCCTTCGAGCCTCCCATCGTGCTTGTTAACGGGCAAACCAACACTAACACTAGGCGGCTGGTCTGCGCCATATAGAAAATTCTCAGAGAAAGAGATGCACTCTTGTGTCAAATAGCCCTGGACGATGCTTCCAACCGGACGGGACATGTTACGAACGAATCCTTTGATGATCCCATTCATCCTCTCAAACGGCATCATGTTGTGCAGGAATGACGGCCCCAGGTCTATTATGTCATCCACAATATGGACACACAGATGCACCATCACGTCAAAGAACGCGGGCGGGAAGTACATCTCAAGATCATTCAGTATCACAACGATCTCTTCCTCTAGCCTTCGGAGCTGCTTCACACTAATCGACTTTCGAGAGATGATGTCGAAAAAGTTGCAGAAACCAATAAGCGTGTCACGGACGTGCTTGTCCATTATCCCTCTAAGGGCAACAGGTAGTATCTGCGTCATCATCACATGACAGTCATGAGACTTCATCCCGCTGAACCTTTTCTTGTCCGTGTCTAGATATCTACTTATCTTTCCACAGTAACCAGAACTAACTTTGACTCCGTTAAGGCACTTAAAGAATTGATTGATCTCAGCCTGACTTAAGGTGAAGCAAGAAGGGGGGCAATAATCCTCATTCTTTATTTTCTTGCCCTTCTTCTCCCGTGCCTCTATCTCCGTCTCTGTCTCGTCTGACATTTTACGGGGCGGCATGTGCAGATCTTCCCTGATTTTCAAATCTTGCAAGTCAATCAAAATACAAGAAAAACAAAAGAAGGCCAAAAACACCACACACAAGAAAACGGACAAAAACCTCAAAGGGGGGCGGTGGCACCGCGATGATATGAACCTTGGGTCCAAGACCAACACTCATCTTTGAAGCACAAGTACCACATAAAAGTGGCTAATGAGAAAGATTTTGTTCAATTTATGCACTTAGAGGATGAGGTAACTCATTAGTTGAGCTAGCTCCCCCTAGACATGTGCCTACATCTAAGCAAGATATTATATGAGTATGTGTTCATGAGTAAGAATCTCAACCCGAGTTACTTATATCCACCATATTTACCTCATGCCTTAACTCGCGGAATCTTGCTTCATCAAGTGGGTTGGTGAAAATATCGGCTAGTTGATTCTTAGTGTTGAAATGGAGTAGTTCAATGTTTCCCTTGGCCACATGATCCCTTATGAAATGATGATGAATCTCAATATGCTTGGTCTTGCTGTGTTGTACTCGATTCTCGGCGATCTTGATTGCACTTTCATTGTCGCACCAGGGAGGCACTTTGTCACATTTTACACCATAATCCATCAAAGTTTGCCTCTTCCATAATAACTGAGCACAACAATTTCCGGCAGCAATGTACTCGGCTTCGGCCATTGAGAGATATATACACTTTTGCTTCTTTGAAGACCAACTTTCCAAAGTTCTCCCTAGGAATTGACATGAACCGAAGTGAACTTGTGGTCAACCTTGTCTCCGGCCCAATCTGAATCCGGGTATCCCATTAACACAAAAGATGATCCTTTGGGATACCAAAGGCCCAAGTTTGGGGTATGAATCAAATATCGAAGGATTCTTTTCACTGCAGAATAGTGGCTCTCCTTAGGAGCGGATTGTAATCTTGCACACATACACACACACTCAACATAATATTCGATCTAGATGCACAAAGGTAAAACAAGGAACTGATCATTGAGCGATATACCTTTTGATCGACTTCTTTACCATTGGTATCAAGATGAAGTTGGCCGTTTGTGGGCATGGGTGTCTTCATGGGCTTGACATCTTGCATTTTGAACCTCTTGAGCATGTCTCGAATATAAAGAGATTGGTTGATGAAGGTTCCTCCTCTCAATTGCTTCACTTGAAAACCAAGGAAGAACTTCAACTCTCCCATCATGCTCATAGCAAATTCCTTAGTCATAAGATTCTCAAACTCAATGTTAATAGCGTGGTTATTGGACCCAAAGATAATATCATCAACATATATTTGGCACACAAACAAGCATCCTTTTACCCTCTTTGAGAAGAGAGTGGAATCTATCACCCCAATCTGGAACCCCTTCTTTCTTAGGAACGACGTAAGGTGATCATACCAAGCACGAGGTGCTTGTTTAAGTCCATAGAGCGCCTTATGGAGTTCATAAACATGAGAGGGGTGATCGGGGGTCTTCAAAACCAGAAGGTTGCTTGACATACACCAACTCCTCACGAGGACCATTAAGAAATGTGTTGTTCACATCCATTTTATATAAGTTAAAATCATGATGACAGGCATATGCAAGCAAGATGCAAATGGATTCAAGACGGGCAATGGGGGCAAAAGTTTCAGCAGAGTCCAAACCTTCAACTTAGGTGAAACCTTGTGCCACTAACCTTGCCTTGTTCCTTATTACTTGTCCATGTTCATCTTGTTTGTTCTTGAAGATCCACTTTGTTCCAATGACATTATGATGCTCTTTGGGTCTTTCTACAAGGGTCCATACTTTGTTGCGGGTGAAGTTGTTGAGTTCTTCATGCATGTCATCTACCCAATCAGGATCGTCAAGCGCATCTTCAACCTTAAGGGGCTCAACACCAGAGACAATTACCTCCTTTTTTATGCTTCCATAGATGTTCTCGGTGAGATTTGAAGATGCTTTAGCTTGGCAACCACTTTTTGCTCTTTGATTGCAAGCTCTTCTACACTTGGTTTTCTACTTGATGAAGAAGCTTCACCTTGAGATGGTTTTAGCCTTGGAGACACCCTTCTGTTTTGGACCACAAGTTCTTGTTCATTGGGAAGTGACGATGATGAAGAACCTTGTGATTGGGTTTGATCTTGATCTTGATCATGAACTTGAGCTTGATCTTGAGCCTCAATAATTGGTTCTTCACCATTTAAATGAGCTTGCCCTTGATCTTGCTCAGGAATATGAGGGACTTAATCTTGTTCTTGGATAGGTTCATGATCTCCTGTGGCATCTTGTACAAGTGGTGCCGGTGATGACTTCCCTTATAAAGACTCCACAAGAGGGTCTCTTACTCCTTCTTCTTCTACTTAGACTTGGGGTGTTTCTTGTGGAAGAATGTGGCCTATCCCCATCACCTACAAGACCAGGAACAATTTTTTTGGGGAACTATGGGACGACACCCCCACAGCATATCAAAAACTTTAGTAAGACAAAAAAAGGTACAAGTACAATACAGGGATTACAAGAGGCAATCAAACAAACTAGCCTAAAAAACAAAAAGAAGTTAAAAGTTTACAAAACTAATCCTCAAGGGGGCAGAAAATAAACCCATCTTAAGAGATCATCCTTGTAGGCAGCTTTTACTCTGTACTGCATAAGGTTGATATCATGCCTAAAAGCACATCTCCATTTATTAAAACTGGCCCTCTCACTCCTGAAGATTTTGGCGTTTCTAATGCTCCAAATATTCCAACAGGCAATAAAAACAACTCCAGTGAAGAAAGGTTTGTCAAAACTTCTCCTAGCCTGAATAACCAATTCAGTCATTGAGTCACCAGAGGACCAATCAATTTACAGATAGTTCCACACTCTCACACTAAAATTGTAGTTAAAAACAGATGATCCCTGGTTTCTCTTGCTTGCAAATGGCAAAGCACACAGTGTACTCCATCTTCCATATGCCAGTGTCTCCTTTCCACCATATCCTTTGTGTTAGATCTGTCCATAATGAGCATCCAAGCAAACACCTTGATTTTCATAGTACAAGAGGATTTCCATATCCAGGAGGTCAAGGGATTAAAAGATTCAGTAGCAAAAGTGTGGGAATAGAACATCTTGGGCTTGCACTCCTTGGAGGAGGCTTGCCAGAACCAAACATCCTTGGTCCCAGGTATTCTATTATGGCTGTCCATCAGAGACTGCAACAGAACCAAATCATCATATGCCTGAGCTGACAGTGGAAGATGAAAATGATTTGTATGTCAAAAATCTCATTAACAGAAATCCAAGGGTCCTTAGCATACAAGAAAAGCCTAGGAAATCTAGACTGGAGGGTAGAAACCTCATGATCAAGTTGCCAGTTGTCAGACCAAAAAAGTGCAGTGTCACCTTCATTTATCTGAACCCAGGAACAATCTCTGAAGCTCTGCACTACCTTGCAAATATCTCTCCACCAAAATGAACCACAGTCAGAAGTTCCCTGGGGTACCCTGCCATGGTAATATGAGTCCCAAATTAAGGACACCCAAGGAATATCTTTCCTATTTAGGAAATTGTTTGCATGTTTGAGAAGCAGAGCCACATTCTGCAGCCCCAGGTTAAGAATACCAAGCCCTCACTAGGAACAATTTGCTACACACAGGAGCCGTTATCTTCATCAAACTCCACGTTTACTGTTTCCTCAATCCATCCGGTGGATTTATTGAGAACTCGGTAAGCATGAGAGTTTGATGCATATCCAACGAATATGCCGCCATAAGTTTTAGGCTCAAACTTAGCTAACCGGGATTTCTTATTTAGAATGAAACACTTACAGCCGAATACCCGAAAGTATTTGACTTTAGGCGTTCTCCTGATTAGGAGTTCAAATGGGGTCTTATTATTGGGCTTGCAAAGATAAAGCCGGTTTGAAGCATGACACGCGGTGTTGATGGCTTCGGCCCAAAGCTTGTATGGAGACGTGTACTCGTCAAGCATGGTCCTAGCCATCTCAATAAGAGTCCGATTCTTCCTCTTCGCAACACCATTTTGTTGGGGAGTATATGGCACGGCATATTGATGCTTTATCCCGTCTTCACTCAAGAATTGATCCATCATGTAATTCTTGAACTCAGTGCCATTGTCACTTCGAATGGCCTTGATCTCACAATTATGTTGACATTGAGCTTCTTTGGCAAAGTTGATGAAGGTTTCTTGAGTTTCATCTTTGGTCTTGAGAAAGAACACCCAAGCATATCTTGTGAAGTCATCGACAATGACAAGGCAATACCTCCTCCCTCCCAAACTATCATAAGCTGGAGGCCAAAAAGATCCAAGTGGATAAGCTCAAGGGGCCTCAAGGTGGTGATGATAGTCTTGTTGGGGAACGTAGTAATTTCAAAAAATTTCCTACGTACACGCAAGATCATGGTGATGCATAGCAACGAGAGGGGAGAGTGTTGTCTACATACCCTTGTAGACTGAAGCGGAAGCGTTGACGCAACGTAGAGGAAGTAGTCGTACGTTCTCCTCGCGATCCGACCGATCACAGCACCGTTACTCCGGCACCTCCGAGTTCTTGGCACACGTTCAGCTCGATGACGATCCCCGGGCTCCGATCCAGCAAAGCGTCGAGGAAGAGTTCCGTCAGCACGACGGCATGGTGACGATCTTGATGTGTTACCGGCGCAGGGCTTCGCCTAAGCACTGCAACGATATGACCGAGGTGGAATTTGGTGGAAGGGGGCACCGCACACGGCTAAGGAACGATCCGTAGATCAACTTGTGTGTTCTAGGGTGCTCCCCTGCCCCCGTATATAAAGGAGCCAAGGGGGAGGGGCTGGCCGGCCAAGGGGTGGCGCGCCAGGGAGTCCTACTCCCTCCGGGAGTAGGATTCCCCCCCCCCCAATCCTAGTTGGAATAGGATTCTTCAAGGGGGGGAAAGAGAGATAGGGGGCCAGCCACCTTCTCCTAGTCCTAATAGGACGAGGGAAGGGGGGAGGCGCGCGGCCACCTAGGGCAGCCCCTTTCTCCTTTCCACTAAGGCCCACTATGGCCCATTTAGCTCCCGGGGGGTTCCGGTAACCCACCCGGTATTCCGGTAAAATCCTGATTTCACCTGGAACACTTCCGATGTCCAAACATAGGCTTCCAATATATCAATCTTTATGTCTAGACCATTTCGAGACTCCTAGTCATGTCCGTGATCACATCCGGGACTCCGAACAACCTTTGGTACATCAAAGTGCATAAACTCATAATAACTGTCATCGTAACGTTAAGCGTGCGGACCCTACGGTTCGAGAACAATGTAGACATGACCGAGACACGTCTCCGGTCAATAACCAATAGCGGGACCTGGATGCCCATATTGGCTCCTACATATTCTACGAAGATCTTTATCGGTCAGACCGCATAACAACATACGTTGTTCCCTTTGTCATCGGTATGTTACTTGTCCGAGATTCGATCGTCAGTATCCAATACTTAGTTCAATCTCGTTACCGACAAGTCTCTTTACTCGTTCCGTAATACATCATCCCGCAACTAACTCATTAGTTTCAATGCTTGCAAGGCTTAAGTGATGTGCATTACCGAGAGGGCCCAGAGATACCTCTCCAACGATCGGAGTGACAAATCCTAATCTCGAAATACGCCAACCCAACATCTACCATTGGAGACACCTGTAATACTCCTTTATAATCACCCAGTTACGTTGTGACGTTTGGTAGTACCCAAAGTGTTCCTCTGGCAAACGGGAGTTGCATAATCTCATAGTCATAGGAACATGTATAAGTCATGGATAAAGCAATAGCAACATACTAAACGATCGGGTGCTAAGCTAATATAATGGGTCATGTCAATCAGATCATTCAACTAATGATGTGACCTCGTTAATCAAATAACAACTCTTTGTTCATGGTTAGGAAATATAACCATCTTTGATTAACGAGCTAGTCAAGTAGAGGCATACTAGTGACACTCTGTTTGTCTATGTATTCACACATGTATTATGTTTCCGGTTAATACAATTCTAGCATGAATAATAAACATTTATCATGATATAAGGAAATAAATAATAACTTTATTATTGCCTCTAGGGCATATTTCCTTCAGTCTCCCACTTGCACTAGAGTCAATAATCTAGTTCACATCGCCATGTGATTTAATAGCAATAGTTCACATCACCATGTGATTAACACCCATAGTTCACATCGATATGTGACCAACACCCAAAGGGTTTACTAGAGTCAGTAATCTAGTTCACATCACTATGTGATTAACACCCAAAGAGTACTATGGTGTGATCATGTTTTGCTTGTGAGATAATTTTAGTCAACGGGTCTGTCACATACAGATCCGTAAGTATTTTGCGAATTCTATGTCTACAATACTCCGCACAGAGCTACTCTAGCTAATTGCTCCCGCTTTCAATATGTATCTAGATCGAGACTTAGAGTCATCCAGATCGGTGTCAAAACTTGCATCGACGTAACCCTTTACGACGAACCTTTTGTCACTTCCATAATCGAGAAACATATCCTTATTCCACTAAGGATAATTTTGACCGCTGTCCAGTGATCTACTCCTAGGTCACCATTGTTCTCCCTTGTTTAACTCAGTGTAGGGTATACAATAGATCTGGTAAACAGCATGGCATACTTTATAGAACCTATGGCCGAGGCATAGGGAATGACTTTCATTCTCTTTCTATCTTCTGCCGTGGTCAGGCTTTGAGTCTTACTCAATTTCACACCTTGTAACACAGGAAAGAACTCTTTCTTTGACTGTTCCATTTTGAACTACTTCAAAATCCTGTCAAGGTATGTACTCATTGAAAAAACTTATCAAGCGTCTTGATCTATCTCTATAGATATTGATGCTCAATATGTAAGCAGCTTCACCGAGGTCTTCCTTTGAAAAATTCCTTTCAAACACTCCTTTGTGCTTTACAGAATAATTCTACATTATTTCTGATCCACAATATGTCATACATATACTTATCAGAAATGTTGTAGTGCTCCCACTCACTTTCTTGTAAATACAGGCTTCACCGCAAGTCTGTATAAAACTATATGCTTTGATCAACTTATCAAAGCGTGTATTCCAACTCCGAGATGCTTGCACCAGTCCATAGATGAATCGCTGGAGCTTGCATATTTTGTTAACACCTTTAGGATCGACAAAACCTTCTAGTTGCATCATATACAACTCTTCTTTAATAAATCCTTTAAGGAATGCAATTTTGTTTATCCATTTGCCGGATTTCATAAAATGCGGCAATTGCTAACATGATTCGGACAGACTTAAGCATAGATACGAGTGAGAAACTCTCATCGTAGTCAACACTTTGAACTTGTCGAAAACCTTTTGCGACAATTCTAGCTTTGTAGATAGTAACACTACTATCAACGTTCGTCTTCCTCTTGAAGATCCATTTATTTTCTTTGGCTTGCCGATCATCGGGCAAATCCATCAAAGTCCATACTTTGTTCTCATACATGGATCATATCTCAGATTTCATGGCCTCTAACCATTTCGCGGAATCTGGGCTCATCATCGCTTCCTCATAGTTCGCAAGTTCGTCATGGTCTAGTAACATGACTTCCAGAACAGGATTACCGTACCACTCTGGTGCGGATCTCACTCTGGTTTACCTACGAGATTCGGTAGTAACTTGATCAGAAGTTACATGATCATCATCATTAGCTTCCTCATTTATTGGTGTAGGTGTCGCAGAAACAGTTTTCTGTGATGTACTACTTCTCAATAAAGGAGTAGGTACAGTTACCTCATCAAGTTCTACTTTCCTCCCACTCACTTCTTTCGAGAGAAACTCCTTCTGTGGAAAGGATCCATTCTCAGCAACGAATATCTTGCCTTCGGATCTGTGATAGAAGGTGTACCCAACTGTCTTCTTTGGGTATCCTATGAAGACATATTTCTCCGATTTGGGTTTGAGCTTATCAGGATGAAACTTTTTCATATAAGCATCACAATCCCAAACTTTAAGAAACGACAACTTTGGTTTCTTGCCAAACCACAATTCATATTGTGTCGTCTCAGCGGACTTAGATGGTGCCCTTTTTTAACGTGAATGCAGCTGTCTTTAATGCATAACCCCAAAACGATGTTGGTAAATCTGTAAGAAACATCATAGATTGCACTATATCCAATAAAGTACGGTTATGACATTCGGACACACCATTATGCTGTGGTGTTCCAGGTGGCGTGAGTAGTGAAACTATTTCACATTGTTTTAACTGAAGACCAAACTCGTAACTCAAATATTTTACCTCTGCGATCATATCGTAGAAACTTTATTTTCTTGTCACGATGATTTTCCACTTCACTCTGAAATTCTTTGAACTTTTTTCAAACATTTCAGACTTATATTTCATCAAGTAGATATACCCATATCTGCTCAAAACATCTGTGAAGGTCAGAAAATAATGATACTTGTTGCGAGCCTTAATATTCATCGGACCACATACATCAGTATGTATGATTTCCAACAAATCTGTTGCTCGCTCCACTGTTCCGGAGAACGGCGTTTTAGTCATCTTGCCCAAGAGGCATGGTTCGCAAGCATCAAGTGATTCATAATCAAGAGATTCCAAAATTCCATCAGCATGGAGTTTCTTCATGCGCTTTACACCGATATGACCTAAACGGCAGTGCCACAAATAAGTTGCACTATCGTTATTAACTTCGCATCTTTTGGCTCCAATATTATGAATATGTGTATCACTACGATCGAGATCCAACAAACCATTTTCGTTGGTGTGTATGACCATAGAAGGTTTTATTCATGTAAACAGAACAACAATTGTTCTCTAACTTAAATGAATAACTGTATTGCAATTAACATGATCAAATCATATTCATGCTCAACGCAAACACCAAATAACACTTATTTAGTTTCAACACTAATCCCGAAAGTATAGGGAGTGTGTGATGATGATCATATCAATCTTGGAACCACTTCCAACACACATCGTCACCTTGCCCTTTAACTAGTCTTTGTTCATTCTGCAACTCCCGTTTCGAGTTACTAATCTTAGCAACTAAACTAGTACCAAATACTGAGGAGTTGCTATGAACACTAGTAAAGTATACATCAATAACATGTATATCAAATATACTTATGTTCACTTTGCCATCCTTCTTATCCGCCAATCACTTGGGGTAGTTCCGCTTCCAGTGACCAGTCCCTTTGCAGTAGAAGCACTTAGTCTCAGGCTTAGGACCAGACTTGGGCTTTTTCACTTGAGCAGCAACTTGCTTGCCGTTCTTCTTGAAGTTCCCCTTCTTTCCTTTTGCCCTTTTCTTGAAACTAGTGATCTTGTCAACCATCAACACTTGATGTTTTTCTTTGATTTCTACCTTCGCCGATTTTAGCATCGCGAAGAGCTTGGGAATATTTTCCGTTATCCCTTGCATATTATAGTTCATCACGAAGTTCTACTAACTTGGTGATGGTGACTAGAGAATTCTGTCAATCACTATTTTATCTGGAAGATTAACTCCACTTGATTCAAGCGATTGTAGTACTTAGACTATCTGAGCACATGCTCTCTAGTTGAGCGATTCTCCTCCATATTTTAGCTATAGAACTTGTTGGAGACTTCATATCTCTCAACTCGGGTATTTGCTTGAAATATTAACTTCAACTCCTGGAACATCTCATATGGTCCATGACGTTCAAAACGTCTTTGAAGTCCCGATTCTAAGCCGTTAAGCATGGTGCACTAAACTATTAAGTAGTCATCATATTGAGCTAGCAAAACGTTCATAACGTCTGCATCTGCTCCTGCAAAAGGTCCGTCACCTAGTGGTGCATCAAGGACATAATTCTTCTGTGCAGCAATGAGGATAAACCTCAGATTACGGATCCAATCCGCATCATTGCTACTAACATTTTTCAACACAATTTTCTCTAGGAACATATCAAAATAAACACAGGGAAGCAACAATGCGAGCTATTGATCTACAACATCGATATGCTAATACTACCAGGACTAAGTTCATGATAAATTAAAGTTCAATTAATCATATTACTTAAGAACTCCCACTTAGATAGACATCCCTCTAATCTTCTAAGTGATCACGTGATCCAAATCAACTAAACCATAACCGATCATCACGTGAAATGGATTAGTTTTCAATGGTGAACATCACTATATTGATCATATCTACTATATGATTCACGCTCGACCTTTCGGTCTCCGTGTTCCGAGGTCATATCTTATATGCATAGATCGTCAAGTATAACCTGAGTATTCCGCGTGTGCAACTGTTTTGCACCCGTTGTATTTGAACGTAGAACCTATCACACCCGATCATCACGTGGTGTCTCAGCACAAAGAACTTTTGCAACGGTGCATACTCAGGGAGAACACTTCTTGATAATTTAGTGAGAGATCATCTTATAATGCTACCGTCAATCAAAGCAAGATAAGATGCATAAAAAGATAAACATCACATGCAATCAATATAAGTGATATGATATGGTCATCATCATCTTGTGCTTGTGATCTCCATCTCCGAAGCACCGTCATGATCACCATCGTCACCGGCGCGACACCTTGATCTCCATCGTAGCATCGTTGTCGTCTCGCCAATCTTATGCTTCCACGACTATCACTACCGCTTAGTAATAAAGTAAAGCATTACATCGCGATTGCATTGCATACAATAAAGCGACAACCATATGGCTCCTGCCAGTTGCCGATAACTCAGTTACAAAACATGATCATCTCATACAATAAAATTTAGCATCATGTCTTGACCATATCACATCACAACATGCCCTGCAAAAACAAGTTAGACGTACTCTACTTTGTTTGTTGCAAATTTTACGTGGCTGCTATGGGCTTAAGCAAGAACTCATCTTACCTACGCATCAAAACCACAACGATAGTTTGTCAAATAGACTCCGTTTTAACCTTCTCAAGGACCGGGCGTAGCCACACTCGGTTCAACTAAAGTTGGAGAGACAGTCTTCCGCAAGCCATCTATGTGCAAAGCACGTCGAGGGAACCGGTCTCGCGTAAGCGTACGCGTAAGGTTGGTCCGGATCGTCTCGTCCAACAATACCGCTGAACCAAAGTATGACATGCTGGTAGGCAGTATGACTTGTATCGTCCACAACTTACTTGTGTTCTACTCGTGCAAACAACATCAAACCATAAAAACCTAGGCTCGGATGCCACTGTTGGGGAACGTAGTAATTTCAAAAAATTTCCTACGTACACGCAAGATCATGGTGATGCATAGCAACGAGAGGGGAGAGTGTTGTCTACATACCCTTGTAGACTGAAGCGGAAGCGTTGACGCAACGTAGAGGAAGTAGTCGTACGTTCTCCTCGCGATCCAACCGATCACAGCACCGTTACTCCGGCACCTCCGAGTTCTTGGCACACGTTCAGCTCGATGACGATCCCCGGGCTCCGATCCAGCAAAGCGTCGAGGAAGAGTTCCGTCAGCACGACGGCATGGTGACGATCTTGATGTGTTACCGGCGCAGGGCTTCGCCTAAGCACTGCAACGATATGACCGAGGTGGAATTTGGTGGAAGGGGGCACCGCACACGGCTAAGGAACGATCCGTAGATCAACTTGTGTGTTCTAGGGTGCTCCCCTGCCCCCGTATATAAAGGAGCCAAGGGGGAGGGGCTGGCCGGCCAATGGGTGGCACGCCAGGGAGTCCTACTCCCTCCGGGAGTAGGATTCCCCCCCCCCCCAATCCTAGTTGGAATAGGATTCTTCAAGGGGGGGAAAGAGAGATAGGGGGCCAGCCACCTTCTCCTAGTCCTAATAGGACGAGGGAAGGGGGGAGGCGCGCGGCCACCTAGGGCAGCCCCTTTCTCCTTTCCACTAAGGCCCACTATGGCCCATTTAGCTCCCGGGGGGTTCCGGTAACCCACCCGGTATTCCGGTAAAATCCTGATTTCACCTGGAACACTTCCGATGTCCAAACATAGGCTTCCAATATATCAATCTTTATGTCTAGACCATTTCGAGACTCCTAGTCATGTCCGTGATCACATCCGGGACTCCGAACAACCTTTGGTACATCAAAGTGCATAAACTCATAATAACTGTCATCGTAACGTTAAGCGTGCGGACCCTACGGTTCGAGAACAATGTAGACATGACCGAGACACGTCTCCGGTCAATAACCAATAGCGGGACCTGGATGCCCATATTGGCTCCTACATATTCTACGAAGATCTTTATCGGTCAGACCGCATAACAACATACGTTGTTCCCTTTGTCATCGGTATGTTACTTGTCCGAGATTCGATCGTCAGTATCCAATACTTAGTTCAATCTCGTTACCGACAAGTCTCTTTACTCGTTCCGTAATACATCATCCCGCAACTAACTCATTAGTTGCAATGCTTGCAAGGCTTAAGTGATGTGCATTACCGAGAGGGCCCAGAGATACCTCTCCAACGATCGGAGTGACAAATCCTAATCTCGAAATACGCCAACCCAACATCTACCATTGGAGACACCTGTAATACTCCTTTATAATCACCCAGTTACGTTGTGACGTTTGGTAGTACCCAAAGTGTTCCTCTGGCAAACGGGAGTTGCATAATCTCATAGTCATAGGAACATGTATAAGTCATGGATAAAGCAATAGCAACATACTAAACGATCGGGTGCTAAGCTAATATAATGGGTCATGTCAATCAGATCATTCAACTAATGATGTGACCTCGTTAATCAAATAACAACTCTTTGTTCATGGTTAGGAAATATAACCATCTTTGATTAACGAGCTAGTCAAGTAGAGGCATACTAGTGACACTCTGTTTGTCTATGTATTCACACATGTATTATGTTTCCGGTTAATACAATTCTAGCATGAATAATAAACATTTATCATGATATAAGGAAATAAATAATAACTTTATTATTGCCTCTAGGGCATATTTCCTTCAAGTCTTCACTTTATGAGCCTTTTCATGTAGTTTTCCGTCAATGCAAGAACTACAAGGATGATCTTTGGCAAAAGATACATTGGTTAGTCCAAGGATGTGCTCCCCCTTTAAGAGAGCTTGTAAATTTCTCATGCCAACGTGGGCTAGTCGTCGGTGCCATAGCCACCCCACGTCAGCCTTGGCCATTAGGCATGTTGCAAGATAAGCTTTCTCTTTTGAGAAATCAACCACGTAAAGGTTGTCTTCAACATGCCCAACAAAGACCACTTTGAGATTGCTTCTCTTAAAGACGGTCAGAGGGAATTCACCGAAATGAGAGTCATAACCGATACATGCCAATTGAATTGTTGAAAGTAAATTGTAGTGAAAGGATTGGACAAGCATGCAGTACTGCAGGATGCTGCTAACGCGACACTACGATCAGAGACCATTCAACGAAACTGTGTGTGATGCAATAATTGGAAACAATGGTGTAAAAGAACCGTATGCTTGGGTGAATTCCTCGAGAGTGATAACAAAGCCAAAGCGGCCGATCTCGACAAGGCCTTACAAGAGGCGAGAGAAGCACGATCTGAGTCTAGAGCGGCTCAGGAAGAGATGCGGCAAGCTGGGGAGATAGCGGCCGGTAAGCCTTTCTTATTACAGACTAAATTCAGCGATCTGAAGTATTCCCCGCTTAATCAAATGCAGAGCTCTCCAGGCGCCTTTTTGGACTTGCCGAAGAACGCCTCCAATGCGGCGCAGTTTTACAAAGCGCAAGAAGGGTACACAACGGAGAAGCCTTTCTGGTCACAATTCGGCACGCCGAAGCGCCCGCTGTTGCTGAACGAACTAATGGCCCAGTGGGCCGAGCTCCACAAGATATCTGGTCCTGCCATGAAGGACGTCGTAGTCCGGCTGTGGCCGACTGAGCCAGTTCCGATGAGTTATTTAGGTTTCGTGCAGCGACTAGTTGATGCAGTGCCGCACATCGACGCCGTTAAGTGGTCAACGTGCATTGAAGGTGCACGGATGGCCTTTGCCCATGTCAAGACGTACTAGCGAAGATGAAGGCCACCCCTATTGCAGTGAAAAGTCCACCCAAGGGCAAGGGGCATCACACGCTAGAGCATTATTTCGAGGATGTCTTAGAGGGTGCCCGCTTGATAGAGGGTCAGTGCTCGAAAGAGATGATATTCGAGTCAAGTGTATTGAAATTGTAAAAACAATATTATGATATTTTAAGGTTATACCTAGAAGTTTTGGCGCCTCCTGTGCAGCTGTTTTTGTATAATCTGAAAGTTCTCCAGTCGTCAACTTCAGCCCCCTCGCATAAAATATGGGGGTGTTCAAAAAAGCACTTGATCACTCTTGACCCAATGTCTTGGTCCTGAAGGAGGTGTCAATGCGGCGAACTAGGCAATCGGACTATAGGGCTTTAGCACTTTCACTTAGCCATAGGAGTTTGACGGTGGGTCTACGATATAGCCCCTGGTATGTACGCAGTTATCTGAATACGGTGCATTACATGGGTGACCATAAGAACGGTCCTTCGTGTAATACGGAAGGAATCACGAAAGATTCTAATAAGTCATTGAGTGGTTGACCAGCTCTCGCCGCATCATGACAGTCAATTTTTGGCTTTCTCTACTGAGGTGCTCATCCGGATAAACCGGCACACAATTGCAGTAGTTCTCCCTTTACTACCCTAGTCGATATAGCGGAACGTAAGGTAGTAAGCACAGGAGCCGGGCAACCCAACTATTGACCAAAGACATGATTCGGAGATGATGCACATAAGGCCAAACTCACGACGTCGAAGTATGCTATAAAGTTGTTCAGACTTGTCGGCAACTCATTTGTTCCCATACCGATCCCCTAGCAACATGTGCCGAGACGCGAGTGTGAAACAACTGGGGAAATTAAGCTCTTTAGGAAAGCGAATACTGGATACGGATTATGTTCACTGGGACCTGATCGATATGCCAATTGCCATTTTACAAATAATAATGCCATGACCCAGGCTATTTGACATGCCGGTGGTCGAAGGCCGAGGGAGAAGGCACTTTACAGGCTCGAAATAGAGAGTGTGGTCTACAAAAAATTATTTGGACGTCCTGTCGCATGTCTGCACCGCCTTGCCTCAGTGAAAGGATTCCTTTAATAGGAATAACCTTTGGGTAAGTGTATGAAGCCGAACTCCGGAAGAGTCTGTGAGATGACCAATATTTGAGTCACCTGCGATAAAATATAAAAAAGAAAAGTTAGAAAGGAAAAGAAGGAAATGGGAGTGCTTGTAGGCTTGCCCGTATTGTGCCTCTGCCGATGACCATGGGTATTTTAAGTACATAATTATGCATGCGTGGTATAAACTTGACATGATTGTGTGGCGAACGACAGAGGCCGAACTGCTAATCCAACTCTGAGATAGATCGGTTCCATTTAATAGAGACCGGTGGCTTAATGGCCGATGAGTTGTGCGGCTTAACGGGGCCGCTTTGTACTTCGGCCGTAATAGCCGTAGTATGATTCTCTGTACGGAGGGAGTGTTTCGTATTTCCATCTATTATTATGACACCGCGTGGACCGGGCATTTTAAGTTTTGCGAAGGCATAGAGTGGGACCGCATTAAAACGAGCAAAAGCGGTATGCCCCAGAAGTGCATGGTAGCCATTGTGGAACGGGGCAATATCAAAGGTCATGCCCTCGCTTCAGAAGTTGTTTGGCGAACCGAAAACGACTTCCAGTGTGATGGAACCCGTGCAGTGAGCTTCTATGCCGGGTACTGCTCCCTTGAGGATGGTTGTGGTGGGTTTGATTCTAGAAGGATCAATGCCCATTTTGTGGACAGTGTCTTGGTAGAGTAGATTAAGGCTACTACCGCCGTCCATAAGGACTTTCGTGAGATGGAACCCATCGATAATAGGATTGATGATCAGAGCTGTCGAACATTCGGGACGGATATGACTAAATTTTGGGGAACCCGCTCTATGGCGTATGCGTCCCATAGTGCGCGTGTGTGCTCCCCTGTAGGGGTGTGCGTCACATATACCATGTTTACGGTTTTCACTTTGGGGCGAAATTGCTTCTAAACCCTGGTATTCGGCTGGCGAGTCTCTCCGTCATCGCTGTCACTAGGCGGCCCCTTCCCCTTGTGTTCGGCATTAAGCTTGTTGGCTTGTTTGAAGACCCAGCATCTTCTGTTAGTGTGAGTAGCTAGTTTATCGGGGGTGCCATGAATCTGGCAGGGACGATCCAATATATTGTCGAGATTGGATGGTCCGTCTCTATTTGCCTTGGATGTCTTTTTCCATTGATCGGGTTTGGAGCCGCTGAATCCGGTGTTGACCATTGTGTCTTGCGTTATTTCATTACTATTACGACGCTTGTATTTATTGCGTCGTGGCTTACCGTTGTCATCTCGGACTTCGGAAGTGCCCAGATCGCTGGCGTTGTTGCTCCTATGAGCGAGCTAGCTGTCTTCTCCTGCGCAAAAGCGGGTCATTAGAGCAGTAAGGGCTGCCATGGATTTTGGTTGTTCTTGACCGAGGTGGCGGGCGAGCCATTCATCCCGGACGCTGTGTTTGAAGGACGCGAGGGCTTCGACGTCCGGAGAATCGACAATTTGGTTCTTTTTAATTAAGAACCTAGTCCAGAGCTTTCTGGCTAACTCTCCGGGCTGCTGGATGATGTGACTTAAGTCATCGGCATCTGGTGGCCGGACATATGTACCTTGGAAGTTATCACGAAAGGCGTCTTCCAGGTCGTCCCAGCTGCCAACGGAGTTCTCTGGAAGGTTGTTTAGCCAGTGCCGAGCTGGTCCCTTTAGTTTTAGTGGGAGGTATTTAATGGCGTGGAGATCATCACCGCAGGCCATGTGGATATGGAGAATGAAGTCCTCAATCCATACCGCGGGATCTGTTGTTCCATCGTATGATTCGATATTCATGGGTTTAAACCCTTCTGGGAATTCATGCTCCATTACTTCGTCGGTGAAGCAAAGTGGGTGTGCGGCACCTCCATATCGGGCCGCGTCACGACGTAGCTCGGATGGAGTCCGTCTGCAGTTCTTGGCCCGGGCGTGAGTATTATTATCGCGTCCGGCTGGGTAGCCGTTGTCGTGTGTCGGGGGGCATCCCCGTGATCCATAGATCGATCTGTTCTGACCTGCTCTACTATCCAAGTCCTGTCGTAGGTCGTATGTACGTCCCCGAGCTGTTTTTTCTCTACCTTTACGGTGAGATGGGGCGGGCTGGTGTTCGGCTTGAGTTGCCGCTTTATCCCGACCACGTCGTGGTCGGTCAGCCGCACTGTGTGATGATGATACGGGCTCCAGCACCTCATCATCGAACTGAGGTAGCAATTTGCGCTTCGGGTAACTTTTGGCTGGGCGCTTAAGGCCTTATTCCCCGGCTGCCCGGACATCAGTCCATCTATAGTTGAGCAGATCTTGATCAGCTTGAAGCTGCTGCTGCTTCTTTTTCAGGCTCCTTGAAGTGGCTATTAGCCGGCGCTTAAAGCGCTCCTGCTCGAGAGGTTCCTCAGGCACGATAAAATCCTCGTTGCCAAGGCTTACCTCATCCTCGGAGAGCGGAAGATAATTACCGTCCTCCGAGTCTTCGTCTATGGCCTATTCATCAGGGCTAACTTGCTCGTCTTCCCGTTCGTCCTGTTCGGAAGCTACCTCAACGGGGTCTTCATTGTCTTCGGCACCGTCCGGAGTGTTATCTTCTCTTGTGCCGGTATCGCTACCTTTTGCACGGCGTGATTTAGAGGGCGCCGCTGACGTCGGTGTTTTGGCTGTATCTCAGGAGGTTTATCTTCGACTGGATCCTTCTTGTTGTCGCCGTGGTTATCTTTAGGTGTGTCCACCATGTATACGTCATACGAGGAAGTGGCCGTCCAGCTTCCGATAAACGGCGGGCTTTGGGCCTCCTCTTCTCTGGCATCGTCGTCGATACCGTCAATGTCTTCGGAGCCGTAATCGAGCATGTCGATTAGGTCCTCAACACTGGCTATGAAGTGGGCGGTGGACGGGAAACAAAATTCTCCGTCATCAGCCTCCAGTTCGAACCGGATATAATTCGGTTATGAGTCCCCCGCTAAGGAGAGTGTTTTTAATGAGTTTAGCATGTTGCCTAAAGGCGAGTGCCGGAAGATTTCCGCGGAACCGAATTCGATGATCGATGTCTGACCAAGCTCGACGTGCGCGGACGCACATGGTTCGGAACCTGTAGCCGGAAACGAGTCCGAGGTTCCGGTGACACAGATCCCACTCGAGGTTGGGTCCGTGTGCGGCTCCGACGCCGCTGAGTCTGCGGCTTCCGAGGCAGGGCTGAGCCTCCCATCCTCGGGTGGTGCGGTCTGCTCCGGATCTGGGGCCAGAGCAGTAGCAGGTTCTATCTCCTGGGTATGGTCCGGCGACAGATTTAAGTCATGTTCATCGCCGTGACAGGGAGCAGCTGCCGTTGACTCGAATCCATCGAAGATCAAGTCTCCGCGGATATCCGCGACGTAGTTCAAGCTTCCAAATCTAACCTGATGGCCAGGGGTGTAGCTATCGATCTGCTCTAGATGGCCAAGTGAGTTAGCCTGCAGAGCGAAGCCACCGAATATGAAGATCTGTCCGGGGAGGAAGGTTTCTCCCTGGACAACATTGTTGTAGACGATTGAAGGGGCCATCGATCCTCTTGACGATGACATAGCGGAACTCTCAATGAAAGCACCAATGTCGGTGTCAAAACCGGTAGATCTCGGGTAGGGGGTCCCAAACTGTGCGTCTAAGGTCGATGGTAACAGGAGACAGGGGACACGATGTTTACCCAGGTTAGGGCCCTTTCTATGGAGGTAATACCCTACTTCCTGCTTGATTGATCTTGATGAATATGAGTATTACAAGAGTTGATCTACCTCGAGATCGTAATGGCTAAAACCCTAGAAGTCTAGCCTGTATGAGCCTTTTCATGTAGTTTTCCGTCAATGCAAGAACTACAAAGATGATCTTTGGCAAAAGACACATTGGTTAGTCCAAGGATGTGCTCCCCCTTTAAGAGAGCTTGTAAATTTCTCATGCCAACGTGGGCTAGTCGTTGGTGCCATAGCCACCCCACGTCAGCCTTGGCCATTAGGCATGTTGCAAGATAAGCTTTCTCTTTTGAGAAATCAACCACGTAAAGGTTGTCTTCAACATGCCCAACAAAGACCACTTTGAGATTGCTTGTCTTAAAGACGGTCAGAGGGAATTCACCGAAATGAGAGTCATAACCGGTACATGCCAATTGAATTGTTGAAAGTAAATTGTAGTGAAAGGATTGGACAAGCATGCAGTACTGCAGGATGCTGCTAACGCGACACTACAATCAGAGACCATTCAACGAAACTGTGTGTGATGCAATAATTGCAAACGATGGTGTAAAAGAACCGTAAAAAAGGTGCAAAACATTTGTGATGCCGGATGCATCAAATAATGTTCTAATTTTAATTGCGAGTGCGATGCAGGGCATACAATTCAGTTCAATGAACTATTTGCGATGAGGCGGAACAAAAGAAACGGGCAGCCAGATGAAGGTGTGTGCGATATACAGCATACAGCTCACTCGGATGAACTGTTTGTGATGAGGAGGAACAATCGAAACGGGCAGCTAGATAAAGGTGTGTGCGATTGAGGGCATATGCTTCAGAAGGATTAAATGTTTGCGATTAGGCAACAGAACAAAATTGGGTCAGCCAGATCAAAGTGTCTGCGATTGATGGAATACACTTCACACGGATGAACTGTTTGCGATTAGCCACGACAAACAGAAACAGTTCGATAGATCAGCGTGTGTGCGCTAGACGAGCACACACATTCTAATTAAAAGAAGCGTGCGCAATGGTAATAACGAGCGCGCACGATTGTTGGAACAAGACGTGTGTTGACATTGCCTATTGTGGTGCACCCTGTGGTGCGAATCCCACGTACGCGGCCGAGAAGGCGTGCCCATGTTACGCCTTCCGGGAATAGTGCCGCACTTATAACCATCAGTAAATTTTGAGCCTGTGTCCTGTCACATTCCAAATTCCTGCCACGCTATATTTAATTGCAAACATGTTCACACCGATCAAAACCTAAACGGTTTCACACTTAGGAGTGTATTAGTACTTGTTTATATATACTACTCCTCCAAGATGACTGCACATTCCTCCTCAACACCTCATCCGCAAAAACAAACCAGTCATTCATCTTCGTTTAATTGCGTCTGCTGTCGGTGTCAAAACCAGCAGATCTCGGGTAGGGGGTCCCAAACTGTGCGTCTAAGGTCGATGGTAACAGGAGACAGGGGACACGATGTTTAGCCAGGTTAGGGCCCTTTCTATGGAGGTAATACCCTACTTCCTGCTTGATTGATCTTGATGAATATGAGTATTACAAGAGTTGATCTACCTCGAGATCGTAAAGGCTAAAACCCTAGAAGTCTAGCCTATATGACTATGATTATGATTCTTCTCCCTATGGACTAAGCCCTCGGTTTATATAGACACCGGAGGGGACTAGGGTTATACAAAGTCGGTTACAGAGAAAGGAATCTTCATATCAGGACACCAAGGAGAGTCCCATCCGGACACGGGAGATAGTCTTCAGTCTTGTATCTTTACAGCCCATTAGTCTGGCCCACGTACCATAGTCTGGACGCCCGAGGACCCCCTAATCCAGGACTCCCTCATCTGCCATGGCCAGCGTGAGTTCTGGGTCGAGAGATTGCCACCAGGGAGATGCAAGCATGGAAGCGGAAGCACAAGAGATGTCCCGCCTCGCCGCGAAAGCAGCCGACACATCCCGCCGTGCAGCCGTAGCAGCACAGAGGTCCCGCCGCGCCGCCGAAGTAGCACGGAGGTCCCGCCGCGCCGTCGATGCAGCAGACTGGTCCGGCCGCGCCGCGGATGCGGAAGATATGTCCCGTCGCACCGTGAATGCAGCAGAGATGTCCTCCCGCACCACAACGGCCTGGGAAAATGTCTCGCGGGCAAGCGAGGACTCTTAGAGGTGCATGCATGCGATCGTCCATAGCCAGATGGATCAGTTCTCCGGCTGGGCGAGGTTGCAGGACGATAAGAAAGCCTCTTTTGTACAGGCTACCGGCATCATCCGACAACTAAATGAGAGCAATGCGAAGCACCTGGCTGAGCGTGACCTGCTGAGGGCAAAGATCGTCGGAAGTGCGGAGCAGCAGGCGCAGACCACTGCCTTGTTGAAGAGGACCGGCGTCATCGTCGAGAAACTTATGGACGAGAATGTCGTGCTGCGCATCGAGCGCAGAAGGCTGGTGGAGGAATCCGTGGATGCTCTCAAGCAGCATCTTGAGGACAAGAAAGATCTCATCGCCGTTCGCTGCAGAGACTAGTTCCTGCGGCCTGCAGCAACGCATCAACAAAGTAGAGATCGGCGAGCCAGATCGCTGTCTTCCTTCTTCTTTTGCCCTTGTGTATTTCGTGCGTTGCCGCATGTGGCTTTTTTAATTATGTTCCTAAGCATGTAAGACAATTATTATCCACTGTCATCGTCCTTATATTCATCATGCTTGCTAGATGTCGCAGTCGATGCTATATAGGTCCTTCGGATCTTACATCAAGATCCGTGCAACATTTCTTTTCATATTTTCATTTTTCTCTCTTAAATCTCAGTCCAATGAGACATATAGCCACGCCATAGAACAGGGGCTCGGGCGCCATTAATGGAGACGTTGGGAAAGAGGTGTGCGGCGAGTAGAGGTCAAAGGGCTCTCCTCCCGATGAGCACGTGCAGGGTCTGATCGCACACATCCGGTACTCAAATAGCTACCCCGCACGGCATCTCCTAGCCAATAAAAAAGGGACATGTGGCGGCACGTAATTGGTAAGTAGAACGCCCCCGGTTTTAATAATACTTATGCTTCCGATTTGTAACGTGACAGCACTTGTTCCAAAATGAATTTGTTGATTGTTAATGTGTGCGGCTTTGCAACTCGGACAGAAAAATTACCACGGCATGTTGGTGCCATGTCATGACACCATGCCAAGTTTCACGATTTTCAGGCGTGTTTTGGATTTACAGGAATTAAAAAACCAAGTTTCTCAATCTTTCCGGCTGAGCCACGACGCCCAGATGTTTGAATTGCATTCCCATTTCTTGCATGGGACCTAGAAATTCACCCAAGGACATACATGTGATTTTTCGACCAACTTTGGTGCACTGAAGCATGTGCTTGTAGTTCAAATTTGAATTATGCACATTAAATGCCTAGAAATTCAATTAACGTATAAAAAAGGTCAAACGAACCCGGAATAATTCCAAATTTTAGCACGATACTTCTATTTGGTCTAATCTGCCTGTGTAAAAAATGTCACAGATGTGTCTTTTTTTGTAGTGTTCAGACTCCTAAAAAAGTGTCTCCGTGACATTGAGTCGGGTCGAAACCAGCTTCAATCCATCCTCACTCAAACCTCGATCCATTTGGGGGCTAATGACGATGACATGTACCTAGGGTAGGGTCCTAGGCCTGACCTATATGCCCTACCCAAGGACATTAGACAAGAGGCCAAGTACTACAAAGTTAGAAAGGTGATACCAATTGAAATCACCACAGAGTGCAACTCACTCGATAGAAGATCCACTCGGGTATCCCACTTCCACTGGACCATCATTATTCACTCGAAGTACAAGATTTCACTCGAAGGACAGAAGACCTAGAGCCACCCCTGGATAGCAACGGTCGAGCAATCACTTCATTACCGTAAAGACCAGTAAACACAGGTGTTTCCAATGACGTTCGTGCCTTTAATCTCTCATTAGAGCCTTGTGTAACTGAGGACAGCGAGGGGTCAGCAGACTCTATATAAGCCACCCCTCCCCTCTTGCACAAGGGTTCACACCCCTTGTAACTTAACACTCCAATAGAAACAAAGCCTCCGCGGCACCAAGACGTAGGGTTGTTACCTCCTCCGAGAGGGGCCTGAACTCGTAAATCCCAGTGTACAATCTTGCCGTAGCTAGGCACTGCCCTCTCCTACGTACCCCTACCTCTACTGCAGATCCGTTCCCACGACAGTGGTCTCATCATTCTTGGAGAGAAGCCACCTAGGAGCGAGAAGATCGCCTTCGATTGGAGTACCCCACTCTCGTTCCAACGCCTCCTGAATCTCGGGACGAGATTTTTTCGAGTGGGGGCGAGTTGTCACATCCCTAGTTCTGGTAATGTCCAGTGCTAGCATGTGGTGTTGCATCATGTTTAAATTTCAATCAAACATGAGATGGGGAATGGGCAAACCCTAGCACCTCTTTAATCTTCATAGCTTCAAATAAAAATATTTACAAAGAACCCAAAATGCCTTCCAGAAAATTTCATGATTGTTTGATAAAGGTGAAAATCTCTTCCAAAAATGGTGAATGTATTTCTAGGTCATTTTTTGATTTTTGAATTAACACAAAAGTGTTTGAATTAAAGCCATTTAAATTCTATATATATTTTAAATGGTCAAAATTTTCTGAAATTAGTTGTGGTGCTCTGGAATAATTCAGTATGTATCCACAAAAGTTTTCAGAATTTATCAAAATAATTTAGTGCCAAAACTAAATCAGAACAGAGAAAACAAAATAGAAAAATAAAACAGAAAAGGCTTACCTGGCCTTACCCGGGGGCCCACCTAAGCTGGCCCAACCCACTGGCTCTGCCTGTCATCCCCGACCTCGCACCAGGAGGACAGGGGCGTGTATCGAGAGCGCGCGGCCACACGCCGGCCAACTCCACCCTGCTAGTTTCACCCCCAACGGCCTAGACGTCCCGGGAGATGCCACGCAAACCCCTGGCCTCTCTCCCACCCTCTCCCATGCCCCCTGCTCTCTCTCTCCCTCGGACCTGGACGCACCCGAGACCGCCGACGAGCACCACCGCGGCCACAGCCGTCCCCGCGCCTCCCCGTACTGTCCCCGTCGTCCGCCTCGACGTCGTGAAGCTTCCCACTCAACAAGCGCAAGCCTGGATGCCCTACACCGCCGACTATGCCATCATCCTCGTCCTCTGCATCCGAAGACCGCCGCCGTTGATTCGCAGTCTCCGCCACCCCCAATGCCAGCTGAGCTCCGCTTCACCCCCGCGGTGAGCTCCACCGTATTTCCCGCTGCTCCCTGATCTCATACTCGTTCCCTATCCGCACTAGCCACTGGAGCCGAGAGCTCCTCGCCGCCGATCATGAAGCCACCGTGGCTAGAGTGAGCACCGCTCGCGTACGAGTAGCCCATCATGCTTAGCACGCCCCCACAAGCCGGAAACACGCAACCACTCCACAGTGCGTCAAAGCGCTAGTCAACACGAGATTAGCCCATGTGTCACTGACCAGTGGACCCCACTGGTCAGATTTGACCTGGGCTGGCCCCGTTGAGCACTGACGCAGTAGTGACATAGTGCTGACGTCATAGTAGTGTTTCTGGATTATTTCTATTTCAAAAATGTTTTGGAAATTCCAGAAAAATAGTTAAACTTCAAAAAATCATAGAAATTAAACCGTAGCTCAGAATGAAATAATTTATATATGAAAAATTATCAGAAAAATCCAATCTATCCATTTATGCTACTTCCATGCATGTTTAACTAGATTATACCTACTGTATAAGTGAAAACACTAATTGGCATTTAAAGTTCTTAATATGGGAGTTTGCATTTGAACCCTTGGTTCAAATGGACCTCATTTAAAGTGTGGCTAGACGCATTAGCACACTTCATAGCATTCTTTCCATGTCACCTCCAGGCATCATATTGTCGCATATGTTGTGTATTGATTGCCGACACCATCCTTCTCGATAGGTCCTACTCCGGAGAGTATTCCAAAGTATCTGTGTGAGGAGCAATGCTCCACTGTTGATATTCCAAGAAAGAGAACCCCTTTGAGCATTCTGATACAATCCCACTCTCTTGCACCAACTCTATTTTACTGCATTCAGATAACAACATTTCAACTGTTACTTGTTGCGGTAGCTGAACCCACTTCCTCTGCATGACCTTCCTTTGCCACAGTAAATAGTAAAACCTTACTAGCATGGTTAGGAGTTGCTTAAGCCCCTGTTGTGATCTTTACCGTGCTATGTCTATTATGCTTGCTATGCTTAGAGTTGTGTCAGGTCTGGTTCGTATGGGTGATGGATTGGAGTGAATCGATGGTGTTCTACTGATAAGAGCTAAGTGTGTGAACATGATTTGATAAAGGTAGAGACGAGAGGCCATGTAGGAGTACATGGTGGGTTGTCTCATTAGGACCGTACTTAAGAACCGAGTCTTGTGTATGTTATCCCTGAAATATGACCCTGCTCGACTTATTAATTGCCCCGATCTCTGTTCAGGAGTTGCAACTAGTTTCTGGTGTTTATCGGTTGTGCTGGGGGCCGTGATGAGCGCTGATCAGAGGGGTAGGATTTGATGCGCCAGGCACCATGGCCGGGTGTACCAAGCATAGAACCATCCGACGAGGTGGATTTGGGAACCCTATATTGTACACATTGTTTGAGGTCATGATGGAAACCTCGTCCAGACTTCCGTTGCGGGCCAGTTCTTAGATAGGCGATAGACACGGACTAGAGTCTTGTGTGGTTAGTCAGGTTGTTGTCTACACCCACGTCAGCTTTTGCTTGAAGTCTGCCGAGCACATGTCATGTGCAGGCGCTAAGTGGTGGAAACATGTGTGAAGAAGTACACCCCTCCAGGGTAATGATCTATTCGAATAGCCGCGTCCGCGGATATGGACTACTTGGAGGCTTATATGGTCATAGACAACTTGAACTGGATACTCTAAATGTGCAAGATAAGCGTGAGTGATATGGATGGCACTTCCGTAGGGAGATGGAAGAGGATCCATAGTAGTGTATTGTTGTGGTGATTAGTGGACTCGTGTGCGCTTTCTCACCTCAAAGAATTACTCATAGTCGTAGTACAAGATAGCCACAGAGTCAAAGTTGGCTTCCTGCAGTTAAACTCCACCACCCCCTTTGTTGATACCGATGCATATGTAGCTAGTTCTTATGTAAGTCTTGCTAAGTACATTTGTACTCACTTTTCTTAATTATGTTTTTGCAGAGGAGACTCTGGTCTCACTAGTAGTTCCACTTGGACTTAGACGAGTAGCTTGTATCCCAGCTACGATCTTGTACCCTTGGGAGGGTCTTGTAGATAGTCAGGTTTCTCAGCCTTTTTCATTTTTAGTTGTCTGTACTCAACCAAGATATGCTTTCGTTGCTTGTATGCTCTGTATGAAGGGTCATGTGACCCGCTGCTTGTAATAAATGTTATGTTGGCTCTTCTGGGCCTTTATCTATATTAGTTGTTGAGTTATGTTGTGATGCCATGTTGTACAACACATTTGCATGTTATACATATGTGTAATGTGTATTGCTATGTGTGGGATCCGACACCCAGTTGTTTATTCTTGGTAGCCTTCCTTATGGGGAAATGGCTCCTAGTGCTTCCACAGAGCCATGGTAGTTTGCTACTGCTCTAGAACACATGGGTTGACCGGCATGTGTCCTTCTTTGCTCTTCTGTCTGTCCCTACGGGGAAATGTCACACGGTGTTAACCGAAGTCCTGATAGCTTGCTACAGTCCGGTTACACTCGCTGCTTACTGACACGTGCATTGCCAGGTCATGTATGCATGCCCCTGTAAGTTTGTGCCACCTTGGTTTTATGACTAGTCATGTCAGCTCGGGTTTTCTATGGTATGGATGCTAGCCACACAATCATATACATGAGCCAAAAGGCGCAAACGGTCCCGGCCAAGGTAAGGCTGTAGCCGTGGGAATACCGTGCGTGAGGACGCAAAGTGATATGATGTGTTACATGCTAGATCGGTGTGACTTAGGATCGGGGTCCTGACAGGCGGTGACGTTGCACAAAGAGCAAAAGCAGTGAGGGGCAGCGTGGAGATGGACTCTCTCTCTCTACCCAGGTTCGGGCCGCTTTGGAGCGTAATACCCTACTCCTGCTATGGTGGATTGATCTGGAGGAACACGAAGGCTCGACGCACTCTAGCTCGGCAAGGTGCCTCAGGGAAAGCGACCTGAGCTTACAAGTGTTGTGGGATCTAAAGTTTGAACCCTTTGTTAGGTTGCCTCGAGCCTCCTTTTATAGGTTAAGGGGTGACCACAGTGGCAAAACAGTCATTTGGGTGCGATTAGATAGCTATCAGTGCTATAGTACCTAACTCTGGCAGTTAGGACAAAGTGCATTAAATGCACTGCTAGGTGTCGTGCCAAGGGTGAATCCCAGCAAGCCTGTCGCGTCTCTTATCTATCCCTTCTTATCATCTTGACACGCCTCCTGGACAGGTGTCATAAAGCTAACCTCTTCTCCTTGAAGTTGACACATGCTCGATAGGATCCACCTGGTTGCTTAGCACCTTGACGCCGCACCGATTAGTGACTTGGGTGCGGTGAGGTGGAGCGGTGCCGTGTTGGTGAAGGTCCCTTGTTGAAGGAGCTTGGCGGCGTTTGATCTTGGCGGCTCTGGCAAGCATGCTGGGGAAAATCTGGACTTGCCCTTGGGTGTGGTCTCGACTTGGCTAGGCTCTCCTATCCGGCAAGGGAGGCCTCCCCAAGGTGGTCCTCTGCTAGTCTTTGGTCTTCTTAATGCTCTACGTGATCTCGCAAAGAGCGGCTTCTCTGGCTTGACTTTCTGTCATGCACTGGTGCTAGATGTAAGGCCATCATCATGCTTGTGCATGAGTCTGGTCAGCAAACATCAAGTTTTATTGCACCGACAGGAGCCCCCGGGCCTGGCCCATACATGCTGTCGGGCATCGTTGGGGTAGGCCCTAGCAATGCACAAGCGGGCACCTTGACCATGCCGCGGCGAGATCCTTGTTTCTTGAGATCTACTTTTCTTCTTCATTAATATGATATTGAATCAATTCCCGGGTTCCCCACGATTCGTGCGGAGTCGAACGACGTGGGTCTGTCTATGTTCACGGGAAGTTGATTGAAGTGCTTGCATGATTCGAGGGGAGAGGTAACTGCCATTTTACACATACCACTACGCCTGCCATTTCTTCCACGTAAGCTGCATACACTGCACAGGGTTGGTGGCGGACACGCGGGGTAGGGAAATGAGTGCCATGGAGGAAGGCATGGCGCCAGGGTTTGGCGTTAGAGGGCGGTCGACGAACCTGGACATCGTCAGTGACGCAGATGGACCGGTTTGGAGGAGCAGGGCGGTTGCCATAGGATGGTGGGAGCAGCCCTCTGCCATGCTCCGTTATAAAAAGGAGCGCGGAGGTGAATGGAAGGGCTCACCCATGCATCTTATCCTTCTTCTCGTTCCCTTCTCCCACCATGGTGAGGGGAAGAGGGCGTGTTAGAGCTCCAGCGGCGGCGACAAGGGCCTCCACTCGGCACCGCATCCCCGCCCATACTAGGGACGTTGGGGCAGGATCCCGTGCGCAAGGCGGAGCCACAGGACGCGATCATGGTTGGCGCAGTGCTCGGGGCCGAGGAGGACGCGGTGGTGCTCCAGTCGCTCCCCCACAGTTGCTCCATATCCAATGGTTGGCCATGTTGGAGACACAACACTAGAGTTCATTGTCAGGCTATGCGAGCCCCCGCACAACCGTCTTTGGCTCCCTGGCCCTTTCGCCAGGGTGATGGAGGTTGAACAGTCGCATGGGTTGAAGTTGCACATGAGGGGTTGTTGTAATGGCAACATGCGGGTGGATGTCGAGTTCCCCGCACCTCATGTCATGCTTCTCCAACCTGGCTGGAAAACTTATGCACGTGCCCATAGCCTGGCAGAGGGGCACGTCTGAAAGCACAAGTGCTCCCTGGGTGATTTTGGTAATTAATGTCAACATAACTCTTGTTGGACTAATGTTTCTACCTAGTATGTTTCAGATAAGTTCAACAATAGAGTGGCATGGACTAGAGGATGTGGAACCCCTTCAAAGTGCTAAGGACAAAGGATTGGCTCAAACTCAAAGCTCAGGACTCTACATTTTCTATTTTAGTGATCCAAGATCACATTGAGTCTATAGGAAAAGCCAATACTATTAAGATGGGATGAGGTGTTGCTTAATGGCTTGCTTGCTCAAAGTGCTTAGTGATATGCTCCAAAGCCATCAACTACTTTCTCGCATCCACATATGTCCCAAACCAAAAGTCAAACTTGGATCCACCGATTCTTTCCATCCGGAGCCACCGAGTTCAGTTGACATAGCCACTGCCAGAAACCCTAATCAATTTGATCTCACCGATGGGATCTCGGTCTCACCGAGATGGGCTTGCAAACTATCTGTTGCCCATTGCAATAATTTCGGTCCCACCAAGATATGCAATCGGCCCCACGGAGTTTGGTTGGCTAACTCTCTGTTTCGCTTATTACCCAAATCGGTCCCATGGTGCTTGAGTAATTGGTCAAATCGAGTTTTGTATTTGCCCTAACCCTAGCACATCGGTCCCACCGAGTTGGTCCAGTCGGTCCCACCGAAACACCTAACGGTCACATTATGAATCAAATCGGTCTGACCGAGTTCTTTGAATCGGTCCCATCGAATTTGGCGATTTGTGTGTAACGGTTAGATTTTGTGTGGAGGCTATATATACCCCTCCACCCACTCTTCATTCATGGAGAGAGCCATCAGAACATGCCTACACTTCCAACACATATTTTCTGAGAGAGAACCACCTACACTTGTGTTGAGGTCAAGATATTCCATTCCAACCACATAAATCTTGATCTCTAGCCTTCCCCAAGTTGCTTTCCACTCAAATATTCTTTCCACCAAATCCAAATCCTGTGAGAGAGAGAGTTGAGTGTTGGGGAGACTATCATTTGAAGCACAAGAGCAAGGAGTTCATCATCAACACACCTTTTGTTAATCCTTGGAGAGTGGTGTCTTCTAGATTGGCTAGGTGTCACTTGGGAGCCTCCGTCAAGATTGTGGAGTTGAACCAAGGAGTTTGTAAGGACAAGGAGATCGCCTACTTCGTGAAGATCTACCCTAGTGAGGCAAGTCCTTCATGGGCGACGGTCATGGTGGGATAGACAAGGTTTCTTCTTCGTGGACCCTTCGTGGGTGGAGCCCTCTGTGGACTCGCGCAACCATTATCCTTCGTGAGTTCAAGTCTCCATCAACGTGGATGTACGATAGCACCACCTGTCGGAACCACGGATAAAAAATCTCCCTGTCTCCAAATTGCGTTTGCACACTCCAATCCCATCCCTTTACATTCTTGCAACTTGCATGCTTTACTTTCCGCTTATCATGTACCCTTTTTCATGCTTCCTTGATATGTATTGTGAATGCTTAAACTTGTGCTACAACTCCACATCAACATAAAGAATTAAAAACTGCAAATTTTCTTGATTAGAGTCTGTTCACCCCCCTCTAGACACCTCTTCTCGATCCTTTCAATTGGTATCAGAGCATTGGTCTCCATTGCCTTGGTTTAAACACCTTTGGAGGAAGATGGATGTGTATACTTTGGGGAGTCTTAGATGTAGAGTGCCTATTCTTGATGGAGAATATTTTCATGAGTGGAAAAATGAAATGCTTGAGATTTTCAATGAATATCATTTGAACAAGTACATTACTAGCCCTTGTGCACCTTTTATTGATCCTTTGCATCCCACACCCGAAGAGGATCCTGACATGATTTGCAATCTTAGAACTATCAATCTTATCATAAGAGGATTGCCCAAAAATTTGATTGCTAGTTTACCTACTCTTAATTGTGCCTATACTATATGGAGATTTCTTGAGGAACGATTTCCAAATTATTCCTTGAAAAATTTAGACGAAATTCTCCATAAGTCTATTGCCTTGAGTAAGATGAATTCTAGTGATCCTAGCTTTGGTGATTGTGTATTTGAGCTTACCAATCTCATGCGTGCCATAGGAGATGTTGGGATCATTAGCAATATCATTTCCGCAGCTATTAGAATTCATAAAGATAACCATAGAAATGATCATTTATCTAATGAATTGCCCTCTCTAGGAGTTGATCAATCACAAGATGATGTTGGACATGGATACCATGATGAGGATGATAATAGTGACCATGATCTTGATAATGCGATGAGACACTTTGGTCTTATGGAAAATCTTCGCGGCTACATGGCTGGAGGAAAGGAATGGGTCCTTGATAGTGGATGTACTGATCATATGACCGGAGATAAAGATATGTTCCGTTTGCTTGCTGAAAACGACGGCCCTTGAAAGTATGTCACTTTTGGTGATAACTCAAAGGGTAAGGTGGTTGGCCTCGGTAAGGTGGCCATCTCACATGATAGCTCCATACAAAATGTCATGATCGTTGAATCTCTTGGGTACAATTTACTTTCAGTATCTAGATTTGCTGATTTCAGTTTTAGTGTCCTATTTACTGAGGTAGATTGCCAAGTGTTTCGAAGAGACAATCATAAAATGGTCTTTACTGGTATACGTGGAGGTGATCTTTACATTGTTGATTTCACTAATAAGGCTCAACCTAGAACTTGCTTAATTGCTAAATCTTCTAAGGGTTGGTTGTGGCATAGAAGGCTAGGTCATGTTGGCATGCAAAATCTTGATAAGGTTATTAAAGGTGAGCATATCCTTGGAGTAAAAGATGTCATATTTGACAAGCATAGACTTTCTAGTGCTTGTCAGGCAGGAAAACAGGTAGGAGGAAGTCATCGCGCGAAGAACATCATGACCACGAGAAGACCACTCGAGCTAATTCATATGGATCTCTTTGGTCCCAATGCCTACAAGAGTCTCGGCGGTAACTCATTTGGTCTAGTCATAGTTGATGATTTTTCAAGATTTACGTGGGTGTTGTTTCTTGATGACAAATCATAGGTCCAAAAGATCTTCAAAAACCTTGCTAGGAAGGCCCAAAATCAATTTGACATGAAGATCAAGAAGGTTTGGAGCGACAATGGAACGGAGTTCAAAAACGCAAATGTGGATACCTTTCTTGACGAAGAAGGGATTTCACACGAGTTCTCGGCTACGTACACGCCTCACAAAATGGAGTTGTTGAGAGAAAGAACCGGACTCTTATTGAGATGGCAAGAACGATGCTTGATGAGTACAAGACTCCAAAACACTTTTGGCGGAAGCGGTTGAGACAGCTTGTCGTGTAACAAATCGCTTGTATCTTCACAAGCTACTCGGCAAGACGACATACGAGCTCCTCACCGGTAACAAACCCCAAGTTGGATACTTTCGAGTATTTGGCTCAAAGTGCTACATTCTTGATAAGCATCGTCGTTCTAAATTTGCTCCTAAATCTCATGAAGGTTGCCTACTTGGTTATGGCTCAAACTCTCACACTTACCACGTCTACAACAATTTCACCCGAAAGGTTGAAGAGACTGTAGATGTGAAGTTTGATGAATCTAACGGCTCGCAAGTAGAGCAATTACTAATTGATGTAGGAGACAAAGACCCTTCGGAAGCAATCCAGGACTTGTCTATTGGCAAGATTCGTCCAACGGAGGTGAAGGAGACTACCTCATCCGTCCAAGTGGAAGCTTCTACCTCACGACAAGGTGAACCAGGAATTGATACGGAAGCATCCACAAGCGGGACACACTAAGACAAAGAAAACGAGGAAGTACACCAAGATGAACATCAACAACCTCCTTCTCCACCACGACAAGAGAATGATAACGTCAACAATGAAGAAGACCAAGAAGAAGAACAATATGAAGAGGATGTTCCACCCCGAGCGAAGCCAAATCTTCCACGAGTTCGAGCAAGAATCGCCAAAGACCATCCCCTCGAACAAATCTACAACGATATCCAAACCGAGAGAATCACTCGCTCTAAAACTCATTTGGCTAACTTTTGTGAACATTACTCATTCATCTCTAGCATTGAACCTATGAAGGTTGAAGAAGCATTGGAGATCCGGATTGGATTAACTCTATGCATGAAGAGCTACACAACTTTGAGAGAAACCAAGTGTGGACATTGGTCGAGAAGCCCGACAACAACCACAATATCATTGGTACCAAATGGGTGTTTGACAACAAGCAAGATGAAGATGGTCAAGTCGTCCGCAACAAAGCACGCCTAGTCGCCCAAGGCTACACTCAAGTAGAAGGTATGGACTATGGTGAGACATATGCTCCTGTTGCTAGACTTTAGTCCATTCGCATCTTAATTGCTTATGCTGATCACCATGATATCACTTTGTACCAAATGGACACTAAAAGTGCTTTTCTAAATGGTGAAATTGAGGAGGAAGTTTATGTCAAGCAACCTCCCGGCTTTGTCAATCCTAAGAAACCTAATCATGTTTACAAACTTCACAAAGCCCTTTATGGTCTTAAACAAGCTCCTAGAGCATGGTATAAGTGCTTGACCAAGTTCCTTATTGAAAAAGGCTTTGAAATTGAAAAAATAGATTCTAATCTTTTTACTAAAAGAGTTAATGGAGAACTATTTGTGTGCCAAATTTATGTTGATGATATCATATTTGGTTCGACTAACCCTCATTTTAGTGAAAAGTTTGGAAAGCTAATGTTGGAGAAGTTTGAGATGTCTATGATGAGTGAACTCAAATTCTTTCTTGGTTTGCAAATCAAGCAAACTAAGGAAGGTACCTTTGTTTCTCAAAAAAAGTACACCAAGGACTTATTCAAGATGTTCAATATGCAAGAATGCAAAGGTATGTCTACACCCATGCCTACTAGTGGACATCTTGACTTGACTAAGGACGGTGAACCAGTTGATCAAAAAGTTTACCGCTCTATGATTGGTTCATTGGTATATATATGTGCCTCTCGTCCTGATATTATGCTAAGTGTGTGCATGTGTGCACAATATCAAGTGACCCTTAAAGAGTGTCATCTTAAGGCTGTGAAAAGGATAGTGAGATACTTAATCCACACACCAAATTTTGGCATTTGGTATCCTAAGAGATCTTCTTTCGATCTTGTTGGTTACTCCGATTCGAACTATGCCGGAGACAAGGTTGATAGAAAGTCCACTTTGGGTACTTGTCAATTTCTTGGTAGATCTCTTGTGTCTTGGTCCTCCAAGAAACAAAACTCGGTATCCTTATCCACCGTCGAAGAGGAATACATTGCCGCTGGATCATGTTGTGCCCAATTACTTTGGATGACCCAAACTCTTAAAGATTATGGGATATATGTGAAACATGTTCCATTGCTTTGTGACAATGAAAGTGCTATTAATATTGCTCACAATCCCATGCAACATTCTCGAACTAAGCATATTGAAGTTCGTCATCATTTCATTCGAGATCATGTTGCTAAAGGGGACATTGATCTTAAGCATGTTCGTACCGATAAGCAATTGGCGGATATATTCACCAAACCGCTTGATAAGAAAGTCTTTTGCCGTTTGTGTCGGATTTCGGGTTCCGGCAGACCCTTGAGGTTCGAACACTGCGGTGCGCGTGGAAATCTCTCCCCTACCATTCTACGTCCGATCCCTCGAGCAATCTAAGCTGGAAAACGATGAACAACACAAGGGACACGAGATTTATATTGGTTCGGGCCACCGTTGTGGTGTAATACCCTACTCCAGTGTGTGGTGTGGTGGATTGCCTCAGGGGCCGATGATGAACAGCACAGAGGAAGAACAACCTCGCGAGAGGTGTTCTTGAGCTGGTGCGATGAACTACTCGGTTGAGTTCAGTCGCCTCCCTATCTCTCTCTCTACTTGGGCTCTATTAGATTTCTCCTCCCCTACTCTGTGGTGGCTAGCTCTATTTATAGAGGCCCTGGGCCTCTCCCCAAATAATGAGCGGGAAGGGCGCCAACAATTGGCCATTTCGAAGGGGAACATCTAGCACAAGTTATCCTGACTAAAGGTGGTCTTCAGCTGCCAAAAGCACCGGTGGTGACGCCGTCTTGGGCTCCACGGTGACCTCCGTCCTGCCGTCCGGCTGGTCTTGGTCTCGTTGCACCAGAATGGTAACCTTTGCCTGATGCCTTGGCCTGTGCTTGCCCCCTTTGCACCGAAAGGGAAACAAGGACTCTGTGCAGGCTGGCGCCCGCCTGGTCTTGATTCGTCATGGCTTGCGTCATGAGCTCCTCGCAAGGTGCCCCTGCCTTGATCTCTCCGCCTCCTCGCGAGCCTGCCTGATGAGGCTGCCTTTGAGGAAGCTCCCTGTTGTCCGCCCCACGAGGCTTGGCCCCTCACGAGGATCTTGGTCTTGAGCTGATGAAATGGGCGGCACTGGGCCCCCACTCGAGCCACGCCGCAGGCCGCAGGCAGGCAAGTCTGGGGACCCCCATTCCCAAAACGCTGACAGTAGCCCCCGGGCCCAAGGCGCGCGCGGGCTTGGCCCAGCAAAGAAGCGAAGGAGGCAAGCATGAAGCGCCGCGGGCCCCAAAAGCCCGCAGCCTTGGGCGCCGCATGGCGGTTGATTGGACGTGGGCAACTGTGCTCCTCCACGACGCCTCGGCAACCGCACGACTTGACAAATCCCTGCATGTAGAGAAACGGGTCATGATCACCTTGTGCTCGGCGGTTGGCCTTCGCCGGCTATAAGTATGGGGCCGCATGAGCCCCTTTGTTCCATTCCTTTCTGCTACCCCTTCTCTTCTTCTCCCTCGTCCTTGCTCCTTCATATGCCAATGGCACCAATCCGCCGGTTCTCTGCAGAAGAGAAAGGAAAGGCCCCCCAAGAGGGTCCAGACCCCCTTCCGCCGAAGAAGCGTCCATTCCCCTGCCGCCGGGAAGAAGGTGCCTGGCAGGAGGTGTCGAGGCCATGGTACGAGCGGCCGCCGCCGGGGTTTCCGCTGCCCCTGTACGCCCGCGTCGTAGGCCCTAGGGAGGAGGGCGCCGAGCGACATCGACAGTGCCGCCGTCGACGCCGGCGGGTCACGGTGGTGCGCGTCGTGCCCCCTGGAGTCCACGCCGAGCGCTCCTCTCGCGAGCTCGTGCTTCACGCCGCCATGCCTCCAAGCTCTTGGATCCGCCTTCCTCCCTCCTTCGTCTTAGAGATGCCGCGGAGTGGGGCTCTGGAGCTCTGGCTGCAGCACGCCGGCTGCAGCACCCCGGCGACCGGAGCGAAGGTCGCGGTCGTCGCTCCGGGCAAGGTCTTCATGACCCGGGGCTGGGGCGAAATCGCCCGGTTCTGCTGGCCGGTAGGTGATGGGGACATGACTGCCTTGGATATGACCAAAAATATTGCATACATGTATATTTGTGAGGTGATTTCTAATGCAAACTATGCAACAATTTATTTATGTCATCCAGAACAAAAATACTTCACAAACTTTTGTGCCATGTCTAATTGCAGGTGTATGGGACATTTGTACAATCCACATATGAAGATAAGGGAAAAATAGAAGTTTAGGTGCTGTTCAAAAAGTTCCTTCACGTCACTTTTGGGCCAAGAAAATATAGAGTTCAAGTCTCTCACGTTTTGGATTCAGATTCGGACTGCACAGACATACCTGACTAAAAACGGCAAGAACGTTTTCATACGGACTCGGAATTGGGTGATTCTTTTTTTGTTGGAAAGTAGATTTCATCTTCTTTTCAACCCAATTGGATTCACGTTTAAATTCGTCCGAAGCATTGAGATATGGACGAAACAATCTGACGCTGCAGCAGAATCCGAGTCAAATAACAAGTCCAAAGGTGTTGCATCACCTCCACTTGGGCCCATGAGCCTTGTACGACCTAGGGTTGGTTTTAGGCTGCCTTGGGACGTCCTCCCACCTCCTTGGCCGCCACCCCTTGCTCCTATATAAGTAGATCCATCTAGTAGCTTTTTCCTAGGGATTTGTTTAGTTAAAAGTTAGCCATTGCATCTTCGTGTACTTCGTTTGTGTCCAACGACCAGACCAAGACCGCTTACGGATCCCCACCATTATCAATACTTCATCTACATTTGCAATATTCAGATTGCAATCTTAGATTCTTGTTTGTTCTTCGTTTGCTCGCAGGAAACAGGCCCTCGTGGTCAGGTTGATCGTGCTCCGGCGTCGTCAATAACCCTCGGAAGTTGGTTTACCGATTGCTAAGGCGCGACGTCTCGCACATTCGTAGTCGGATAGTCAAGGTCGACTCCCACAGAAAATGATAGCCACCATCTCATCGAAACATCGGGACACCCTCGCCACTATCAAGTGGTATCAGTTTTCAGGTTGCTCGGTGAGAATTTCCAGTTTCCCCTAGATTAGATTTATTTTCTTACCCATTGTCCAAGAAAAAGCCACAAAAAAGTTAGATCTATTCATCCTTTTGTCCAAGCCAGTCTGAGCCTTTGCAATTTTCTTTTTATTGTTTGCATTATTGAATTATCGGTTGCATCGTCGTGTCGAGTTGTTGGTCTTAGTGTCTAGTTCGTTTAGAGTTTCGAGTTCTGTTCACATTAGTCACGTCGTCGCTGCATCATTATCCCTTCGGCTGTCCACCACACCATCCATCAATTTCCACCATGTGCTACCCATAGTTCATTGTCACAATCATAGTTGAGGTCGTTCACATCTTCGTTTTATCCAATCTGCATCTTATCTAGTTTGTCTTAGAAAGAGGGACAAAAAAAGAGAGAGAAAAAAAGAGAGAAAAAAAAGAGAGAAAGAAAAGAAAAAAGAGTGAGGAAAAAAAAGAGAAGAAAAACAAAATTCGGATTTATCTAGACTCAATCTCGTAGTTGAATTCGGATTGGAATCTGTTTTGCGCACTGTTCAGTAAAACAGACATAACTTCCTAATACGAAGTCCGTTTTGGCTCCGTGAGTACTCAAATGAAAGTTAGCGACGAGCCGCATCTAAATAGTTGCAGAAGCTTTTTCACTATTTGGCACCTCAAATTCGGCTTCTAAATAGTTCTTTTTGCCCTCCGAAGTTCGCGACACAGCTTATTCCAGTTTTTCAAGCCAGTTTTAGAATTTTTTGACTCCTCATATCAACTCGGAATTGAGTGATTCTTTTTGTGTTTGAAAGCTTGGGTCAGTGCCATTCTTGAGAAAAGTTATCAGAAAATTGGCTCAAACTTTTTAAGAGGAAAGTTGGAGAGAGAGTTGTTGTATATCCTGTTTGGCAATTGTTTTTCATCATTATCTTTACTACCGTTGTGATCTTCACTTATATCTTGTTGTCCAGAGCTACTTAGTATTCTTCATTGATGCTATTTGTGCTATGTCGTGACCTCATTAGTGTTCTAGGCTCGCGTCTCTAGTCCGGTCTAGCCTAGGACCAGCATAGTACCGTTGTTGAGCGTTTATTCAACATTGCATCTTTGAATTGATTATTGCTAATCTTTTGCTACCATATATAGCCAACCCAGCTCCACATATTTCTACACCGTGTATATGTACGTTCCCCTGGCAATCGCTTTACACAATCTTCAGAGTTATTTGACACCGCTGGTTGCCTGTCACCACCTGCCGCATGGTAAGAACTTGTAAGATATTGATATTTGCTTTACTGTGAGCACTTTACAACCACATCCTAGTAGTTCATAGGAACATTATTCTCGAATTTTGTTTCTTGTTTCTACTAATCATGACAAGTTCCGGAGACAGAAGTTGTTGGACCACGGACACATCATCACCATCACTAGACTTGGGACAACACACACAAGCACATGGTCAGGTTATCTCTTTACCATCATTTGAGGGTAGATTTAATCCTGCTATTTATCTAGCTTGGGAGCTTGAAGTAGAGCAAGTTATTAGTCACCATGACTTTTCTGAACTTGAGTGAGTACGAGCTGCCACTAGAGCATTTACTGGTTTTGCTTCCGTTTGGTGGAGTGTGCATTGTAAGAAAAACATTGATAACCAACCCACAACTTGGAAAGATTTGAAAGATGTAATGAGACAACAATTTTTCCCTCCTTACTATCGTCGTGAATTGCTTCGCAAATTTGAACAATTTAAACAAGGCAACAACACTGTTCATGCTTACTACCAAGAGTTCAAATCTTATATGCATCATTGTGACATAGAAGAATCTGAGGATGATATAATGAATAGATTTTTTGGTGGTTTGAACCATGATATTCAGGCACGATTTCAATATATTCCTCGTTGCATTACTGGTATGTATGTTCGTGCTTGTACCTTTGAGAGACACTTACATGAGGACGCATTGGGTGACTACAACAACTACTATTCCAGTTCATGCTCACCACCACCCCTTGATTCCACCACCGTTGCACCTACTAGAGCAACCACACCTCAGATTGTGAGCGCGACATCATCTCAAGAGTATGGTACATTGCCATCATCCGTACCTACATCAGCTACATCTTTGCGAGAAGGTAACTGTAAAGATATTCATGATATAACTTCACATGAGAATGATGCATGCCTAGTTAACTTGAATACATCATGTGTTGAGTTACCTGTTGATTTGAGCGCATCACCTATTTTAGAGAATCATGTTACTGTCATGAATGCGTCATGTGATCAAACAACTGAAATACTAACAATTTTGAGTGCACCCAATGAATTAACTGTTGATGCAAAAGAACCAATGTTTACTCATTTTGATATGACCTCTAATCTTGGTGATGATTCTGTGTCAAATGACTTATTGCGTGTTTGCTTATTTAAGCATGTTGTAGCATGTAAATTTGATGCAATTAAGGTTTATTCACCAATTTTGGGATGGTTTAATGATGAATATTGTCAATCTTTTGATATGAATAAGAGCTTCACTTATATGTGCAAACTGAGTTGCAATATTTTCATGCCTTCTACTTCTTGTGATAATATTTGGGCTTTATATTTTATGGACTATGAAAGTTACTCATGTATACATGTGTCATATGTGCAAAAACTAAGGGAAGTAAAAATGGATGACATATACATATATAACATGTACACCTTGTCTTTTTTGTTAGCCACATTTCAGATTAAGCAACGCCGAGGACGACTTTGTTTTCAAGAAGGGGAGGATTATGGGAACATGACTGCCTTGGATATGACCAAAAATATTGCATACATGTATATTGGTGAGGTAATTTCTAATGCATACTATGCAACAATTTATTTATGTCATCCAGAACAAAAATACTTCACAAACTTTTGTGTCATGTCTAATTGCAGGTGTATGGGACATTTGTACAATCCACATATGAAGATAAGGGAAAAAATAGAAGTTTAGGTGCTGTTCAAAAAGTTCCTTCACGTCACTTTTTGGCCAAGAGAAGATAGAGTCCAAGTCTCTCACGTTCTGGATTCAGATTCGGACTGCACAGACATACCTGACTAAAAACGGCAAGAACTTTTTCATACGGACTTGGAATTGGGCGATTCTTTTTTTGTTGAAAAGTAGATTTCGTCCTCTTTCTAACCCAATTGGATTCACCGTTAATTTCGTCCGGAGTGTTGAGATATGGACGAAACAATCTGACGCTGCAGCAGAATCCGAGTCAAACAACAAGTCCAAAGGTGTTGCATCACCTCTACTTGGGCCCATGAGCCTTGTACGACCTAGGGTTGGTTTTAGGCTGCCTTGGGATGTCCTCCCGCCTCCTTGGCCGCCACCCCTTACTCCTATATAAGTAGATCCATCTAGTAGCTTTTTCCTGGGGATTTGTTTAATGAAAAGTGAGCCATTGCAACTTCGTGCACTTCGTTTGTGTCCAACGACCAGACCAAGACCGCTTACGGAACCCCACCATTATCAATACTTCATCTACATTCGCAATATTCAGATTGCAATCTCAGTTTCTTGCTTGTTCTTCGTTTGCTCGCAGGAAATAGGCCCTCGTGGTCAGGTTGATCGTGCTCCGGCATGGTCAATAACCATCGGAAGTTGGTTTACCGATTGCTAAGGCGCGACGTCTCGCACGTTCGTAGTTGAATTGTCAAGGTCGACTCCCATAGAAAACGATAGCAACCATCTCATCGAAACATCGGGACACCCTCGCCACTATCAAGTAGTATCAGTTTTCAGGTTGTTCGGTGAGAATTTTCAGTTTCTCCTAGATTAGATTTATTTTCTTACCTATTGTCCAAGAAAAAGCCACAAAAAAGTTACATCTATTCATCCTTTTGTCCAAGCCAGTCTGAGCCTTTGCAATTTTCTTTTCATTGTTTGCATTATTGAATTATCGGTTGCATCGTCATGTCGAGTTGCTGGTCTTAGTGTCTAGTTCGTTTAGAGTTTCGAGTTCTGTTCACATTAGTCACGTCGTCGCTGCATCGTTATCCCTTCCGCTGTCCACCACACCATCCATCAATTTCCACCACGTGCTACCCATAGTTAATTGTCACAATCATAGTTGAGGTCGTTCACATCTTCGTTTTATCCAATCTGCATCTTATCTAGTTTGTCCTAGAAAGAGGGACAAAAAGAGAGAGAAAAAAAAGAGAGAAAGAAAAGAAAAAAGTGTGAGGAAAAAAAGAGAAGAAAAAAAACAAAATTCGGATCTATATAGACTCAATCTCGTAGTTGAATTCGGATTGGAATCTGTTTTGCGCACTGTTCAGTAAAACAGACGTAACTTCCACATACGAAGTCCGTTTTGGCTCCGCGAGTACTCAAATGAAAGCTAGCGACGAGCCGCATCTAAATAGTTGCAGAAGCTTATTCATTATTTGGCACCTCAAATTCGGCTTCTAAATAGGTCTTTTTGCCCTCCGAAGTTCGCGACACAGCTTATTCCAGTTTTTCAAGCCAGTTTTAGAATTTTTTGACTCCTCATATCAACTCGGAATTGAGTGATTCTTTTTGCGTTTGAAAGCTTGGGTCAGTGCCATTCTTGAGAAAAGTTGTCCGAAAATTGGCTCAAACTTTTTAAGAGGAAAGTTGGAGAGAGAGTTGTTGTATATCCTGTTTGGCAGTTGTTTTTCATCATTATCTTTACTGCCGTTGTGATCTTCACTTATATCTTGCTGTCCAGAGCTACTTAGTATTCTTCATTTATGCTAGTTGTGCTACGCCGTGACCTCATTAGTGTTCTAGGCTCGCGTCTCTAGTCCGGTCTAGCCTAGGACCAGCATAGTACCGTCGTTGAGCGTTTATTCAACATTGCATCTTTGAATTGATTATTGCTAATCTTTTGCTACCATATATAGCCAACCGAGCTCCACATATTTCTACACCGTGTATATGTACGTTCCCCTGGCAATCGCTTTACACAATCTTCAGAGTTCTTTGACACCGCTGGTTGCCTGTCACCACCTACCGCATGGTAAGAACTTGTAAGATATTGATATTTGCTTTACTGTGAGCACTTTACAACCACATCCTAGTAGTTCATAGGAACATTATTCTCGAATTTTGTTTCTTGTTTCTACTAATCATGAAAAGTTCCGGAGACAGAAGTTGTTGGACCACAGACACATCCTCACCATCACGAGACTTGGGACAACACACACAAGCACATGGCTAGGTTATCTCTTTACCGTCATTTGAGGGTAGATTTAATCCTGATATTAATCTAGCTTGGGAGCTTGAAGTAGAACAAGTTTTTAGTAACCATGACTTTTCTGAACTTGAGTGAGTACGAGCTGCCACTAGAGCATTTACTCGTTTTGCTTCTATTTGGTGGAGTGTGCATTGTAAGAAAAACATTGATAACCAACCCACAACTTGGAAAGATTTGAAAGATGTAATGAGACAACAATTTTTCCCTCCTTACTATCGTCGTGAATTTCTTCGCAAATTTGAACAATTTAAACAAGGCAACAACACTGTTCATGCTTACTACCAAGAGTTCAAATCTTATATGCATCATTGTGACATAGAAGAATCTGAGGATGATATAATGAATAGATTTTTTGGTGGTTTGAACCATGATATTCAGGCATGATTTTAGTATATTCCTCGTTGCATTACTGGTATGATGTTCGTGCTTGTACCTTTGAGAGACACTTACAGGAGGATGCATTGGGTGACTACAACAACTACTATTCCAGTTCATGCTCACCACCACCGCTTGATTCCTCCACCGTTGCACCTACTAGAGCAGCCACACCTCAGATTGTGAACGCGACATCATCTCAAGAGTATGGTACATTACCATCATCCGTACCTACATCAGCTACATCTTTGCGACAAGGTAACTGTAAAGGTATTGATGATATAACTTCACATGAGAATGATGCATGCCTAGTTAACATGAATACATTATGTGTTGAGTTACCTGTTGATTTGAGCACATCACCTATTTTAGAGAATCATGTTACTGTCATGAATGCGTCATGTGATCAAACAACTGAAATACCAACAATTTTGAGTGCACCCAATGAATTAACTGTTGATGCAAAAGAACCAATGTTTACTCATTTTGATATGACCTCTAATCTTGGTGATGATTCTGTGTCAAATGAATTATTGAGTGTTTGCTTATTTAAGCATGTTGTAGCATGTAAATTTGATGCAATTAAGGTTTATTCACCAATTTTGGGATGGTTTAATGATGAATATTGTCAATCTTTTGATATGAATAAGAGCTTCACTTATATGTGCAAACTGAGTTGCAATATTTTCATGCCTTCTACTTCTTGTGATAATATTTGGGCTTTATATTTTATGGACTATGAAAGTTACTCATGTATACATGTGTCATATGTGCAAAAACCAAGGGAAGTAAAAATGGATGACATATACATATACAACATGTACACCTTGTCTTTTTTGTTAGCCACATTTCAGATTAAGCAACGCCGAGGACGGCTTTGCTTTCAAGAAGGGGAGGATGATGGGGACATGACTGCCTTGGATATGACCAAGAAGATTGCATACATGTATATTTGTGAGGTGATTTCTAATGCAAACTATGCAACAATTTATTTATGTCATCCAGAACAAAAATACTTCACAAACTTTTGTGTCATGTCTAATTGCAGGTGTATGGGACATTTGTACAATCCACATATGAAGATACGGGGAAAAGAGAAGTTTAGGTGCTGTTCAAAAAGTTCCTTCACATCACTTTTGGGCCAAGAGAATATAGAGTCCAAGTCTCTCACGTTCTGGATTCAGATTCGAACTGCATAGACATACCTGATTAAAAACGGCAAGAACGTTTTCATACGGACTCTGAATTGGGTGATTCTTTTTTTGTTGAAAAGTAGATTTCGTCCTCTTTCCAACCCAATTGGATTCACCTTCAAATTCGTCCGGAGAGTTGAGATATGGACGAAACAATCTGACGCTGCAGCAGAATCCGAGTCAAACAACAAGTCCAAAGGTGTTGCATCACCTCCACTTGGGCCCATGAGCCTTGTACGACCTAGGGTTGGTTTTAGGCTGCCTTGGGACGTCCTCCCACCTCCTTGGCCGCCACCCCTTGCTCCTATATAAGTAGATCCATCTAGTAGCTTTTTCCTAGGGATTTGTTTAGTTAAAAGTTAGCCATTGCAACTTCGTGTACTTCGTTTGTGTCCAACGACCAAACCAAGACCACTTACGGATCCCCACCATTATCAATACTTCATCTGCATTCGCAATATTCAGATTGCAATCTTAGTTTCTTGCTTGTTCTTCATTTGCTCGCAGGAAATAGGCCCTCGTGGTCAGGTTGATCGTGCTCCGGCATGGTCAATAACCCTCGGAAGTTGGTTTAGCGATTGCTAAGGCGCGACGTCTCGCACGTTCGTAGTTGGATCGTCAAGGTCGACTCCCACAGTAAATGATAGCCACCATCTCATGGAAACATCGGGACACCTTTGCCTCTATCAGTAGGCGCCCTCATAATTCATCTTGAATACGACGACGCCTCCCTGATGTTCTTCAAGGTCTTCGATGCTGAAGGACGCCGGCTGGAGTGCTGCCCCAAAGGGGGCAGTAGGGGCGACAAACCGGCGAGGACCTGGCTCGCCCGTCGGCCCTCCAGCAGCTCTTTAGGCAGCAGCAGAGGAACTGGGGAATCCAGCGGCTCCCACGAGCTTCTCGCGACTCCGGAGATGAGCGACGACAGCTACGAGCCTCCGAGCTCGCGCCGTGCTCGGAGCGGGGTAGCTGCGTCCAGCCGCCGTCGCCACTGATCTGGATAGGGTTGGCGCCAGTGGCGGGCAGCCCACTATTGATGATGGCATCACCTGCGGGGGCGCAGGCAACTAGCATTCCTTAGGATTAGCACCCTTTTTTCCTACGAAGAATCAAAGCAACACCCCGCAGGGGTATGTAAGGCGTCTGTTGTGTCTTTTGTGAATATTATATCCTTAATATGAAGCGATGCGAGGTGCTTGTCCTGTTCTGGCTAGGCTCCCCCTTTCTATCCTCACGAGGGCTTAGCGCTCTACGCCGACAGGTCCCAGTCCCCAAGCGGGCTTCAGCCGTCGCTGGTATGCCAGGTCGCGATGACGTGGTCAAGGCCAGGAGGTGAGCGGCCTGAGGTCCGGTAAGAGCCCCCGAGTCGCGATGCTCGGGAGGTCCCCTTTAGCGCCCAAGCAACCCCCGCTGGGCGAGAAAGAAAGGCAGCGTCATCGCGACAGAACCGCACTGAGCAAGGGTGAGGCGCTGCGTTGGTCCAACTTTTGTAAGGGCGTGACTTATGTTTTGAATCGGTGTAGTTCCTTGACAAGGCGCCCGATCCGGGAGGCGGTAGCCGAGGTGCCGCTGGGTTAGGTCCTCGCGAGCTTCTCCCCACTCCCCCGCACTATCCTTAATGCTCTACGTCCTCAGGTCCCGGTCCTCGAGCGAGCTCAGCCGCCGCTGGTATGACAGGTTGCGATGCCGTGGGTCAAGGCCAGGGGTGAGGGCTGGAGAGCCAGTAGGAGCCCATGAGTCGCGATGCTCAGGCGCCCCCCTTTTAACGTGCAAGCGCTTTGCATGAGAAATCCGTGATAAGCAGCAGGTGATAATCATGTGTACCAGATTAAGTGCGAAGAGCGAATGCATTTTAGGTTGGTGTAGGAAAAGCAAACACCGCTGAGACAGGCCCGAGCAGCTTGGGGATGATGCAGCTCGAGGGGCGCCTGATGAAGCTATGTACCTAGGATAGGGGCACGAACCTGTCCTAAGAGCCCTACCCAAGGACATCCTTAGAAGAAGTCACCTTTCAATCGACCTAAAGGTACCCACTCGACGGGTTCAAGACACTCGACCAAGAAGCTATCACTCGACCACAAAGCCAGCCACTCGACTACCAGGAGATCTAAAGTCACTCTGCAGGCAAACGGTCGGTCTTTAAGTAGCCTTTATGGTCATCATAGCACTTTATTAGGGGCGTTACCAATAACGCCCGACCTTAATGTACCTTAAACTGTGCATTACTGAGGGCAGGAGAGGGCTGGCGAACTCTATATAAGCCACCCCCCTCCTCAGTATCAAGGGTTCGCACCCCTGTCATTCTCACACTTATAATCCAGTCGACCGCCTCCGGGCACCGAGACGTAGGGCTTTTACTTCCTCTGAGAAGGGCCTGAACTCGTACATCTTTGTGTGCTTACAGTTTCTACATAGCTAAGATCTAGCCTCTCCATACTAACCCCCCTACACTACTGTCAGACTAAGAACCACGACAGTTGGCGCCCACCGTGGGGCAGGAATCTTAGCGCTTGATTGTAGGAGTTGCGTTTTTTCCGGTCTCCTTGATCATGGTTTCGTGCGGAGTTTTGGTGGAGGGCCGCGATATCCGTCTCGGCGCGCTTACGTTCATCGCCGACGACTCCGCTTGGCTTCAGGAGGCTCCACTCGACATCGACGCACTCCCCGTCCGCGGGGCGACGCATTTCCGCGCATGTGTTCGTGGCGTCCTCCTGCGGCAGCCGTCGACCTAGTATCGGTCGGCCCCCGTTTCATCTCCCCACATTGTCTCTCGCCGACGCAAGCGCTCCGGTCGGTTGAGACTTCAGAGGTGGGTGAGACATGCGGTGGCTCACTAGTCGGCCATCCCTCAAGTCGCGGCAATCGAGCCCGACGAATCTCTCTACGGCCTGTTCGACCTGTCGACTGGCTCCGCAGAGACCGCATCTGAATGCGACAGCAGTAACCCTGCGGCGGAGGTTCTGGCAATTGACAGGACGCGCAGCCCTCCCGGTTTTCCCCGTACCGACGGAGGCGCGGGTGGGGGCGACTCGCGCATCCCCACGAAGAATATCTCCCCGAGCCTCTCACGTCGCTGCAATGAGAGGAGCTTCGCCGCCGGAATAGGGATGCACTCCACACTCCTATTGTTGGAGAAACCCCCGAGGCCCGAGCCTTGGAGGACGCGCGCTTGGCTAACTTGGCCGAGCGCACTCGACTGGAGAATCTCCGGCAAGTACTCGACGAGAGAGCGCGTCAGCGGGCTCCCGAGTCCAGTCGACGTCAGCTCTTCCCGCCTACGCAGGTATATCGAACTCCCATTCAGAATTTGGCAGCCGCGGCCCGAATAGCAGAATCAATTCAGCCCTCCCAGTCAGAGGCTGGCAGGGGCTTGTTGCAGATCAGAGCATTGCTCCGGGCAGCAGGAAACCAGAATTCCGCTGTTTCTCAGTCGCGGAATAGGATCCACAGTCGGTCTGTTGCAGCGGATACAGTGCAGTCGGCTCACAGCCCAAGATCGCCCCCGAGGCGTGAGGGACGTGGAGACCGACATGATCAGTACAGAAGAAATGAGCAGTATGATCACCGACTCGATCGCGATGATCGGCGTCGAGTGCCAACCCCTCCCCCGAGGAGTGGGTCATATGCGCCTCGACAGCAGGATGATAGACGCCCTCACAGTGTTGGGCGGAGGATTCTAGTCGACCCTAGGGAACCAGGCTTTGATGCGAGATCCATCCTCGTTCAAAGTTTGGTCGACAGGAACAGGGCTCACCGAGAAGGCCATGACAGAGATGCGCCTACCAGCAGCAGAGTACATGTTTCAGGGCCAGAGTGTTTCAGTCGAGCTATCAGGGCCGCAGTGATTCCTCCCAACTTCAGGTTGGCGACTGGAGTCAGCAAGTTCACCGGCGAGTCTAAGCCTGACACTTGGCTCGAAGATTACCGAGTGGCTGTCCAGATTGGCGGCGGCAATGATGAGGTGGCTATGAAGCATTTGCCTCTCCTGTTAGAGGGCTTAGCCAGAGCGTGGTTGAATCAGTTAGCACCCAGCAGCATCGACACTTGGGAGGACCTCTCCCGAGTGTTTGTCACGACTTTTGAAGGAACATGCAAGCGACCGGCAGGCCTTACAGAGTTGCGGTCTTGCGTGCAGAAACCGAGTGAAACTCTGAGGGATTACATCCAGAGGTGGATCACTTTGCATCACAGAATCGAGAACGTACCAGATCACCAAGCAGTTTGTGCCTTTAAAGAAGGCGTCAAGAACAGAGAGCTGAATCTGAAGTTCGGTCGGACCGGAGAAATGTCTCTGAATCGGATGATGGAAATCGCCACCAAATACGCTAATGGTGAAGATGAAGATCGCCTCCGGAGTGGCAAGCAGAAAGCAGTCGCCCAGGAAACCGGAGGCAATTCCAGTCGGAAACAGAAGCGGAAGGCCGAGCCAGCCGCCCCTGGGGAGGCCCTGGCCATAACCCAGGGAAAATTCAAGGGAAAACCAAAGGGGCCCTGGAACCCCAAGAAAGTTAAAGATCAAGATGGAAATGATGTTTTGGATCTGCCGTGTCACATTCACACCAAGAATGATGAGGAGGGTAAACTCATTTACCCAAAACATACCACTCGACAGTGTCGGCTCCTGATCCGGTAGTTTCAGGGTAAACAGCCCAAAGACAAGGAAAAAGAGTCGGACAAAGTTGAGGACAAGGAAGATAGTGACGATGGATACCCCCAAGTCAATTCCACCTTGATGATTTTTGCTGATGTTGAAAGCAAAAGTCGACTGAAAGTCATTAACCGTGAGGTAAACATGGTTGCCCTGGCAACACCCAGTTACCTGAAGTGGCCTTAGACTGCCATCACATTCGACCAGTCTGATCACCCCACGCACATTGCCACCCCTGGGAGGCAAGCTTTGGTGGTCGACCCAGTTGTCGAAGGCACTCGACTGACCAAAGTCCTGATGGATGGTGGCAGCGGCCTGAACATTCTGTATGCAGAAACGTTGAAAGGGATGGGCATTCCGATGTCCAGGCTCAGTACCAGTAACATGAGCTTCCATTGGGTCATTCCCGGAAAGAAAGCCGAGTCACTCGGCCAGATTGCTCTTGATGTGGTTTTCGGTGATTCAAAGAATTACCGCAAGGAAAAGTTGACATTCGAGGTTGTGGACTTCCAAAGTGCTTACCATGCAACTTTGGGTAGACCAGCTTATGCACGCTTCATGGCTCGACCGTGCTACGTGTATCTCAAATTGAAGATGCCTGGCCCTAGAGGTGTGATCACTGTTACGGGCAACCAGAAGAAAGCAGAAGAGTGTTTTCAGAAGGGTTCAAAGATCGCTGACGCCCAGATGGCAGTGGTCGAGTTGCAGGAGTACCAGAAAACTGCAGATCCGAGTGAATTGCTACGAGCCAAGAAGCCTGCTTCAGAGTCAGCATTTCAGTCATCCGGCGAGACAAAGCCAGTCTGCATTCACCCGTCTGATCCCAGTGCAGCTCCGACTCACATCTCAACAACGCTCGACTCCAAATAGGAAGAAGCGCTCATCCAGTTCCTCCGTGAGAACTGTGACATCTTCGCATGGAAGCCTTCTGACATGCCTGGAGTTCCCAGGGGACAGGCTGAGCACCGTTTGCGAGTCGACCCGAAATTTAAGCCGGTGAAAGAACATCTTCGACGGTCCGCCGTCCAGAAGAGAAAAGCCATTGGCGAGGAGGTGGCTCGGCTACTAGCAGCAGAGTTCATTAGAGAGATTTACCACTCTGAGTGGCTCGCCAATGTTGTCATGGTCCCCAAGAAGGACAAGTCACTTCGTACGTGCATTGACTTCAAACATAACAATCGGGCCTGCCCGAAAGATCATTTCCCTCTCCCCCGCATCGACCAGATAGTCGACTCCACCGCGGGGTGCGAGCGTTTGTCTTTTCTAGACACCTATTCAGGGTACCATCAGATCCGTCTGTATGGACCCGACGAGATCAAAACAGCTTCCATCACTCCGTTCGGATGCTTCTGCTATGTCACCATGCCCTTCGGCCTCAAGAATGCTGGATCCACGTTCATGAGGATGATTCAGAAGTGTTTACTCACTCAGATCAGTCGGAATGTGGAAGCATACATGGATGATATTGTGGTCAAGTCACGAAAAGGTTCCGACCTACTGACTGACCTGGCCGAGACCTTTGCCAACCTCAGGAGGTATGATATCAAGCTCAATCCATCAAAGTGCACATTTGGAGTCCTAGGTGGAAAGTTGCTCGGTTTTCTCGTTTCCGAACGGGGAATCGACGCCAATCCCAAAAAAGTTGGCACCATACTCCGGATGAAGCGTCCCGAGCGTGTGCACGATGTCCAGAAACTCACAGGTTGCTTGGCCGCTCTAAGTCGATTCATTTCTCGTCTCGGTGAAAAGGCGTTGCCTCTTTACCGACTGATGAAGAAGTCTGACAAGTTCGAGTGGACTCCAGAAGCTGATGCAGCGTTTGCAGACCTCAAAGCTCTGCTCTCCACCCAGCCGGTGCTTGCTGCCCCAATCAGTAAAGAGCCTCTGCTGCTTTACATTGCAGCCACGGGACAAGTTGTCAGTACGGTACTTACGGTCGAGCGGGAAGAAGAAGGAAAGACCTTCAGAGTTCAGCGCCCAGTATATTATGTGTCCGAAGTTTTGACTCCTTCGAAGCAAAGATATCCCCATTACCAGAAGCTTGTATATGGGATTTACATGACCACAAAGAAGGTTGCACACTACTTCTCTGATCATTCCATTACAGTCGTCAGCGACGCTCCACTGTCAGAGATTTTGCACAACAGAGATGCAACTGGTCGATTTGCGAAGTGGGCGATTGAACTCCTTCCCTTAGATATCAAGTTCGAAGCAAAGAAGGCTATCAAGTCCCAAGCTATCGCAGATTTTGTCGCCGAGTGGATTGAACAGCAACTTCCGACTCAGGTTCACTCGGAGCACTAGACCATGTTCTTCGATGGATCTAAGATGCTGAATGGTTCCGGTGCTGGGGTAGTTTTGGTTTCCCCCCGAGGACATAAGCTCAGATACGTTCTCCAGATTCACTTCGATTCCTCCAATAATGAAGCAGAATATGAAGCACTTTTATATGGGTTGCGCATGGCCATTTCACTCGGCGTCCGTCGCCTCATGGTTTATGGCGACTCAGATTTGGTGGTTAATCAGGTGATGAAGGAGTGGGATGTCAGAAGCCCAGCCATGACTGGTTACTGCAATGCAGTAAGAAAGTTGGAAAATAAGTTCGAAGGGTTAGAGCTTCATCACATCCCCCGACTGAAAAATCAAGCAGCTGATGATCTGGAAAAGATAGGCTCCAAGAGAGAAGCCATTCCCAGCAATGTGTTTTTGGAGCACATTCACTCGCCGTCAATCCAGGAGGATCCTTTTACAGAAGAACCCCCGCAGCCGAAAAGTGCCACAGATCCGACTGAAGTCAAAATTCCTGTTGTGGTCGACCTAATCATGGAAGTCTTGACAACCACTCCCGACTGGACAGTACCGTACATTGCGTATATCTTGAGGAAAGAACTCCCAGAAGATGAGGAAGAGGCTCGACAGATCGTCCGTTGATCCAAAGCCTTCACAGTCATAAAGGGACAGTTGTACAGAGAAAGCGCGACTGGAATCGGCCAGAAGTGTATAGCGCCAGAAGAAGGTCAGATAATCCTTGATGATATCCACTCGGGGACCTATGGTCACCATGTGTCTTCTCGGACCATTGTGGCTAAAGCATACCGAGCGGGTTTTTACTGGCCCAGAGCAAATGAAATGGCGAAAGATATAGTTGACAAGTGTGAAGGCTGCCAGTTCTACTCCAACATGTCGCACAAGCCAGCGTCAGCTTTGAAGACGATTCCACTCGTCTGGCCCTTCGCTGTTTGGGGGCTGGACATGGTTGGACCACTGAGAACAGGCAGGAGCGGATTCACAAATGTGCTTGTAGCAGTGGACAAGTTTACCAAGTGGATTGAAGCTAAGCCTATCAAGAATCTGGATGCTAGCACTGCTATCAGTTTCATCAGGGAGCTAACGTTCAGATATGGAGTCCCACATAGCATCATTATGAACAATGGGTCAAACTTCGATTCAGACAAGTTCAGAGTGTTTTGCGCCTCTCAAGGCACACGAGTCGACTACGCATCGGTCGCACATCCCCAGTCGAATGGACAAGCTGAAAGGGCAAATGGTCTGATTCTCAAAGGACTAAAGCTTCGACTGATGCGTGATCTCAAGCACGCAGCAGGCGCTTGGGTCGACGAGCTTCCGTCAGTTCTGTGGGGATTGAGGACCACCCCGAACCGGTCGACTGGAAGAACTCCGTTCTTTCTGGTTTACGGAGCCGAAGCAGTCCTGCCGAGTGATCTACTTCACAATGCACCCCGAGTCGAGCTTTATACCGAGGATGAAGCAGAGCAAGCCTGGCAAGACGCAGTCGACCTCCTAGAGGAGGAGAGAGAAATGGCTATGATCAGATCGACCATTTATCAGCAAGACTTGCGTCGATTCCATGCCAGAAATGTGAAGAGTCGAGCCTTCCAAGAAGGAGATTTGGTCCTCCGAGTGGATCAACAGAAACCACACAAAATTGCTCCTACTTGGGAAGGTCCCTTCATCGTCACCAGAGTCCTCCACAACGGAGCATATCACCTCTACAATATTGATCGCCGGATCGACGAGCCTCGATCTTGGAACACGGAACTACTCCGCCCATTTTACACTTGAGTTCTCACTCAGATGAGATGTAATAAGAAAAACTTATGTAGTTTATTTTTATCAAAGACAAGAGTGTCCCAGTTCTTCCTGTAATTGCTGTCACTTTTGTTTGTGTACAAAATCCCGCAGTGGGTGGCTTAGTTGCAAATCCGTTTCGCCTAAGTTTGCAAAAAAAAATCCTACCGAGTGGTGAGCCAGACTCCCACTCGGGGGCTTAGCTGCAGCCCAATACTCGCCTAAGTGTTTGAAAATCCTACCGAATGGTGAGCCAGACTCCCACTCGGGGGCTTAGCTGCAGTCTAAGTACTCGCCTAAGTGTTTGAAAATCCTACCGAGTGGCGAGCCAGACTCCCACCCGGGGGCTTAGCTGCAGTCCAAGTACTCGCCTAAGTGTTTGAAAATCCTACCGAGTGGTGAGCCAGACTCCCACTCGGGGGCTTAGCTGCAGTCCAAGTACTCGCCTAAGTGTTTGAAAATCCTACCGAGTGGTGAGCCAGACTCCCACTCGGGGGCTTAGCTGCAGTCCAAGTACTCGCCTAAGTGTTTGAAAATCCTACCGAGTGGAAAGCAAACCTCGCACTCGAAGGCTTAGCTGCAGCCCAGTGCTCGCCTAAGTGTATAAAAATCCTACCGAGTGGAGAGCAAACCTCCCACTCGGAGGCTTAGCTGCAGCCTAGTGCTCGCCTAAGTGTATAAAAATCCTACCGAGTGGAGAGCAAACCTCCCACTCGAAGGCTTAGCTGCAACCTAGTGCTCGCCTAAGTATATAAAAATCCTACCGAGTGGAGATCAAACCTCCCACTCGGAGGCTTAGCTGCAGCCCAGTGCTCGCGTAAGTATATAAAAATCCTACCGAGTGGAGAGCAAACCTCCCACTCGGAGGCTTAGCTGCAGCCCAGTGCTCGCCTAAGTGTATAAAAATCCTACCGAGTGGAGAGCGAACCTCCCACTCGGAGGCTTAGCTGCAGCCCGGTGCTCGCCTAAGTATATAAAAATCCTACCGAGTGGAGAGCAAACCTCCCACTCGGAGGCTTAGCTGCAGCCCGGTGCTCGCCTAAGTATATAAAAATCCTACCGAGTAGAGAGCAAACCTCCCACTTGGAGGCTTAGCTGCAGCCCGGTGCTCGCCTAAGTATATAAAAATCCTACCGAGTAGAGAGCAAACCTCCCACTCGGAGGCTTAGCTGCAGCCCAGTGCTCGCCTAAGTGTATAAAAATCCTACCGAGTTAAGAGCAACCCTCCCACTCAGGGGCTTAGCTGCAGCCCAGTGCTCGCCTAAGTACGGCAAGATGCGAATCGACTGTTACCTTTTCCTTCGGTGCTGCACCACAAATACGAAGTTATTTCGAGTGAAGATTAAGTTCCACTCGACAGATAATTCACGAAGACATTCAACGACAAATCAAGTTCGGATAAGACCCAAAGGTCCCAGACTTTAGATCAAAGTACTCGAGCCCTTGGCTCGACAGAGTTTAACGGTTACAGAATCCACTCGGCATTCCGAGGCAAATTTAAAGGGAAGCATTAAAGTTTTTCACTCCTCAGGCGGAGGGCTGGAAGGGGCGACGAACTCGTCCAAATCAATCCCGTCTGCGATACGGGTGGCAGCAGCAATGAAAGTCTCCATGAAGTCTTGAAAGCTGAGCTTCCTGGTATTGGCAACCTGAATGGCAGCCAACTTCTCCTCTCGCACCTCCTTGCAGTGGACGCGAACCAGAGACAGGGCAACATCAGCACCACACCTTGCAGAGGACTTCTTCCATTCCGTCACTCGACCAGGGACGTCATTCAGTCGAGTCATCAGGGACTCGAGATCATTCGAAAGCGTCGCCCTGGGCCAGAGAGACGTGTCGATCCGCGACACTGCAACCTTCAGTCGAGCCAGATAATCAACCACGCTGGCAATGCGGGACTCCAGGCGGAGCACATTCATAGCAGCCTCGTCCTTCACGAGTGAATTGGCAGGGTCCAACCTTGGCTCAAGTCGACTGGTCTCCTCTTCAAAGTTCTGGTAGAATCTACAAATGACAGTTCAGGTATAAGGCAGCGGCTCTACACGAGTTCGGTTACTGCAAGCCAGTCGAGTGAAAATTGTTACCTTCGAGCATGATGAACAACTTCTTGGCAAGTCCCCCGAGATAAACCTCAAGATCGTTCTTCTTCCCCACCAGTTCGCCTGCCTAGTCATTCAGAGCAATCTTGTCGTTCTTCAGTCGGCTGACCTCCTTATTAGCTGCGTCGAGAGCAGCTTTTAGTCTGGAGTTCTCATGTTCAAGAGTAGAGACTGAAGCCAGCTTTTCTTCAGCAAGCTTTGTTTTGTTCAAGGCCTCCTTCTGCGCTTCGGCAAGATCTTGATCCTTCTTCTTCAGAGCTTCTTCCAGTTGATCTGCGGCACGTCGAGTGCGATCAACATCAAGGATTGACAAAAAGGAAAAAGTCACTCGTCAAGAATGGTAGACCTCACCAGCCATACCTTTTGCCTCTTCTCGAGCCTTCTGCAAGTTCTCTTGAGCAAGTTTTAAGTCAAGGTTGAGCTGGATCTGTTGGTCCTTCAACTCAGTGAAGCGAGCCGCAAGTTCACAGGATTTCTACGAAAAAACCAGTCGACAAACGTCAAGGATAGGTTGCTTCCGAGTAACCAAGAGACAATAGTAGCGTTTCTAAGACTACAGCCGAATCAAAACATTCGACAGCAGTCTCGGGGACTACACCCAGTGGGTGCACTTAGCGTGCCCCCACTGGTTCGACCAAAAAAAAAGTCGACTGCCCGCAGTCGACCAGATACAGTTCCATTCGACATGGCCCGACCAGACCGAGTGAAGAAGTACAAATACAACAACACAATATAAAGACTACAGTCGACTGCCAGCAGTCCACCGTAGTCTCGGGGACTACACCCAGTGGGTGCACTTAGCGTGCCCCCACTCGTCCGAAAGTTCACAGACACACCCAGTGGGTGTACAGATATAAAGATCTTCAGAAAAGAGATTCTTTGAACAACATATTGCAACAGACCAAGTGTTGAGTCGACTGACCTGGACGTTGCTCTGAAGAACCGAACTCGCGTCATACGCCGCTTGGCTGGCGTCCCGAACCACTTTCACTTGCTCCATCATGATTCCCGCCTGGCGTATAGCCTCTTTTGCGGCACCCACTTGGTCCTCTGGGACAGGGTATGTAGCAAAAAGCGAAGGCGGATTTGCAGTCGACGCCGAAGGCCGCACGCTCGTTAGAGGTTCAGCGAAAGTCACGGAAGTCCGAGTGGTATCACCACCGTCCCGAGCTACAGCCTCAGACGCCGGAGCAGATTGGGGAGTCCTGCCAGTCGACGCCCTCTGGTTCCTTCTTACTCTCAGCGGCTCGTCGTCTTCGTCATCTGCTAGGTTGATAACATGAGGGGGAGCTGCAGGAAAAGTCAATCGACCAGAGTTACAAGAAATATTCAGTCGACTCAAGGCAGAACATCAGTAATCGTACCTGGGTTGGAAGTAACAGCATCTTCCATCTCTTGATCTCCGTCCTTGGCAGAAATCTCAGAAGTAGCAGCACTACAAATTTCAGAAGTCAGTCAGTTGCCTCAATGAATCGACCAAGGATCTGTCCACAGTCGACAAAGGAAAACAAGTCTTATTATTACCCAGAAATGGTGGGGACAGTCATCTTCATCTTGGGCAGAGCCTTGGGCGGCTTGTATGGCATCGCGCGTGGGTGCTTGGGAGCCTTTTCAGTCGGCGTAGTAGAAGAGGTCCGAGGGCGTTTCGATGACTACCCAACAGGAGCAGTCGCCTTACCACGTTCCCTCGCAGGATCGTGCGTAAGCTTGGATCGCCTCTCCGAGCGGGGGGTTCAACTTCCTCCTCCTCCTCTTCGCTGGAGTCGACGTCGTCATCTCCCTCTCCTTCGCCATCGGATTCCCACTCGCCGTGTTCGTCTCCGCTCTCACCTCCGCTCGCCTCCCCTTCCGCGGTCGGCTCCTGTGCCTCGTTGGGCGTCGAGTACATCTCCGTAGTTTCCTGGGAAACAAAAGACAAAACAAAAGTTAGTCGACCAACTCAAAGAAGACCAACGATGAAAGCAAGATCCCAATCAAGAACATAAGGGCAGACCTGGTCCACTTTGTATGTGTTGTCGAGTGGAGGAACCCTCCTGGCTCCTCGGGGGTTGTCTTTGTTTCCTGTGATACTCGACGGCCACCCTTCCAACATCTCGTCGGTGACCTCCTCTGGCTGGATCTGAGTGGTGTCTTCAAGACCCGAATACAGCCACATCGGGTGGTCACGAGCCTGAAGCGGTTGGATGCGCCTCCGAAGGAAGACCTCTAGCAGGTCCATTCCCGCCACGCCCTCGCGGACAAGCCGAACCACTCGACCAACCAACACTTTGACTTGCGCCTTTTCCTACGGCGCCACTTTCAGAGAAGCGGGTTTCTGAGCTCGGTCTAGAGAGAAAGGGGGAAGCCCAGTCGACTGTCCTGGGGTCGCCTGGTCTTTACAGTAAAACCAGGTCGCCTGCCAACCACGGACCAACTCGGGGAAAGTGATGGATGGAAAAGAACTTTTCCCCCTCGTCTGGATCGCCAGGCCTCCGCACAGCTGGATCACCTGCGTTCTTTCGTCACTCGACTTGGCCTTCTTGACCGATTGAGAACGGCACGTGAAGAAATGCTTAAAGAGTCCCCAATGGGAGCGGCAACCCAGGAAACCCTCACACAAGGAAATGAAAGCGGCAAGATACACGATAGAATTGGGAGTGAAGTGGTGGAGCTGCGCTCCGAAGAAGTTCAGAAAGCTCCGGAAAAAAAGGATGAGGCGGCAGAGATAACCCGCGATCGATGTGGGTGGCGAGGAGGACACACTCACCATCAAGAGGTTGGGGCTTGACTTCCTTCCCCGGGAGACGTGCAGCTTTGTGGGGAATGACTCCTCCCTCAACCATATCATCGAGATCTTCCTGCCGAATCACCGTCGGCATCCAGTCGCCCTGGATCCAGCCTCTCGGCAGAGCAGTCCATGAGGAAGATCAGCCCCGAGCGGACTTCTTCCCTTTCCCCTGGGCCGCCGCCTTCTTCGCGCGCTCCAGAGCGGACGTCTTGTCCTTCCCCATCGCCGCCGGCAAATCTCGAACGGGCCTGCGGCACTAGGATGAGAACGGAGGTGGCGAAAGACCTTGCGAAGGGAGAAAGAAAGGAGAGAGCACACTGTTCGGAAACCCCGAGCCGGCGGCTTATAAGAGGTCGCTTCTGAGTAGCTGACTGGTAGGCCCAGGCTATCCCGTCAAATCCCGCAGCAGATGCGCGCGCTGTACGTGGCGAAAAAGGTGGCACGGAAATCGAGGAGCTTCCGTCTTATCACATCCGATTACCGCGGCCGCTCCCGTCCCGCGCGCTTCCCGAAATTCAAATCCCGCGAAATCCGCGAGTTGCAGAACAATTCATCAGGCAGAAGATCCCTTTCACACCATCATTCAGAATGACATAGACAAGGAAATTCACTCGACGAAAGGCCTGGAATGGATCAAGGCGACTGAAAAAAGTTGACGACATCATCCATGACGATTGATCCAAAACAAGGCACCCATGTAGCACAAAGAACCAGTCGGAAAGATCTCCAACCCTTTCCTCACTCTAACCTCGATCCATACGGGGGCTAATGATGAAGCTATGTACCTAGGATAGGGGCACGAACCTGTCCTAAGATCCCTACACAAGGACATCCTTAGAAGAAGTCACCTTTCAATCGACCTAAAGGTACCCACTCGACAGGTTTAAGACACTCGACCAAGAAGCTATCACTCGACCACAAAGCCAGCCACTCGACTACCAGGAGATCAAAAGTCACTCTGCAGGCAAAAGGTCGGTCTTTAAGTAGCCTTTATGGTCATCATAGCACTTTATTAGGGGCGTTACCAGTAACGCCCGACCTTAATGTACCTTAAACCCTGCATTACTAAGGGCAGGAGAGGGCTGGCGAACTCTATATAAGCCACCCCCCTCCTCAGTATCAAGGGTTCGCACCCCTGTCATTCTCACACTTATAATCCAGTCGACCGCCTTCGGGCACCGAGACGTAGGGCTTTTACTTCCTCTGAGAAGTGCCTGAACTCGTACATCTTTGTGTGCTTATAGCTTCTACATAGCTAAGATCTAGCCTCTCCATACTAACCACGACAGCGCCCCCAATAAGGCAAGTAAAGAGCGTAAGCAAAACGGATACATGTCGCAGGGACGGACCCACGCGGCCTGGGAATGATGCGGCCCTGCGGGCGCTCCCAGCTAAAAACGGAACTTAGAAGGATGTCACCTGGTGCTGTTTGAAGATGAAGTGACGCTGAAGAAGCGAGTGACGCGCAGTGAAGACGTCGACCCTCATGAGCCCCCAGGCCCAGGAGCCTCGGGAGGCTCTGGGGGCACAGGCGGGTCCTCGAGGGCCATCTCCATCGCCGCCAGGACCGCCCAATGCCAAACCTCATGAGCCTCCAGAATGCTCCTCAGCACGCGCTGATGAGCGGCGACCGCATTCGGCAGGCCGAAGGGCATGCGGACGTAGCTGTGAGGTGGACCCTCGCAATGCCCTGCGCGCGAAGGCTATAGGCGCTCCTGAGATGCAGCTCGGTTGAGCCCCGGCACGTCGATGCAGACGCGCAGCCCCCATCCCCGCCTAGATGTGGGGGGCATGGTGGGCAAGCGGCGGCTGTCGCGCATGACTCTTGACTCCTGTAGCTCCTGGGTGTTTCTTGCGATGAACTCCTGAGGGTTTGGTCTTCCTTGTCTTGTGCCTTCCTGAAGGAAACGTGCCTGAAAGCACCCTTCCAAGTGATGCCCGAGCGCCTCCCTCGCGATCTTGGCAAGGTCGTTAGCTCTCCAAGGAAGAGCCCCCGAGCCCTGCCTGAGGAGGGCGCCGAGCGCGCCTTCCTATGCGCGAGAGTGGGGCGCCCCCTGATTGGGCGCAGATCCTGACGCAACACCTCCGGAGGCGCCTTCCTCTGTATGGCTTGGGCCAGGCGAAACCTTCTTCTTCTTGAGGGTCTCCTCGGGAAGTCTTCCGCTCTCGCGATCTGGGTCTTCGATTGTTGCGGCTTGGAACGCACGCTCAAGTGAACACACTGCGTCTCTTTCTTCACAAGGAATGGTGATGACTCCACCCCTTCCCGGCATCTTGAGGATGTTGTATCCATGGTGAGTCACTGCCATGAACTTGGCCAGGGCTGGGTACCCGAGGATGGCGTTGTACGACAGACGAATGTGGGGGACGTCAAAGTCGATGAGCTCGGTGCGGTAGTTGTTGCGCTGCCCGAAGGTGATCGCAACGCGAACTTGCCCTATTGGAATAGTGGAACCATCAGTGACTCCTGAGAAAGGCTTGGTTGGCTGAAGCTGATCATACGGCACTTGAAGATCGTCGAACGTTTCGACGGACAGGACGTTGAGCCCTGCCCCACCGTCAATGAGGGTCCTGGTGACCTACACGTTGCTGATGACTGGGGAGCAGAGCATAGGGAGGACTCCAGCCGTTGCCGCGCACTTGAGCTAATCTGCTGAGCTGAACGTGATAGCGCACGCAGACCACCTGAGAGGGCGCGTTGCCTCAAGCGTGGGGAGGACTGCATTCACCTCGCGAGCAAACTGCTTGAAGATGCGCTGTGAGGCTGGCGCCTGCGCGCCGCCCAAGATGCAAGCAATTGCGTGTGGCTCCTGGAAGCCCCCAGCCCCCTCGTCCTGATGCTAGTCTTCGTGCCTCCTTGGTGGTGGCGGCAGAGGAGGAAGGCCTGCGTTGCCGCGTGGTCGATCCTCGCGAGGTTGATCCCTCCAGCCTTCCTCGTGAGGCTGGTCCTGCCAGTGATCCTCGCGAGGTCGGTCACGCCACCCTTGGCGAGGGCCACGGTCTTCCCATCGTCCTCCACCTCTTCCTCCTCCTCGGCCATAGCCCCTGTCGTTGCGCTCGGGGCATCGGCCGATTCGCCCATCTCGCACAGCTCTGAGCTCTTGACATTCGTTGGTGTCGTGGGTGTGGAGGTCGTGGTACACGCAGTATCGGCTGCCCTTGGATGACTCAGGCTGATCCTTGCCTCGCTTGGTGTCCGGTTCTGCTGCAAGCACGGCAGCCCCTTGCGCTTCACGTCCTTGGCTTTGGGCTTCTTTTCTTCTGGGTCGGCTGCCGGGAGTTCGAGGATGGAGAGACGCCCTTCCTCGGCCCTGGCGCACTTGGTCTCTAGGTTGAACAGCTCCAGGGATGTGCATAGGTCTTCATGCATTGCTAGCTCCTCCTTCATCTTGATGTCGCGTACATCATCGGAGAAGGCCGAGATGATGGCTTCTTCAGTCACCTTGGGGATCTTGAGGCGAGCGTTGTTGAAGCGCTGGATGTATTTCTGCAGGGTCTCCCCTTGTTGTTGCTTGATGCGGCACAGGTCGCTCACGGCCGGGGGCCGGTCGCGAGTACCCTGGAAGTTGGTGATGAAGCGAGTGCGCATCTCGTCCGAGGAGGAGATCGTGCTAGGAGCCAGGTTCAGGAGCCAGGTGCGGGCACCGTCCTTGAGCGCCATGGGAAACCAGTTCGCCATGACCCTTTCATCTCTGTTGGCGGCTTCGATGCACAGCTCAGGAACTCCGCAGGGTCCGCTGTGCCATCGTAGTGAGGGGGGAGGTCAGGCTTGAACTTGCCTGACCATGCGACGCCGCGCAGCTCGGGGGTGAGGGCGCGGCAGCCTGCTGTGGCCACCGACGCCTTTTGCTGGTGTTGGGCTTGCTCCTGGGGATTGCCGTGCACCGCCGCTTGGAGCAGCACGGGGTCTTGGCATAGGGGTGCAGGGACGCGATCTTGGGGACGAGGGATCTCCTGGCAGCTCCTTTCTTGCTGTGCTGGCGCAGGGTGCAGGGGGCCTCGCCCTAGGGCTGCACGCCTTGGAGCCAGGGCGCCTTCTTGGGGAGGAGGTGGTGGAGGCACCTCCTGATCCCCGCCCCCTGCGCGGAACGGAGGGCGAGGCAGCGAGAGGGACCACAAGGGGGAGCCCCCTGCGGCGCTGACAAGCTCGGTAATGCGGGCGAGCCAGTCCTCGTAGAGGTCGTCGACGGGTCCGTAGTGCAGGAGCTCTCTTGCCAGGAGCAGCGAGGCGTGCGCATCCATGGGAGCGCGATGGGCGTGGGATGACGAGCCAGCTGGGGCCAGCGATGGGGTGGCGGTGCCGCCATCCCACTGCACCGAAGGATGCTGAGACGAGGCCTGCTGTTCGTTCCCTGCCGGTCCGATCGCGGCGTTGGCGGCAGGCGACGGGGAACGACGAGGGCGGCCGCCGACAGGCGCCATCTGGGCGACGTGAGCGGCGCGAGCCCGACGAGCGTCAGCCATGGACACGACGGAAGATCAGGCGCGAACCGCGGAAGAAAGATTCCGGCGCACCCCTACCTCGCGTGCCAAATGTCGGATTTCGGGTTCCGACAGACCCTTGAGGTTCGAACACTGGGGTGCACGCGGAAATCTCTCCCCTACCGTTCTTCGTCCGATCCCCCGAGCGATCTAAGCTGGAAAATGATGAACAACACAAGGGACATGAGATTTATACTGGTTCGAGCCACCGTTGTGGTGTAATACCCTACTCCAGTGTGTGGTGCGGTGGATTGCCTCGGGGGCCGATGATGAACAGTACAGAGGAAGAACAGCCTCGCGAGAGGTGTTCTTGAGTTGGTGCGATGAACTGCTCGGTTGAGTTCAGTCGCCTCCCTATCTCTCTCTCTCTACTTGGGCTCTATTAGATTTCTCCTCCCCTACTCTGTGGTGGCTAGCTCTATTTATAGAGGCCCTGGGCCTCTCCCCAAATAATGAGCGGGAAGGGCGCCAACAATTGGCCATTTCGAAGGGGAACATCTAGTACAAGTTATCCTGACTAAAGGTGGTCTTCGGCTGCCAAAAGCACCGGTGGTGACGCCGTCTTGGGCTCCATGGTGACCTCCGTCTTGCCGTCCTGCTGGTCTTGGTCTCGTTGCACCAGAATGGTAACCTTTTCCTGATGCCTTGGCCTGTGCTTGCCCCCTTTGCACCGAAAGGTAAAGAAGGACTCTGCGCAGGCTGGCGCCCGCCTGGTCTTGATTCATCATGGCTTGCGTCACGGGCTCCTCGCGAGGTGCCCCTGCCTTGATCTCTCCGCCTCCTCGCGAGCCTGCCTGATGAGGCTGCCTCTGAGGAAGCTCCCTGTTGTCCGTCCCGCGAGGCTTGGCCCCTCGCGGGGATCTTGGTCTTGAGCTGATGAAGATGGGCCGCGCTGGGCCCCCACTCGAGCCACGCCGCAGGCCGTAGGCAGGCATGTCTGGGGACCCCCGTTCCCAGAACACCGACAGTTTGAGAGGTGAATTGAACATCATTGATGCTTCAAACTTGGAGTAGGAACTCCATTTGGATACATGCAAGGCATGAGTCTTTGAGTAATCCTTGATATTCCTTTCATGATGTTATCTATATGTCTTGGATATTCTTGCACCCTTGCATGCTATCTAACCATTGTAGGTACTCGGATGAATCTAAATCCATGAAATTGCAACTCACTCATATCTTGAGCAATTTCTACATCACCAAGTCTCTACACAATGGTGGTTGAAGACAAGGAATCACAAAACCCTTCAAATATATCCTTTGACAAATTCTATGTTAAATCTTATGATTGTCATTTCGGATACACAAGTGCTCATCCTTGCAAAACTAACCCATGTAGGTAGATGAACTCAATTCCAAGTGGTGCTCCCAACTCTTGATGAGCTACATCAACCTTGAGCTACCCACACAAGTTCGACTACATGATCAAGATCATCACCACCACCCAAGGTACGTTATTCCATCTTAGAGAAGCTTTACTCCAAATCATGGGGCAAAGCAACTCAACAAGATGTGAATACATCAAGATGCTTAAACGAAAAATGGTAATCCCATTTTGAGCTTAAACGATGAGTATGACCTATGGTCAAGTGACCTCACTTGACTCCTAAGTCAATATACTCTAACATAGGTGACTTTGTCACCGCCCAATTCTAGATGAAGTTCTCTTGTGTTTCCTCTTGCATTTATCTCATGATATGTGTTTCCCCTTTCAAAAAAAACCTTCATCTAGATCTTTTCTTTTCTTTTCTGCATTTTCTGCGTCAAATTCATTGCAATCTTTCAGCTAATTCCTTGCAAATCCTTGTGAGATCTTAATTGCCTAGTGAGCTGACGTGTCAAGTGTTTTCTCTGTAATGAACTCGGTCACACCGGTTTGTTTTCTTCGGTCCAACCGAGATCTTTCGGCGCCATCGGAGCACACAACTCGGTGCTACCGATTGCAGTATAGGAAAGACAGCTAGCCACTTATTCCTGCATTCATTCTGCTCCAGTTCCACTCAATGACTCTTGTCCTCTACTGTAACGCCCAGGATCCGATGCGCCAGGTGTCTGGCAGTTATTCACCGTCGTTACCATGTCATCTACTTGCGTGTTGCATTTTGCCATGTCATCATGTACATCTCATTTTGCATACGTGTTCGTCTCATGCATCCGAGCATTTTCCCCGTTGTCCGTATTGCAATCCGACACTCCTATGTCCTCCGGCGCCCCCTTTTGCCTCTTTTCATGTGCGGGTGTTAAACTTTCTCGGAATAGCTCGAGGTTTGCCAAGCAGCCTTGGTACACCACCGGTAGACCGCCTGTCAAGTTTTGTGCCATTTGGAGTCCGTTTGATACTCCAACGGTTAACCAGGGAACCGTAAATACCTTTTTTGGGTTGCAGCCCAACACCCCTCCAAAACAGCCCAATAACCCATCCAAGTCACCTCCATCCTCTCGGTCATTCGATCACGATTGCGTGGCCGAAAATCGCACTCCATTTGGGGCCTCCTAGCTCCCTCTACCTATAAAAACACCTTCCCCTCTGAAATTCGCAGTCCAAACCTACCCTAACCTTCCCCGCCGCCGCCGAACATTTCATCCCGCGCCGACGGACGCGTCCGCCCGTTACCACCGCCGCGCCCGCACCAGTCTCAGCCTGCCACGTGGCGCACTGCACCCGCCGCCGCGCCGGCCCGCTCGGCCCGCGGCGGGCCCCCGCGAGCCTGCGCCCCGCGCCTCGCCCCACCGCCGAGCACCCGCGTCGCGGCGCCTCCTCCTCGCCGCCCGGCTCGCGTCCCCACCGCCGTCTCGCCTCGCCGCCACCCGCCGCCGTCCCGCTCCGGACGCCGCCGCCGCCCGCTGCTCCGGCCAGATCCGGCCACGGGAGGGCCGGATCCGGTGCCCCCGACTCCTCCAACGAGCTCTCCTACTCCGGCCGTCGTCCTCCCCTTCTCCGGCGAACCCCATCCGACGAACCTCGTAAACCGCGCGTCCGGATCTGGATCTGAGAAGACCTAGGGTTGACCCCGATTTCTTTAAATCATTTTATTTTGCATTATATTTCCCTGTTCATTGCATCATAACTCCCTGCATATAGCTCCGTTTCATGCATAAGATATATCGAAATGTTCATCGGGATGTGCTCTTCAATTTGTTCCATTGTTTCATGCTTGTTTGAGTCCATCTTGATGGCCTAAACATCGTTGCAAGAGTGCTATAAATTGTTGTCTGCTGTAGTTTAACAGAACATGCTCATTTGTCATTTTTGCTACATTTATTGTGGGCATCTTATGGGCATGGTCTCTACATATGTTTTGGACTATGCCATGCCATAGTTACAGGGGTGTATGCCATGTATTTGTGTGATCAATATGGTGACTAGCACAAGCATGCAAACTAGGTTTCGTGATGTTGCTGTTTTCAGGGACTTAGGATTTTCCTAAGTGATTGTTCTGCTGTTATTTTTATGTCATGTATTCATGTTGCTACAGAGAGATCCATGCTTCGTTTGAGTATGTTAAGTAAGGATGTTTTGTACATATGAATGTGTTCTATCCACCAATGCCTTTTTTGACAATTATGGAGTGCCCTAGCATGACACAATCTTGCTCTACTTTTGCTATAAAATGTTCCTGGCAGATTGTTTACGTGTTAATCAATTTTGCCAAGGTTGTTGTAGTTGATCCATGCGTGCTATGAGGTTGTTCTTGCCATTTTTAGCTTCTTGAGCATGGCTTCTTGCTGCTAGTATGCTTAGTTTATTATAAAATTCCTTGAGGTGAGTTAATCGAGCTCGTGAAATGCCTTCATGATGTTGTTTTTGCCATGTCCAGTTTTCTGCCCAAGTCTGAAATCTGTAACGAACCTTGCTATGTTTACATGGGTGCCATCATATCTTCTAATCCTTTTTGGCTCATGGTCAGTAAGGTACTTTTTCCTATGCTTTGAGTAGATTCATGCCATGCCTTGTTTTGCTATGTTATGTTCCTGTAGCATGTTGTTTGTTTGCTCTAAACATGGCTTCCTGATGTTAATTTCTGGCATGTTATTTTCACTAAGTCTGTGAAGCTGGTATCTTTTTGCACTTTTGCCATGCTTGTTTGAACCTGTTCTTGTGTGATTTAGCCGTATCTCAGTGTTCATCTTTTGTCAAGCATCTTCAGCACATCACTTCCATATGCTTTGTTGGTATGTTCAAGTGCAGTAGTTTAGTTTCTTGTTCCATGCTAACTGGCATCATGCTTTTAATCGCAGAATTATGCCATCCTTGTTTTGCATCGCCCGTGATTTGATTGTTGGTCCTTTGCTTGTGTTCTTGCTTTGGGTAGAGCCAGGAGACGAGTACGTGAACGAGGAACCTGTTGAGAACGCTTACGAGGATCAAGCTTTCGACAACACTAAGAACTTTGCAGGCAAGATGACCATACCCTCGAAATCACTTCTATCTTTGCTTGCTAGTTGCTCGCTCTTTTGCTATGCCGCGATACCTACCACTTGTTATATCATTCCTCCCATGTTGCCATGTCAAGCCTCTAACCATCCTTTCCTAGCAAACTGTTGTTTGGCTAAGTTACCGCTTTGCTCAGCCCCTCTTATAGCCTTGCTAGTTGCATGTGAAGATGAAGTTTGTTCCATGTTGGAACATGGATATGTTGGTATATCACAATATCTCTTATTTAATTAATGCATCTATATACTTGGTAAAGGGTGGAAGGCTCGGCCTTATGCCTGGTGTTTTGTTCCACTCTTGCCTCCCTAGTTTCCATCATACCAGTGTTATGTTCCTTGATTTTGCGTTCCTTACACGGTTGGGTGATTTATGGGACCCCCTTGACAGTTCGCTTTGAATAAAACTCCTCCAGCAAGTCCCAACCTTGGTTTTACCATTTGACCACCTACCACCTATACTTTTCCCTTGGGTTTTCGCTAGCCCGAGGGTCATCTTTATTTTAGCCCCCCCCCCCGGGGCGAGTGCTCCTCCGAGTGTTGGTCCGAACCAAGCAGCCTACGGGGCCACCATGGGGAAACTCAAGGCCTGGTTTTACTCGTAGCTTGACTTATCCGGTGTGCCCTGAGAACGAGATACGTGCGACTCCTATCGGGATTTGTCGGCACATCGGGCGGCTTTGCTGGTCTTGTTTTACCACTGTCGAAATGTCTTGTAACCGGGATTCCGAGACTAATCGGGTCTTCCCGGGAGAAGGAATATCCTTCGTTGACCGTGAGAGCTTATGATGGGCTAAGTTGGGACACCCCTGCATGGTATCATCTTTCGAAAGCCGTACCCGCGGTTATGAGGCAGATGGGAATTTGTTAATGTCCGGCTATAGAGAACTTGACACTTGACTTAATTAAAATACATCAACCGCGTGTGTAACCGTGATGGTCTCTTCTCGACGGAGTCCGGGAAGTGAACACGGTGTGGGTTATGGATGAACGTAAGTAGTTTCAGGATCACTTCTTGATCACTTCTAGCTTCACGACCGTGCTTTGCTTCTCTTCTCGCTCTCTTTTGCGTATGGTAGCCACCATATATGCTTAGTGCTTGCTGCAGCTCTACCTCATTACCCCATCCTTCCTATAAGCTTAACTAGTCTTGATCTCGCGGGTGTGAGATTGCTGAGTCCTCGTGACTCACAGATTCTACCAAAACAGTTGTAGGTGCCGACGATACCAGTGCAGATGACGCAACCGAGCTCAAGTGGGAGTTCGATGAGGAACGTGGTCGTTACTATGTTTCTTTTCTGGCTGATCAGTAGTGGAGCCCAGTTGGGACGATCGGGGATCTAGCATTTGGGGTTGTCTTCTTTTATTTTGGTTCCATAGTCGGACCTTGATTGTACTCTGAATGATGCTTGTTTAAGTTATGTATTGTGTGAAGTGGCGATTGTAAGCCAACTCTTTATCCCATTCTTGTTCATTACATGGGATTGTGTGAAGATGACCCTTCTTGCGACAAAACCACCATGCAGTTATGCCTCTAAGTCGTGCCTTGACACGTGGGAGATATAGCCGCATCGTGGGTGTTACATCTACCAACATCATATTCGACTTGCTACTTTGCTTTGAGACTCAAGGACCAAACCCTTTTTAAAATAAAAATCCAGAACATCCCTTCTTGGAAATTGATGTCAAAGGGGGAGAGAGAGTATACATCAAAGCTTAAGCTAAATCATTCCTATAGGGGGAGAAAATACTCACGGGGAGAGTGTAAGAAACCCCAGATGCTTGGTGTTCAAGAGGAGAGAAGTCACATGTCTTTAAGAGGGGAAAGACATGTTCATATTTGATTGTTCCATATTTGATTGTTTGCATTAGCTCTATTTTCTTTTCGTTGCTCGGATGTTCTGTTCCCTATCTTCTCCCAATATCCCATGCAAGATTCAGGAGGAGTAAGACATCTAAGGGAATGAAATCCTCGAATTCATTGCACATCCTTACCTTTGGGGACATGTCTATATCCAATAGAGTACTCAGTACTCACTCTCTACATGTCATCCCATTCTTGGTACTCTTGTTCTTTTGTTTGCTTTGGCTATTAGATGTATCTGTGTTATCTAACCTTGTTTACTCAGGTTCATTCTTTCCTAAGCCAACTCAAGACGACCACAAGGTAAGTATATGCATCTTAGTCATGTATATAAGAACTTCTTGTTGATGTACATACTGTTTGCAAGGACTCATGAGCATGAAGGTACATTTCCTATATTTACATCATTTGCTCTGATGCATATAGCCAAGATACATGTAACACATGGCTTACTCTATCATTTTGATGCATTCACATGCTCATATGTTCCATATTTACAAGAGTACATACATAGAGGGGGAGCCTATGCATGTTACATGTCTTTCCAAAGCTTTACCTGGTGTTATCTATATCTTTATCCAAAGCTTTGATGTATGTTGTCATCAATTACCAAAAAGGGGGAGATTGAAAGCACAAGTGCTCCCTGGGTGATTTTGGTAATTAATGTCAACATATCTCTTGTTGGACTAATGTTTCTACCTAGTATGTTTCAGATAAGTTCAACAATGGAGTGGCATGGACTAGAGGATGTGGAACCCCTTCAAACTGCTAAGGATAAAGGATTGGCTCAAGCTCAAAGCTTAGGACTCTACATTTCCTATTTTAGTGTCCAAGATCACATTGAGTCTATAGGAAAAGCCAATACTATTAAGAGGGAATGAGGTGTTGCTTAATGGCTTGCTTGCTCAAAGTGCTTAGTGATATGCTCCAAAGCCCTCAACTACTTTCTCACATCCACATATGTCCCAAACCAAAAGTCAAACTCGGATCCACCGATTCTTTCCATCCGGAGCCACCGAGTTCAGTTGACATAGCCACTGCCAGAAACCCTAATCAACTCGGTCTCACCGATGGGATCTCGGTCTCACCGAGATGGGCTTGCAAACTCTCTATTGCCCGTTGCAATAATTTCGGTCCCACCGAGATATGCAATCGGCCCCACCGAGTTTGCTTGGCTAACTCTCTATTTCGCTTATTACCCAGATCGTTCCCACCGAGTTTGAGTAATCGGTCAAACCGAGTTTTGGATTTACCCTTACCCTACCACATCGGTCCCACCGAGTTGATCCAGTTGGTCCCACCGAAACACCTAACAGTCACATTATGAACCAAATCGGTCTGACCGAGTTCTTTGAATCAGTCCCACCGAGTTTGGTGATTTTTGTGTAACGGTTAGATTTTGTGTGGAGGCTATATATACCCCTCCACCCACTCTTCATTCGTGGAGAGAGCCATCAGAACATGCCTACACTTCCAACACATATTTTCTAAGAGAGAACCACCTACACTTGTGTTGAGGTCAAGATATTCCATTTGAACCACATAAATCTTGATCTCTAGCCTTCCCCAAGTTGCTTTCCACTCAAATCTTCTTTCCACCAAATCCAAATCCTATGAGAGAGAGAGTTGAGTGTTGAGGAAACTATCATTTGAAGCACAAGAGCAAGGAGTTCATCATCAACACACCATTTGTTACTTCTTGGAGAGTGGTGTCTCCTAGATTGGCTAGGTGTCACTTGGGAGCCTCCGTCAAGATTGTGGAGTTGAACCAAGGAGTTTGTAAGGGCAAGGAGATCGCCTACTTCGTGAAGATCTACCCTAGTGAGGCAAGTCCTTCGTGGGCGACGGCCATGGTGGGATAGACAAGGTTGCTTCTTCATGGACCCTTCGTGGGTGGAGCCCTCCGTGGACTCGCGCAACCATTACCCTTCGTGGGTTGAAGTATCCATCAACGTGGACGTACTATAGCACCACCTATCGGAACCACGGATAAGAAATCTCCGTGTCACCAAATTGCGTTTGCACACTCCAATCCCATCCCTTTACACTCTTGCAACTTGCATGCTTTACTTTCCACTACTCATATACCCTTTGTCATGCTTGCTTGATATGCATTGTGAGTGCTTAAACTTGTGCTAAAACTCCACATCAACATAAAGAATTAAAAACTGCAACTTTTCTTGATTAGAGTCTATTCACCCCCCCCCCCTCTAAACACCTCTTCTCGATTCTTTCAACGTCCTTCATTTTAAATTAATGGAGGCTGATTTGCTCCTCATCAAGGTCTTTGGGCGCTCGAGTGCTCGCTTAGGGTGCTATGCGGAAAGCTCGACCAAGGACAAAAGCTCCTACTCGAGTGACAACGATGAAGAGGACACTAACGGCGAAGAGGGCGATGCCAAGCCACCGGTCGTCAAGCATGAAGACAATGACCCGGAATCCGGCTGAGCATCGGACGCACCATCACCGTCAGCTAAGCGCTAACAAGACCACCATCTAAAGCTGGACCCCCAGCAGAGCGATTTGCTGGGGTTGCTTGGCCTGGTCGACTCCACTTCCACCAGCTTGACCCGGCAGGTTTCCTCGTGGACTCCGGCTTCGTCTTCCCTGCTGGTGTTCCTCATGCTGCGTTCCTCTAGTCCTGGTGGGGTGACCAGGGCATCGCCTAGCCGCTCTTCCTGTCCCTGGCCTCTTCTTCCTTTCTTGGGAGGCACCCTCCCGATCTTGTGAGGATGCGTCATGCGGGCCCTGATGGGGTCAGGCTGGGCTTCTGCCCAGGCGCTCCTTTTTCTCTCTTTCTTTCTCGATGCAACTCCTAGGAGGAGATGGACAAGAAAGGCATTACGGGGCCCTTAACTTTTTTAAATTTAAAAGATGTAGGAACTAGCCAAGTTTTAGTTCAAATCATGTAACCCTCTATCCATGCCTGCATCCTGTATGATCTCTACTTGTTTATTTGTGTATTGATGAAAAAAGAATGTCTGCCGGGCACTTGTGCATGTATCAAATCCATGCCGAGGAGCGATTCCTCAATACTTTCAAGTAAAGAAAGTTCCCCGGCAGGACATCTTATCGGTCCCTTCCACAACTGCCACTGAACCATGTCTGATAGGTTAGGCGCATGGGTGGAAACTGGCCCCTTGTCAGCCCCCCCCCCCCCCCCCCGAAAGGCCGCTGTGACCAACCTGACTGAAGAGACTTCGGATCAAAGGATGGGAGCACAGATGTTGGGGGCGGCAAGGTTTCCAAGCGCACAAGCTTTTCATACAGGACTATATTATGGATGGCTAGGTGAACTTATCTGCGTTTGTTGTTCGTCTTATTGCTCCCTAATAAGGAGGAGCTGTCGGGGACCAATATGTTGGCTCGTTCTCATTCTTCCTTCCGGGAGGTTCATCCACGACCGGGGGCCCTGCTGTTGATCACAAAGAAGTGCAGGGGATAAAACAGTTGCATATGATCTTTTGTGAAGGATTAGTTATCTCATGCTAGGGTTATTGTAACCCTAATAAATGTATACTTAATAAAACATGCATGCAAGTTTTTGTGCCAGCACTTCATTTTATTATCTTTGCACAGGATCTTCGCATGGCTTTGTACAAAGGGTTACAAGTCCAGGGGACTATGCTTGTACAAAACAGGTTGTCGGGGCAAGGCCCAGCAGCCGCGCCTTATGGGTAGAACTTACAAAGATGCTCAATATTCCATGAGTTTTGCATCGAGATGCCATCTTCGGTGTCCAGATGGACCGCGTCAGGTCTGGTGACATGTAGTACCTGATAAGGGCCTTCCCACTTTAGTGTCAACTTGTTTGAACCCTTGGCGGACTGAACGCGCCTAAGGACAAGGTCACCTTCCTCAAGGCTTCGGGTGTCAACTCTGCGGCTATGATAGGGGCACAGAGCTTGCTGGTATCATGCAGTACGTATAGCTGCCCAGAGACGGTCCTCCTCGAGGAGCATGGCATCATCATGTTGTAGCTGCTCTTGCGCTACTTCATCGTAGGCAAGTACCCAAGGCAACCTGTATATGAGTTCTATGGGGAGCACTACTTCTGCCCCGTACACCAGGGAGAAGGAAGTCTGGCCAGTATCTCAATTTGATGTCATCCTGATTGACCAAAGAACCACTGGCAACTCATCGATCCAACGCTTGCCGCATTTCCGCAATCTATCAAAAGTTCTTGTTTTTAGCCCTCGCAGAATTTCTGCATTCATCATTTCTGCCTAGACATTGCTCTTTGGATGGGTAACTGACGTGAAAGAGACCTTTCCTCCAAGGCTTTGGATGTACTGCATGAAGGCGCGGCTCGTGAACTAGGTGATGTTGTTAGCGATTACTTTGTTGGGTACTCCAAAACGACACACCAATCCATTGAAGAGCTTGATAGCTGATTGTGACGTCACCTTTCTCACTGGTTCCACTTCAGGCCACTTTGTAAACTTGTCGATTGCCACGTACAAGTATTCAAAGCCCCCCGTAGCATGGGGGAAGGGGCCCAAGATGCCGAGCCCCCAGACCGCGAAAGGATAGGATAAAGGGATGGTTTGCAAGGCTTGAGCTGTTTGATGGATATTCTTGGAATGGAACTGGCATGCTTCACACTTGGTGATGAGCTCGGATGCATCCCGGAGGGCGGTGGGCTAGTAGAATCCTTGCAGAAAGCTTTCCTGACAAGTACTCTTAATCCCAAGTTTGAGCCACACGCGCCTCCATGTATCTCTGCCAATAGCACTAGTCCATCCTCTTGACTGATGCACTTCAACTTCACGTCGTTCGCCTCTTTCTGTTTAGAATGTAGTCCACAAATTGGTACATACTTGACTGCCAGGCTACTTTCTAAGATTCCTCTGGGTTGTCAGGAAGTTCTCGAGTTTGCAAGAATCAAACTAAGTGATGTGCCCATGTCGGAGCCTGGGTTTCGACGACAAGGACTAAAGGCATCTCTTCAGCTGTGAGAGCACCTCCTTCAGCAGCAGGCCCGAGATTCCGCATGAGGGCATGGCTCACCAGTCAGCGTGGGGTTTGCCCCAACAACCTTTTCTCCAGCGGGCCCAGGGAGCTCTGCCGGAAAATGTTTGCCGGTGTTGAGTTTCCTTCTTTTTCTGGCCAAGGCTGATGGAGAAACTGTTGGTTGGGTGAGATGGAGCAAAAAAGTGCCAAGTTCCACACGAAGCTTCTGCGTAGCGCACTTCGACAGGTGATCAGCGATGTTGTTTTCCGCACGGGGTACATGCTCTGCTTGCAGCCCGTGGAAGTGTTCCTCCAACTTCGTTACCTCTTCCACATAGGCTTCCATTAGCGGGCTCTGATAATCTTTGTCCACCTGCTTCACAACAAGCTGAGAGTCACCGCGTATGGTTAATTTCTTGATCCCCAATTTGACGGCAATATGGAGCCTGGGAAGGAGCCCTCCATATTCTGCCGTGTTGCTGGTGGCATCTTCCCTGGGGAAATGCATTTGGATGACGTACTTGAGGTGTTCTCCGATGGGTGTAGCGACTAATACTCCAGCGCCAACACCTTGGAGCGAGAAAGCGCCATCAAAGTGCATGATCCATTCCTTAGGGGCCTCCTTGCCGGGGAGGGAAATTTCCATGGTCTCTTCATCAAGCGTCGGCGTCCACTCTACTATGAAATCTGCAAGTGCTCTGCTTTGCATAGTAGTCGTGCTCTCAAATTTTGGGGCAAAACTTGATAGCTCTAGGGCCCATTCCACTATCCTGCTGGTGGCTTCGGGGTTCCTCAAGATTTGCTATAGTGGGAGGCGAGTCATGACGGTGATCTCGTCATCCTGGAAGTAATGGCGCAGCTTCCTCAAGGCTATGAGGAGGCCGAAGATTAATTTGTGGGCACCAGAGTACCATGACCTCGCTCCCTGCAAGAGGGCACTGGTGCGCGTCAGTCCTAAACAAACAGTTTAAAACCCCTTCCCGCGACGACATTTGGAACCGTCGCCAAGTGAGTGTGGGCGATAGGGGGGTCCTTCCCACACGACCCAGAAACCGTCGGGGATAGGGCCCCTACAGTACTCCTACTCGTTTCTGCCCGCATTGCCATCGCACTCGGTATTCTGTGGTGCTAAGTTTACGATGCGCGGCCCATCACAAACGGTTCACTATTATATAATGTGTATGATGTGCGGCCCATCACAAACGGTTCACCGTTAAGATTAGCTAATCGTCGTATGAGTGTCGGACAGGATTACAAAACGTTGGACCGTCGTTACATCGTCGTACACGACAACTATCGCGCACGCTATTTTATGGTGCAACGTTTACGATTCATACTACATCAGAAATAGTTCATGGTTGCGAATCGTGTACGATAAGGCAACTAACACAAACGTTTAGTTTGCCCACACCGTTTGTGATATTGTATGACATCGCACATGCTTTGCAAACGGCAACTGTGTGCATGCTTGCACACGTTTCCTCTCTGTGAACCGTCTCGGATTATTGTGCATACCGCAAACGTTTGTGTTTTACCAACCGTGTGTGCCGTAACAACCTGGAGAGTGTAATTTCACCGTAATTTAATTGTTGCTTTTCCAAATTGTACCGGATTTGAATTTGAATGTATGCTACAGCTTTATTCATATCCATCAGGTTCAAACAACCAATGCATTATTTGATTCATAGGTACATACGTTCAAGAATTACATAAGAACCAAATAAAGAATGATGAACCACAGTTGTATACTTGTACTATTAAAGAGGTAAAGAAAGAGGCGGAATATATTCTGGTTGCTGAACAAGGTGAAGCGAAATGCCCATATTGTGCCCACCTCCATGCAGAAGGCACGCACGACTCTAGTCCAACCCCTTGTGATGGCCGACCGCCCATCCTTCACGGTCTTCATGAAAACATCTAGGTAATCATCGTGTTCTTGTAGAAATACTTTAACCTTTGCATGCCCACCAATCATGTAGTTTGAGAGGTAATCTTGAGTAAACTGCTTTGGCAACCACTGTAAAGGAATAATATTTCATACATTGTCATCTAACACAACTCATTATGGGCATTAAAAAGAGGGTTGTAGAGCTCTTACTTACAATCCTGCAGTTCGTTGTTGTCTTGGATAAAGTGTAAACAAATAGTTTAATTGCCATCTTTGGACCCATTTTACTAACAATCTTTATCAGCTTCCTCACTTGATGCTGGTTCATCAATATCTCATTGCCCCATACGCAGAAAGGGTCAAAACGCGGATCTTTACCAATGATATATGTACCTAAAAGCACCAAGTTAATATTAGAAGCTAAACAGCAATGGCACAATGATGAAGTACAACACTCTTTTATAATATGTCTATATATATCCGTATGTGGTAGTCCATTTGAAATTTCTAAAAAGACAAATATTTCGGAACGGATGGAGTATCTTATAACATCCAATATACTAACATACTAGATGAATTAACATCTTATATTATGGGCTAGAAGGAGTTTAGTTCGTTCTTAAAAATTATCTACTGCTGTATCCACGGGTTACAGTTAGTTTGAGCTAGTTCGGGCTCAAATAGCCCTGAAGTATATCTAAACAGGAGGGCTAGTTTGAGCTAGTTGCATTTATAACCCACCCAAAAAAACTAGTATCCAACCCAAAAGGTGCTAATTGGAGCTAGTTCTCCTAGTGCATTTATTGCCAATCTAACCCTGCCATCCAAACAACTCTTTGGATGGAGTTAGTTCAGGGTTAGTAATGAGCTAGAAACTAACTCTAACCTCTAGCTAAGTTGAGTATCCAAACAGGGATGTGTTGTTGCTGTTGCTGCTGCTGCTCTTCTACGTATATCTAGACATCATTAGAACATTAATGTAACACTCTTCCTTGTTGATATGTAGCCTAGGATTGCATATTTAGACATTAAGTATAGTGCATGTTGTTATGTAGCCTTAGATATATTACATATGGCCCTAGTTAACCTAAGGAAAAATGGGTTGCAGTTATATTCAGTTAAAAGTCTGATTCACCGATTAGTCCCTTATCAGCCGCCGGCCTATATGGTACTAGCTACGGATATCCTGAACAGTGAGCAAATATAAGCCATGGGATGAAACTAACCTCGATGGAAAACAGCAGTCGTTCCTAAAATTGTCCTGTGTAGGTACATCAAGAAGCATGTTAAGCACAATAGGCTAAACATCAACCAAAATTACACATGGCAGACAAAATAATATCCAAAAGATAGCTTCAGTGTGCAGGCTTAAGCACGCTAGTAAAGCAAAACAAGTGGAAAGGTGTGCTAACTGCAACAGGCCTAACATTTAACAACAAGCAAACATGGTCATTCAAACTGGTATTGTGCCGGTCTAAGTACACTGGTAATGGTTAAATAAAAATGGAAAGGCGTGTTAACTACAAGATGCAGCAACCAAATGTAGTCATTCATAGTGGTATTGTTGAAACTGGTACTGATGAAATTGAATTGCACAGTTCATACTTGCACATATAGAACATCACGTTGTGAATAACTAGAGTAAACAAGCTATACTATGAACAACCAAAGATAGCATTTGAAAGTGAACATATGCTAACTACAAACAACCGAACAATCAAAAAACTTTAAAAGAGGCATATGCTAGCTACAACAGGCTTAACAGCAAGCAAATATATGCATTTCTATCGGTATGTTTAAAACTGGATTGATGAAATGTACTGCACAGTAAATAATTTCACATATAGAGCATCACATTCTGAACAACTGAAATAAACAAATCATGGGTTTTCCTCACTTGTCACAGATGGGCTCGTTCCCGTGGGAAGAGCACAGACCCTGGATGCGCTCCATGTTGTCGCAGATGGGCTCCTTCCCCTTGGAAGAGCACGACTGTAGGGTGCCCTCCCTGATGTCGCAGACGGGCGCTTTCCCCTTGGAAGAGCAGATGGGATCTTTCCCCTTGGAAGAGCCGGAGCGGGTGCCCTCCTCGTGGTCGCCCTCGATGAGGTCTGACTTGGAAGCTGTGGATTCCAAGCCAGCGTCGCAGAACATGTCCTTTAGAAATGACAAAAGGGGCTCGATGGCGATGTAGAATGGCAAATTGTTGACAACGAGCCAGAGGAGATCAGCGGCAAGGCCATGGATGAGATCGACGGCGGTTGAGCCCGAGGGGTTGGGGCTGGGCCACTTAACCTGTGAACAGCCCGCCTCAGGGCATCGCTGTCTATGACCTCGATGTCGTAGCCGGCGGACGAGACATGCCCGCATACTCTAGCCTGCTGCTTGAGTGCCTGCCGCCAGTAATGCTCGTCAGCTTCCTCGGCGACATTAGGCGAAGAGACCGATATACACCTCTTTTGGGCCAGTCGCTCCTCGAGCTCCACAGGAAGCATAGCCGGGCTTAGGCTGCTATGCTCTGAAGTGGGGGATGGGGATGGGGATGGGGATGGGGATGGGGATGGGGATCTGTGGGAAAGGAGGCATTAGGCAGGCGTCATCTAAGAAACTCAGGGCGGCCTGGGTATGGATATTAGTGGGTAAACTGCACGGGCAAACCGGCATATGTTGACAATAGAGGCCTTGCGGCAGCGGCGGCGGCAGTGGCGGCGGGGACTTTGCTAGGGCTTCGAGTGAGGGAGGGGTGTGTGTGTGCGCATACGCCCGGGGAGGTTTTGGTGTGTGTGTGTGTGTGGAGGGGGGGCGTGGTGTTTGAGGAAATGACGGGGGTACTAAAAATTTTACTATGCGGGAGTCAAACGCGGGAGTGAAATGCCGAGCTATTGAAAATTTTGATGATAGTGCATCGCACACTGTCCGGAGATAACAACCGTGTGTTATGAAAAAGAAAAACCCTCGAGGCAGGCAGATATTTTCGATGCAGGCGGGATGGGGAACAAGAAACATCGCACACGGTCCGGAGATAACAACCGTGTGTTATGAAACAGAAAAACCCTCAAAGCGGGCAGATATTTTTGAGAGGGGGGGCCTTGTGGAGCCCAAGGTACTATGCGGATGTGTGCGTGACATGTGCACCGGCGTGGCACACGGTTAGTTTGAGTGAAACGTGTCTGTTGCGTCATCCGACTTGTCCAATGTTCATAAATTTGGCGAAAAATGACCCGGGAGAGGGTCAGAACACGAACACACTTGCATGTGGACAAAATTTATGTATCAAAAGGGTGTTCTGATTTTCAAATACCAAATGCAACTTCGATGTAGCACCTCTCTCTCAAAGCGCACGGTATCGCTTGCGCCCACCCTCTCGTGTCGGCACGAAGGGAATCCTAAGCTATGAATGCATGCCCCCTCCCCCTCAACCGAGGTTCACCTAGCAAAGTGTGAAGTAGCTAGCAGCCCCCCTCCTCCCTCGAGTCAGCATGAAGGGAATCCTAAGCTATATATGAATGCATGCCCCCCTCTCAACCTAGGTTCACGTAGCAAAGTGCAAACTAGCTAGAAGCCCCCCTCCTCCCTCGTGTCGGCACAAAGGGAATCCTAAGCTATATATGAATGCATGCCCCCCAACCGAGGTTCACCGTAGCAAAGTGCAGAGTAGCTAGCAGCCCCCCTCCCTCGTGTCGGCACGAAGGGAATCCTAAGCTATGAATGCATACCCCCCAACCGAGGTTCACCTAGCAAAGTGTGAAGTAGAGCTACCAACCCCCCCTCCCTCGTGTCGGCACGAAGGGATTCCTAAGCTATGAATACATGTCCCCCCAACCGAGGTTCGCCTAGCAAAGTGCGAAGTAGCTAGCAGCCCCCCTCCCTCGTGTCGGCACGAAGGGAATCCTAGCTAAGCTATGAATGCATGCCCTCCCCCCTAACCGAGGTTCACCCTAGCAAAGTGTGAAGTAGCTAGCAGCCACCCCTCTCTCGTGTCGGCACGAAAGGAATCCTAACCTATGAATGCACATGCCCCCCAACCAAGGTTCACCTAGCAAAGTGTGAAGTAGCTAGCAGCCCCCCCTCGTGTCGGCATGAAGGGAATCCTAAGCTGTGAGCATGCCCCCTCCCCCCCCCCCAATCGAGGTTCACCTAGCAAAGTGCGAAGTAGCTAGCCGCCCCCCCTCGTGTCGGCATGAAGGGAATCCTAAGCTATGAGCATGCCCCCCTCCCCCCCTAACCGAGGTTCACCTAGCAAAGTGCAAAGTAGCTAGCAGCCCCCACCCCCCCTCGTGTCACCATGAAGCGAATCCTAATTAAGATATGAATGCATGCCCCCCCAACCGAGGTTCACCTAGCAAAGTGTGATGTAGCAACCCCCCCCCCCCACACACACACACTTTCAGTCGGCGGGCCAGAGAGGCATATATCTCACCAAGATGGATCGTAAAATGGACCAAGAATAATCCACCTTGGTCGTACAACCTCTCTCTTGTTGTTGGTCAAGTGATGTCCATCCATGCGACCCTGGAGATGGGCTAGCTCGCCAATAATCATGCAAGTAGCTAGTCCCCGAAGACAACCACTGCATGCGTGTGGCCCAAAGATATGTATGGAGAGGTGTGTTTTTGAGTAACAATGAACAACTTTGATGTGGCACCATGATTTCAAACTAGAAATCCCCACACTGAGTGAGGTTTAGGTTGACGATGCATATGTATGTTACACCACACTTCAAGCCAACAACGGGTATTCATATATGCATGCATGCGTGCATAGTATATGGGCTCAAACTTAATTAGGTCTGAATCTCACCATGACCTATACTACGATAACACTAACCAAATGAAGAATCCGCCATGGTAACCTATCTTGTTGTTGGTCAAGGTGATCATGGATGTCCACGCGGGCCCACGAATATATAGGCTTGTCACCGATAACCATGCGAGGGAGTGTATCGTTCGAAGGCAACCACTACATGCATATGTATGGAGGTGATGCGTGCATGCATGTTTGAATAAACAACATTGATCTGGCGCGTGTGTCAAAAATCATAACCTAGCTCCCCACATAGAGCGAGATCGGTTCATGATGGTGTTGTTGTACTAGCCACTTCGACTCAATGGGAGGGATTCATGCGTACACATGCATATGTGTGTGCTCATAGTGTATCATGCATGTCAGCCCAGAGCAAAAATAATAATCCCCTCCTAAGTCAAATTAACCTGTTTTGTTGTCATGCAAAAAGAAGTGATGGACCAAGCGGGCCCACAGATGGAAAGCATTGATATCGCTGATAACCGCTTAAGTGGGTGCGAGAGGACAACCACCACCGCTTTGCATGTGAGCCAAACATATATATGTTGAATTCCCAAAATGCACAACTTTGATGTGCCACATGCCTCAAAAACCGTAAACCATGCACCTACAAAGAGCGAGGTTCATATCAAGCGTACTACATATGATGCTCCCCTTCCCCCTTCTTCACCACATACTATATGCTCCTGCCGTAATATATGTACAACCCAAAAGAATCCTCATTGATGGTGAAATTAATTAACCTCTCCTGATGTAGGTCAAAGTGATGCATGCATGCATCGATGATGGCCTCATGGGCCCACAGATGGAAGCGTCGCACGTGAGTGTCCTAGCTAGGATATATATGCATGTGGCCTAAAAAGGTGTTGTGTGATGTTTGAATAACCAATTTCACAATTTTGATGTGGCACATGCCTCGGTAACCAAAAAGTACCGACACTGAGTGAGGTGTACTTGTTCACGGACGCATACATATAGTATATATGCTATTCCCCTCCCACCTCTTCGACGCTACTATATACCACCATAACACAAACAAAAAAGATAATACCTTGCTAGTCAAATTAACCTCACTGCCGGCTCTTCGTCAAAGTGATGGATGACGACCTCGCGGGCCCACAGAAAGCGTCACACGCAAGTATCGAGTGTCGTGTAGGACAACCATCGACTGCATGTGGCCAAAACATTTATGTATGAAAGGGTTGTGTAATGTTTTAAATAATGATTTCACGACTCTGATGTGGCACCAGCCTGCCTAACAAAACGGCTAACCCACACGGTGTCTCACAACTCATAGTGTACTGCGAGCCACCCGCCACCCCGAGATTCACACACCCACACACACACCGCGAATCCACCGCAACTACGATGCATGTGAAATTAATTATCCCGCGGTGAACATACATGTTACCAAAGGAGGGACGTTTTGATTTCAAAAAATTCACAGACATCATTAAGACATTTTAGTACATTGATTGATTGATTTTCTATGGGTATAATGTGCAAAAAAAATTGAGCTACATGCACACGTGATAGTGCAGCTAAATGGATTGCAAAAGCACATGTGTCTCACTGGGTGCATGTTTACTCCCCGTGCAAAAAAATTCAAACATTGAGAATCTTGATTTTTAAATTCTAGTACATCCAAAACTTATTTGAAGTTCATGAAACTTATCGTGTTGTCATATGGACACCAATACAAAGTGGCATTGTACTTTTTTTGTCAAATTTGAGACCAGTTCTGATGTAATCTTTATCTAATTACAGGGAGATTATTAATAATTGGGAACCAATATCCCAAACGGATTATTTATTCGAACCGTGAGTGTTAGACCAACAATGGATACGTGCCATGCTTCGGTTAAGCAATAAAGCGGCAGCATTAATCATCCAAATAGAAAAACAATATACGTGCCGCCGCGCGACCCGTGTGGCGTGCAAGCAGGCGTGAGTTCACGGGACGCATGCGAGCAGTCCGCTGTGCAGGAAGACGGGGATGCGTGCGTGCAGGTGTGTGAATTGACGAAGGCGTGCTCGCTACACAGTTTCTTCGGGAGGCGTGCGAGTAGCTGTGTGGAACTTTGGTAGGCATGCCAGCAGTCTGGTGCGCAGGCTCACCGGGAAGCGAGCCAACGGTTTCACCGCCGCTCGCCTCTCTCCCACAACTCCCACTACTCCATATTAATGGTGCGCCCGAGCGGCCGCACCCCCATCCTCGCTACGCACACACAATCCTCTCTCTCCGCTTGCAACCTCGACGCCGCTCTCAGTCCTCAAAGCCATCAGTGTATGAGGATGCCGCCGAAGCGCCCCATCGGAGGGAGTGGCGATGCTGGGGCTGCTAAAGCACCGGACCACGGCGTGGAGATGGATACAGAGGTTGCCGTCACCACCGGCCAGTTATCGCTGCACCCTGACGTCGTCGAAGGCGTCGAGCTTCCACAGCCGGAGGCGGAGTTCCACACCGAATCCGACGACCACTCCGGCGACGACTCCGATGACCACTCCGGCAACGACTCCGACGACGACGAACAGCTGGTTAGTCATCTATACCCATTTATGTGTCAAATAGATCATAGGGTTTCTCTATTTACTCCTGCCTCCCCCTTTTTGGAATAGAAATCTTGTTGTTATGTTCTCCCAATCCATGAAATCTGAGTAAGTTGCGTTATATTCGTGTAGTGTATTGATTGTTTGAATGGTGCAGGTGATAAGTGATTAGTTGTTTCATCTGTGCAAATAATTTCTGCTAGTAATCCGACTAGGGTTAGTGTTCGTGCTAATAATTCGTAGCCAGGACTTGACAATTGATTTTGAATGACCTACATATGTTTGTGCCATTACTTTCTTCAAGATTGGTCTGTACATAGACGACCGTGCTTAAAAATCGAACCATAATCTCTGAATATGTATAAATAAATAGCCATAAATTCTTAATCCTACTTCACGGCATGTAATCAATGATTTGATGCCAAATTTGTTTTACTATATGTATAGGTGTTCTCTGACGATGTGGACAGCGGATGAAGATGCCTAGAGGAGGTACAAGAGGCCAATCCTGAGGGAGCTTTATGCGGGAATGCATAACAGACGTATTAGGACCTGGAAGGACGGCTATGGATGCCTATTTTGCAATCACAAGATTCATGACGCGTATCTAAGTGTTCTTGCGCATGCAAGAGGACGGGCCGTTGGCTCCTTCAAGCAGAAGTATTCTCGCAGGGTGGCGCACGGCGCGTACGCCTAGTAACTAGAGAAGCTTCAGGATCGTGACGGCCGCATGTGAGATGAGATGTGGGATGGATCGAACTATGTATGCTTGAGTATGCTTAATGATGGTTGAACTATGCTTATGTACGTGTACGCTTATTATCTATGTCTGAGTATGTTAAATATTTCGCCAAATTTTGGTAAAAAATACAACGGTGGACCAAAACCAGGATGGAGGTAGTACGTCAATCACACACGGTTCCCAAAATTGGAACCATGTGCAATGACTATCATTTTGCCTGCTGCGTCAATCACACACGGTTCGCTCTAGCAAACCGTCGCCCCCAAAAAATTTTGTGGGACAGAAAACCCTCACCACCCAATTCAAAAAAAAAGAAAACCCTCACCATCCCCACGTCACAAAAACCCTCACCCCGCCCGCCACCCACCTCGGCCCCTCTGGTACGTTCCCCATTCATACCTGCACAAGCTCCTCCGCGTCTATGCCATGGCACCGCCTATCGTGGCGGTAAACACTTAGCTCGACGCATGCCGCCGCCGCCAGGCTGCCGGCAAAGACCACCGCATTTTGCCACTTCCGCTTGCCGCCGCCTATCGCCATCGACTTTCTCGATGCTGCTCGCGGTCGACCCAGCTCCGCCCGGTTGGGGAATCTTCCGTATTGAGGGTTCTTTCTGATGGACGACAAGGTAACTAATTTAACGAGATATTATCTCATCTCTTATCCCAGTTAATCTGCCTCCTTTAATCACCCGGCGGAAATCCCCGTGAATTCATTTTTATTCGAGCTGATTTGAGGGTTTTCTTTCATTCATAGAATGTACAGTGCACCGATACTTCGGGACTTGGCGACCGCCGCCAGAGATTCCATCTCATCATACTAGATAACTTGAGGCTGCGCACAGTATGTTCAATCTCATCCTAAATCGGTTGGCATGGCCTACTTTCTTGAACATATTCTAACTATTGCTACATTTGGATAAAAGGTGCCACATGCACCATATACGTCAAAGGGGATTTTTTCCCTCTTCTTTTTATATTAGGCAAATTAATGTTGTATTGCTCTTTCGATTACTCTCATATTTCCATGACATCATGTTTACCCTATCTGTTTAATTATAGACCTTTGTCCCTCGATTTCAACTGTTGTACAGTTCTTTCAATTTGGGCCCATATTTGCATGTTACCATATTTTCTTTAACAACTCTACCATTTTCTGCAGGACATCCCTCGCTATGCAACAGATTATGTAGTGCACAAGTTTTCCCTTTACATACATCAAGGCTCCACGAATGTCATATTGCGCACAAACCATGGATTTACAATCGTTGTTACTGTAAGACTTGATGAACATGGTGACTCCTATTTTGGCACTGGCTTTTGGAAAGAAATTGCAAAGTTTTATGTACTGAAAGCTGGCACTAAAATTGCACTACACGTAGAAGGGCCTGGTCATGAGATATATGCTAACTTCCCCGACAAAATCATCCATCCAGACTTTGTTTGAAGTAAGTTTTCTTTTCAACTATCTGCATATGTTGACTTACCCAACAATGTCAAATGAATTGTGTAGTATTTAAGCAACCAATTGTTGTTCCCATATCTTACTATATTCCTACTTGATAACTTCTAGTTACCAATACACTTTTCTATTGCCCTGTTTTAACTAAATATTCCCTATACTCCCATTTCTATCACAAAGCGCTGCTGACAAGGAGACTTCGGAGGTGGAGAACAGGGCTGCCAACAAGCGGAGGCGGGGCGAGCTAGAACTGCAAGCGACTCCAGCAGGCTTAGACTTAATCAGCAGCCTCCTCGATGATATGTTGAGAGTCATCATCTCCCTCCTCCCAATCAAATATGGGGCGCGGACAACCCTCCTTTCCCGGCGGTGGCGCCCCCTATGGAACTCCAGCCCTCTCGACCTCATCGACACCCACGAGCTCTGCCATGGCTATCGCAAAAGCTTGGATGTGTTCTCCAAGATCCTTGGCAGTCACCTTGGCCCAACCAAAGGCCTTAGAATGGGCAAGTTACGTTCCAACGGCAAGGACCGAGCCAAGCTTGACGACTGGTTCCGATCCCCCGCCCTAGATCAGCTCGAGGAGCTCACTTTTGATGATGGGCATATGCGGTCGCTGCCAACGTCCGCACTCTGCCTCGCGCCCACGTTGTGCGTCGCCAAGTTCAGGAACTGCCATTTCCCGCCCCTTAATGACGCACCCGCTCTTATTCTACCACGACTGAAGCACCTCGAGCTCGTCGTCGTCTGCGTCTCAAAGGGTGACATGGAGCGCCTGCTCCATGGCTATACTGCACTCGAGTACCTTCGTCTTCAGGCGGTCAATGGGTTGAGTACCTTCCACATCACCTCCATGACTCTCCGGACTATTTATGTGTGTTGCTGGTGCGGTGGGAAGACATCACAAAAGGTGGACCACGGTATGGTCATCCAGGACACACCTGCACTTGAGAGATTACTTGTAGTTGATCAAGAAGGTCTAACAAGAATCAATGGCATTTCTGCACCGAAATTGATAGTGGTGGGCTACTCGTCTGACAAATACTCCGAACTTGTTATTGGATCCACACCCGTTCAGGTACAACAGCCGCCTTCTACCTCTCCTTCTACAAATAAACATTATTTCTAATTTTGAAGATGTTTGTTCGTCTGTCATTCAGAAAATGATTCCGACAAGCTTGACCCCGAAACTGCGCACAGTGAAGGTCTTTGCACTAAATCTATCGGGCCCGACCTGGAGCAAGTTGTCAGTTTCCTAAGATGCTTTCCGTGCCTGGAGAAGCTATATATCGGGGTGATGTTCCTTTCCTATTAAATGTTAACCATAAGGGAGTTCAATTTGTGACACCTTTTTCCATGTTTACAATGACAATGTACTACGATTTTTGAAGGTTCTTTTGGAGGATTTCAGTACATACATGCCCCCCCCCATATTGGTTGCTTGATCCATATGGTTACAATCAATAAGCATTTCTCCTTTGGATTCACCTGTACTAGTTTTCTTAGGGAACTTTTCATCCACTCCAACCTCTTGTGAAGAAGGCTACATTTTTCTAGAATGTAATCAAATTCCCATGTTAATCATGTCAGATCGAAGATGGCATGTTAGTGCATTTTACAAATCTTGCAAACCAATTAGCTAGTCCTGTAGTAATGTCCAAAACTGCATGTAGGCACTAACATGTTTTCTTCTTTTGCAGATAAGATTAGGCCCAGTGGTGGATAATGTGATACAATATAACAATCACGTCGAATGCCTAGATCTGCATCTCTCAGAAATTACTTTGAACTCCTACCGAGGGACCTTGCCAGAGATTATATTCGCCAGGTTCTTTGTTCTCAAAGCAAGGGTGCTGAAGGAAATGAGGTTTTTCCTACATTTGTATCGCAAAAATGAATGGTCTGTTGATCAGTGTCGGCGCCTGCGGCAGAATGGAGTAGGCTCCAAAAATGTTGAATTTCATTTTGGAACTTCAGATGACAGAGTAATCGAAAGTCATCAGGTCAACCCCATACATGACTTCTTAGTGGCTGACCCCTTTGCAAAAATTGTGAGGTTTCGAAGCCACACTTAGAAGCGGTGATATTAGTTTGAACATCTCTGATATCCATGTTCAACGCATCAGCGTGAGCGTTTGCAGTTGATGAGCTGAATTTCATTTCTTATATCAGTTTGAACCTTGTAATCTTCGTATTTGAGCCATATAACACTGGAATTTGAACCTTGTAACATTTCGAGCTTTTGTGGTACAATCGTTGATGGCATCGTACGAGACTCGTATACTGCTAGCACTATTTTGACCTTAATATGCAATGGTCTTAGATTTTATTAACCATTCTCGAATCAGTTTACCCTGTCGATCTCATAGCACACAATCTGTATAGCTAACTCGACTGCGATCTTTGACATTATTGCACACAGTTGGTTTCTTCTACCGTGTGCACTATAGAGCGCAGAATTAATTATCGCACTCGAGTGTCCACGCCTGGGGTGCGTTGTTGTCAAGTGTGCACTGGATTCTGGAATCCTCTGCTATGAACGCCGTGACAAGACGTGACGATTACAGGCCGGCCGGCCCCCATTTATTATTACAGCGGCCATTTAACCTACCATTGTGTCTCTTCAACCTTTCGATCGCGCTCCACCATTGCAAGAAGCACACCTACCACGAGAAATTCTTAGAGGGTATCATGAGCGGCTCCAATGGTGCTCCGAGCGGCTGCCGACGACGAGCAGCAGTTCACCATGCGTTCTGTGCCACAGAAGGTTCATGGACCCCTCGGTGGTGTACACCAACGACCTAGTCTAGGCGGAGCACTCCATCCACATCACGGAGCTGTTGCTTGCCGAGGAGAAGTACAAGGTGGTCGGCTTCGACCTCGAGTACACCCGCGCTCGTGTCGGGTCTCATCCCAAGGTCGTCATCGCCCAGATGTGCGTGCGCCACCACGTCCTCGTCTACCACTACTGCCTGGCCACATGGCCTTGCGAGTGTTTCGCCAGGTTTGTCAACAGCCTGCACTACAGGTTCGCTACGGTGGACATCACCAACGATGTAAAGGCGCTCGAGAGTTCGGGCATCGCCTGCCAGAATCTTGTCAACATCCAGGGCCAATACAAGATCTGGGGCAGCAAGGAGCATGAGAAGGACTCACTGGTTCACCTCGCCGAGGCCATCATCGACCCCTACTACAGAGACATGAAGGATTGTGCAACAAGGACAAGTGTGCCTGGCACTCGGCCTAGATGGAGAAACTCAACAAAGCTCACATCGCGTACGCGGCCAAGGAGGCGTACACGAGCTACGATATGTATCGGAGGATCGTTGACATGAGGAAGTCCCTCCTTCCCCAAAACGGCCAGGGATCCAGCCGGAAGCAGAGCAATGGCAAGCGTCATTGCAACAATAAGTAGATGATCAGATCCTCGTTTATCCTACTTTAGTATGCATTGTAATTGCTTACTTTGGTGTGTGCAAATGTTATGTGTGTAGTCACTTGTGTAATTGTATGCTTAATTTGGTTATGCAATGTTGTCTTTTTAAGTATATATGTTGATGCTCTGTAGACAGAGCGTAGATGGTGTGCGGACAAACAAAATCACATCGCACACGGACTAAATAATGGAACCCGTCGGTGATGTTTTCATCAATCACTCACAATTATATACCAGCAATCGTTTGCTCACAACACACATGTATTATTAGAAGCAACCGTCTCGGCCCGGCAAGGGTCTTGCCGTGGTGTAGCAGTCGTCTCCAGCAAGTTGCTTGCCGGGGGTCTTGTGGATCTCCTCGGCTAGGATCCCGCTGAGGGTTGCCGTCTTCTGGTCCTCATCCGATCTTGTGTGTTTATGAACTTGACAAAGATCTGCATGTCACCATGGAGGTGCCTCCCGAGCCCTGGCCCCAACGTAGTTGGTTGGGTTGGAAATCGTGGGCTCAAGGGTGGCTCGCTCTGTTAGTGTTGGGCAAGTTGCCCCGGCAAGGCTCTTGCCGAGGCCGCGGAGGCCGCCCCAGCAAGGGTCTTGCCGGGGGAGTCCACCTTGCCCCCTTTGCTCTTCGTGTTTCTGGCCTTGGTGTTGCCTTGGCCGTCCTATTCTTTGGCTTCTTCCTGGTTTCCCCCCTCTGCCTTGCTTAGCGTGGCCGTGGGTGCGGCTCTGACTATCCGCGCACAAGTAAAGGGGTACAAAGGAGTGCCCTTACTTTAGTATACCAACACCTTGTGGGCCCCTCGTAGCTCCACCGACGTACTTATTTCGCCTATATATAATCTTATACCCTAAAAACATCAGGTGGAGCCACGAAGCCACCTTTCCACCGCCGCAACCTTCTGTACTCGTGAGATCCCATCTTGGGGCCTTTTCCGGCGATCTGCCGGAGGGGGAATCGATCACGGAGGGCTTCTACATCAACACCATAGCCTCTCCGATAAAGCGTGAGTAGTTTACCACAGACCTTCGGGTCCATAGTTATTAGCTAGATGGCTTCTTCTCTCTCTTTGATTCTCAATACAAAGTTCTCCTCGATGTTCTTGGAGATCTATTCAATGTAATACTCTTTTGCGGTGTGTTTTCCAAGATCCGATGAATTGTGGATTTATGAACAAGATTATCTATGAATATTATTTGGTTCTTCTCTGAATTCTTATATGCAAGATTTGATATCTTTGCAAGTCTCTTCGAATTATCGGTTTAGTTTGGCCTACCAGACTGATCTTTCTTGCAATGGGAGAAGTGCTTAGCTTTGGGTTCAATCTTGCGGTGTCCTTTCCCACTGACATTAGGGGCAGCAAGGCACGTATTGTATTGTTGCCATCGAGGATAAAAAGATGGGGTTTATATCATATTGCTTGAGTTTATCCCTCTACATCATGTCATCTTGCCTAATGCGTTACTCTGTTCTTATGAACTTAATACTCTAGATGCATGCTGGATAGCGGTCGATGTGTGGAGTAATAGTAGTAGATGCAGAATTGTTTCGGTCTACTTGACATGGACGTGATGCCTATATTCATGATCATTGCCGTAGATAACTTCATAATTATGCGCTCTTCTATCAATTACTCGGCAGTAATTTGTTCACCCATCGTAATCCAAGCTATCTTGAGAGAAGCCACTAGTGAAACCTATCGCCCCCGGGTCTCTTTCTTATTATATTGCATCTCTTTTATTTACATCGCATCTCGTTTACTATTTTGCAATCTTTACTTTTCAATCTATTCAACAAAAATACCAAAAATATTTACTTTACTATCTTTATTAGATATCACTTTTGCGAGTGGTCGTGAAGGGATTGACAACCCCTTTATTGCGTTGGTTGCAAGGTTCTTGATTGTTTGTGTAGGTACTAGGTGACTTGTGCGTTGTATCCTACTGGATTGATAGCTTGGTTCTCAAAAACTGAGGGAAATACTTACACTACTTTGCTGCATCACCCTTTCCTCTTCAAGGGAAACTAACGCATGCTCAAGAGGTAGCAAGAAGGATTTCTGGCGCCGTTGCTGGGGAGATCTACGCCCAGTCAAGACATACCAAGTACCCATGATAAACTCTTCTCCCTCGCATTACATTATTTGCCATTCGCCTCTCGTTTTCCTCTCCCCCACTTCTAAAATGATTTTAGAAAACCTTTGCCTTTTCTTTGCCCTTTTCTGTTTGTCTCTTTTCGCTTGCTTCTTGTGCGTCCGTGTGTTAGATCGTTTGTCTCGCCTTCATGGCTAGCCATCTCCCTCTTCCTTTGTCTCCTAATTTTGAAGTTCTTCACTTCAAACAAGGAAAAGGAGAAAACTTAAAAGATGCTTGGTACAGGATGATAGAATCTTACCGTAATTGCACTATAGAGGGAGATTTCAAGATTTTACTTCGTAATTTTTATGTTGGGCTAACCATGTCCCATAGACAACTCTTGGATTTTGCCGCTAAAGGGAGTTTTATTGAAATTGATCTCCGTATTGCGTATGAGATTATAGACGGAATAGTAGGAGTACTACCCCCACAAAAGGGACTTCATCATACTCAAGAAGGAACCCATGTTTTTGAGAAAATATGCGAAGTAACTAAAATTTTGCAAAAATCTCTTGAACCTCTCAAAAATGTTAGTGGGAACCTTCACCGCATGAATATGTTGATCACTCTTTGCAATAAGCGGTTGGATGCTCTAGATCTAAAGATCTCCGAGTTTGAAGGGAAACATAAGGAACCTCCCGGATCCGAGCATAACCCCATTAAAAAGATAAATGCCAAAGATGGCAATACCTAGATCTATTCTTGCTTTTATGCCTAGCTAGGGGCGTTAAACGGTGGTCCTTGGTGAGAGGCAACCCAATTTTATTTTTGTTCTTTACTTTTCGTTCTGTTTAGTAATAAATAATTCATCTAGCCTCTGTTTATATGTGGTTTTATGTTTTAATTAGTGTTTGTGCCAAGTAGAACCTTTGGGAAGATTTGGGTGAAGTCTTTGTGATCTTGCTGTAAAAAACAGAAACTTTTGCGCTCATGAGATTAGATGCCATTGTTTATTGGAGAGTGATTTTAGGTTGATTATTTTTGCAGATGATTAATACAGAAATTCCTTACGTCCACCAATTTATTTCAGAATTGTTTGAGTTACAGAAGTATTCGATTTAGTCAGATTTCTACAGACTGTTCTGTTTTGACAGATTCTGTTTTTCGTGTGTTGTTTGCTTATTTTGATGAATCTATGAGTAGTATCGGGGGGTATGAACCATAGAGAAGTTAGGATAAACTAGGTTTAACACCAATATAAATAAAGGATGAGCTCATTACAGTATCTTAATGTGGTGGTTTATTTTCTTATACTAACGGAGCACATGAGATTTTCTGTTGAGTTTTGTGTTGTGAAGTTTTCGAGTTTTTGGGTAAAGATTAGATGGATTTTGGAATAAGGAGTGGCAAGAGTCTAAGCTTGGGGATGCCCAAGGCACCCCAAGGTAAAATTCAAGGACAACCAAAAGCCTAAGCTTGGGGATGCCCCAGAAGGCATCCCCTCTTTCGTCTTCGTCTATCGGTAACTTTACTTGATGCTATATTTTTATTCACCACATGATATGTGTTTTGCTTGGAGCGTCTTGTATGATTTGGGTCTTTTCTTTTTAGTTTACCACAATTATCCTTGTTGTACACACATTTTGGGAGAGACACGCATGAATCGGAATTCATTAGAATACTCTATGTGCTTCACTTATATCTTTTGAGCTAGATAATTTTGCTCTAGTGCTTCACTTATATCTTTTTAGAGCACGGTGGTGGTTTTATTTTATAGAAATTATTGATCTCTCGTGCTTCACTTATATTATTTTGATAGTATTTTAGAACAACATGGTAATTTGCTTTGGTTATAAAATTTGTCCTAATATGATGGGCATCCAAGATGGGTATAATAAAAACTTTCATAAAAAAGTGTGTTGAATGCTATGAGAAGTTTGATGCTTGATGATTGTTTTGAGACATGAGGATGGTGATATTAGAGTCATGCTAGTAGATTAATTGTGAATTTGAGAAATACTTGTGTTGAGGTTTGCAAGTCCCGTAGCATGCACGTATGGTAACCGTTGTGTAACAAATTTGAAGCATGAGGTGTTTCTTTGATTGTCCTCCTTGTGAGTGGCGGTCGAGGACGAGCGATGGTCTTTTCCTACCAATCTATCCCCCTAGGAGCATGCGCGTAGTGCTTGGTTTTTGATGACTTGTAGATTTTTGCAATAAGTACGTGAGTTCTTTATGACTAATGTTGAGTCCATGGATTATACGCACTCTCACCCTTCCACCATTGCTAGCCTCTCTAGTACCGCGCAACTTTCACCGATACCATAAACCTAACATTTACCTTCCTCAAAAAAGCCACCATACCAACCTATTATGGCATTTCCATAGTCATTCCGAGATATATTGCCATGCAACTTTCCACCGTTCTGTTTATTATCACAGGTTCCATCATTGTCATATTGCCTTGCATGATCATGTAGTTGACATCGTATTTGTGGCAAAGCCACCTTTCATAATTTTCATACATGTCACTCTTGATTCATTGCAAATCCCGGTACACCGCCGGAGGCACGCATATAGAGTCATATTTTGTTCTAGTATCGAGTTGTAATTTTTTAGTTGTATGTAAATAGAAGTGTGATGATCTTCAGTATTAGAGCATTGTCCCATGTGAGGAAATAAATAAATAAATAAATAATATTTAAAAAAAGTCCAAATAAAAAAAAGAAGGCAAAAAAAGCGAGAAAAAGAGAGAAGGGACAATGCGACTATCCTTTTTTCACACTTGTTCTTCAAAGTAGCACCATGATCTTCATGATAGAGAGTATCTTATTTTGTCACTTTCATTTACTAGTGGGAATTTTCATTATAGACCTTGGCTTGTATATTCCAACGATGGGCTTCCTCAAAATGCCCTAGGTCTTCGTGAGCAAGCAAGTTGGATGCACACCCACTTAGTTTCTTTTGTTGAGCTTTCATATATTTATAGCTCTAGTGCATCCGTTGCATGGCAATCCCTACTCACTCACATTGATATCTATTGATGGGCATATCCATAGCCCATTGATACGCCTAGTTGATGTGAGACCATCTTCCTCCTTTTTGTCTTCTACAACCACCATTCTATTCCATCTATAGTGCTATGTCCATGGCTTGCGCTCATGTATTGTGTGAAAGTTGAAAAACTTTGAGAATACTAAAGTATGAAACAATTGCTTGGCTTGTCATTGGGGTTGTGCATGATTTGAGAATTTTGTGTGACGAAGATGGAGCATAACCAAACTATATGATTTTGTAGGGATGAACTTTCTTTGGCCATGTTATTTTGAGAAGACATAATTACCTTGTTAGTATGCTTGAAGTATTGTTATTTTTATGACAATATTAAACTTTTATATTGAATGTTTCAGATTTGAACATTCATGCCACAATAAAGAAAATTACATTGATAAATATGCTAGGTAGCATTCCACATCAAAAATTCTGTTTTTATCATTTGCCTACTCGAGGACAAGCAGGAATTAAGCTTGGGGATGCTTGATACGTCTCCAACGTATCTATAATTTTTTATTGTTCCATGCTATTATATTATCTGTTTTGGATGTTTAATGGGCTTTAATATGCTCTTTTATATTATTTTGGGGACTAACCTATTAACTGGAGGCCCAGTGCCAGTTTCTGTTTTTTTGCCTATTTTAGTGTTTCACAGAAAAGGAATATCAAACGGAATCCAAATGGAATGAAACCTTCACGATGATCTTTCTTGGACCGAAAGACATCCACAAGACTTGGAGTTGAAGTCTGGAACGCCACGAGGCAGGAGGGCGCGCCTGCTACCTCTTGAGCACTGCGTTGGATTTCCTTGAGGAAAGGATGATGCAGCAAAGTAGCGTAAGTCTTTCCCTCAGTTTTGAGAACCAAGGTATCAATCCAGTAGGAGGCTACGCACGAGTCCCTCGTACCTACACACAACAATAACTCCTCGCAACCAACGCGATAAGGGGTTGTCAATCCCTTCATGGTCACTTACGAGAGTGAGATCTGATAGATATGGTAGGATAATGTTTTTGGAATTTTTGTGATAAATATGCGAAGTAAAATAAAAGCAAAGTAAAAAAGCAAAGGACATAACTAAGTGTTGGAAGATTAATATGATGAAGATAGACCCGGGGGCCATAGGTTTTACTACTAGCTTCTCTCAAGAGCATAGGTATTTTGCGGTGGGTGAACGAATTACTGTTCAGCAATTGACAGAATTGAGCATAGTTATGAGAATATCTAGGTATGATCATGTATATAGGCATCACGTCCGAGACAAGTAGACTGACTCCTGCCTGCATCTACTACTATTACTCCACTCATCGGCCGCTATCCAGCATGCATCTAGAGTATTAAGTTCATGAAAACAGAGTAACGCCTTAAGCAAGATGACATGATGTAGAGGGATAGGTTCATGCAATATGATAAAAAAACCCATCTTGTTATCCTCGATGGCAACAATACAATACGTGCCTTGCTGCCCCTACTGTCACTGGGAAAGGACACTGCAAGATTGAACCCAAAGCTAAGCACTTCTCCCATAGCAAGAAAGATCAATCTAGTAGGCCAAACCAAACTGATAATTCGAAGAGAGTTGCAAAGATAACCAAACATACATAAAAGAATTAAGAGAATATTCAAATATTGTTCATACATAATCTTGATCATAAACCCACAATTCATCGGTCTCAACAAACACACCGCAAAAAGAAGATTACATCGAATAGATCTCCACAAGAGAGGGGGAGAACATTGTATTGAGATCCAAAAAGAGAGAAGAAGCCATCTAGCTACTAACTATGGACCCGAAGGTCTGAGGTAAACTACTCACACTTCATCGGGAGGCTATGGTGTTGATGTAGAAGCCCTCCGTGATGGATGCCCCCTCCGGTGGAGCTCCAGAACAGGCCCCAAGATGGGATCTCGTGGGTACAGAAGGTTGCGGCGGTGGAATTAGGTTTTTGGCTCCGTATCTGATCGTTTGGGGGTACGTAGGTATATATAGGAGGAAGGAGTATGTCGGTGGAGCAACAGGGGGCCCACGAGGGTGGAGGGCGTGCCCTGGGGGGTGGGCGCGCCCCCCTACCTCGTGGCCTCCTCTCTTGTTTCTTGATGTAGGGTTCAAGTCTCCCGGATCATAATCTTCCTAAAAATCATGTTCCCGAAGGTTTCATTCCGTTTGGACTCCGTTTGATATTCCTTTTCTGCGAAACTCTGAAATAGGCAAAAAAAACAGCAATTCTGGGCTGGGCCTCCGGCTAATAGGTTAGTCCCAAAAATAATATAAAAGTGGATAATAAAGCCCAATAATGTCCAAAATAGTAGATAATATAGCATGGAGCAATCGAAAGTTATAGATACGTTGGAGACGTATCAGGCATCCCCAAGCATAATTCCTGCTCGTCCTCGTGTAGGTAAATGATAAAAATAGAATTTTTGATGCAGAGTGCTACTTGGCATAATTTCAATGTAATTCTTCTTAATTGTGATATGAATATTCAGATCCGAAAGATTCAAGATAAAAGTTCATATTGACATAAAAATAATAATAGTTCAAGCATACTAACAAAGAAATCATGTCTTCTCAAAATAACATGGCCAAAGAAAGTTATCCCTACAAAATCATATAGTCTGGCTATGCTCTATCTTCACCACACAAAGTATTTAAATCATGCACAACCCCGATGACAAGCCAAGCAATTGTTTCATACTTTTGACATTCTCAAACTTTTTCAATCTTCACGCAATACATGAGCATGAGCCATGGATATAGCACTATATGTGGAATAGAATGGTGGTAGTGGAGAAGACAAAAAGGTAGAAGATAGTCTCACATGAACTAGGCGTATCAACGGGATATGGAGATGCCCATCAATAGATATCAATGTGAGTGAGTAGGGATTGCCATGCAACGGATGCACTAGTGCTATAAGTATATGAAAGCTCAACAAAAGAAACTAAGTGGGTGTGCATCCAACTCGCTTGCTCATGAAGACCTAGGTCATTTTGAGGAAGCCCATCATTGTAATATACAAGCCCAGTTCTATAATGAAAAATTACCACTAGTATATGAAAGTGACGCAATGAGAGACTCTCTATCATGAAGATCATGGTGCTACTTTGAAGCACGCAAGTGTGGTAAAAGGATAGTAACATTGTCCCTTCTCTCTTTTTCTCTCATTTTTTTATTTTTATTTGGGCCTTTTCTCTTCTTTTTTATGGCCTCTTTTCTCTTTTTTTAATTTAGTCTGGAGTCTCATCCTGACTTGTGGGGGAATCATAGTCTCCATCATCCTTTCCTCACTTGGGACAATGCTCTAATAATGATGATCATCACACTTCTATTTTCTTACAACTCAACAATTACAACTCGATACTTAGAACAAAATATGACTCTATATGAATTCCTCCGGTGGTGTACTGAGATATGCAATGAATCAAGAGTGACATGTATGAAAGAATTATGAATGGTGGCTTTGCCACAAATACAATGTCAACTGCATGATCATGCAAAGCAATATGACAATGATGGAGCGTGTCATAATAAACGGAATGGTGGAAAGTTGCATGGCAATATATCTCGGAATGGCTATGGAAATGCCATGATAGGTAGGTACGGTGGCTGTTTTGAGGAAGGTATATGGTGGGTGTATGATACCGGCAAAAAGTGTGCGGTATTAGAGAGGCTAGCAAAGGTGGAAGGAAGAAAGTGCGTATAATCCATGGACTCAACATTAGTCATAAAGAACTCATATACTTATTGCAAAAATCTACAAGTTATCAAAGCAAAGTATTACGCGCATGCTCCTAGGGGTATAGATTGGTAGGAAAAGACCATCGCTCATCCCCGACCGCCACTCATAAGGAAGACAATCAATAAATAAAACATGCTCCGACTTCATCACATAACGGTTCACCATACGTGCATGCTACGGGAATCACAAACTTTAACACAAGTATTTCTCAAATTCACAACTACTCAACTAGCATGACTCTAATATCACCATCTTTATATCTCAAAACAATTATCAAGCATCAAACTTTTCTTAGTATTCAACACACTCATAAGGAAGTTTTTACATATCTTGAATATCGAGCATATTAGGATTATTTAAGCCAATTACCATGCTATTTAAGACTCTCAAAATAATCTAAGTGAAGCATGAGACATCAATAGTTTCTATAAAACAAACCCATCACCGTGCTCTAAAAGATATAAGTGAAGTAGTAAAGCAAAACTATATAGCTCAAAAGATATAAGTGAAGCACATAGAGTATTCTAGCAAATTCCAAATCATGTATGGCTCTCTCAAAAGGTGTGAACAGCAAGGATGATTGTTGTAAACTAAAAAGCAAAGAATCAAATCATACAAGACGCTCCAAGCAAAACACATATCATGTGGTGAATAAAAATATAGCTCCAAGTAAAGTTACCGATGGAAGTAGACGAAAGAGGGGGTGCCTTCCGGGGCATCCCCAAGCTTTGGCTTTTTGGTGTCCTTAGATTATCTTGGGGTGCCATGGGAATCCCCAAGCTTAGGCTCTTGCCACTCCTTGTTCCATAATCCATCAAAATCTTTCACCCAAAACTTGAAAACTTCACAACATAAAACTCAACAAAAATCTCGTGGACTCCGTTAGCGAAAGAAAACAAAAGACCACTTCAAGGTACTGTAATGAACTCATTATTTATTTATATTGGTGTTAAACCTAATGTATTCCAACTTATCTATGGTTTATAAACTATTTTACTAGCCATAGATTCATCAAAATAAGCAAACAACACACGAAAAACATAATCTATCAAAAACAGAACAGTCTGTAGTAATGTGTAACTAACGCAAACTTCTGGAACTCCAAAAGTTCTACCAAAATAGGATGGCCTAGAAAATTTGTTTATTGATCAGCAGAAATTGGAATCAGTATTTTATCACATTCTGGTGATTTTTAAGAATTGTTTTCGTAAACAGAAAGTTTCTGGAAATTACGGCAAGATCAAATAACTATCATCCAAGAAGACCCTATAGGTTTAACTTGGCACAAACACTAATTAAAACATAAAAACACATCTAACCAAAAGCTAGATCAAATATTTATTCCTAAACAGAAGCAAAAAGAAAAAACTAAAAATAAATTTGGGTTGCCTCCCAACAAGCGCTGTCGTTTAACGCCCCTAGCTAGGCATAATAGCAAGGATAGATCTAGGTATTGCCATAATAGTAGTATGGAAAGTCATGAAAACTTTTCTCATATTCTCTATGTTCAGCAGCAAGTTTTCTTTGAGGCAAGCAAAAATAATCAAAAGGGCTAAATTTAATAGGACAAAAGTCCCCAAGATCAATCTCGGGAGGTATGGGTTCCTCCCTAGGACCTTTGTAATGCACAACCAATTCATCACTAAGAGCATTCTTTTGGCAAAAAGTCACAAGCCTTTGTTCAAGAGGAAAACCTAATCCATTATTCTGAATAGAAAAATCATCATTAAGCTCGGAAATTCTATCAACTAGAACATCGGCGGGAACCTTTTTCCTAAGATTTTCGTTAAAAGCAATATGATCTAAAGATTGTAAACGCATCATGTCTTCTTGATTAAAAAGGATAGCTTCAATGGGAGGATGAATAGCATCTACCCTATAATGCGCAAAGATTTCTATGGCCTCTTTTATTATAAATCTAAACTCATGAGCCAAAAAGATAGTGGCGGCACGCTTAACAGAAGAATGCTCAGTATTAGAGAATTCTAGAAAAATTCTTTGTATGCAAGGATGCATGTGCATAAATTGTCTTTCAAGTTCAACTATAAGCATGGTAATAGCGTCCGCAAGACTACTAGTTCTATGGAGAATAGAACCGCCCATAGAAGGCAAAGTGCCGGCACAAGTAAAGAAATCTTGAATAACTCCTTTTCCAATAATATTTCCACTACCAATTCGAAATCTTTTTGTATGCAAGGTAGGGGGTTCTTCAGCAGGAGCATCAGAATTTTCTGTGACATTATCATTGTCCATATCGGCAATAATTTCCCCAATTTCAGACATAGTGACAAAAAGAGCGAGGGGCGAAAAGAAGAAGGCGAAAGGAAAATAGAGGGCGAATAAAACAGAACGGTGAAGTGGGGGAGAGGAAAACGAGAGGCAAATGGAAAATAATGTAATGCGGGAGATAAGGGTTTGTGATGGGTACTTGGTATGTTGACTTTTGTGTAGACTCCTCGGCAACGGCGCCATAAATCTTCTTGCTACCTCTTGAGCATTGAGTTGGATTTCCTTTAAAAGGAAAGGATGACGCAGCAAAGTACCGTAAGTATTTCCCTCAGTTTTTGAGAACCAAGGTATCAATCCTGTAGGAGGCTACGCACAAGTCCCTCGTACCTACACAAAACAATAACTCCTCGCAACCAACGCGATAAGGGGTTGTCAATCCCTTCACGGTCACTTACGGGAGTGAGATCTGATAGATATGATAGGATAATGTATTTGGTACTTTTGTGATAAAGATGCAAAGTAAAATAAAAGCAAAGTAAAAAGCAAAGGAAATCACTAAGTGTTGAAAGATTAATATGATCAAGATAGACCTGGGGGCCATAGGTTTCACTAGTGGCTTCTCTCAAGATCATAGGTATTTTACGGTGGGTGAACGAATTACTGTTGAGCAATTGACAGAATTGAGCATAGTTATGAGAATATCTAGGTATGATCATGTATATAGGCATCACATCCGAGACAAGTAGACTGACTCCTGCGTGCATCTACTACTATTACTCCACTCATCGACCGCTATCCAGCATGCATCTAGAGTATTAAGTTCATGAAAACAGAGTAACGCCTTAAGCAAGATGACATGACGTAGAGGGATAGGTTCATGCAATATGATAAAAAAACATCTTGTTATCCTCGATGGCAACAATACAATACGTGCCTTGATGCCCCTACTGTCATTGGGAAAGGACACCGCAAGATTAAACCCAAAGCTAAGCACTTCTCCCATTGCAAGAAAGATCAATCTAGTAGGCCAAACCAAACTGATAATTCGAAGAGACTTGCAAAGATAACCAATCATACATAAAATAATTCAGAGAAGATTCAAATATTGTTCACACATAATCTTGATCATAAACCCACAATTCATCGGTCTCAACAAACACACCGCAAAAAGAAGATTACATCGAATAGATCTCCACAAGAGAGGGGGAGAACATTGTATTGAGATCCAAAAAGAGAGAAGAAGCCATCTAGCTACTAACTATGGACCCGAAGGTCTAAGTTAAACTACTCACACTTCATCGAAGAGGCTATTGTGTTGATGTAGAAGCCCTCCATGATGGATGCCCCCTCCAGCGGAGCTCCGGAATAGGCCCCAAGATGGGATCTCGTGGGTACAGAAGGTTGCGGCGGTGGAATTAGGTTTTTGGATCTGTATCTGATCGTTTGGGGGTACGTAGGTATATATTGGAGGAAGGAGTACGTTGGTGGAGCAACTGGGGGGCCACGAGGGTGGAGGGCGCGCCCTGCGGGGCGCTCCCCTCCTCGTGGCCTCCTCTCTTGTTTCTTGACGTAGGGTCCAAGTCTCCCGGATCATAATCTTCCTAAAAATCACGTTCCCGAAGGTTTCATTCCGTTTGGACTCCATTTGATATTCCTTTTCTGCGAAACTCTAAAATAGGTAAAAAAACAGCAATTGTGAGCTGGGCCTCCGGTTAATAGGTTAGTCCCAAAAATAATATTAAAGTGGATAATAAAGCCCAATAATGTCCAAAACAGTAGATAATAAAGCATGGAGCAATCAAAAATTATAGATACGTTGGAGACATATCAGCGCCCAGGGGGGTAGGCGTGCCCCCCACCCTCGTGGGCTCCTCGTAGCTCCACCGACGTACTTCTTTCTCCTATATATACTCTTATACCCTAAAAACATCAGGGGGAGCCACGAAACCACTTTTCCACCACCGCAACCTTCTGTACCCGTGAGATCCCATCTTGGGGCCTTTTCTGCCGATCTGCCGGAGGGGGAATCAATCACGGAGGGCTTCTACATCAACACCACAGCCTCTCCGATGAAGCGTGAGTAGTTTACCATAGACCTTCGGGTCCATAGTTATTAGCTAGTGTGACGCCCCCGATTTAATCGTACACTAATCCTGCACGCAAATGTGTATGATCAAGATCAGGGACTCACGGGAAGATATCACAACACAACTCTAAAACATAAATAAGTCATACAAGCATCATATTACAAGCCAGGGGCCTCAAGGGATCGAATATAAGTGCTGATCATAGACGAGTCAGCGGAAGCAACAATATCTGAGTACAGACATAAGTTAAACAAGTTTGCCTTAGGAGGCTAGCACAAACTGGGATACGGATCGAAATAGGCGCAGGCCTCCTGCCTGGGATCCTCCTAAACTACTCTTGGTCGTCGTCAGCGGCCTGCACGTGGTAGTAGACACCCCCGGTGTAGTAGGAGTCATCGTCGACGGTGGCGTATGGCTCCTGGACTCCGTCGTCTGGTCGCAGCAACCGGGTAAAGGAAAGGGGAAAAAAGGGGGTACAAGGCAACCGTGAGTACTCATCCAAAGTACTCGCAAGCAAGGAGCTACACTACATATGCATGGGTATATGTGTAAAGGGGCATATCAGTGGACTGAACTGCAGAATGCCAGAATAAGAGGGGATAGCTAATCCTTTCGAAGACTACGCTTCTGGCAGCCTCCGCCTTGCAGCATGTAGAAGAGAGTAGACTGAAGTCCTCCAAGTAGCATCGCATAGCATAATCCTACCCGGTGATCCCCTCCTCGTAGCCCTGTTAGAGAGCGATCATCGGGTTGTATCTGGCACTTGGAAGCGTGTGTTTTATTAAGTATCCGGTTCTAGTTGCCATAAGGTCAAGGTACAACTCCAAGTCGTCCTGTTACCGAAGATCACGGCTATTCGAATAGATTAACTTCCCTGCAGGGGTGCACCACATAACCCAACACGCTTGATCCCATTTGGCCGGACACACTTTCCTGGGTGATGCCCGGCCTCGGAAGATCAACACGTCGCAGCCCTACCTAGGCACAACAGAGAGGTCAGCACGCCGGTCTAAACCTAAGCGCACAGGGGTCTGCGCCCATCACCCTTAGCACACATGCACGTTGCGTGGGCGGGCGGAAGCAGAACTAGCCCCCTTAATACAAGAGCAGGCTTACGTTCCAATCCAGCGCGCGCCGCTCAGTCGCTGACGTCACGAAGGCTTCGGCTGATACCATGACGCCGAGTGCCCATATCTTTCCCACGTAGTTGGTTAGTGTGTATAGGCCAGTAGCCAGACTCAGATCAAATACCAAGATCTCGTTAAGCGTGTTAAGTATCCGCGAACGCCGAACAGGGCCAGGCCCACCTCTCACCTAGGTTGTCTCAACCTGCCCTGTCGCTCCGCCACAAAGATCCACCCAGAGGGTTGTCGGGACAAAGGTCCTTTCAGCCCCCAATCCATGAATCACTCGCGGGTACTCCTCGAGCCGACCCGTCTTTGGTCACCACATGTATCAAGTATAAAGTATAGTATATACCCGTGATCACCTCCCAAGTGATCACGGCCCGATAGTATAGCATGGCAGACTGACAAGAATGTAGGGCCACTGATGGAAAACTAGCATCCTATACTAAGCATGTAGGATTGCAGGTAAGGGTAACAACAGTAGTAGCAATGATAGGCTATGTAGCAGAGTAGGATAACGGAAAGCCGTAACATGTTACACTACTCTAATGCAAGCAGTAGAGAGTAGAGTAGGCGATATCCTGTGATCAAGGGGGGGGCTTACCTGGTTGTTCTGGCAAGTAGTAGGGGTTGTCTTCGATGTGGTCGAACACACGAACATCGGCAGCGGTCTCGGAGTCTACCGGAAATAAGTAACGGAGGGGGAACACAATAAATAACAGAGCAATCAAATGTAACACAAAGCAAGACGCGGCAATACGTTGTGCTAGGGGTGACCTAACGCAGGAATAGGTGATACCGGCGAAAGGGGAAACATCCGGGAAAGTATCCCAGGTGTTTCGCGTGTTTGGGCAGATGAACCGGAGGGGGAAAGTTGTGTGTTCGCTATGCTAGGGATGTGTGGCAGACGAACGGACTGCGTATTCGGATTCGTCTCGTCATTCCGAGCAACTTTCATGTAGAAAACTTTATCATCCGAGCTACGGTTTATTTTCTATGATTTTTTAAAGTTTTTAAGTGATTTCCTATTTTTCTTATTTATTTTAATTTCAAAATTCGCCAGTTAGAAACTGGGTGCACCCGGTGCAGTGCACCCACAGTGCACCACTGAGGCTGGCAGGTGGGGTCGGATGGCCCAGTTGACCCAATCAACAAAGACTGGTCAACAAGGTGAATAGTGCATGTGGGTCCCGCGTGTCAGCATCTTAATAAGTTCCAAAAATGATTTTAATTGATTTAATTAGGTGGGACCCATATGTCATTCAAACATTACACTAATTAAGAAATTTTCTAACCTAACTAAATTAAACAGGGCTGGGGCCCATCTGGCAGTGGGCTAGGCTACCTTTGTGTGGCTGTGCTTACGCACGAGCACACACAGGAAGGAACGGGCGGCCACGATACTAGCAAAATGCGGGCGCCCGAGCGGTGGGCATTGGCCAGGCACGCGCAACCAGGCGGGTGCGCGAGCGGGAGGGCGCGGCCAACGCCGGCGAGCGGCGGAGCCGGGCCGGCAGGAAAGACACCGAGTCCTCGCGGATGCGGGCGGGTGTGGTCGGCGCGGGAGGGGGGCTCGGGCAGCACGGGGGAGCAGCAAGGAAGAGTTGCGGGTGGAGGCGGGCACGGCGGCGATGGCGGCCAGTGGCATCAGCAGGGGCGGCGGGCGTCCGCAGCAACGGGCGCAGCTGCGGTGCGGGTCGCGGGCGGCAGAGGGGGCAAGCAAGCGTGGGCGCGAGGCAGGGGCGTGAACCCGGGGCCACAGTGCGAGCGAGAGCGCACGGGCAGGAGACGCGCTCTGGCGATGGATCGAGACCGGGGCGAGAGGGAAACAGGGGAGGAGCTCACGGCGATTCTGTAGAGGGGGGCAGCGGGCTCGGGGAAGACTCGTAGGCGGCGGATCGAGCGAAGAGGCGGTGGTGATGGCGAGATGGCGACGACCGGACGAAGAAGACGAAGAATGCGTCGGCTACACAGCTCCCCGCCTCGTTCCAATGCCCTGAACGGACGCGGTAGAGCGCGGCGAACCTCTAGGATGTGCTCCCGTACGCCGGAGAGGCCGGTGGACGCGTCAACGACGGCGAGGCAGTGGTGACCGCATGAGCTTGCGAGCTCAAAATTGAGCCAGAGGAGAGGGGGGACGATGGGGATCGAGAAGGGAATGAACGAGAGCGAGCTAGGGTTTCTGGGGGACGCCTTAGTAGGCCGAGGGAGGGTGCGTATGGCCGGCACGTGGCCCTGGAGCCACGGATGGCCGGCACGCACGGCTCTGCCTCTCCCCTGTTAGAGGTAGGGGAAAAGGCCGGCCAGCTGGGCTGGGCCTGGTATAGTGTTAGTACTGGGCTTATGTGATAGTGGGGCTTTCTCCTTTCCTTTTTCTTGTTTGTTTGTTTTCCTTTCCTTTTATTTATTATTTTCTGTTTTATTTTAGACACACTTTACTTTAGTTTTATAATATATAAAATCAGTTTGGAAAATAATTTTACTACTTATTCTACTGCCACAATAACCTGGGCTCACAGATAAATTAGTCTAATATTTTATATATTATAAAAAGCATTTAATTATTAGTTTTAGATGGTGTTCTACTCATTTTAGAGTAATTACACATTTTATAAAAGTGTGGTTTCTCCACCATAATTACATATGCATTATTTTGCTCACACCAAACATTTTAGTTTTAATATTTTAAAACTTTTATTGTTTGCTTGATTTTGAATTTGAGTTCGAACTGGTTTCAAATTAACGCGAGATTAGGAACAATAACCGTGCTGACGTGGCCTCATTAACAGAAGTTTATTGTAGCTTAATTATCCGGGCGTCACAATTCTCCTCCACTACAAGAAATCTCGTCCCGAGATTTAAGAGGGGAGTAAGGGGGGAGGGATTGGGTTACGGAAAATCTAACGGATCTTCTCGGTCTTGTTGCTCTTCTCGAAGAGGTCCATCCAATATATTGATGCCTTCATAATTCTGCTTCAGGTCAAAATGATGAAGTCGTCATCCTTCCCTCGGGATCTTCATCGCACATACGAAAAGGATAAGCGGTAACTTCAGAAGAACGGACCTCTACAAGGTTGCTATCAGGTAGATAACGTCAACGGAGATGGCGGAAAGTAACTCTAGAATTGAAACTTAGAAAATTTTGAGAGGAAAGTAATAAGGTACAATAAGGAGTTTCAAGCAGCCAGGCAATCGTTTGATGCCTATTCAGAAGGTGAAAGGGTTTCAGGGCAACGAGAATAAGTATTCTGTCTGATGCCAAAGTTGATGATCTCTTGGAAGGTGGCTCATGAATTACATATGAGGCCACGCGTGAGGAACAACCTTGGGTACAGGGGTATAGGAGAGTTAGGTTTCGATCCTGTGGAACTGTGGGTTGTGGGCCCACCATGTGGTTCAAGGTAGAAAGGGGGTTGACATCTTGCACGATCATGTAAGCATGGCACGTCAGAGGATAGTCTGTCAGTTATGTCGGCAACAACATCGGTACCAAGGGCGAGGGATGAAGAGAACCATTTTCCTTCTCGTTGAACGAGGTGGACCAATAGGCAAAGTCCTCCTCCATCGGCGGTTACCGGAATGTCATCAACAATAGTAACAGGGACTTACTAATGGAGTGGTACACCGAGGTGTTTACATAAGCAGGAGAATATTACTGCTTAGATCATATAGATCACAGGAAACGTTAAACCAACCAATGGAAGAGAAAATACAATTATCAGATTAAACAGAACAATGGAAAGGAACATGTGTTTAAACACATATTTCAAGGGCATATCCTTCCCAAGGAAAAGCAGATCATGATATCCATGACAGGATATAATGTAGAAAACTCTTTAGGTACGGGAGAGAATTTTCATGACATTATCCTTACAGCGGTGTTTGGATAATTGAGCAAGAAACATTAAACATTGGTCTTCAATTGTTCCTGTTCCAAATCGGAGTACCATGGACATGCTTCGAGATAGCATTGACATGGTCATCCGGTGAAGATCAGACTTTGGAAACAAAAAGGATCCATCAGGAACAACTTATAGAATAAGTCTTACAATTTCCTCACAGAAGAATGACTAACCTTGCCAAAAAGGAAACTATAACAATAGGTCCTCCGGCCAGGTGTGCTAGGCATGACATCACCTTACCGGGTCATATAAAGACCAATGTTATAACTCTTGGAAATGTCCCAACCATCATATCTGAACGAGATTCAGCTCCGATAGGTGTCATGATACCTCAGACTCAGGATGCCCGAGAAGAAAAGGTGCAACACAAATAGACGAAATGACATTGCAAGATTATCGGGAAATGAACTATGGGAGCGGGTTCCTGAAACAATAGTTCATCATTAAACCAAGGAGGGGATGAGAAGGTGGCTGATGGGCTCAGCGACAATTCATTGAGAATTCCAAATGGATAGCTTTCCACAATAATGTGAACAAGAAGATGACACTTGTCAATTCAAATGATATAATTAGGTATGCTCGAGGAGAACGTACATTGTTAAACATTGGTTGAAAAGTGCACCCGAAATATGGGCTTAGGTAGCATGATCAATATTAGAATGGTGATTCGATAACCAATGGTCTAAAAATGAAATGGCAACCCTTAGCTTCGAAGCAATATGGTTGCTAGAAGTTTTGAATTACACGTCATAGCTCAATTGTCGGTATTCCGGTTAAAAACAACACGGAGACCAAGGAAAGAACGGAGATGGCAAGAAGTATTATTATATCAAGAATTTTAAAGAGGTGGTGAAATTCTCACCACATTCTTGACAACAAGAGATGGTAATACCCCAAGGTAGAGCATAACATAAGTTCGATAGCAAGGATCTAAAGGTACAACACAAAACATGAACAAGTTTGTGTTGGAGGGAAAGCAATAATGTTGTCGATGATAACACAACTCATCGAGGGGCAAGGATGGTACTTGTCATCATGAATTTGATTGATATTCTGGAAGGAGTCAAAATGTGATGATCACGACAAATTTTGTCGAGAGGCTCCACGAAGATGTAATAAATCGGCGATGACATCAAGTCAAAGGAATGATGAAGCGAAAGGTTAATGGAACCAAGGGTGTGACACAAACTCCAAACCAAAGCTTGTTGTCCAAGCAAACAGATATGATGAGGAAGGTCGACGTAAGCTTAGCTCATGGTCAAAAAGTGTGCTCCGGGAAGAACGACATGTAGCATAGTTAAAATTTAGCATGATAATGATATAGCCAAACAGACCAGGAATGGCGTGATCGGGTACAAACTCATACTTAAAGAAGATTACTAAGAATTGTTGAACCGTAGTGCGGACTCGGTTCAGTTATCAGTGTCTTTGAGTGTTTAATAACTCAGAGCCCATGAAAAATTGTATTCAGTGAGAATGTAGCACTTGATGAAGAACTCATAAGAAGTTGTGCAGTTCCAAGATAATCTCGAGATACCAAGGGGGTAATACTCGACGACGGATCAAAGTAGAGGTCGGACTAGGGTATTGCTCTGCATAAAACAAGTGCTCAAACTTGCACGAGAAATGGAATCAAGGAGAAACATGGTCGGAACCACATCCACAGATACAAGATGAACTTATAACAAGGGAATATTTATTTTAAGAGAAGCTTCCATGATAAGGTATACACCATGTCCATGGGCATGAACACAGGGTTCAAGGTCGACTCCCACTTGTTCAACGCATAACCTTTCATTCACCTCTCGTATTTCGAAATTGACATTAGTTGTTGAAAGTTTTTACCTGATGCAATACTAGATAAGTATGACCCGTGAAATCTTTCGGGTTCACACAGATTAGGGAAGGCGTAGGTTCAACCCATCAGGGCATCTTAGGAACATATACCACAAACTTCGGAGTAAATAATACAAGCTCGAAAGTAGAGCATGGTTCAGAAAGCAGATGATACAATTTACCAAAGGCATTATGTATCTGAGGAAAAGCTCACAAGCTTATTTAATATGAAGGACGTTGTCGGATAAAATCCGACGAAGGGTCTGGTGGTCCACAAGGGATCCTATGTGAGCATTAGTACTCAACCAGAGGAAGAAAGAATGCAAATGCATCGATCTATAGAACATCTGAATAATTCAACATTTAAATAACAAGGAATTATGATTTTCAAACCAAGGGATCAGGAGTGAACGCTCTGATCAAGGACGGATAAGTTGAATAGACTTATGGGTACAATCGATGGCAATCTGATTGGCCGAGAACAAGCTCATGTTCGAAAGACGTCTGAGCCGGAAAGATAATTTATAAGGATCAACTGATGATTGCGTGCATTCGCAACATATTGAATCAAGGGACGCAAAATGATAGTGACAAAAGATTCCAATAAGATTACCAGACTTAAGGTATTAATCAGAATGCAAGAAAGCAAGAATTTCAAGAGCAACAAGCTACTCAAGGTTTTCGGAAGGTCGAATGGCACTTCGAAGACTTTTGTGAAACACCTGAACAACTAGGGATGAGCGGATACTCGATAAGTGCGAGGGATTATTCGTAGGGGGTATTCATTAGGCAAGAACTGCAGGGCAGTAAACTCAAAGGATTCTTGGAACGATAGAGGGGATTCCAGGGTATCTTTTCATAACAAGATCAACTAGGAATAAAAGTAAGAATGGAAAGTGTATGTATTTATCCACATGGATATTTCGGTGGTAGGGAATTGCAAAAGCAACGGGCACAAAGTCTCAAAAGAGTATCGGAGAGTATTGCCAGAATCTTCTGTTGAAGAAGTCGATCATCTGTAATGAAGGGGCTCTCCGGCAGGAAGTGGTAACGAGAACCTAGAGTTAGGTTTTAGCAAAATCATTTAACCCGAATAGAAGAGAGATTAGAATCCCAGAGTATAGACGAGGAATAAAATATCCTAATACCACCCAATGGCGACGTGGGCCCATGGGCCGCACAGCCATGTTAGTAAAAGTTTTGTAAAGTCTAGACACGACTTCGTCCAAGGAGTGTGGAAAGGGGATTCCTACAGGCAGTCGTCTCTGATACCAACTTGTGACGCCCCCGATTTAATCATACACTAATCCTGCACGCAAACGTGTATGATCAAGGTCAGGGACTCAAGGGAAGATATCACAACACAACTCTAAAACATAAATAAGTCATACAAGCATCATATTACAAGCCAGGGGCCTCAAGGGCTCGAATACAAGTGTTGATCATAGACGAGTCAGCGGAAGCAACAATATCTGAGTACAGACATAAGTTAAACAAGTTTGCCTTAAGAAGGCTAGCACAAACTGGGATACAGATCGCAAGAGGCGCAGGCCTCCTGCCTGGGATCCTCCTAAACTACTCCTGGTCGTCGTCAGCGGCCTGCACGTAGTAGTAGACACCCCCGGTGTAGTAGGAGTCGTCACCAACGGTGGCGTCTGGCTCCTGGACTCCATTGTCTGGTCACAGCAACCGGGTAAAGGAAAGGGGGGAAAAGGGGGAACAAGGCAACCGTGAGTACTCATCCAAAGTACTCGCAAGCAAGGAGCTACACTACATATGCATGGGTATATGTGTAAAGGGGCATATCAGTGGACTGAACTGCAGAATGCCAGAATAAGAGGGGGATAGCTAATCCTATCCAAGACTACGCTTCTGGCAGCCTCCGCCTTGCAGCATGTAGAAGAGAGTAGACTGAAGTCCTCCAACTAGCATCGCATAGCATAATCCTACCCGACGATCCCCTCCTCGTAGCCCTGTTAGAGAGCGATCACCGGGTTGTATCTGGCACTTGGAAGCGTGTGTTTTATTAAGTATCCGGTTCTAGTTGCCATAAGGTCAAGGTACAACTCCAAGTCGTCCTGTTACCGAAGATCACAGCTATTCGAATAGATTAACTTCCCTGCAGGGGTGCACCACATAACCCAACACGCTTGATCCCATTTGGCCGGACACACTTTCCTGGGTGATGCCCGGTGTCGGTGTCAAAACCGGCGGATCTCGGGTAGGGGGTCCCGAACTGTGCGTAAAGGCCGGATGGTAGCAGGAGACAAGGGACACGATGTTTTTACCCAGGTTCGGGCCCTCTCGATGGAGGTAATACCCGACTCCTGCTTGATTAATATTGATGATATGGGTAGTACAAGAGTAGATCTACCACGAGATCAAGGAGGCTAAACCCTAGAAGCTAGCCTATGGTATGATTGTGTATGATGATGGTTCTGTCCTACGGACTACAACCCTCCGATTTATATAGACACCGGATAGGGTTAGGGTTACACAGAGTCGGTTACATTGGCAGGAGATCTTGAATATCCGCATCGCCTAGCTTGCCTTCCACGCCAAGGAAAGTCCCATCCGGACACGGGACGAAGTCTTCAATCTTGTATCTTCATAGTCCAGGAGTCCGGCAAAGGTATAGTCCGGCTACCCGAACACCCCCTAATCCAGGACTCCCACAGTAGCCCCTGAACCAGGCTTCAATGACGACGAGTCCGGCGCGCAGATTGTCTTCGGTATTGCAAGGCGGGTTCCTCCTCCAAGTCCTTCATAGAAGATTGTAAACACCAAGAATAGTGTCCGGCTCTGCAAAATAAGTTTCCACATATTGCCATAGAGAGAATAATATTAACACAAGTCAAATCTGCTGACGTATTCCGCAGTGCATCATCACACTGCGGCCAAGCTCTTTACACAAATTGTTTTCACTTTTCCACCTCAGCACGTTCAGCGAGGCGGTTTCCTTGGCACGTCTTGTCGAAGCAGAGATCGTGTGCCCCTTTTAACGGGATTCTCATCAATACGGACGTGGGTAACCCAACCGCGCCATTTACCACAGCGCTTGGGAGGCAAGCGAGTTTTATTAGGTAGGTGGGGACGCATAACCGCATCCGCCCATATAAGGGGATAAGGATCCACCTTTTTACCTACGCCTTCTTCCTCCTTTGCCAATCCATCTCTCGCGCACTCAAGCTCCAGCGCCAAGACCGCTCTTCCCACCTCAACCTTCTCCAGCAATGTCCAGAGCGGGAGGCAAGTGGATGGTCTCCTCCGTCACGGAGGTTCAAGTAAAAAAGCTAAGGAAGGCCGGATACCTGTCCAAGGACATCCCGCACCGGCTTCCCGAGAAGGGGCAGCTTCTCCCCACCCCAAGGCCCCATGAGAGGGTAGTTTTCCTTCCCCACTTCCTCCGCGGACTAGGTTTTCCACTTCACCCATTTGTCCGGGGACTCATGTTCTACTACGGCCTAGATTTCCACGATCTGGCCCCGAACTTCATCCTCAACATCTCGGCGTTCATCGTTGTGTGCGAGGCCTTCCTCCGCGTCCGCCCCCATTTCGGCCTTTGGCTCAAGACCTTCAACGTCAAGCCCAAGGTGGTGCGCGGAAGCCAAGCGGAGTGCGGAGGCGCTATGGCTGGCAAGATAGCCAACGTCCTCTGGTTCGAGGGCTCCTTTGCGGAGACCCTAAAGGGGTGGCAAGCCGGGTGGTTTTACATCACCGAGCCACGCGATCCGGAATGAGTCGCAGCCCCCAAGTTCAGATCCGGACCCCCCACGCGGCTTATGTCCTGGAAAGAGACGGGCCTATCGTGGGGCAATAAGGAAGAGGTGACCGGACTAAAGACCTGCATCCACTCCCTGATAAACAAGCCAATCCGGCTTGTTAATATAGTCCAGGTCATGCTCGTTCGTCTGATCCTCCCGTGCCTACAACGGGATTTCAATTTGTGGGAGTTCGACCCGGCGCCGAACCCTCACCAGGATCTTCGACACGTCGTATGAAGACGTCTAGAAGGTGCTGATCAAAGGCGCCGAGGCCCCCGCATCCGCTTCCGAGGATCGCGGATACAACACGCAGCGTCACGCTAGCGAGGTAAGCTATCTATGCCTTTGACAGGATTATTAAGCTCTTTTTCATAGATTAACTCTATGCGGGATCTAAACTCCCTTACCTTTGACAGGCATGGCAGGCGATATCCGAACCAATTAACTGTCCGGCTCCCCTGCCCGAAGACCCTGCACCAGCTCCCCTAGTGAAGCTGCTGACTCCGGCACCATATGTGGTGCCGGAGAGGAAGGTCAAGAAGAAGAAGACCACCGGGACTCGAAAGAGTGCCCGTAACTTGGTGGTGTCGGACTCGTCATCTGACGAGTCCGAGACGCCCTCCTCTCGTGAAAACTAGGAGGAAGAAGAAAGCTCTCCCCCCCCCCCCAGCGGAGGGAGAAGAGAAGAAGAAGGCCGCCCCATCAGGGGAGGCCGAGGGGTCTAGGAAAAGGAAGACCCCTCCGCCGAATGACTCCCATGACGCCGAAGAGAGCAAAGAGGAGTGGCCGAACAGGGCCAAGCGTCCGGCAAAATTGTAAGTTCGGACATCAGAGTAACTCATGATGTTCCTTCATTGCGTAGCTTTCCTTAATGTCGAATGTGAACATGCAGCCCGCCCCAGGCCGAATACAACGAATCGTCGGGCGGCTCCCTGGACTCATCGGACGTGAACTCCGTTCCGCCCGCTGTCTCCCCCCGCACCACGGATGACGCCGAAGTGGCGTCGCGACAAGCCCCGGGGCAGGAAGAGGTGGTCCCGGAGGAGCCGCAAGGCAACCTCCCGGACTCCAGGAGTGAAGGGGACAATACCCCCCAGGGCTCCATGTCCGGCTTTGTGCCGGACCCCGCGCTGGAACCTTCAACAGTTCCGAGCCGCGGTAGGCGAACTCCCTCCAAAAGGAGCAAGCCTTCTAAGCCAGCGACCTCCGTCCAACCGGAGTCGCTGGACCATCTGCTGGAGGTCCTTGACGGCGCCTCCATCGACAAGGGGCACCATACTATTATGAGTACGGTGATCCAAAAGGTTCAGTCCGCCGAGAGCGGACTGACTGAAGCTTGCACTAGCCTTCTGACAGGCTTCGAGGTAAGTTAACATATGTCAAGATAGTACTGCATAGACAGTAGCCCCTGATGCTCTATTTGGCGTTCGGAAAGAAAAGCCGAATAGAGGATCTATTAATTTTCGCAGGAGTCTAACAATAAAGAGTCAATATGCATATGCAGGCTTCGCTGCTATCCACCGCCACACTGACTGCACAGGTGGATGTCCTAAAAAAGGACCTCGGGCGGACCGAGCAAGAGCTCGGCCTGGCCAAACGGCAGCTCGAGGAAAAAGAAGGTAAGAAATACCCTAAAAAAAGGTGCCTATAGAGAGGCGTGATTGCAAAGAATAACAGGATCATACTGCTTATTGTAGGGGCCACAACTGAGGTGGCGACCCTCAAGCAGGCGCTATCTGAAGCCGAAAAGAAAACGGCCGAGGAGCGCACCGAGCGAGAAAGACGCTCAGGTTGGCGAGGTGCAGCAAGAGCTGCAGGCTCTCATGAAGAAACATGAGAGCTTGGAGCTTGAGTCAAAGGCGCAAGCATCTGAGCTCACATCGGCCCTTGAGACCGCCAAGGGTGCCAAGGCCGAAGCCCAAAAGGCCCTCCAAGAATTGGAGGAGATGAAAAAGATAGCAACGGGTAAGGCATTCTTAATGCAAAGTAGAAATATAAAAGTAAACTACTTGTCACTTACCCGAATCCGGAGTTCTCCAGGGGCGTTCGTAGATCTTCCCCGCAGCGTATCCGACGCCGCCGCATTCTACCGAGCTGAAGAAGGCAGCTCGACAGAGAGTGTGTTCTAGTCTCAGTATTCTGAGGCCGGACACCCTGTGCCCTTGAGCGACCAACCGAAACAGCTGGTCGAGCTCCACAAGGCGGCCGAACAAGCCATGAAGGGCTTCATAGTTCGGCTGTGGCCTGGAGAGGCCCTGCCTGGGAGCTACTTCGGGCTGGTGCGGCGGCTGGTGGAGGCCTGTCCAAGGCTTGAGGTCATCAAGCGTTCCGCCTGCATTGAAGGAGCCCGGAGGGCCCTTGCTCGTGCAAAGGTGCACTGGGGTAAGCTTGATGGTGAGAAGCTGGTGAAGGACGTGCCGCCGCAGGGGAAGGAGCATCGCAAGCCCGAGAACTACTACAAGGATGTTCTTGCTGGTGCCCGCCTTATTGCGGATGAATGTATGAAAGAATTTTTGAATGAACTCGCTCGTGTTTATCCTTTGCGCTGAAAACTTGTTCATGTCCGCTAAGCAATGCTTATTGAATTTAAAAATATTATTTTCTGTGCGGCCGTTTATAAAAAATTGAGAGATGGCAAGTCGTCGGCTTTTGCCCCCATGCCGCTAGTGCTGGGGTGTTGGGGATAAACCTGAGCGCTCTTTTTCCCATGGTTGGGTCCTTCGAGGGAGGCGCTCAGCACAATGAACCAGGCAATCGGACTATAATGCTTGAACACTCTTACTTAGCCATAGAACTTTATAATTTTAAATTTCGGCGAAGCCCCTAGTTCGGAAGACCGAATTCGGGGCGCTATCCACGCCTTTGGCTGGACAAAGCCAGCTCCTCGCTCGAAGCGGCATAAGCCTTTAGGGACTCGAAAAACCTCTCGAACAGCGACCGGTCTCTCGCCTTATCATGACAGTTAGTTTTAGCTTTCTCCACTGAGGTGCTTAACCCAGTTGAACTGGGGCACAATCGCAGTGGTTCTCCTAGTGCTACCTTAGCCGATAGAGCGGAACGTAAGGCACCAAAACATAGGAGCCGGGCAAACCCAACTATTGACCCAAATCATGATTCGGAGCCGATGCATATAGTGCTATAAGTTCGGGGTGCCGCACTTGTGAAAGTGTACGGACTTCTCACACCAGATCGAAGGGTACTGAAGCCCCTGGCATGTTTGTCGTACCATGGTGTACGGGTGCGATCATGTTATTTAATAAACATATATAGTAAAAGAGGATAATGCAAAAAATAGACAAAAAGCTATGCATTGTTCATAAAGAGGCTATTTGTCAAAGCTGGACGATACAAGTAGTGCGATAAGCAAAAAGATATTAGACTATTTAACATGTCCTAGCCAGGGGCAGGCCGCAAAATTGTGTTCGAAGCAGATATACCGCTCCTAATAGAGACCACCTGGGAGTTTCATAATGCGGCGTAGCTTTGTATGCTTCCCTGGATCTTGCATTGTTTGTGCGGCAGTTGAATTGCCGAACAGGTCGTCCAAAGTGTGGAGTCCTGAAAGTAAAAAAAAAATCCGGCAGCCCCTAGTACGTTTTAAGCCGTATTTCGGGCATGCCGTTACTGTGCCCCTTCCCCTGTGCCCATGGTATTTCAAGGGTGTAATTATGTACGCGAGGTACTAGCTTCGCTATGTCGCGATGGCTGGGGTTGGGGCCGCATTGCTACGCCTGCTCAGATCGTGCCAGGCGTTCTTGTTTTAGGTTACTCCGGGCGCGCTTAACAGTGTCTGGCTTTTTAACGGCCGGACTGGAGAGTTGCCTAAAAAGGCTGCTTTGTACTTCCGCTACGAGAGCCGCCGTGTGCTCCTCCGTACGGAGGGAGCGTTCGATGTTTCCGTTGACCGTGAGTACTCCTCGAGGGCCTGGCATCTTGAGCTTGAGATATGCATAGTGCGGCACCGCATTGAACTTGGCAAATGCGGTCCGTCCGAGCAGGGCGTGATAGCCACTGCGGAACGGGACTATGTCGAAGATTAACTCTTCGCTTCGGAAATTATCCGGAGATCCGAAGACCACATCAAGTGTTACGGAGCCTGTACAGTTGGCTTCTACACCTGGTATAACGCCTTTAAAGGTCGTCCTTGTGGGCTTAATCCTTGATGGATCTATGCCCATTTTCCGCACTGTATCCTGGTAAAGCAGGTTCAGGCAACTGCCGCCGTCCATGAGGACTCTTGTGAGATGAAATCCATCGATGATTGGGTCGATAACCAATGTGGCAAAGCCGCCATGACGGATGCTAGTGGGGTGGTCCCTTCGATCAAAGGTGATCGGGCAAGAGGACCATGGGTTGAACTTTGGGGCGACTGGCTCCATCGCGTATACGTCCCGTAGCGCACGCTTCCGCTCCTTCTTGGGAATGTGGGTTGTGTATATCATGTTCACCGTCCGCACTTGTGGGGGAAACCCCTTCTGTCCATTGTTGTTCGGCGGCCTGGGCTCCTCCTCGTCATCGCTATGCAGCCCCTTGTCTTTGTTTTCGGCTCTTAACTTGCCTGCCTTCTTGAACACCCAACAATCCCTGTTGGTGTGATTGGCTGGCCTTTTGGGGGTACCATGGATCTGGCACAAGCGGTCGAGTATTCGGTCCAAACTGGACGGGCCCTGAGTATTCTTTTTAAATGGCTTTTTCTGCTGACCGGATTTATAGCCTATGAATCCGGCGTTGACTGCCGTATCTTCATTGCTGTCGCTGCTAACGCGACGCTTTTCCTTATTTCGACGTGTCCTGCCACTTTTGTCCTTGGTATCCGAATTACCAGGGTTCTTTGATAAGCTGTTGCCGCGAGCTAGCCAGCTATCTTCGCCCGCGCAAAAGCGGGTCATGAGTGTCGTGAGGGCTGCCATAGATTTCGGCTTTTCCTGTCCCAGGTGCCGGGCAAGCCACTCGTCGCGGATGTTATGGTTGAAGGCTGCTAGGGCCTCTGCGTCCGGACAGTCGACTATCTGGTTTTTCTTTGTTAGGAACCGTGTCCAGAATTGCCTGGCCGATTCTTCTGGCTGCTGAATTATGTGTCTTAGGTCGTCGGCGTCCGGCGGTCGCACATAAGTGCCTTGGAAGTTGTCGAGGAATGCGGCTTCCAGGTCCTCCCAAGAACCGATTGATTCCGCTGGCAGGCTGTTAAGCCAATGCCGGGCCGGTCCTTTGAGTTTGAGCGGGAGGTATTTGATGGCGTGTAGATCATCGCCACGAGCCAATGCCGGGTCTGTAGTACCATCGTATGATTCGATGTTTACGGGTTTGAAACCCTCTGGGATTTTATGATCCATTACTTCATCTATGAAGCATAGTGGGTGTGCGGCGCCCCTGTACTGGGCTATATCTCGACGCAGCTCGGAAGAGCTATGTCTGTTGTGTTCGGCCCTGCCGGATTTGTTGTATCCGGAGTGAGGATCATCGTCATGTGTCATCGGGCGCCTGCGCGATCCGTAGATCAATCTTGTTTGCCTTGCTTTATCCTCCAGTACATCTCGCAGGTCTGGCGCATTTTCCCTTGCCTTGGTTGAGCGGCGTCGGGGCATGGCTTGGTTGGAGGTCCGACAGGCCTCTCTGTCGCGGCCGCGAGGTGGCCGGTCTGCCATGTCGTGCGCTGGTGATGTAGGTGCTTCCTCCTCTGATCGGGGTAGCGGCCTGCACTTTGGGTACTTCTTGGAGGGGCGCTCGAGTTCATACTCTTCAGCCGCAAGGACTTCAGTCCATCTGTCAGCTAGCAGATCTTGATCAGCTCTAAGCTGTTGCTGCTTTTTCTTGAGGCTGTTCGCCGTGGCTAAAAGCCTGCGTTTGAAACGCTCTTGTTTGGCGGGGTCTGATGATACGATGAATTCGTCGTCATCGAGGCTGGCCTCGTCTTCGGAGGGAGGCATATAGTTATCATCCTCAACCTCTCGTCTGCCGCTCTCTCATGAGGGTTGGCTTCTCCATCTTCCTGTGCCGAATCTTGCTGGGGATGGTGTTCTTCGACGCTATCCGGGGTACTATTATCTCCGGTGCCGGAATCACCGTTTTTACTCTGGCGGGATTTAGAGCGGCGCCGCTGACGCCGGCGCTTTGGCTGTTTCTTGGAGGTGTCATCCCCCACTGTTTCCTCGCCATCTCCATCTTTTGGAGTATCCACCATATATATGTCATACGATGAGGTGGCTGTCCAGTGCCCTACAGGTGCTGGTTCCTGTTCTTCTCCTACCTCATCGTCCTTACCGTCGAAGTCTTCGGAGCTGAAGTCAAGCATGTCGGTTAAATCGTCAACAGTGGCTACCAAGTGGGTGGTGGGTGGGCTTTGAATTTCTTCATCGTCCGTATCCCATCCTCGCTGACCGTAGTCCGGCCAGGGCTCTCCTGATAAAGAGAGAGACTTGAGAGAATTCAGGATGTCGCCAAAAGGCGAGTGCTGAAAGATGTCCGCGGCGGTGAACTCCATTATCGGCGCCCAATCGGATTCGACCGGCAGGGGCGCGGGGGGTTCGGAGTCCGGGGAGGAGTCCGGACCCTCGGGGTCACGGGTCACGCGGAGTGCGGAGCTGGCGTTCGGCTCGATCACCTTTGAGATCGCCGCCCCCGAGGTGACGTCCAACCGTTCATCCTCGCTTGGCGCAACGGGCTCTGAGGTAAGGGTCGGAATCGGTGCGTATGCGGCCATCAAGACACTGTTCGGAGGCAGAGCTAGATCATGCCCCTCGAGATAGTGCGGCGCGCTTGGCTGTGGCTCGAACCCATCGAAGATCAAGTCTCCGCGGATATCAGCCGTGTAGTTCAAGCTTCCAAACCTGACTTGATGGCCAGGGGCGTAGCTTTCGATCTGCTCCAGATGACCAAGCGAATTGGCCGGCAGAGCGAAGCCGCCGAAAACGAAGATCTGTCCGGGGAGAAAAGTCTCACCCTGGACCTCACCGTTGTTGATGATCAGAGGAGCCATCGGGCCTAAAGGCGACGACACAGAGGAACTGTCAATGAAAGCACCAATGTCGGTGTCAAAACCGGCGGATCTCGGGTAGGGGCTCCCGAACTGTGCGTCAAGGCCGAATGGTAACAGGAGACAAGGGACACGATGTTTTTACCCAGGTTCGGGCCCTCTCGATGGAGGTAATACCCTACTCCTGCTTGATTAATATTGATGATATGGGTAGTACAAGAGTAGATCTACCACGAGATCAAGGAGGCTAAACCCTAGAAGCTAGCCTATGGTATGATTGTGCATGATGATGGTTCTGTCCTACGGACTACAACCCTTCAGTTTATATAGACACCGGATAGGGTTAGGGTTACACAGAGTCGGTTACATTGGCAGGAGATCTTGAATATCCGCATCGCCTAGCTTGCCTTCCATGCCAAGGAAAGTCCCATCCGGACACGGGAAAAGTCTTCAATCTTGTATCTTCATAGTCTAGGAGTCCGACGAAGGTATAGTCCGGCTACCCGAACACCCCCTAATCCAGGACTCCCTCGCCCGGCCTCGGAAGATCAACACGTCGCAGCCCTACCTAGGCACAACAGAGAGGCCAGCACGCCGGTCTAAACCTAAGCGCACAGGGGTCTGGGCCCATCGCCCTTAGCACACATGCACGTTGCGTGGGCGGGCGGAAGCAGAACTAGCCCCCTTAATACAAGAGCAGGCTTACGTTCCAATCCAGCGCGCGCCGCTCAGTCGCAGACGTCACGAAGGCTTCGGCTGATACCATGATGCCGAGTGCCCATATCTTTCCCACGTAGTTGGTAAGTGCGTATAGGCCAGTAGCCAGAGTCAGATCAAATACCAAGATCTCGTTAAGCGTGTTAAGTATCCGTGAACGCCGAACAGGGCCAGGCCCACCTCTCACCTAGGTAGTCTCAACCTGCCCTATCGCTCCGCCACAAAGATCCACCCAGAGGCCCGTCGGGACAAAGGTCCTTTCAGCCCCCAATCCATGAATCACTCGCGGGTACTCCTCGAGCCGACCCGTCTTTGGTCACCACATGTATCAAGTATAAAGTATAGTATATACCCGTGATCACCTCCCGAGTGATCACGGCCCGATAGTATAGCATGGCAGACTGACAAGAATGTAGGGCCACTGATGGAAAACTAGCATCCTATACTAAGCATGTAGGATTGCAGGTAAGGGTAACAACAGTAGTAGCAATGACAGGCTATGCAGCAGAGTAGGATAACGGAAAGCCGTAACATGTTACACTACTCTAATGCAAGTAGTATAGAGTAGAGTAGGCGATATCTGGTGATCAAGGGGGGCTTACCTGGTTGTTCTGGCAAGTAGTAGGGGTCGTCTTCGATGTGGTCGAACACACGAACATCGGCAGCGGTCTCGGAGTCTACCGGAAATAAGTAATGGAGGGGGAACACAATAAATAACAGAGCAATCAAATGTAACACAAAGAAAGATGCGGTAATACGTTGTGCTAGGGGTGACCTAACGCAGGAATAGGTGATACCGGCGAAAGGGGAAACATCCGGGAAAATATCCCCGTGTTTCGCGTTTTTGGGCAGATGAACCGGAGGGGGAAAGTTGCATGTTCGCTATGCTAGAGATATGTGGCAGACAAACGGACTGCGTATTCGGATTTGTCTCGTTGTTCTGAGCAACTTTCATGTAGAAAACTTTTTCATCCGAGCTACGGTTTATTTTCTATGATTTTTTAAAGTTTTTAAGTGATTTCCTAATTTTCTTATTTATTTTAATTTCGAAATTCGCCAGTTAGAAACAGGGTGCACCCGGTGTAGTGCACCCACAGTGCGCCACTGAGGCTGGCAGGTGGGGTCGGATGGCCCAGTTGACCCAGTCAACAAAGACTAGTCAACAAGGTGAATAGTGCATGTGGGTCCCGCGTGTCAGCATCTTAATAAGTTCCAAAAATGATTTTAATTGATTTAATTAGGTGGGACCCATATGTCATTCAAACATTACACTAATTAAGAAATTTTCAAACCTAACTATATTAAACAGGGCTGGGGCCCATCTGGAAGTGGGCTAGGCTACCTTTGTGTGGCTGTGCTTACGCATCAGCACACACAGGAAGGCACCGGCGGCCACGACAATAGCAAAATGCGAGCGCCCGAGCGGTGGGGCATGGACAGGCAGGCGCAACCAGGCGGGAGCGCGAGCGGGAGGGCGCGGCCAACGCCGGCGAGCGGCCGAGCCGGGCCGGCAGGAACGGCGCCGAGTCCTTGCGGATGCGGGCGGGTGTGGTCGGTGCGGGAGGGGGGGCTCGGGCAGCATGGGGGAGCAGCAAGGGAGAGTTGCGGGTGGAGGCAGGCACGGCGGTGATGGCGGCCAGTGGCATCAGCAGGGGCAGCAGGGGTGACGGGCGCAGCTGCGGCGCGGGTCGCGGGCGGCAGAGGGGGCAAGCAAACGTGGGCGCGAGGCCGGGGCTTGACCCTGGGGCCGCCGTGGGAGCGAGAGCGCACGGGCAGGAGACGCGCTTTGGCGATGGATCGAGACCGGGGCGAGAGGGAAACAGGGGAGGAGCTCACGGCGATTCTGTAGAGGGGGGCAGCGGGCTCGGGGAAGACTCGTAGGTGGCGGATCAAGCGAAGAGGTGGTGGTGATGGCGAGACGGCAACGACCGGACAAAGAAGACGAAGACTGCGTCGGCTACACAGCTCCCCGCCTCGTTCCAATGCCCTGAACGGACGCGGTAGAGTGCGGCGAACCTCCAGGATGTGCTCCCGTACGCCAGAGAGGCCGGTGGACGCGTCAACGACGGCACGGCAGCGGTGACCGTATGAGCTTGTGAGCTTAAAATCGAGCCAGAGGAGAGGGGGGACGATGGGGATCGAGAAGGGAAAGAACGAGGGTGAGCTAGGGTTTATGGGGGACACCTTAGTAGGCCGAGGGAGGGTGCGGATGGCCGGCACGTGGCCCTGGAGCCATGGATGGCCGGCACGCACGGCTCTGCCTCTCCCCTGCGAGAGGTAGGGGAAAAGGCCGGCCAGCTGGGCTGGGCCTGGTATAGTGTTAGTACTGGGCTTATGTGAACAGGGGGGATTTCTCCTTTCCTTTTTCTTGTTTGTTTGTCTTCCTTTCCTTTTATTTATTATTTTCTGTTTTATTTTAGACACACTTTACTTTAGTTTTATAATATATAAAATTAGTTCTGAAAATAATTTTACAACTTATTCTACTGCCACAATAACCTGGGCTCACAGATAAATTAGTCTAATATTTTATATATTATAGAAAGCATTTAATTATTAGTTTTAGATGATGTTCTACTCATTTTAGAGTAATTACACATTTTATAAAAGTGTGGTTTCTCCACCATAATTACCTATGCATTATTTGGCTCACACCAAACATTTTAGTTTTAATATTTAAAAACTTTTATTGTTTGCTTGATTTTGAATTTGAGTTTGAATCGGTTTCGAATTAACGCGAGATTAGGAACAATAACCCTGGTGACGTGGCCTCATTAACAGAGGTTTACTGTAGCTTAATTATCCGGGCGTCACAGCTAGATGGCTTCTTCTCTCTCTTTGATTCTCAATACAAAGTTCTCCTCGATGTTCTTGGAGATCTATTCGATGTAATATTCTTTTGCAGAGTGTTTGCCGAGATCCGATGAATTGTGGATTTATGAACTTTATTATCTATGAATATTAGTTGGTTCTTCTCTGAATTCTTATATGCATGATTTGATATCTTTGCAAGTCTCTTCGAATTATCGGCTTAGTTTGGCCTACTAGATTGATCTTTCCTGTAATGGGAGAAGTGCTTAGCTTTGGGTTCAATCTTGCGGTGTCCTTTCCCAGTGATAGTATAGGGGCAGCAAGGCACGTATTGTATTCTTGCCATTGAGGATAAAAATATGGGGTTTATATCATATTGCTTGATTTTATCCCTGTACATCATGTCATCTTGCCTAATGCGTTCCTCTGTTCTTATGAACTTAATACTCTAGATGCATGCTGGATAGCGGTCGATGTGTGGAGTAATAGTAGTAGATGCAGAATCATTTCGGTCTACTTGACATGGACGTGATGCCTATATTCATGATCATTGCCTTAGATAACTTCATAACTATGCGCTCTTCTATCAATTGCTCGGCAGTAATTTGTTCACCCACCATAATACATGCTATCTTGAGAGAAGCCACTAGTGAAACCTATGGCCCCCGGGTCTCTTTCTTATTATATTGCATCTCTTTTATTTACATCGCATCTCGTATACTATTTTGCAATCTTTACTTTTCAATCTATACAACAAAAATACCAAAAATATTTACTTTACTATCTTTATTAGATCTCACTTTTGCGAGTGGTCGTGAAGGGATTGACAACCCCTTTATCACGTGGGTTGCAAGGTTCTTGATTGTTTGTGCAGCTACTAGGTGACTTGTGCGTTGTCTCCTACTTGATTGATAGCTTGGTTCTCAAAAACTGAGGGAAATACTTATGCTACTTTGCTGCATCACCCTTTCCTCTTCAAGGGAAAACCAACACATGCTCAAGAGGTAGCACGCAGCCTCGGCCTCTGGGTCCATTTTACTGGACCAACCTTCTTCAAAATTTTGAAGAACGGCAAGGCATGCTTGGCGGATTTGGAAATGAACCTGCTCAGTGCGGCTACACAGCCGGTCAAGCATCTCACATTCTTAACCGTTTGCGGGGCTTAGATCTGTCCTATTGCTTTGATGTTGTCAGGGTTGGCTTCTATCCCTCGCTAAGACACAAAGAACCCAAGAAGCTTGTCAGACGGGACACCAAATACACATTTCTCCGGATTAAACTTCAAGTTAATCTTCCTCGAGTTTGCGAAGGTTCGCTCCAAATCCTCTATGAGTGAAAATTTGTCTTTGTTTTTTACCACGATATTATCCATATATGCTTCAATGTTCCTGTGCAGCTATGGCTCAAACCCAATATGCATGGCCCTTGCGAATGTAGAACCAGCATTCCTCATCCCGAAGGGCATACTGATAATCCCCAAGTGCAAGGAATCATCATAGCAATTTCCAAAGGTGGAAGTGATAAGTATGGAGTGTTGAACCCACAAGGAGCTAAAGGTAAGATCAATATTCTCTCAAGTCCTATCTGCCACTGATACGACTCTTGCACTGAACGTTTGCTTCCATCTAAAAACAAGAAGTAATACTACATTGTGGGTATGAAGAGCATAACTTTGCATGATATGGGAGAACTAAAATATAGTTAACATAAAGTTAGAATATATACTATATATTATAAATAACGAATGCGGAATAATGATGGGTCCGTGTGCGGAATTGTCCTAGGCAATTGTTAACAAGATCGATAATCATTATTGCAATTTTATATGAGGGAGAGGCATAAGCTAACATAATTTCTCTACTTGGATCATATGCACTTATGATTGGAACTCTAGCAAGCATCCGCAACTACTAAAGATCATTAAGGTAAAACCCAACCATAGCATTAAAGTATCAAGTCCCCTTTATCCCATACGCAAAAACCCCCTTACTCGGGTTTAAGATTTTGTCACTCTAGCAACCCACTATAAGCGGCAAGAAAGGGCCTAGGTTGGTTTTTTGTGGCTACAGAGGCTGGCGGCGGCGGAACTTCCGATCTAGGTTTCTTTTTGGGGGTTTTGGTATTTATAGGAACTTTTGGCGTCTGTCTCACGTCAAGGGGGTCCACGAGGCAGCGGCAAGGCATGAGCACCCTCCGGGGGGTAGGGCGCGCCCCCTACCTTGCTGTCGCCTCGGGACTCTTCTGGCCCAACTCCGATGCCTCGGGGTCACTTTGGCCCATAAAAAACACCGTAAATTTTCAGCCCATTCGGAGAACTTTTATTTATGCACAAAAAAGGACACCACGGTAGTTCTGCTGAAAACAGCATCAGTCTGGGTTAGTTCTAATCAAATCATACCAAAACCATATAAAATTGTTGTAAACATGGCATGAATACTTCATAAATTATAGATACGTTGGAGACGTATCAGCATCCCCAAGCTTGATTGCTGCTCGTCCTCGAGTAGGAAAATGATAAAAGAAATAATTTATGAAGTGTGAATGCTAGCATAGTGCATAAATTTGATCAATGATAGTCTCAAACACTTTTTCTAGCATCATTATATATCATAAATAGTATCTCATCTCATAAAACTTCTCATGATTAAGAAACAAGTTGTTCACATGTTAAGTATAGACCATAAAGTTTCTTGAAAACTAACAAACTATGTTTTCAGTCACCAAACAATTGCAATTCATCTTATTTTCAGGAGGGTCTATGTAAAAGCTTTGATTTAGAAAATTCCACATACTCAATTATCATATAGTCTTCCATGATTGCTAACACTCAAAGCTTATTTTTAGAACAAATAGCATCCGTCGAACACAGAGAAAGATAGGGGCTTAATGTTTCGCCTCCCAACTTATTTAGCATATAGATAATTGTCAACAATAATAATTCATGAACAAATATATTTGAATGTCCATATATGCTTGGATATTTCCCCACCACATGATGCTTTCCAACTAAAGAATAATTGAGGTTGAAATAAGAAGGAATACTACTGACTCTTGCATAAAAGTAAATACAAGAAAGTAAAAGATAGGCCCTTCGCAGAGGGAAGAAGAGGTTGTGATGCGCTTTTTAATTTTGGATGTGCAAACCCTTAATGCAAAGGAACGTCACGTTGTATTTCCCTTTGTGATAGCAACCTTTATTATGCAGTCTGTCACTTCTATTTCTTTGCCATCACAAGTTCATACAACGCTTATTTTCCCTTACAATAAAAGATCATACATGTTTAGGAGCAATTTTTATTTCTTTTTGCACCCGATGATAACTTACTTGAAGGATCTTATTAAATCCATAGGGAGATATGGTGGACACTCATGGCATGAAACAGGGTTTAAGGGTTTTGGATGCACAAGTAGTATCTCTACTCAGTACAAAATTTTGGCTAGCAAAAGATCCTAAGCAGCCACCATATGTTAGAGGATCCATAACAATATAACTTCTATGCAAATATACCCAAACATAACTCATTATGTTCTCTTCCTTGTCCAACTTCAACTAATTTTCTCCAGTTTGAAAATAATTAATGGGGCACACAATCATAGAAGATGTCCAAGATAGTATATTTATATGTGAAATCTTCCTTCCTTCAATATTCTTTCATGAATTGTTTAGTGACCAATGTTGTGTTTGCTAACTTTCAATAAATTTTACCACCTGTACTTCTTATATGTGAATTCATTACTCCCCATGGGGTAAGCATATGAAGAAAATATAATTTCAGAGTTACGATATTCAATTTATTCAACCATTTACTCATAGGATATAAGTGAAGCACGAGAGTAAATGACAAAACTACTCCAGAAAGATATAAGTGAAGATCAATGAGTAGTCAAATAGTTAAATAGCCATGGGAGGAATCTCTCTCATTCAAGATTTCAGATCCAATGATTTTATTCAAATAGCAAGTAAAATGAAAATACGCTCCAAGAAAAACACATATCATGTGACGAATAAAAATATAGCTCCGAGTAAGGTATACCGAAGGTTTTGAAGACGAAAGAGGGGATGCCTTCTGGGGCATCCCCAAGCATAGGCGCTTGAGTCTTCCTTGAATATTACCTTGGGGTGCCTTGGGCATCCCCAAGCTTAGGGTCTTTCCACTCCTTATTCTTCTCATATCGATATCTCACCTAAAACTTAACGGGACTTCGTGAGATGGGTTAGTATGATAAAGACAAATCATTACCTTTGGTACTTACCAGATAAGATTCATAATTGTTATTAGACAATGACTACTGTACCATAAGATTTCTACAATTTATATTGAGCAATATAAGCCATAGAAACTAGAAAACAGACAAACTATGCATCGAAAACAGAATCTGTCAAAAACAGAACAGTCTCTAATTATCTGAACATTAACCATACTTCTGCTACTCCTAAAATTCTGAAAAATTAGGACAACCTACGCAATTTGTATAGAAATCTTGTGTAAAGAGTTCAGATCAAAATCACACTTCTGTGGTTTTTTAAAATTATTTTACTGGGCGCAAAAGTTTCTGTTTTTCAGCAAGATCAAATCAACTATCACCGTAAGCCATCCCAAAGGTCTTACTTGGCCCAAACACCAACTGAAACACCAAAATAAAACTACTACAGAGGTAATAATGTGTATTTATTGAAAAAATAGAACCAAAAACCAAAAACATAAAAATAAAATTGGGTTGCCTCCCAACAAGCGCTATTGTTTAACGCCCTAAGCTAGACATGAATTTTAATGATACTCTTCCAAGCCCAATTTCGATGATAGTCTTATTCATACTCCAAAAGATATAAGTGAAGTTCATGGAGAATTCTACAATTAATATATATTTACCAACGTCCAAGCTCAAAATATATAAGTGATGCACACGAAGCATTCTATAAAGCCATACTCAAAAGATTTAAGTGAAGCGCAAAGAGCATTCTATAAAGCCATACTCAAAAGATTTAAGTGAAGCAGAAAGAGCATTCTACAAATCAATAAAGGTCTATCTCATACTAGCATGATTCATAAAGGAAAATAAAAGAAAAATAAACACAAAAGACGCATATCATGTGAACAAAATAAAAACCAAGGTATACTGATAATTGTTGAAGAAGAAAGATGAGATGCCAACCGGAGCATCCCCAAGATTAGATGATTGAGTATCCTTGAAATATTTACTTGGGGTGCCTTGGGCATCTCCAAGCTTGAACTCTAGCCTCTCCTTATTCTTCTCATATCGATAACTCCTCGATCTTCGAACACTTCAACCACACAAAACTTAGCAAAAAACCTCGTGAAATCGGTTAGTATAATCAAGCAAATCACTACCCTTAGGTACTATTGTAAACTCATTCCAATTTCATATTAGCATTATATCTACTATATTATAACTTCACCATGGTTCATACCCCCCGATACAACCCATAGATTCATCAAAACAAGCGACCAACACATAGAAAACAGAATCTGTCAAAAACAGGACAATCTATAGCAATCTAGAAACTTCGCATACTTCTGTAACACCACAAATTCTAAACAATTAGGAAAAAATAAACAATCGGCATAGCAGTACTGTGTAAAAGTTACATAAACTTTTGATGTTCCGGTAAAAAATGAAAATTCACGCACTACAGTTAAAGTTTCTGTTTTTGCACCGCACATAGAAAACAAGCAATCTAATCATCCTAAAACCAAAACTTGGCACATATTTTTATAATACAATGGATATATACAAGAGGATAATTATTTTTGAGAAACTTCCATGAAATATTCTACATTTTTTCCATGAGCATGAACACAAGTGTTCAAGGTCGACCCTCACTTCTCCAATGCATAACCTTCCAATCACATCTCTTTTTGAAAAAAGATTAGGCATAAGAGGCAAGTAATTTTTTTATTTTGAATAATTTCAAATGTTTTTGTTTGTTTCACCCACAACTGAAGAAAACAAAAACAAAAAGGGAAAACAAATCTACTTAGTGAAGAAAGCAAACAAGCACACACGAGAATATCAATCCCACGCTATTGCTCCCCGGCAACGGTGCCAGAAAAGAGCTTGATAATCCCCAAGTGCAAGGAATCATCGTAGCGATTTCCAAAGGTGGAAGTGATAAGTATGGAGTGTCGGACCCATAAGGAGCTAAAGGTAAGATCAATATTCTCTCAAGTCCTATCTGCCACTGTTATGACTCTACGTACACCGAACGTTTGCTTCCATCTAAAAATAGAAATAAAACTATGTTGTGGGTATGAAGAGGATAACTTTGCATGATATCGGAGAACTAAAATATAGAAATAGGTTATGTTAACATAAAGTTAGAATATATTACTATATACTATAAATAGCAAGTGCGGAATAATGATGGGTCAGTGTGCGGAATTGTCCTAGGCAATTGTTAACAAGATCGGTAATCATTATTGCAATTTTATATGAGGGAGAGGCATAAGCTAACATACTTTATCTACTTGGGTCATATGAACTTATGATTGGAACTCTAACAAGCATCCACAACTACTAAAGATCATTAAGTTAAAACCCAACCATAGCATTAAAGTATCATGTCCCACGCAACAACCCCTTACTCGGGTTTAAGCTTTTGTCACCCTAGCAACCCACTATAAGAGAATCATGAATGTATTGCAACACCCTACAGCGGGAAACCTTCACGTGTGCGCGGCACGGAAGGCACCATAGGACAGCACCAAAATACAACATACAACTCAAACCAATCTAGATCATCAATCAACCCAAAAGACAAAAGTAATCTACTCAAAACATCATAGGATGGCAACACACCATTGGATCATAATATGTGGCATAAAGCACCATGTTCAAGTAGGGGATTACAATGGGGTGCGGGAGAGTGGACCGCATAAAAGAGATGAGGAAGGTGATGAAGATGTTGATGTTTATGAAGATGATCACCGCGGAGATGGTTCCCCCGGCGGCACTCCGGCGCCACAAAGAGAGGGGGAGAGAGTCTCCCCCTTGTGCTTCCTACTCCACGGCCTCCCCCTAGATGGGGAGAGGTTCTCCCTCTGGTCCTTGGCCTCCATGGTGATGATGGCCCCCTCCAAGTTCCTCCTCCATGGCCTCTGGTGATGATAGTCCCCTCCGCAGGGTGCCAGCGAGGGCCTAGATTGGTTTCTCATGGATATAGAGGCTTGCGGTGGAGGAACTTCTGATCTAGGTTTCTTTCTGGGGTTGTTGGTATTTATACGATTTTTTGGCGTCGGTCTCACGTCAAGGGGGTCCATGAGGTAGCGGCAAGGCAAGAGCACCCTCCCGGGGGGTAGGGCGTGCCCCCCTACCTTGTCGTCGCCTCGGGACTCTTCTGGCCCAACTCTGATGCCTCGGGGGTCTCTTTTGGTCCACAAAAAATCAAAGTAAGTTTTCATCCCATTCTGAGAACTTTTATTTCTTCACAAAAAAAGACACCACGGTTGTTCTGCCGAAAACAGCGTTAGTCCGGGTTAGTTCTAATCAAATAATACCAAAATCATATGAAATTGTTGTAAACATGGCATGAATACTTCATAAATTATAGATACGTTGGAGACATATCACATACGCACGAAATAGTACGTGCCAGAGAGGGTGATGAAGGCGGTCTTTTCTTTGTCTTCCTTGGCCATGAAGCTCTGGTGATACCCAGAGTACGCATCCAAGAAGGACAGCAAGTCACATCCAGAGGTGGAATCAACAATCTGATCAATGTGCGGCAAGGGGAAAGGGTCCTTCGGACAAGCTTTGTTCAAGTCGGTGAAGTGAATACAAAGTCTCCACTTTCCATAGCCTTGCGCACCACAACCGGATTTGCTAACTAAGTTGGATGTTGTACCCCTCGGACCAAACCTGCTGCTTCTAGTTTCTTGATTTCCTTGGTAATGAACTGTTGCCGCTCCAAGGCTTGCTTTCTGACTTTTTGCTTGACGGGGTGGGCATGAGGACAGACAGCAAGGTGGTGCTCGATTACATCCTTGGGAACACCGGGGATGTCAGATAGTTGCCAGGCAAACACATCAGCATTTGCTCGTAGGAAGGTAATGAGCGTGCTTCTCTATTTGTCGTCAAGGGTAGCACTAATGATGTAGGTACCATTAGTGCCATCCTGCCGTGCTAGAACTTTCTTGGTTGCCGGGGGAGGAGCCTTGGATCTCTAGTTGAACTTTCCGGCAAGTCGCTGTCGGGCGTAGCACACTCCAAAGAGATGCGCTTCCCGGAGTCCTTATCGAAGTCTTTGTCGATTTCCTTGACTTTCTTCTCCCTCCTGGTGGGAGCTGGGGCCCCGACGGCGTTTGCTACAACCGCATATATGTACATCTTATCCACACAAATAACTGCATCTCACTTGTCTGATGGGATGGTGATGACTCCCATAGGACCGGGCATCTTCAAAGTGTTGTAGGTGGAGTGGGACGCCGCCATGAATTTGGCAAGAGCTAGTCTGCCAAGAATTCCGTTGAATGGCAGGGGAAGTTCAACAACATCGAACACAATCTTTTCTGTCCTAAAGTCTACTTCCCTGCCAAATGTTACCGGCAAGGTAATCTTTCCCTTTGGATGGCTCCTTCCTTGGTAGATACCTTGGAATGTGCCAATCTTCTTCAAGTCCTCATCTGGGATTTGGAGCTTGATACGTCTCCAACGTATCTATAATTTTTTATTATTCCATGCTATATTATATTCTGTTTTGGACATTATTGGGCTTTATTGTACACTTTTATATTATTTTTGGGACTAACCTATTAACCGGAGGCCCAGCCCAGAATTGATGTTTTTTTCCTATTTTAGAGTTTCGCAGGAAAAGAATATCAAACGGAGTCCAAATGGAATGAAACCTTCGGGAACGTGATTTTCGGAACAAATGTGATCCAGAGGACTTGGACCCTCCGTTAAGAAAGCAACCAGGAGGGCACAAGGTAGGGGGCGCGCCTACCCCCCCCCCCCCAGGCGTGCCCTCCACCCTCGTGGGCCCCCTGTTGCTCCACCGACATACTTCTTCCTCCTATATATACCTACGTACCCCCGAACTACCAGATACGGTGCCAAAAACCTAATTCCACCGCCGCAACCTTCTGTACCCATGAGATCCCATATTGGGGCCTGTTCCGGAGCTCCGCCGGAGGGGGCATCGATCATGGAGGGCTTCTACATCAACACCATAGCCTCTCCGATGATGTGTGAGTAGTTTACCTCAGACCTTCGGGTCCATAGTTATTAGATAGATGGCTTCTTCTCTCTTTTTGGATCTCAATACAATGTTCTCCCCCTCTCTCGTGGAGATCTATCCGATGCAATCTTCTTTTGAGGTGTGTTTGTTGAGACCGATGAATTGTGGGTTTATGATCAAGTTTATTTATGAACAATATTTGAATCTTCTGAATTCTTTTATGTATGATTGGTTATCTTTGCAAGACTCTTTGAATTATCAGTTTGGTTTGGCCTACTAGATTGATCTTTCTTGCCATGGGAGAAGTGCTTAGCTTTGGGTTCAATCTTGCGGTGTCCTTTCCTAGTGACAGTAGGGGCAGCAAGGCACGTATTGTATTGTTGCCATCGAGGATAACAAGATGGGGTTTTATCATTTCATGAATTTATCCCTCTACATCATGTCATCTTGCTTAAAGTGTTACTCCGTTCTTATGAACTTAATACTCTAGATGCGTGTTGGATAGCGGTCGATGTGTGGAGTAATAGTAGTAGATGCAGGCAGGAGTCGGTCTACTTGTCTCAGACGTGATGCCTATATACATGATCATACCTAGATATTCTCATAACTATGCTCAATTCTGTCAATTGTGTAACAGTAATTTGTTCACCCACCATAAAAACTTATGCTCTTGAGAGAAGCCACTACTGAAACCTATGGCCCCCGGGTCTATTTTCCATCATATTAATCTTCCAACACTTAGCTATTTCCGTTGCCTTTTATTTTACTTTGCATCTTTATCATAAAAATACCAAAAAATATTATCTTATCATATCAATCAGATCTCACTCTCGTAAGTGACCGTGTAGGGATTGACAACCCCTTATCACGTTGGTTGCGAGGATTTATTTGTTTGTGTAGGTGCGAGGGACTCGTGTGTGGCCTCCTACTGGATTGATACCTTGGTTCTCAAAAATTGAGGGAAATACTTACGCTGCTTTACTGCATCACCCTTTCCTCTTCAAGGGAAAACCAACGCAGTGCTCAAGAGGTAGCAAGAAGGATTTTTGTCGCTGTTGTCGGGGAGGCTTATGCAAAGTCAAGTCAAGATTTGAACTACCGACAACGAGCCATTTCTGGCGCCGTTGCCGGGGAGTCTACGCAAAAGTCAACATACCAAGTACCCATCACAAACCCTTATCTCACGCATTACATTATTTTCCATTTGCCTCTCGTTTTCCTCTCCCCACTTCACCCTTGTCATTTTATTCGCCCTCTCTTTTCCGTTCGCCTCTTTACCACTCGCTTGTCTCGATGGCTCTACCTAGATTTAGAGATCTTCACCTTAAATGGTTGGAAGAGATTGAAAGCAACCTCAGGAGTTTTATATTTCTACAATTTGAGCATAATAATTTCTTTAGAAACGAGCTTAAGGAACAAAAAAGCTTTATGGGTTATATGAATAAAGAGCTCGATGATATGTCTAAAGAGTTTGATGGTTTGAGATCCCAAATTGCTCATCTTGAGAAGTTAATAGCTGAAATATCGGATAAGCAGGCCACCTTAGTTATTAAGATGGCCGCTAAGCCAGAAAACTTTGAAACTAAAGATGAAGATCTAAAAGTTATTGATGTGTCCCCTATTAAATCTTTGTTTTGCAATATGAATCTTGATAATGATGGGACTGAATATGATCCACCTTTACCTAGAAGGCGTTCCAAAAATTCGGAGTTTTTAGATCTTGATGCAAAAATTGGTAAAAGTGAGATTGAAGAAGTTAAAACTTTAGATCTCAGTGAACCCACTATTTTGGATTTCAAGGAATTTAATTGTGATAATTGCTCTTTGATAGGTTGTATTTCCATGTTGCACTCCGTGCCATCGACATACGTCACTCCGAAGCAAGGAAAAGGGGCTAGATCGACAACAAGCTTTCCGCACAAAAGGAGGAGCAAGATGCAAGGATGGAGGAGATAAGGACCTTGTCCATCAACCGTTCTTCCCCTTCATCATCCTCAAGGCGGCGATGTTCAAGTCACAAGTCTTCGGAGCGCAAAAAAGATACAAGTGCAAGTCGTCCACGTCCACATCTCCATGGCGACCACCATCACATTTGTGATCCACATCGTCATGAAGGGCAAGTCACCTCCAAGCATCATGTGCACGACGACGACAAACGCCATTGAGCTCAAGCACGACAATGACACCATCATCATGAAGATGCTCACCAAGCGCAAATGCACAAGTCCCAACAAGCCCTATTTCACGACAAGTCCAAGCTTCATGAGCAAAAGAGAAGACCACGAGACGAGCACCACCAAGACAGAGCTACGGCTACCACCACCACTTCGGCATCTTCGCCAAGTGCTATCAAGGCATTTTCGCCTTTGGACATACGGCATCTTCGCCTACTTCCCGCGAGTTCGCCTACATCGACAACTTCAAGTACAAGGCGACCACCAACGAGCGAGGGCGACACTTCCATCTTCGGAAGCCCCTCGAGGAAGATGGCCGAGCATGGGAATTTCCCTTCGGTCATGGAGACGAGCTACGAGGTGCCACATCATATGGGCCTCCAACAACAAGACGACGACAAGAAGGTCGAGCACGGGCCATCCCCTTCGACCACAACGATGAGCACGAACCTCTTCAACAACATGAAGACGGCGCCCATATTGGACTTATACTCCGAGTCAAGCTACACGAGAGCACATGATACCTTCTCTTTGGTCTCACAGGAGAATGATGTTTTGCCACATCCTACGGCATTCATCTTTTGAGACGTTTGCACCTACACCTCTCCGATACCCACATATGAGGAGATGCCCCAATTCCCATGTGAGGAGAGCCACCACCCCATGAGTGAGATGAGTGACTCCACCATATGTGACATTGAGTGCATTACCTATGAGAGGATGAGTGTGACCACCACTAGCCCCACATTTGAGAGCCTGCCACACATCCTATGTGAGGTTGGGAGCCATTTGAGTGACTCCACCAACCATACGATTGAGAGCATCCAACAGGGAGTGAGTGAGCCACAACACTTAGTGAGTGAGGTAGTTGATAGGGCACGTGAGGCCACTATGATTTCTAATGACTTAACCTCTACTACTAGTGTGTTTTCTTCTTTGGTGCTAGGTCTCCTACATGACGACATGCCTATCCTCAACGAGTCCATACTTCCAATGGAGACGACGATGGCCATAGTGGACGATGATGCACCCCCCACATGGTTCCATCAAGATGAAGTTGACCATGACTTGGTCTTCGACACCTCACCTACAACACATGAGCGACCTTCCAAATGTAACATAGGTGATGGTACTTCTCTTGTCCCACTAGCGGACTATCTTACAAATGATTGCTTGCATGAGATTGATCCACCTATTCCCATGCTTCATGCTAGTGCAACTTCTTCATGTCATGACTTATCAATTTATGATGAATATGATGATGAGCATGTTGAATTGCCTAGTTGTGATGCTATGCTCCATAGGATATCATGTGAAAATTCTATAGGTCACGTCATGTTTGACAATCCATTGAACTTGTCATATGCTATGAGTGAGATCTCCCATATTGCATCATTTCAATCTCAACATAGTAACTATGCATGCCCCATTAAAATAAATCCTATTTGCACTTATGGCATAGATGACGAGATGATGGTCATTGGCTTTTGTTTCTCTTGTGATGATATTGCCATGCTTCCTTTAAATGATTTGCTCAATTCATCTACTATGCCATGCCATGATCACATTGTTCCAAATATGCTTTGTTTTGGATGTTGTCAATTTTCTCCATGTGATGTTTCTACTAATACGCATCGACGTATCCATCTAGTTATAATAAAAATGGTTTGTGGCCCAGTTTCTGTCGTTTTCGCTTCTTACTTCGTTTTGTTTGGATTTGCCAATCTGCGGCATCGATACTCTTCTGTACGTTTCATATTCGCCAGGAGCTACTTGTCGCCCCACAATACGGCAGTAAAGTCGGAACACTTCCTATGTACAAGTTTGGCACCCCGAATTTAGCATTATATGCATTGGCTCCGAATCATGTATTTGGTCAATAGTTGGGTTGCCCGGCTCCTGTGCTTGCTACCCTACGTTCCGCTCTATCGGCTAGGGTAGTAAAGGGAGAACTACTGCGATTGTGCACTGGCCTTGACCGGATGAGCACCTCAGTAGAGAAAGCCGAAAATTGACTGTCATGATACGGCGAGAGCCGGTCAGCTATTCGAGGGTTACAAAATCATTGGATATATTTTCCGCGTCATGTGAAGGATCGGCACTTCCCGATCAGATGCTGACAGCCCCCCGACTCGGACTAGGGGCTGCGCACTTTCTTAATTATAAAACTCCCATGGCTAAGTGAGGGTGTTCAAGCCGTATAGTCTGATTGCCTTGTTCGTTGCGCTAAACAACTCCTCCAAAGGACCATATAATTGGATCAAGATTGTTTAGACTCCATCCCGAACACCTCCATACTACCTACGTGAGGGCAGAAGCCGACGACTGGCCAACCCTCAAATTACAAATAATACGGCCGCACAGGAGGAAACAATTCAAAGCATAATAAAATTATTTTACAAACATCGGCTTCGTTCCCATCATACAAGGCAAAGGCAACATGAATACATCTATTCAACTACAATGTCCTACGAACATTGCGCCACCACAAGTCGAGACCCCTCTACGACATCCGTGAAATATCGCTCGGGCGTGCGGTGCTCCTTGCCCACCGGTGGCCCGCTGGCAACTTCAACAGCGTTCAACTTCGCCCACCACATCTTGCAGCGAACGAAGGCCATACGCGCACCTTCAATACAAGCGGAGTGCTTGATGACGTCCAGCCGCGGACACGCCTCCACCAGATGCCTCACGAGTCCGAAGTAGCTGCCAGGCATAGCTTCGGCTGGCCATAGCCGGATTGTCAAATCCTTCATGGCTAGTTCGGTCACCCTGTGCAGCTCCACCAGCTGCTTCAGCTGATCGGTGAAGGACATGAGATGCTCTGTTGTCGTGTACTGCAACAAGAATAGCTTCTCCGTAGAACCTCCTCCTTCGACTCGGTAGAACTCTGCAGCGTCCGATACGCTGCGTGGTAGATCCGCAAAAGCCCCTGGGGAACTCCGAACCTGGGTTAGTAAAAGGGATTGCTTCTCTGCATACTTGCTTTGCATCTTAAATGCCTTACCCGCCGTGATCTTCTTGGCCTCCTGGATCTCCTGGAGGGCGGCCCGGGCCTCATTCCGGGTGGTATCCGCGCTCTGACGAGCCTTGGTGAGTTTGGCCTCTTGAACCGACGCATCATTTTCCAAGGTCTCACATTTTTTCACTGCATCTTGGAGCTCCTGCTGGATTTCTTTGACCCGGGCCTTCAGCTTCTTTCGAGCGGTGAGGGAGTCCTGGATTAGGGGGTGTCCGGGGAGCCGGACTATGACCTTTGGCCGGATTGTTGGACTATGAAGATATAAGATTGAAGACTTCGTCCCGTATCCGGATGGGACTTTCCTTGGCGTGGAAGGCAAGCTTGGCAATACGGATATTCAGATCTCCTCCCATTGTAACCGACTCTATGTAACCCTAGCCCTTCCGTGTCTCTATAAATCGGAGGGTTTAGTCCGTAGGACCCAACAACAATAATCATACCATGGGCTAGCGTCTAGGGTTTAGCCTCTCTGATCTCGTGGTAGATCTACTCTTGTACTACCCATATCATCAATATTAATCAAGCAGGAGTAGGGTTTTACCTCCATCGAGAGGGCCCGAACCTGGGTAAAAACATTGTGTCCCTTGTCTCCTGTTACCATCCGCCTAGACGCATAGTTCGGGACCCCCTACCCGAGATCCGCTGGTTTTGACACCGACATTGGTGCTTTCATTGAGAGTTCCTCTGTGTCGTCATCTTTAGGCCCGATGGCTCCCCCAATCATCGCTAGCGATGCGGTCCAGGGTGAGACTTTTCTCCCCGGACAAATCTTGGTGTTCGGCGGCTTTGCACTGCGGGCCAATTCGCTTGGCCATCTGGAGCAGATTGAAAGCTACGCCCCTGGCCATCTAGTCAGGATTGAAAGTTTGAACTTGAAAGTGCTAGTTATCGACTGGAGGGGGGGTGAATAGGTGATTTTTATGAAAGTCTTCAAAACATGGAAGTTTTGAAGACAAACTATAGAAATGAACCTATTGAAATGTAGCGGAAGATATACTACGCTAAGCAAACCATAGTTAAGTATGCAATGATAGTACGAAGACAAGTGGCTGCTAGGTAGTAAGGATCAGAATGGAAGATTGTATGAAGCCAAACAACAACTGATGTCAAACTGTGAAGACAAATAGTTAAAGCAAATAGGCAATGACTTCACAAAGACAAACTCTAAGTAAAGAGAGGGAGAGAATAGAACCAGTCACTTGTTGAAGACACAGGATTTGTTGGACCAGTTCCAGTTGCTATGACAATTGTACGTCTGGTTAGGGAGGCTGAGATTCAACTCAGAAGACCTCGTCTTCACCTTATTCCCCTTGAGCTAAGGACACACAGTCCTCGCCCAATCACTCTGGTAAGTCTTCAAGGTAGACTTCCAAACCTTCACAGACTTCGTTCACCGGCAATCCACAATGACTCTTGGATGCTCAGAACGCGACGCCTAACCGGCTGGAGGATTCACAGTCCTCAAGTGTAATAAGTCTTCAGGTCACGCAGACACAAAGACTTCAGTGATGCCTAACACTCTTTGGCTCTGGTTGTTTGGGCTTTGTCCTCACAAGGATTTCTCTCTCTCAAAGGCTTCGAGGTGGGTTGCTCTCAAACGACAAAAGCCGTGTACTAACTCTGAGCAGCCGCCAATTTATGGTGTAGGGGGTGGGCTATTTATAGCCACTAGACAACCCGACCTGATATGTCCGAAATGACCCTGGGTCACTAAGGAACTGACACGTGTTTCAATGGTCAGATTTAAAACACACACGACAACTTTACTTGGGCTGCAAGCAAAGCTGACTTATCCAGCTCTGGATAAGATTTGCTCTCATTGTCTTCGCTCGAAGACATAGGATCTTGGTTGAGCATCACTTCAGTCACTCTGACTTTGTTCACTTGGACCCCACTTAATAGTACGGTGGTTCCTATGACTCAACAAAGAAGAAAAGGAAACAACGAATCGACTAAGTCTTCGCGCTCCATAGTCTTCACTCAATGTCTTCATGTCATAGTCTTTAATATGAATATCTTCTCATACCACCATTGTTGTCAATGTCTTCATACATTTTTAGGGGTCATCTCCGGTAGGTAAACCGAATCAATAAGGGACTACTACCTGTGTTATCCTGTAATTCTCACAAACACAATAGTCCCTCAACCAAATTTGTCGTCAATACTCCAAAACCAACTAGGGGTGGCACTAGATGCACTTACAATCTCCCCCTTCTTGGTGATTGATGACAAACTGGTTGAAGTTTTCAACGGGGATAAAGTATGTGAAATTGTAAAGGATAGGGTATTGTCTTCATAAGTGGCAAAGGCTCCCCCTGACGATGTGCATACAAGTAATTTGCTTTTGGAATGCAAATGCACATGGCCGGTTGTACTTGTGGAGATCCTCTTCAACTTATGACGATAATTCATCATGCATGATAAGATATAATGAAAATAATGACATGCATAATGAAAAATGGACGTCTGCAAGATGACCTAAGTGCGGAAGTTATCATCGCACATGCGGAATTTATCATCGCATCACAGAATAGCAAATAAGTAGCAGACGACCATCAAGTTTAAGTGTTACAACTCAAAGAACCAAATGTATCAAAAATGAGAGTTGTAAACACTAGGCAAAATATAAAGCAACCGCCCATATGGACCCGCTTGAAGACTATCAAACTCATATGCTTCTCCCCCTTTTGTCAGTAATGACCAAAAAGGTTTGAAGACATAGAGCATCTACTCGTTCCCATGAGGAGTAGGTGAAGCAGCAGGGTCGTCGTGTTGTTTGGCAGTGCAGACGAACTTGGTGCAGTGTTGATGCGTGCAGAAGTAGGGGGCGGTGAAGTAGCATCGTCTTCATCATCGATCACTTTGGCATTCATAGTTGCCGCGGAAGAAGAATAGTCAGAGTCTTCAAGGGATGGAGTTCGACGTAGGACAGCATTCCGTGGAGGAGTGGAGTCAAACTTGAATTTTTCAGTGAAGCCATCGTCTTGAAGATCTGCTTCAGCACTGAGCAGGGTCAAACTCTTCCATGATCGCTGACAGGTCTCATGAGTGACAAAAGCATTCTTGGTGGCAAGATTGCAAATGCGATTGACGTCCACCAAGAGGCTTTGCATCTGTCGCTTGAGCCAGTCATGATGCTTATCTTGTTTCTGATGCAGTGCCACAAGAAGTTCTCGGTCATTCAGGACGCGGGAGCGCTTCTTAGGCCTTTGGGCAATTGTGCTCTCAGTAGCTTCAGTTTGCGCACGGTGAGGCAGACGAGTGTTCCCAGCCATTGGATATATAGGAGTTACTGCTTGAACGCCTTCCATGGGTTGAGTGAAGCTTTGGTGATCAGCATTTTGAAGACAAAGAGGCTTCTTGGCAGGCTCAGGGTATATGGCTTCAACTGACATATCAACCTCTGGTAGAAAGATCAGATGATTGCGAGCAGAGGGCTGATAGTTGATAGAGGAGTGTAGCTTGATGAGGCGCATGACCCATGGAGCATAGAATTTCAGGCCAAAAAGATCAGATCCAGATGCAGCCAGTTGCCGGATAAAGAATTCTTGTGTATTGAAGCTGATGCCATTGAGGATGTAAAAGACCAATGTCTTCATGGCTCCTTCAAGTTTTGCAGCTGATGAATGTCCTTTGATAGGCCATAGAGTTCGCCTAATGATGTGATATATTGTGCGAGGCAGATACTCAAGGTCATCAACAAAGAACTCCTTTGGGTATTCAGGGTCAGGGGGCAGAGGCTTCATCGTGCTCAACATCTGACTCATGTTGGGCTCTGGCTTATGGAAGATTCTCTCCACTGAATTGCGGTGGAGTTGACACTCAGGTTTGAAAAGCTCTCTGGGAGTGGGTAGGCCTGTAAGCTCAATGACGTCAAGAGCTTTGGCTTCATGATGAACATTTCCTGTCATCCACTCAAGAACCCATGTCTTTGTATCCCTGTAGTAGCCACGAATGTGGAGGGTAGCATAGAATTGAAGCAAAAGTTCCTCATTCCAATGTTCTTTGTCTGTCACAAAGCTGAGCAGACCTGCATCACGAAAGCAGTCAAGTGCTTCTTCTAAGTATGGCAGTCCAGCAATGGCTTCAGTGTCGAGGCGCATATGAGGGAAAATGCGCCCTTGATCATACAGAAGGCAGGAGTAATAGCTTCGCTGCTGATAGCTCCAGAAACGATCAGATGATATTCTTGCCCTTGAGTAGGGGTTCTTGGCTCTGTCAAAGAAGGTGTTGTGGGCTTTGAAGCCATTTGCATTGAAGGATCCAGTAGAGGTGGCAGTGCCTGGGAACCTTGGCAGTCTTGGCTTAGGTTTCTGGACCAGAGGCCTATGCTCAACATGATAATCAAACTGAGGACCAGAGGCATTAGGCGGAGGAACCAGAACGGGCCATTTGACAGTAATAAGCTGGTCGTAGTTGTATGCTTGCTCGATAGTATGTGGCCTTGGAGGCAGAACAGGAGCAGTGGCATCAATAGAGGCGTCAGGCTGCACAACAGAGACTTCAGGAGCAGTTGCTTCATTGGCGTCGTTGGCTGCTGGCACATTGGTTGGTGCAGGCTCCACATTTGCTTCAGCCATGACTACGTCATCGGCTTCATTGGTGTTGGTGGTGGCAGCCTCAAGATTCTCAACCTCCACTTGATGAGCTGGAGGGTCGGGCACTGGCACGTTCATTGGAGGAACAGCTTCTTCGGTAATGGGGGGAGTAGGGACACGTTCATCTTCTTGTTTTCATCGGCTGATGCAGCCGGATTGTCTTCGGCAGCTTTAGCTTCAGACTCGGAGACATTCACAGTGGGAGTGGCATCTGGAAACACTTGACGTGCAACAGATTGGTGAGGCACTTCTCCTTCTGGAATGCTCGAAAGAGGGACTTGAGGCCTTGGTCCTTTGCGAAGCCTGCGGAACGCTGGCGACGCCTTTGGAGATGGAGTTGGCTGGGCCTCAAAGTCATCTTCTTCTTCTTGCACAGGTGGTGTGACTTGTTGTTGGGGAGTACTTGGAGTGTCTTGTTGTTGTGGGTGATCAGCCCACGAAGCGTCCTGAGCAATTGGCGTCAGAGGAGGACCAATGCTGATGAGTTCGTTGTTCGTGAGAACAGGCGATGATACCAAGTTGTGTTCGATCTAAGGAAGAACTACATCATCTTCAACATTGTCATGGTGAACAATGTCTTCAGCAGCGGTGGGGTCAACTGCTGGAATATCGTCAGCTGCAGGAGCCTCTGTGGAAGCAGGCTCATGAACAATCAGTTGGCGCTCTTGGTGTTCAGATGCAGGGCGAACCATTGAGATAGGTTCAACAACTAAGGGCTCTGTGGGAGCAGCCCGATCCTTCTTGGTTCTGCGCTTCTTCTTGGAGGGAGCGGCATCAGAAGCATCAGGATTTTTCCTCTTTCTGGATTTAGCCTCGGCAGCCCTTGTCTTCTTCAGTTCTGAAGCGGTTGACTTGACCTTTGGCTTCGAGCCAGTCATGCTGCTTGGGAAGACTATGCGTGGCTCTTCCTGCCTTGAAGGTGCAGATTGGTCAGTCGATGGCTTCTTCTTGCCTTGCGGTGCTCCTCCTCTTCCTTTCGGGTGTTCCTTAGCAATATGGTGGTGTAGGTCTGAAGGAAATATGCCCTAGAGGCAATAATAAAGTTATTATTTATTTCCTTATATCATGATAAATGTTTATTATTCATGCTAGAATTGTATTAATTGGAAACATAATACATGTGTGAATACATAGACAAACAGAGTGTCACTAGTATGCCTCTACTTGACTAGCTCATTAATCAAAGATGGTTATGTTTCCTAACCATGAACAAAGAGTTGTTATTTGATTAACGAGATCACATCATTAGTTGAATGATCTGATTGACATGACCCATTCCATTAGCATAGCACCCGATCGTTTAGTATGTTGCTATTGCTTTTATCCATGACTTATACATGTTCCTTTAAATATGAGATTATGCAAACTCCCGTTTACCGTAGGAACACTTTGTGTGCTACCAAACGTCACAACGTAACTGGGTGATTATAAAGGTGCTCTACAGGTGTCTCCGAAGGTACATATTGGGTTGGCATATTTCGAGATTAGGATTTGTCACTCCGATTGTCGGAGAGGTATCTCAGGGCCTTCTCGGTAATGCACATCACATAAAGCCTTGCAAGCATTGCAACCAATGAGTTAGTTGCGAGATGATGTATTACGGAACGAGTAAAGAGACTTGCCAGTAACGAGATTGAACTAGGTATTGGATACCGACGATCGAATCTCGGGCAAGTAACATACCGATGACAAAGGGAACAACGTATGTTGTTATGCGGTCTGACCGATAAAGATCTTCGTAGAATATGTAGGAGCCAATATGGGCATCCAGGTCCCGCTATTGGTTATTGACCGGAGACGTGTCTCGGTCATGTCTACATTGTTCTCGAACCGTAGGGTTCGCACGCTTAACGTTACGATGACAGTTATTATGAGTTTATCCATTTTGATGTACCGAAGGAGTTCGGAGTCCCGGATGTGATCACGGACATGACGAGGAGTCTCGAAATGGTCGAGACGTAAAGAATGATATATTGGAAGCCTATGTTTGGACATCGGATGCATTCCAGGTGAAATCAGGATTTTACCGGAATACCGGGAGGGTTACCGGAACCCCCTGGGGGCATAATGGGCCAACATGGGCCTTGGAGGAGAGGTGAGAGGGCTGCCCTCATGGGCTGCGCGCCTCCCCCCTTCCCCTAGTCCTATTAGGACTAGGAGAGGTGGGCGCCCCCTCTCTCTCTCTCCCCCCCTTGGAGAATCCTAGTCCAACTAGGATTGGGGGGGGAATCCTACTCCCAGAGGGAGTAGGACTCTCCTGGCGCGCCAGGCTTGGCCGGCCAGCCCCTCCCCCTTGGCTCCTTTATATACAGGGGCAGGGGGCACCCCAAACACACACAAGTTGATCTACGGATCGTTCCTTAGCCGTGTGCGGTGCCCCCTTCCACCAAATTCCACCTCGGTAATATCGTTGCAGTGCTTAGGCGAAGCCCTGCGCCGGTAACACATCAAGATCATCACCACGCCGTCGTGCTGACGGAACTCTTCCCCGATGCTTTGCTGGATCGGAGCCCGGGGATCGTCATCGAGCTGAACGTGTGCCAAGAACTCGGAGGTGCCGGAGTAACGGTGCTGTGATCGGTTGGATCGCGAGGAGAACGTACGACTACTTCCTCTACGTTGTGTCAACGCTTCCGCTTCGGTCTACGAGGGTACGTAGACAACACTCTCCCTTCTCGTTGCTATGCATCACCATGATCTTGCGTGTGCGTAGGAAATTTTTTGAAATTACTACGTTCCCAACAGTGGCATCTGAGCCTAGGTTTTTATGGTTTGATGTTATTTGCACGAGTAGAACACAAGTGAGTTGTGGACGATACAAGTCATACTGCCTACCAGCATGTCATACTTTGGTTCAGCGGTATTGTTGGACGAGACGATCCGGACCAACCTTACGCGTACTCTTACGCGAGACCGGTTCCCTCGACGTGCTTTGCACATAGATGGCTTGCGGAAGACTGTCTCTCCAACTTTAGTTGAACCGAGTGTGACTACGCCCAGTCCTTGAGAAGGTTAAAACGGAGTCTATTTGACAAACTATCGTTGTGGTTTTGATGCGTAGGTAAGATGAGTTCTTGCTTAAGCCCGTAGCAGCCACGTAAAACTTGCAACAACAAAGTAGAGGACGTCTAACTTGTTTTTGCAGGGCATGTTGTGATGTGATATGGTCAAGACATGATGCTAAATTTTTTGTATGAGATGATCATGTTTTGTAACCGAGTTATCGGCAACTGGTAGGAGCCATATGGTTGTCGCTTTATTGTATGCAATGCAATCGCGATGTAATGCTTTACTTTATTACTAAGCGGTAGTGATAGTCGTGGAAGCATAAGATTGGCGAGACGACAACGATGCTACGATGGAGATCAAGGTGTCGCGCCGGTGACGATGGTGATCATGACGGTGCTTCGAAGATGGAGATCACAAGCACGAGATGATGATGGCCATATCATATCACTTATATTGATTGCATGTGATGTTTATCTTTTATGCATCTTATCTTGCTTTGATTGACGGTAGCATTATAAGATGATCTCTCACTAATTATCAAGAAGTGTTCTCCCTGAGTATGCACCGTTGCGAAAGTTCTTCGTGCTGAGACACCACGTGATGATCGGGTGTGATAGGCTCTACGTTCAAATACAACGGGTGCAAAACAGTTGCACACGCGGAATACTCAGGTTATACTTGACGAGCCTAGCATATAACAGATATGGCCTCGGAACACGGAGACCGAAAGGTCGAGCGTGAATCATATAGTAGATATGATCAACATAGTGATGTTCACCATTGAAACTACTCCATCTCACGTGATGATCGGACATGGTTTAGTTGATTTGGATCACGTGATCACTTAGAGGATTAGAGGGATGTCTATCTAAGTGGGAGTTCTTAAGTAATATGATTAATTGAACTTTAATTTATCATGAACTTAGTCCTGGTAGTATTAGCATATCTATGTTGTAGATCAATAGCTCGCATTGTTGCTTCCCTATGTTTATTTTGATATGTTCCTAGAGAAAATTGTGTTGAAAAATGTTAGTAGCAATGATGCGGATTGGATCCGTAATCTGAGGTTTATCCTCATTGCTGCACATAAGAATTTTGTCCTTGATGCACCGCTAGGTGACGGACCTTTTGCAGGAGCAGATGCAGACGTTATGAACGTTTTGCTAGCTCAATATGATGACTACTTAATAGTTTAGTGCACCATGCTTAACGGCTTAAGAATCGGGACTTCAAAGACGTTTTGAACGTCATGGACCATACAAGATGTTCCAGGAGTTGAAGTTAATATTTCAAGCAAATACCCGAGTTGAGAGATATGAAGTCTCCAACAAGTTCTATAGCTAAAAGATGGAGGAGAATCGCTCAACTAGTGAGCATGTGCTCAGATTGTCTGGGTACTACAATCGCTTGAATCAAGTGGGAGTTAATCTTCCAGATAAGATAGTGATTGACAGAATTCTCTAGTCACCATCACCAAGTTAGTAGAACTTCGTGATGAACTATAATATGCAAGGGATAACGGAAAATATTCCCAAGCTCTTCGCGATGCTAAAATCGGCGAAGGTAGAAATCAAAGAAAAACATCAAGTGTTGATGGTTGACTAGATCACTAGTTTCAAGAAAAGGGCAAAAGGAAAGAAGGGGAACTTCAAGAAGAACGGCAAGCAAGTTGTTGCTCAAGTGAAAAAGCCCAAGTCTGGTCCTAAGCCTGAGACTAAGTGCTTCTACTGCAAAGGGACTGGTCACTGGAAGCGGAACTACCCCAAGTGATTGGCGGATAAGAAGGATGGCAAAGTGAACATAAGTATATTTGATATACATGTTATTGATGTGTACTTTACTAGTGTTCATAGCAACCCCTTAGTATTTGGTACTAGTTCAAGTTGCTAAGATTAGTAACTCGAAACGGGAGTTGCAGAATGAACAGAGACTAGTTAAAGGGTGAAGTGACGATGTGTGTTGGAAGTGGTTCCAAGATTGATATGATCATCATCGCACACTCCCTATACTTTCGGGATTAGTGTTAAACCTAAATAAGTGTTATTTGGTGTTTGCGTTGAGCATGAATATGATTTGATCATGTTAATTGCAATACAGTTATTCATTTAAGTTAGAGAACAATTGTTGTTCTGTTTACATGAATAAAACCTTCTATGGTCATACACACCAATGAAAATAGTTCATTGGATCTCGATCGTAGTGATACACATATTCATAATATTGAAACCAAAAGATGCGAAGTTAATAATGATAGTGCAACCTATTTGTGGCACTGCCGTTTAGGTCATATTGGTGTAAAGCGCATGAAGAAACTCCATGCTGATGGGATTTTGGAATCACTTGATTATGAATCACTTGATGCTTGCGAACCATGCCTCTTGGGCAAGATGACTAAAACGCCGTTCTCCGGAACAATGGAGCAAGCAACAGATTTGTTGGAAATCATACATACTGATGTATATGGTCCGATGAATATTAAGGCTCGCGACAAGTATCATTATTTTCTAACCTTCACAGATGATTTGAGCAGATATGGGTATATCTACTTGATGAAACATAAGTCTGAAACGTTTGAAAAGTTCAAAGAATTTTAGAGTGAAGTGAAAATCATCGTGACAAGAAAATAAGGTTTCTACGATCTGATCGCGGAGACAAATATTTGAAGTTACGAGTTTGGCCTTCAATTAAAACAATGTGGAATAGTTTCACAAACTCATGCCACCTGGAACACCACAGCATAATGGTGCGTCCGAACATCATAACCGTACTTTATTAGATATAGTACAATCTATGATGTATCTTACCGATCTACCACTATCGTTTTTGGGATTATGCATTAGAGACAGCTGCATTCACATTAAATAGGGCACCATCTAAATCCGTTGAGACGACACCGTATGGTTTAGCAATAAACCTAAAGCTGTCGTTTCTTAAAGTTTGGAGTTGCGATGCTTATGTGAAAAAGTTTCATCCTGATAAGCTCGAACCCAAATCGGAGAAATGCGTCTTCATAGAATACCCAAAGGAAATTGTTGGGTACACCTTCTATCACAGATCCAAAAACAAAAATCGTTGCTAAAGAATGGATCCTTTCTAGAGAAGGAGTTTCTCTCGAAAGAAGTGAGTAGGAGGAGAGTAGAAAACTTGATAAGGTAATTGTACCTTCTCCCTTATTGGAAAGTAGTTCATCACAGAAATCTGTTCTTGTGACTACTACACCAATTAGTGAGGAAGCTAATGATGATGATCATGTAACTTCAGATCAAGTTACTACCGAATCTCGTAGGTAAATCAGAGTGAGATCCGCACCAGAGTGGTACGGTAATCCTGTTCTGGAAGTCATGTTACTAGACCATGACGAACTTGCGAACTATGAGGAAGCGATGATGAGCCCAGATTCCGCGAAATGGTTAGAGGCCATGAAATCTGAGATATGATCCATGTATGAGAACAAAGTATGGACTTTGATGGATTTGCCCGATGATCGGCAAGCCATAGAATATAAATGGATCTTCAAGAGGAAGACGGACGCTGATAGTAGCGTTACTATCTACAAAGCTAGAATTGTCGCAAAAGGTTTTCGACAAAGTTCAAGGTGTTGACTACGATGAGAGTTTCTCACTCGTATCTATGCTTAAGTCTGTCGGATCATGTTAGCAATTGCCGCATTTTTTTAAATCTGGCAAATGGATAAACAAAACTGCATTGGATTTATTAAAGAAAAGTTGTATATGATGCAACCAGAAGGTTTTGTCAATCCTAAAGGTGCTAACAAAATATGCAAGATCCAGCGATCCATCTATGGACTGGTGCAAGCATCTCGGAGTTGGAATATACGCTTTGATAAGTTGATCAAAGCACATTGTTTTATACAGACTTGCGGTGAAGCCTGTATTTACAAGAAAGTGAGTGGGAGCACTACAGCATTTCTGATAAGTATATGTAAATGACATATTATTGATCGGAAATAATGTAGAATTATTCTGTGAAGCATAAAGGAGTATTTGAAAGGAGTTTTTCAAAGAAAGACCTCGGGGAAGCTACTTACATATCGAGCATCAAGATCTATAGAGATAGATCGAGACGCTTGATAAGTTTTTTCAATGAGTACATACCTTGACAAGATTTTGAAGTAGTTCAAAATGGAACAGTCAAAGAAAGAGTTCTTGCCTGTGTTACAAAGTGTGAAATTGAGTAAGACTCAAAACCCGACCACGGCAGAAGATAGAAAGAGAATGAAAGTCATTCCCTATGCTTTGGCCATAGGTTCTATAAAGTATGCCATGCTGTGTACCAGACCTATTGTATACCCTACCCTGAGATTGGCACGGGAGTACAATAGTGATCTAGGAGTAGATCACTGGACGGCGGTCAAAATTATCCTTAGTGGAATAAGGATATGTTTCTCGATTATGGAGGTGACAAAAAGGTTCGTCGTAAAAGGTTACGTCGATGCAAGTTTTGACACTAATCTAGATGACTCTAAGTCTCAATCTAGATACATATTGAAAGTGGGAGCAATTAGCTAAAGTAGCTCCGTGCAGAGCATTGTAGACATAGAAAATTGCAAAATACATAACGGATCTGAATGTGGCAGACCCGTTGACTAAATTTCTCTCACAAGCAAAACATGATCACACCTTAGTACTCTTTGGGTGTTAATTACATAGCGATGTAAACTAGATTACTGAATCTAGTAAACCCTTTGGGTGTCGGTCACATAGCGATGTGAACTATGGGTGTTAATCACATGATGATGTGAACTATTGATGTTAATCACATGGTGATGTGATCTAGATTATTAACTCTAGTGCAAGTGGGAGACTGAAGGAAATATGCCCTAGAGGCAATAATAAAGTTATTATTTATTTCCTTATATCATGATAAATGTTTATTATTCATGCTAGAATTGTATTAATTGGAAACATAATACATGTGTGAATACATAGACAAACAGAGTGTCACTAGTATGCCTCTACTTGACTAGCTCATTAATCAAAGATGGTTATGTTTCCTAACCATGAACAAAGAGTTGTTATTTGATTAACGAGATCACATCATTAGTTGAATGATCTGATTGACATGACCCATTCCATTAGCATAGCACCCGATCGTTTAGTATGTTGCTATTGCTTTTATCCATGACTTATACATGTTCCTTTAACTATGAGATTATGCAAACTCCCGTTTACCGTAGGAACACTATGTGTGCTACCAAACGTCACAACGTAAATGGGTGATTATAAAGGTGCTCTACAGGTGTCTCCGAAGGTACATATTGGGTTGGCATATTTCGAGATTAGGATTTGTCACTCCGATTGTCGGAGAGGTATCTCAGGGCCTTCTCGGTAATGCACATCACATAAAGCCTTGCAAGCATTGCAACCAATGAGTTAGTTGCGAGATGATGTATTACGGAACGAGTAAAGAGACTTGCCAGTAACGAGATTGAACTAGGTATTGGATACCGACGATCGAATCTCGGGCAAGTAACATACCGATGACAAAGGGAACAACGTATGTTGTTATGCGGTCTGACCGATAAAGATCTTCGTAGAATATGTAGGAGCCAATATGGGCATCCAGGTCCCGCTATTGGTTATTGACCGGAGACGTGTCTCGGTCATGTCTACATTGTTCTCGAACCGTAGGGTCCGCACGCTTAACGTTACGATGACAGTTATTATGAGTTTATCCATTTTGATGTACCGAAGGAGTTTGGAGTCCCGGATGTGATCACGGACATGACGAGGAGTCTCGAAATGGTCGAGACGTAAAGAATGATATATTGGAAGCCTATGTTTGGACATCGGATGCATTCCAGGTGAAATCAGGATTTTACCGGAATACCGGGAGGGTTACCGGAACCCCCCCGGGGGCATAATGGGCCAACATGGGCCTTGGAGGAGAGGTGAGAGGGCTGCCCTCATGGGCTGCGCGCCTCCCCCCTTCCCCTAGTCCTATTAGGACTAGGAGAGGTGGGCGCCCCCTCTCTCTCTCTCTCCCCCTTGGAGAATCCTAGTCCAACTAGGATTGGGGGGGGGGAATCCTACTCCCAGAGGGAGTAGGACTCTCCTGGCGCGCCAGGCTTGGCCGGCCAGCCCCTCCCCCTTGGCTCCTTTATATACAGGGGCAGGGGGCACCCCAAACACACACAAGTTGATCTACGGATCGTTCCTTAGCCGTGTGCGGTGCCCCCTTCCACCAAATTCCACCTCGGTAATATCGTTGCAGTGCTTAGGCGAAGCCCTGCGCCGGTAACACATCAAGATCGTCACCACGCCGTCGTGCTGACGAAACTCTTCCCCGACGCTTTGCTGGATCGGAGCCCGGGGATCGTCATCGAGCTGAACGTGTGCCAAGAACTCGGAGGTGCCGGAGTAACGGTGCTGTGATCGGTTGGATCGCGAGGAGAACGTACGACTACTTCCTCTATGTTGTGTCAACGCTTCCGCTTCGGTCTACGAGGGTACGTAGACAACACTCTCCCTTCTCGTTGCTATGCATCACCATGATCTTGCGTGTGCGTAGGAAATTTTTTGAAATTACTACGTTCCCCAACAAGGTCTTCATACCTAAGAACACATAAAATGTTTTGGTGAGGTAGTAACCAAGTTTCGTTCATGTCCATATCTATCTCAAGTAAGAGTGAGTTCACCTTGTTTCCTATAGCGCGTGCTCGAGCTCTTGTCATTGATCCACGTGTTGCTTGATGCATTGGTGTAGAGTCCACGGGGATGATGGAAGGATGCTACACATCACCTCCCTCCTGGGGAGAGATCTGTCCATGGATCATGATCTTCATAACCATGGTATGGGGTTAAGTCCTTGATGTTGAAGATGTCGCTTACATTGTACTTGTCATGTGGGATGTCGATCTTGTAGGCGTTGTCATTGTAGCGTGCTAACACCTTGAATGGTCCATCGACTCATGGTGGTAGCTTGGATTTGCGCTCGTTGGGGAAGCGGTCCTTGCGGAGATGAAGCCATACTAGGTCGCCCGGTTGGAATACCATTGGTGTCTTGTTGATGTTGAGCTTGGTGGCGAGTCATTGTACTTGCCGCTCTATCGTGGACCTTGTATCTTCAAGCATCTTCTTGAGAAAGCGTGCCCTTGCACTCGCGTCCATGTTCGCGCGTTCTTGAAGCCGTAGAAGACCTCGAAGGGTGACGTGCCAGTAGTAGAGTGTCTTGCTCGGTTGTAGGCGTACTCGGCGATGGGTAAGCACTCCTCCCACTCCTTGATGTTCTTCATGATCAACATGCGTAGGAGAGTAGACAGCGTCCAGTTGGTGACTTCTGTTTGGCCGTCGGTTTGGGGATGATAGGCCATCGAGAATAGTAGGTTGGTGCCAAGCTTGGCGCATAGGGTCTTCCAAAAGTAGCTTAGGAACTTGACTTCACGGTTCGACACTTTGGTTCTTGGCACTCCACGCAACCTCAAGATTTCCCTACAAAGAAGATTTGCAACATGTGAAGCATCGTCTATCTTATTGCATGGGTTGAAATGTGCCATTTTAGAGAATCTCTCCACAACAAAAAAATACGGAATCCTTTCCATTTTGAGTCCTAGGCAAACCAAGCACGAAATCCATACTAATATCTTCCCATGGTTGATATGGAATTGGAAGTGGCATATGTAATATGTAAACCATGAGATTGAGCTTTTGACTTAGCTTTGTGGCATGTAGAGCATCGGTTTGTGAAACTTGCAACATCGTGGAATATCTTTGGCCAAAAGTACTTGAAGGAGAGTGTGGCAAAGGTCTTGTCATGCCCGAAATGTCCCATAAGTACTCCGCCATGTGGCTCTTGCAAAAGTAACAAATGAAGCGAAGACTCGGGTATACAAAGTTTGTTGGCGCGCATAAGGTAGCCATTCTTGAGATTATAGTTCTCCCAACAAGTGTTAGGAAGACATTTGGCATAAGTAATCATAGACGTAGGATCATGTGCATAAAGATCTTTAACATGCTCAAAGCAAATAACATTCAACTCAAGTTGAGTAACTTACATACACTTGCTGGAAAGAGCATCCGCCACAACATTTTCTTGACCCTTACTGTACTTCACCACATAAGGAAAAGATTGAATAAATTAACACCATTTAACATGCCGTTTATTCAACTTGGTTTGACCTTTAAGGTACTTTAGTGTCTCATGATCAGTATGTATGACAAATTCATGTGGGCGAAGATAATGCTCCCAAACATGCAATACTCACACTAAAGCATACAATTCTTTGTCGTAAAAGGGATAGTTAAGTTGAGCTCCAGAAAGTTTTTCACTAAAGTATGCAATGGGTTGCTTTTCTTGCATCAAAACTCCATAATACCATTTCCGCTAGCATCACAATGGATCTCAAAAGTTTTATTGAAGTTTGGCAAGGCAGGAATTGGAGCATGTGTAAGCAAAGATTTGAGCTCATCAAATGTGGTAGATTGAGATGGTCCCCAAACAAAGGGTGCATTCTTATTACACAAAGCATGCAACATGGAAGCAATGGTGCTAAAGTCTTTCACAAAGCGACGATAAAAACCGGCTAGACCAAGGAAACTATGCACTTGTTGCAAATTAGTGGGTTGTGGCGAAGTTTTCATTGCTTCAATTTTAGACTCATCAACATGAACACCCCTTTAAGAAACAAGAAAGCCCAAGAAAACGATCTTGTCAACACCAAAAGTGCATTTTTCCATATTGGCATAAAGTTGCTCTTTTCTAAGAGTTTGCAAAACGGCCCTAAGATGAGTAACATGATCATTGAGGGATTCGCTAAACACAAGAGTATTGATACATCTCCAATGTATCTATAACTTATGAAGTATTCATGCCATGTTTACAACAATTTTATATGGTTTTGGTATGATTTGGATGGAACTAACCCGGACTAACGTTGTTTTCAACAGAACTACCGTGGTGTTGTTTTTTGTCCAAAAATATAAGTTTTCCAAATGCAACGAAACTTTTTGATGATTTTTTTGCAACAAAAGAGGCACTAGAAGCTTCGTGGGAGGGCCAGAAGATCCATGAGGAGGGCACAAGACACCTGGGCGTGCCAGGCGGCCCAGGCGTGCCCAGGTGGGTTGTCCACACCTTGAGGCCCATCTTCGCGTGATTTCAACACTGAAAAATCCTATAAATAGAGAAACCATAAAAAATAACCCTAGATCAGAAGTTCCGCCACCGCGAGCCTCTGTAGCCATGAAAAACCAATCTAGACCCCGTTTTGGCACTCCATCGGAGGGGGAAATCATCACCGGTGGCCATCTTCATCATCCCAGCGGCCACCAAGATGAGGAGGGAGTAGTCCACCCTCGGTGCCGAGGGTTTGTACAAGTAACTATGTGATTACTCTCTCTCCCTCTCTTTCTCATGTTCTTGAGATGTCATGATCTGGATGTATCGCGGGCTTTGTTAATATAGTTAGATCTTATGGTGTTTTCCCCTCTCTATCTTGTTGTGGATTGAGTTTTCCCTTTGAGATTCCGTTTTATCGGATTGAATACTTTTATGGATTTGAGAGCACTTGATGTATGTCTTGCTATGAATATCCGTGGTGATAATGGGTATCATATTGATTCACTTGATATGTGTTTTGGCACTCAACTCGCGGATTCCCATGATGACATTGCGGTAATATATGCATAGGGGTTGATACACGTTTTCATCCTTGTATCTCCGGTAGAAATCTTGGGGCACTCTTTGAGGTTCTTTTTGTTGGATTGAGTATTATGAATATGAAATTATTTGATGCATATCATATAATCAACTCATGGATACTCGCGATGACATTGAAGTATCTAGGTGATACTAGAGTTGGTTGATGTGTATCATATGGTGTTATTTTAGTACAAACTCCTGGATAGGTCAATCGGAAATAATAGCTTGGTGTAGGATAGATTGATTGGAAAGAATAGCTTTGACATGGTTTCGTACCCTACAAACAATTTCCTCTTATGTTCCCCGCCAGATAAGAACGCTGGAGTGATTCTTCATCGCATGTTGAGGGATGGTTATATGATCCAATTATATTAGCATTGTTGAGAGATTGCACTAGCGAAAGTACGGACCCTAGGCCTCATTTTCAAGCATTGCAATACCGTTTGTGCTCACTTTTGTTACTTGTTACCTTGCTATTTTTATTGTTCCTATTACAAAAGTCAATATCTACTATCATTGCTACACTTGTATCACCATCTCTTCGCCGAACTAGTGCACCTATACAAATTACGATTGTATTGGGTGTGTTGGGGACACAAGAGACTTTTTATTATTTGGTTGCAAGGTTGTTTGAGAGAGACCATATTCATCCTATGCCTCCCGCGGATTGATAAACCTTATATCATCCACTTGAGGGAAATTTGCTATTGTCCTACAAAACTCTACACTTGGAGACCCAACACGAGTCTACAAGAATAAAGTTGCATAGTAGACATCAAGCTCTTTTATGGCGCCGTTGCCGGGGAATTGAGTACTTGAAGGAATATCTTTAGATCTTGCAATTGAATCTTTTAGTTTCTTGTTTTATCACTAGTTTGGTTCATAAAAGAAAACTACAAAAAATTGAATTGAAGTGTCCTCATGTTATTCGTCTTTATCATATCTTTCACGAAAATGATGGGAAGGAAAATTGTGCTCAATTGAGAGAAGAAGAATCCTATAATTTTTTTGATAAAAAAATCTTTGAATGATGAGCATCATTGCAATGTTGTTAGTATGAATTATTTTAATATCCATGATGCTAATGATATGCAAATCTACAAGCTTGGGGATGCTACATTTGATGAAAATGATATTTTTACTCCCCCAAGTTTTGATGATAAAATTTATTTTGATGAAAGCATGCCTCCTATTTATGATGATTATATTGATGAAAGTGGGATTGGAAGAGTGTCAACTCTTGATACTAATGATCCCACTATTTTGGAGGGTGTTGAATCTTATTATAATAGTTATGAAAGTGCATTTGGAGAGGTCATGACTTTATTTAGTTATGAATCCACTATTCTTGGAGAGGTTTCATTGATTATGACAACAAAGTTGCTATCTATGATGATTATGGTGATGACATGTATGCTAGTTTGAATAATGATAACCATGAAACTTTTCATCATGATTTTAATTTTCAATCGCATGATAGTTATTTTGTTGAGTTTTCTCCCACCACTATTCATGAGAACAAATTTTCTTATGTGAAGATTAATAAAATTTCTATGCTTATGAATCATGAAAATAATGCTTTATGTGATAGTTATATTGTCGAATTCATTCATGATGCTACTGAAAATTATTATGAGAGAGGAATATATGCTTCTACATATTTCAGCAATATCAAGTTTCCTTCCTATATTGTCGGCGTTCTGGGAACTGGGGTACCTAGACTTGCCTGCCTGCGGCCCGCGGCATGGCTCCATCTACAGGTTCGTATGGCCCATCTTCAGCACCAACAACACAAGACCCTCGCGAGGGGCCAAGCCTCGCGAGGCGGACGACGTCAAGACCTCCAGAAGTAGCGGCCTCCTTAGGCTGCCTCATGTCCATCTACAGGTTGGTATGGCCCATCTTCAGCACCAACAACACAAGACCCTTGCAAGGGGCCAAGCCTCGCGAGGCGGACGACGTCAAGACCTCCAGAAGGAGCGGCCTCCTTAGGCTGCCTCCTGAGGAGCAGAGATTTCTATGCAAGCCCTCACCTCGCGAGGCTCGTATGACGTGAGCCATGATGACCAAGGCCATGCGGGTGCCAGCGGGCGCAGTATTTCCTACTTGGTGCTAAAGAGGAAAGCGCAGGCGCAAAGTCCCGGGAAATCAACCAAAGGTTTGCATTTTCATGCTACAAGGCCAAGACCACCAGGACGACAGGACGGAGGTCATTGCCGAGCCCACCACGGCGTCACGACCACAAGCTTTGCAGGCGAAGACTACCTTTTGTCAGGATAAGATGTACTAGTTGTCTCACTTCGAATTTGGCCATTGTGGGATCCCTTCCCGCCTTCATTGGGGAAGAGGACCAAGGCCATTATAAATAGAGGATAGCCACCACCATAGGGAGGGATCAGGATACAATCCATCCTCACCCTCACCAGCTCACCCAAACACAAGAACACACCTCCTAAGGTTGTTCTCCCACTATACTAGTTCATCCTCAACCCACCTCGAGGCTAATCCACCACAAAGCAGGAGTAGGGTTTTACACCACAAGGTGGCCCAAACCTGGGTAAACTGTTGTGTCCCATTTCCTTCCAGTTCATCGAGCTAGGTTGTGGGATCGACGAGTTGGCATACTGGGAAAGGTGGAGTTCTTTGCACGCACCCCAGAGTTCGAATCTATGTTGGGTCCACGGAGACCGGAATCCTACATTTGCCGCGCCAGGTAGGTGTCAGATTACGGGTTCCGGCAAAACCCTGTGAGGTTCAAACTCTGGGGTGTGCATCAAGAACATTCTATTCCTAGCTCGCTCACTCAACAATCTCACGGCCTAGCTCGACTAACCCAAGTAACAAGAGACACAAAGGTTTATACTGGTTCGGGCCACCTTGCGGTGTAATACCCTACTCCAGTGTGGTGGTGGATTGCCTCGAGAGCTAAGGATGAACCAGTATAGTGGATGAACTGCCTCCTGAGGAGAGGTGTTCTTGAGCTCGATGAGCTGGTGAGATGGCCTTGGTGGAATGGATCCAAATCCCAGATCAGATGCCTCCTACGGTGGTGGCTAGTCCTATTTATAGAGGCCCTGGTCCTCTTCCCAAATGTTAGGCGGGAAGGGATCCCACAACGGCCAAGTTTGAAGGGGGACAACTAGTACAAGCTATCCTGACAAAAGGTGGTCTTCACCTGCCAAAGGCTCTGGTGGTGACGTTGTCGTGGGCTCCGCGATGACCTCCGTCCTACCGTGCTGCTGGCCTTGGTCTTGTTGCACTGAAATGGAAACCTTTGCCTGACGCCTCGGGACTCCTCGCCTGTGCTTGCCTCTTTAGCACCAAAGAGGAAACTGGTACACTGCACCCGCTGGCGCCCGCCTGGCCTTGGTCGTCGTGGCTCACGTCACGTGAACCTCGCGAGGTGCCCCTTGCATAGAGATCTCCGTTCCTCGGGAGCCAGCCTAGTGAGGCTGCCCCTAAGGAGGCCTTGGTGTTGTTCGCCTCACGAGGCTTGGTCCCTCGCAAGGGTCTTGAGTGGTTACTGCTGAAGATGGGCCGTACCAGGCCGCTGATGGAGCCACGCACAAGCCCGCAGGCAGGCAAGGCTGGGCACCCCCGGTCCCAGAACGCCGACAGTAGCCCCCGGGCCCAAGGTGCGCTTGGACTTGGCTTCGAGGCGAAGCCAAAGGGCAAGTGCGAAGCGCTGCGGGCCCCAACCACCTGCAGCCTTGGTTGACGCATGGCGATTGGCGGTACGTGGGTGCCTCCACTCCCCCATGCAGTCTTGATATCCGCTAGGCTAGGCGGCCGCCGTCGCCAACACAACTCCGCCCCCATTTCTTGCAGCGCGCTTCCACAACTCCCCCATCTCCCAGAAACAGTTGCCTCCTCCCTTGGCTTGACCCACCTCCAATTCTCTCTGCTTCCATGGCACCAAACCAGAAGAAGAAGGGGAAAAAGAAGACCCACACCTCAATCCAGGCACCGCCGGTCCTCGAGCCCGCCATCGAGTGGTCAGTGGTGCTCAACTAGGAAGCAATGGACAAGGTTCGCCCCATGCTCGCCTCAGCTTTCGATGAGTGGAAGGTGACGGTGGCCTGGACTACTTCCTGCTCCGCGATTGATAGGATGGCCACCGAGATCCCCATTCATCTTCAGGCCCTCTAGGTTGGCCTGATTCCCCCCTTCTCCGATTTCTTCAATGTTGTGCTCTCGCATTACCAAGTCAATGTGTTGCACCCGGATCCCCAGTCCATCATCCTCCTCGTCATCTTCGCCTTTGTCTGCGAGGCCATGGTGGGCATTGCCCCTTCCATGGCTTTGCTTCAACATTTCTTCTCGCTGCATCTGACCAACGCCTGCCAGTGCTCTGGGTGCATGACCCTCCAAGCCGTTCCGGTGACGGCCGGCTCGGGGATTAACTTTGAGCTCTCACCAGTTGTGGGCGGATTTTGGAAATGATGGGTATTCGTGGACGCTGGTGTGCGCAACCCCCTGCTCCTGCTCCCACAAGCTCCAGCTGTCCCTAGCTCCGGCTGGGGGCACGCGAAGCTTGTTGACCGGCAGCTCGCCCACGTCTGGCGTCGGCTAGCCATGCTAAAGGATCTCGGGGTGACGGCGCCTATGGTCGTGAAGGAGTTCATCTGGTGCCGCATTGCTCCACTTTAGCGCCACTCTCGGTCGATGTGGGCCTTCTTAGGTTGCGGGGACACCATGAGGCTTCATGCGCCCGCTCTTCCTTCCGAGGCGCGACATACAGTGCTCAAGCTCCTGACGGGCGACCCCACGCTAGCCAATCTGCCGGCGGAGGGTTGCCTCTTGTATAGCTGCTCGAACAAGGTGGAGTTCGCGAGGCAGATGTCCCCTTTCGATGAATGGGGACTATGCCCGGTCAGCCTTGAAGGGCCCCGTGAAAGCCCCGTCTTTGTGTTCCCCCTGCCTGCTGCCACCTCGGCGCTCAACGGAAGTTGGTGCAGGGGGGCGAGCACCGTCGAACACCAGTGCAATGGCCGCCGAGGAAGCGACGTCTGTCGTGGCCCCCGTGGTGGTGGCTCCTGTGGCTCGGGTGAGCTGTTCAGAGGCAACGGCCGCGGGGCCGTCGCGGTCCGAGGCTCGTAGGTTGGAAGCCCCCAAGCCTCAGGTGAGATGTCCTAAGGCGGAGAAGGAGCGGTCAGCGTAGCCTGACGCTCCCGAGGTCGTTCCCTCTAGAACCCCGCCAACTGCCTCAGGCGACGGCGATCACGCCCAGGGCTTCAGCCAGCTCCGCCTGAATTTCGAAGCACTCCGCAAGAGGAAGGTTCTTCCAAGCTGCAATGGTGGCGCCTACCGACCGTTGAAGCAGAGGAAATACATTGCCAAAGACGAGTAAGTACCTCATCCGCATGATTCCCTAAGTGCTGCATCATTTTCTGACTAAGGATCTTGAGGGTCCCTTCGGCTGGAATGACGAAATCTCCTGAGGGGCGGCCCTCACCGGCCACCGGCTCACCTTTGATCTTGAGCTCTGCTTGCCGGACCACCGCGCGGGGCCCGGGCCCGCTCCGGAGGCGGACGTGTCAACCTAGGGCCTTGATCCGTCTTTCCTGGGGTCACTTCTTCGCGCCCCGGCCTGGACCATAGCCGGCGTGCCAAGGACTCCTCCGTTGGTCATCGCCAGTGGCTGGGCGTCCCCAGCGTCGGCCTCGTCTTCAGGCGGTGAGGCCGCGTCAGCTAGCACCTTTGCCAAGGCCCGCAAGTTGGCGGAGAAAGCGCTGGCCTCCAGCTCCCTGCCAGCGGCAAGCGAGCCAGCTCGGACTTCCCCAGCAACCCTTGGCGCGGAGGACGGACCTGGCCGCGCACTAGAGCTTGCGCGCGGACGCGGTGTCGTACGCCATGAGCTCTTACAGGAGGCAATGGTTGCACTAAGCCGCCTTGGGGGAGAGCTCGTGGCGGTTGACGCTCGCCTCGAGACGGAGGACCTCCGCCTGGCTCATGAGTGGCACCAGTTGAAGGTTGCCATCAACCTTGGGCAGCTTTAGCACGAGCGTGACAAGGCAAAGGCTGCAATGAAACTCGCAGCCTCTCATGAGGCCAGCGCTCGGGCCTTGGAGGAGGCGAAGGAGGCCGACCACCGTCGTGAGAGCACCGAGAAGCGGGAACGCGAGCTCCTGGCCTTGAACGCTGCCTTGGAGCAGCATATCGAGGCGCTCCGGACCGCCTTGGCGTCGATGAGGGTAGTGCCTTCCAAAGAGAAGGAGATCCTAAAGCGCGAGGAGGCACTGGCGCTGGAGGCCTTGGAGCGCAGCCTGGAACATGCGGCTGGATATGAGGGAGCGCCATGTGGCCATGGCTGAAGATGCCGTCTCCACCAGCGAAGCCAGAATCCAGGAGGAGGTCGACCGGAGGGTGGCAAAGGCTCGTGCGGATCTTGCGAACGAGCACGGCCTGAAGCTGAAGCTCTCGGAGGCCAAAGCTGAGGGCAGGATTTTCGCCCTTTGGTCTGGGCTGGACAAGGAGGAGGAGCGCGAGAGGACTGCTGTGGCGGCCTAGACTTCCGCCCAGGCCGACCTGGCTAAAGCTCGCGCTGATCTGCTTTCGCTCTAGAAGCAGATTAATGACGCGGCGTCCCTCGCGCAACAGAGCAGGGAGGAGGCGTGCCGTCGGCAGACGTTGCAGCGTGAGCACGCCCCCATGCTCCAGGCCCTGAGATTGAGGGCTAATCGGGCACTGGGCGTAATCTGCGAGGAGAACTCCCTCATCCCCGCGTGGAAGACTACGCCAGCCACCTCCACTTCATCACCGACGTCGTGACGCGCCTGGAGGACCGGGCCACGAAGGCTCGTGAGCTTGTTGAGGAAAGGAGCCGAGCCCTCCTCGGGGGCACGTTCTCCCGCGTCTTCAGTCATCTCCAGGACCTCGACCCCCACTTCGACTTCGATGCTGCTATCGCCCAAGTGCTCGGGGCCGCGCGCTGGGTGGACGACGACATAGACACTCTGGTCAGGGCTTTCGCCATCGAGGATGACGCGATGGTGATCATGGCGGACAAAGATGGCATGGTTGATGATGGTGAAGACGACGTCGGCGACAGCTGTTGGAGATATGCCCTAGAGGCAATCATGTATGTTGATATTTCATATGTGTTTATGCATAAAGATAGTCCTTGGACATTATCAATGATGTGTATCAGCAAGTACGTGACTTGTTTGTGGGACTATGCATTGTATGAGGACTGTCCTAAAAGGTCCCTAGTTGAAAGGGATGTGTGGACACGCCGCCACCTAGACTAGCATATGACCCAGTCAATGGCTTCGTCTCACTAGCCATGGGGCATTGGATGCTAACCGGATATATGGACTTGGAAGGATCCGGTCAGATTTGACGTAGTCGGATCCGAGTCGAGATAAGGTCCGAGTCGGACAGACCCAACTATGAGATGCAGCGATATGTCATCTGTGAGTCTCTAGTACAACATACGTTCCATGTCCTAAGACCTGAGCTCGCACATGTACTCGGGATGGTGATAGATTTGCTTTGGGCCGACTAAACGCTACTCCGTGACTGGGTAGTTACAAATGTAGGTTTGAGGCTTGTCCAGACCCATGCTGCGAGACATGGTCGAGCAAGATTGGATTTGCCCCTCCGATTAAGAGAGATATACTCTGGGCCCCTCGTGTGATCCGACCAGGATAGGCATGGCCATGCGGCAAGGATTATGATATAATGCGGATAGTGGTCGGCATCACTGAAACGAGAAAGAGGTCGGGCTAGCACAGGGATGACAGACTCGCCAAGAGCCCGGCAACATATATCGTGTGGCAAAAGGAATGGAAGTGTGATGTACAGGTTCGCCTAACCAGCTTCATAGTCTACTTGGTGTTCTACATGCCTTGCTAGTAGCCGCTACCAACCGTGCAGTTCGGAGGTGATCCGAAGTAGGGTCGCGCACTTAAGGGAAGGAACCTGTGAGGCCGGATCGGACTCCATGAGTCAGATGTGATCCTACTCGGACTCGGATCCCGGCCGAACAGATTTTGGGCTTTAGGGTCCGTGCGAGACCCAAGTGTTGAGCCCACGACGGACACCTATATAAAGTGGAGGTGCAGCACACTCATTTGGTTGATCGCTTCGCACTGTCACTAGGGTTTGCATGTGTTGCGAATAGACACCTTCACTCGCCGCCGGTTGTGTGATCGGACCTAGCAGTCCGCTGCACGACGTTCCTCCTGCACGCGCAGATACCGTTAGAGGCGGTGCACTTGCGCCGCTCTGGAGAACCTGTACGTGGGAACCGACGACCGGCAGTTCGAGGGAGATCTGACGAGGAGGAGACGATCCACGCGGACGCGCTGCCCCAACTCTTCTTCCACTGCACGGCACTGCGCGTCTAGTGGTAATGATCTGTGAACCATTCCCGTAGCATGTTCCTCGTTGTTCTGCGCGTAGGAAAATTTTAATTTGCAGTCAACGCACCCTACCGTAGAACCCAACAGTGGTACCAAAGCCTCTACTATAGGATTGGGATTCAGATCGTATGCATATTAGATATGTGGAGGCGGCAGATGAGATCTGTCGTCTATGAGATCGGCTGTGTGCATGGTTGATGAGATCAACTGCACACGGGGAATGATGTGGCTATGTTTTCTGATGATCAGGATCAATGAGGTCATGACACAACCTACCCCTACCGGTCGGTATCCGCATCGGGGTTAACAGTGAAATGTAAATCCGAATCGGGTTTGTGATGATCTATAAGATCAGTCAGATCAGAAAATTTGGCGTGATCGGAGTGCAAATGTGATCTGTGATTTCCAAAAACATGGGCGTAGCGCCTTGTATTTCATACACGATCACTCAAACCGGTAGAATGCGATTCTATGCGTAACTTTGTTTTGCAGGTTTGATGTGAATAGTATGGCTCATGTGTATGTGATGCATGTGTGTAATTTATACATGGCCTACGTGTCATGTTTGTCAGCCGGCAGGAGCCAAAGTGTTGTCATTATATTGTATAACGACCTGCGTGTTGACTTGTGACTCTATGTAAAATTCATTACTAGTAGTAGTAGTTCACTACTAGGAAAAAGCCTAGTAGTAGCGCGGGTTAAAAGCTAGTAGTAGTGCGGGTGCCTGCGCTACTACTACGGCGCTACAACTAAGTAGTAGTAGTAGTAGTAGTAGTAGTAGTAGTAGTAGTAGTAGTAGTAGTAGTAGTAGTAGTAGTAGTAGTAGTAGTAGTAGTAGTAGTAGTAGTAGTAGTAGTAGCGCGGTGCATCCCGCACTACTAGTACGTGTGTTAGTAGTAGCGCGGGTTCGGCACGCGCTACAACTAACTATCTGTAGCGCGTGTCTGGGACACGTGCTACTACTATTAATTTGAAAAACAAAAAAATCTCGACCCCGTGCGTGCTGTCAATCGTGCAGGGAGATCTCGGCCATGACGCGCGCCTCGTGGAAGCCGTCGAGGGCGGCCGCGGAGGCCAGCCCGGCATGGGCCGGGAGCTGGAGGACCTGGATCTTGGCATCGTGTGTGGGGAGCAGCACCTCACGGCGACCGTCGCCGTTGAGGTCGGCGACGAGCGGTGGAGCTAGGCGGTCCACATCATGCTTGATCGGGAATCCGTTGTCCGACAGGTGGTACCACGCCTCCCGGAACGAGAAGTCACCCTCGTGCTGCCGGAGGAGGAGGGGCATGGGTCAGCTAGGATTCCGGATCGAATCGGAGAGGGGGGAAGGAGGAGGAGGGTTGACCTGGAGTGAGAAGAAGACGGTGAAGGCGGCGAGGAGGAGGATGCCGAGGTCGCGCTTCTGCATCTTGGCGGTGGTGAGGAGCTTAGGCGACCGCCCACCGAAGGGATCTCGGAGAGGGAGGGGGAAGAAAGTAGAGTGTACCAGCGGCGGCCACCGCTGGGGTACGAGGGAGAGAGGAGGAAAGTAAGAGAGGGGGAAAGTGAGGGAGAGAGGAGGGATTCGGCTGAGGATATGGGGATTTCACCTACCTCGTACTTAGTAGTAGCGAGGGGTATAAAACCGCGCTACTACTATCAACTTAGTAGTAGCACGGGTTTGTACCCCTCGCTACTACTATTGCATGTCCCGGGAGGGCACGGTAGAGACCGCTTAGTAGTAGCGTGGGTTAAAAAACCCGCGCTACTAGTATCAACTTAGTAGTAGCGAGGGGTAAAAACCCGCGCTACTAGTAAGTAGCAGTAGCGAGGATTATAAACCCTCGCTACTAGTAAGCGTCTGCCTATAAGCTTTTCCCTAGTAGTGGTTGGATAATAGAGATCAGGTTGGTGTCTTGGCGTCCCAGCGTGACACACAAGATGGAGTTCCTAGATGGTCATCGGAGTCGGAGCCGACCTGGAAGAACATCCATGAAGGAGCCATACTATTTCACAATATATGTTTATTTGTGATTATTATGCTTCTTGCTTTCTATGCATGTTAGAATGGTAGAAAGATCCCTCGTTAATATCAAGTAATTTGCCATTCCCGATATTGCACCTTCGCACGTCAAGTACGTCTAGTAGTGGGCTCATAAAACTGGGGTGCTGCTAGGTATCCTTGAACTGAAGGGTTCGTGTCGGACACGGACATGCATTGCATCAGGTTAACTTGACAAGGCTATCAAAACGGTATTGGGCCTTGTGGCAAATAAGGTTGGGGGCCGGTGTATGAGATACCTTCCCGACCGACAAGAGTCATATAGAGATACGATTAGCAAGGAGTAGCTAACCATATAGGCATGTTGTCTAGCAGTGATGCTAAAGCTCACGAGTCGCATGTGCTAGTCGGACCCTGAATCACTGAGAGTTTGCAGAGGGATGACAACTTCAGTGGGAGTATTTATATTTAAGGCTTGAATTACTCTACATAAACACATTGCTTAGTGATTACATATTTCCTGTTGTAGATCAATGGCACCACCTGCTCAACCCAATTATGCATTGAAATCAATTCTGGAGAAGGATAAACTGAATAGAACAAACTTTACCACCTGGTAGATGTCATTGGAAACAACACCTATGGGATGATACGTCCCCAACGTATCTATAATTTTTTTATTGCTCCATGATATATTATCTACTGTTTTGGACAATATTGGGCTTTATTATCCACTTTTATATTATTTTTGGGACTAACCTATTAACCGGAGGCCCAGCCCAGAATTGCAGTTTTTTTGCCTATTTCAGAGTTTCGAAGAAACAGAATATCAAACGGAGTCCAAACAGAATGAAACCTTCGGGAACGTGATTTTCTCACCGAATATGATCCAGGAGACTTGGACCCTACGTCAACAAAGAAAGGAGGAGGGCACGAGGTAGGAGGGAACGCCCACCCCCTAGGGCGCGCCCTCCACCCTCGTGGGCCCCCTGTTGCTCCACCGACGTACTCCTTCCTCCTATATATACCTACGTACCCCCAAACGATCATATATGGAGCCAAAAACCTAATTCCACCGCCGCAACCTTCTGTACCCACGAGATCCCATCTTGGGGCCTGTTTCGGAGCTCCGCTGGAGGGGGCATCCATCATGGAGGGCTTCTACATCATCACCATAGCCTCTCCGATGCAGTGTGAGTAGTTTACCTCAGACCTTCGGGTCCATAGTTAGTAGCTAGATGGCTTCTTCTCTCTTTTTGGATCTCAATAAAAAGTTCTCCCCCTCTCTCATGGAGATCTATTCGATGTAATCTTCTTGTTGCGATGTGTTTGTTGAGACTGATGAATTGTGGGTTTATGATCAAGATTATCTATGAACAAAATTTGAATCATCTCTGAATTCTTTTATGTATGATTGGTTATATTTGCAAGTCTCTTCGAATTATTAGTTTGGGTTGGCCTACTAGATTGATCTTTCTTGCAATGGGAGAAGTGCTTAGCTTTGGGTTCAATCTTGTGGTGTCCTTTCCCAGTGACAGTAGGGGCAGCAAGGCACGTATTGTATTATTGCCATCGAAGATAACAAGATGGGGGTTTTATCATATTGCATGAATTTATCCCTCTACATCATGTCATCTTGCTTAAGGCGTTACTCTGTTTTCTTGAACTTAATACTCTAGATGCATGCTGGATAGCGGTCGATGAGTGGAGTAATAGTAGTAGATGCAGGCAGGAGTCGGTCTACTTGTCTCGGACGTGATGCCTATATACATGATCATACCTAGATACTCTCATAACTATGCTCAATTCTGTTAATTGCTCAACAGTAATTCGTTCACCCACTTTAAAATACTTATGCTCTTGAGAGAAGCCACTAGTGAAATCTATGGCCCCCTGGTCTATCTTCATCATATCAATCTTCCTACACTTTATTATTACCTTTGCTTTTTACTTTGCTTTTATTTTACTTTGCATCTTTATCACAAAAATACCAAAAATATTATCTATCAGATCTCACTCTCGTAAGTGACCGTGAAGGGATTGACAACCCCTTATCACGTTGGTTGCGGGGAGTTATTTGCTTTGTGTTGGTACGAGGGACTCGCGTGTAGCCTCCTACTGGATTGATACCTTGGTTCTGAACTGAGGGAAATACTTACGCTACTTTGCTGCATCATCCTTTCCTCTTCAAGGAAATTCAACGCAGTGCTCAAGAGGTAGCAAGAAGAATTTCTGGTGCCGTTGCAGGGGAGTCTATGCAAAAGTCAACATACCAAGTACCCATCACAAATCCCTTATCTCCCGCATTACATTATTTGCCATTTGCCTCTCGTTTTCCTCTCCCCCACTTCACCCTTGCCGTTTTATTCGCCCTCTCTTTTTCGTTCGCCTATTTTCGCTTGCTTTTTCCTCGTCATGTCGGAACCAAAGAGAGTTAGGGGATCTCTCCCAAGGTCTAGTGCTTTATACAATCCTTCTGTCTTATTTAAACTCATAAATAAAAATACTATGGAAAAACCTGTCGGAATTATCAATGAAAACCTTAGCAATTTTGATGAAGAAGATTCTGGAATATTTCGTTATCTACTTGATGAATCTTTGAAAGATGCTTGGGATAGGCTTTTAAGGATCCGTGCTAGCTATGTACCTCAATACCAAATTGAGGTTTACTTAAAAAGCTTTTATGTTGGGTTGTTTGTTTCGTTCAAACAAGTCTTGGATTCTATTTTTGAAGAGGATTTTCTTGAAGGGGACCCCATAGACACCTATGAAAAGATGAAAACTATATTTGTGCACCCCATTAAAGAGAAAGTTTAAATCACATCTCTTTTGCTTTCCTACCAAAACGAATCTATCAAAGAGATAAAAGCAAGCCTAGATGCCAATTTCCGCAACATACTTAATCTTTCTTCTACCATTAATGGCCATATACTTTGTCAAAATAGAAGGATTAATTCCATAAATAGCAAGTTTGCTCTCTTCTTCCCTAATACCAAAGATGGCAATACCTAGATCTATCCTTGCTTTTATGCCTAGCTAGGGGCGTTAAACGATAGCGCTTGTTGGGAGGCAACCCAATTTTATTTTTAGTTCTTTTGATTTTGCTTCTATTTAGGAATAAATATTTGTTCTAGCCTATGGTTAGATGTGTTTTTATGTTTCAATTAGTGTTTGTGCCAAGTTAAACCTATAGGATCTTCTTGGATGATAGTTATTTGATCTTGCTATAATTTCCAAAAACTTTCTGTTCACGAAAACAATTGTTAAAAATCACCAGAACGTGATAAAATACTGATTCCAATTGCTCCTGATCAATAAATAAACTTCCTAGGTCGTCCTATTTTGGTAGAGTTTTTGGAGTTCAAGAAGTTTGCGTTAGTTACAGATTACTATAGACTATTCTGTTTTTGACAGATTCTGTTTTCCGTGTGTTGTTTGCTTATTTTGATGAATCTATGGCTAGTAAAATAGTTTATAAACCATAGAGAAGTTGGAATACAGTAGGTTTAACACCAATATAAATAAAGAATTAGTTCATTACAGTACCTTGAAGTGGTCTTTTGTTTTCTTTCGCTAACGAAGCTCATGAGATTTCTGTTGAGTTTTGTGTTGTGAAGTTTTCAAGTTTTGGGTGAAATCTTTTGATGGATTATGGAACAAGGAGTGGCAAGAGCCTAATCTTGGGGATGCCCATGGCACCCCCAAGATAATCTAAGGACACCAAAAAGTCAAAGCTTGGGGATGCCCTGGAAGGCATCCCCTCTTTCGTCTACTTCCATCGGTAACTTTACTTGGAGCTATATTTTTATTCACCACATGATATGTGTTTTGCTTGGAGCGTCTTGTATGATTTGAGTCTTTGCTTTTTAGTTTGCCACAATCATCCTTGCTGTACACACCTTTTGAGAGAGCCATACATGATTTGGAATTTGTTAGAATACTCTATGTGCTTCACTTATATCTTTTTAGCTATATAGTATTGCTCTAGTGCTTCACTTATATCTTTTAGAGCACGGTGGTGGATTTGTTTTATAGAAACTATTGATCTCTCATGCTTCACTTAGATTATTTTGAGGTCTTAAATATCTTGGTAATTTTCTTAAAAATCTTAATATGCTTGGTATTCAAGATTTGTAAAACTTTCTTTTGAGTGCGTTGAATACTAAGAAAAGTTTGATGCTTCATAATTGTTTTGAGATATGAAGATGGTGATATTAGAGTCATGCTAGTTGAGTAGTTGTGAATTTGAGAAATACTTGTGTTAAAGTTTGTCATTCCCGTAGCATGCACGTATGGTGAACCGTTATGTGATGAAGTCGGAGCATGATTTATTTATTGATTGTCTTCCTTATGAGTGGTGGTCGGGGACAAGCGATGGTTTTTTCCTACCAATCTATCCCCCTAAGAGCATGCGCGTAATACTTTGCTTTAATAACTTGTAGGTTTTTGCAAAAAGTATATGAGTTCTTCATGACCAATGTTGAGTCCATAGATTATACGCACTTTTCTTCCTTCCAGCATTGCTAGCCTCTCTAATACCGCGCACTTTTCGCCGGTATCATACACCCACCATATACCTTCCTCAAAACAGTCACCATACCTACCTATCATGGCATTTCCATAGCCATTCCGAGATATATTGCCATGCAACTTTCCATCGTTCCGTTTATTATGACACGCTCCATCATTGTCATATTGCTAGCATGATCATGTAGTTGACATCATATTTGTGGCAAAGCCACCGTTCATAATTCTTTCATACATGTCACTCTTGATTCATTGCATATCCCGGTATACCGCCGGAGGCATTCATATAGAGTCATATTTTGTTCTAAGTATCGAGTTGTAATTGTTGAGTTGTAAGAAAATAAAAGTGTGATGATCATCGTTTTTAGAGCATTGTCCCAAGTGAGGAAAGGATGATGGAGACTATGATTCCCCCACAAGTCGGGATGAGACTCCGGACGAAAAAAAGAGGCCATAAAAAAAGGCCCAAACAAAAAATGAGAGAAAAAGATAGAAGGGACAATGTTACTATCCTTTTACCACACTTGTGCTTCAAAGTAGCACCACGATCTTCATGATAGAGAGTCTCTCATTTTGTCACTTTCATATACTAGTGGGAATTTTTCATTATAGAACTTGGCTTGTATATTCCAATTATGGGCGTCCTTAAAAATGACCTAGGTCTTCGTGAGCAAGCGAGTTGGATGCACACCCACTTAGTTTCTTTTGTTGAGCTTTCATATACTTATAGCTCTAGTGCATCCGTTGCATGGCAATCCCTACTCACTCACATTGATATCTATTGATGGGCATCTCCATAGCCCGTTGATACGCCTAGTTGATGTGAGACTATCTTCTCCATTTTTGTCTTCTCCACAACCCCCATTCTATTCCACATATAGTGTTATATCCATGGCTCACGCTCATGTATTGCGTGAAGATTGAAAAAGTTTTGAGAATGTCAAAAGTATGAAACAATTGCTTGGCTTGTCATCGGGGTTGTGCATGATTTAAGTACTTTGTGTGGTGAAGATAGAGCATAGCCAGACTATATGATTTTGTAGGGATAACTTTCTTTGGCCATGTTATTTTGAGAAGACATGATTGCTTTGTTAGTATGCTTGAAATATTATTATTTTTTATGTCAATATTAAACTTTTGTCTTGAATCTTTCGGATCTGAATATTCATACCACAATTAAGAAGAATTACATTGAAATTATGCCAAGTAGCACTCCGCATCAAACATTCTGTTTTTATCATTTACCTACTCGGGGACGAGCAGGAATTAAGCTTGCGGATGCCTGATACGTCTCCAACGTATCTATAATTTTTTATTGCTCCATGCTATATCTACTGTTTTGGACAATATTGGGCTTTATTATCCACTTTTATTTTATTTTTGGGATTAACCTATTAACCGGAGGCCCAGCCCAGAATTGTTGTTTTTGCCTATTTCAGAGTTTCGAAGAAACGGAATATCAAACGGAGTCCAAACGGAATGAAACCTTCGGGAACGTGATTTTCTCACCGAATATGATCCAGGAGACTTGGACCCTACGTCAAGAATGAAAGGAGGAGGGCACGAGGTAGGGGGCGCGACCACCCCCCAGGGCGCGCCCTCCACCCTCGTGGGCCCCCTGTTGCTCCACCGACGTACTCCTTCCTCCTATATATACCTACGTACCCCCAAACGATCAGATACGGAGCCAAAAACCTAATTCCACCGCCGCAACCTTCTGTACCCACGAGATCCCATCTTGGGGCCTGTTCCGGAGCTCCGCCGGAGGGGCATCCATCGCGGAGGGCTTCTACATCATCACCATAGCCTCTCCGATGAAGTGTGCGTAGTTTACCTCAGACCTTCGGGTCCATAGTTAGTAGCTAGATGGCTTCTTCTCTTATTTTGGATCTCAATACAAAGTTCTCCCCCTCTCTCGTGGAGATCTATTCGATGTAATCTTCTTTTTGCGATGTGTTTGTTGAGACCGATGAATTGTGGGTTTATGATCAAGATTATCTATGAACAATATTTGAATCATCTCTGAATTCTTTTATGTATGATTGGTTATCTTTGCAAGTCTCTTCGAATTATTAGTTTGGGTTGGCCTACTAGATTGATCTTTCTTGCAATGGGAGAAGTGCTTAGCTTTGGATTCAATCTTGTGGTGTCCTTTCCCAGTGATAGTAGGGGCAGCAAGGCACGTATTGTATTATTGCCATCGAAGATAACAAGATGGGGGTTTTATCATATTGCATGAATTTATCCCTCTACATCATGTCATCTTGCTTAAGGCGTTACTCTATTTTCTTGAACTTAATACTCTAGATGCATGCTGGATAGCGGTCGATGAGTGGAGTAATAGTAGTAGATGCAGGCAGGAGTCGGTCTACTTGTCTCAGACGTGATGCCTATATAGATGATCATACCTAGATACTCTCATAACTATGCTCAATTCTGTCAATTGCTCAACAGTAATTCGTTCACCCAATGTAAAATACTTATACTCTTGAGAGGAGCCACTAGTGAAATCTATGGCCCCCTGGTCTATCTTCATCATATCAATCTTCCTACACTTTATTATTACCTTTGCTTTTTACTTTGCTTTTATTTTACTTTGCATCTTTATCACAAAAATACCAAAAATATTATCTATCATCTCTATCAGATCTCACTCTCGTAAGTGACCGTGAAGGGATTGACAACCCCTTATCGCGTTGGTTGCGAGGAGTTATTTGCTTTGTGCAGGTACGAGGGACTCGCGTGTAGCCTCCTACTGGATTGATACCTTGGTTCTGAACTAAGGGAAATACTTACGCTACTTTGCTACATCATCCTTTCCTCTTCAAGGAAATCCAACGCAGTGCTCAAGAGGTAGCATGGGATCACGAGGAATCCCTTTTATGGTTGGCGGGCGTGGTGCTGTGGAAAGAGCGGGTTTAGAAGATCAACACCGGGGGTTTATCCACGTTCGAGCCGCGAGTGACGCATAATACCCTACTCCTGCTGGTTTGTGTTTATCTAGTGTTCTTGGACTAGCTACAAAGCGTGTAGGGTCCAAAAAGTCTGAATCCTCTCTACGTACGCCGCGGGCCTCCTTTTATAGTCAAAGGGGCTGCCACAGTGGCACACGGGAGGTGGAAAGTTCTACAACGTACAAGCTTATCGCCTGACATCACAGGACAAAACGCATTAAATGCGCTACTTAGGTGTCCTCTTGCTTTATCAGGGACGGCAACGAAGCCCATCCCGTCCGTCGCTGCTTCGCCTTGCTCCGACATGCGTCTAGGCCAATGAGGCATGCAGCGCCATGTAGGCTAGCAGGCTGCTGAGCTAGTGTGGTGGCAGGGTCTTCACGAAGATATGCATGCCACCACGCAGGTGCTTGACTAGTTGGCTTAGGAGCCATGTACTGCCACATGGGTACTTGCTTAGATGGTGGGTCGGCCGCTGAGCTGGGGCGGTGACGGGGCCGTAAGGCCTTGCTGCGGTTTTGCTGACATTCCCGGCAAGGGTCTTGCTATGGCCTTGCGGGCGCCCTAGGCAAGAGTCTTGCCGGGGCCTCGTGGGTATCTTCGGCAGGAGCCTTGCTAGGCCCTCGTGGGCATTCTCGGCAAGGAGCCTTGTTGTTGTCTTGTTTTCTGGTTCCTATCTAGGCCTTGCAGGCCCTTTGTCTTTGCAAAGATCTGCATGCCACCATGTAGGCGCCTCCCGAGCCTTGGTTACAATGTCGTTGATGGTGTTGGAACTCCTAGGCTAAAGGGTGGCGGCCTCGCTGGTGTTGGGCTAGTTGCCCCAGCAAGGCTCTTACCGGGGCTATGTACCTTGTCGGGGAAAGCCAACCTTGTCCCTTTGCTCCTCGCGCCTCTAGCTTGGCGCTGCTCTCGTGGTCTTGTACTTTTGCTTCTGAAAGGAAAGATATAGTTGACTAGAGGGGGGTGAATAGGCAACTAACAATTTTTAGCTTTTTTTTACCAATTTAAACTTTGCATCAAAGTAGGTTGTCTAGATATGCAACTAGGTGAACAACCTATATGATGCAACAACAACAAGCACACAAGCAAGCAATGGATATAACACAAATAAGCTTGCACAAGTAAAGGGATGAGATAACCAAGAGTGGAGCCGGTGGAGACGAGGATGTGTTACCGAAGTTCCTTCCTTTTGAGGGGAAGTACTTCTCCGTTAGAGCGGTGTGGAGGCACAATGCTCCCCAAGAAGCCACTAGGGCCACCGTATTCTCCTCACGCCCTCACACAATGCGAGATGTCGTGATTCCACTATTGGTGCCCTTGAAGGCGGCGACCGGACCTTTACAAACAAGGTTGGGGCAATCTCCACAACTTAATTGGAGGCTCCCAACGACACCACGAAGCTTCACCACAATGGACTATGGCTCCGCGGTGACCTCAACCGTCTAGGGTGCTCAAATACCCAAGAGTAACAAGATCCGCTAGGGATTAGTGGGGGGAATCAAATTTCTCTTGGTGGAAGTGTAGATCGGGGCCTTCTCAACCAATCCCGAGCAAATCAACAAGTTTGATTGGCTAGGGAGGGAGATCGGGCGAAAATGGAGCTTGGAGGAACAATGGAGCTTTTGGGGGAAGAGGTAGGTCAACTTTGGGGAAGAAGACCTCCTTATATAGTGGGGGGAACAATCCAACCGTTACCCCCCCCCCAAACAGCCCCGCAGAGGGCGGTACTACCGCGGGAGGCAGCGGTACTACCGCTGGGCTCAGCGGTACTACCACTCCGCCTGGCGGTACTGCTGTGCAGTCTGGAAGGCAAGGGGGGAAGGGACCCGAGCGGTACTGCCACGGTGGTAGGGCGGTTCTACCGCTCATGAGCGATACTGCCGCTCTACTGCCGCTGCAAAGTACCGCACAATCCGACACAGGAAATGACCCCCTCGAATCGACGCGGTAGGGGCCAGGTACCGCAGCGGTACTATGGCTGGGGACCCACCGGCGGTACTACCGCTGCGGAGCGGTACTGCCGCCTGTGACCCCCAAGTGGTACTACCGCTGGGTACCGTGGTACTACCGATGGGACCAGACAAAGCACAAAAGGAGGAGGGAAGAGCTCTCCATCGAAGCGGAAGGGCTCAGAGGGTGTGACGCGGATGTGTACGTGTTGATTCCACCCTAGCCTTACCAAAGCGGACCCCCTCTTGATAGTATGGTTCCCTCTACGCAACTAGTCCACCAAAAAAGAAACGAATGAGTTACACCATCTTGAATGACACTCCGAGGGAAAGAAATCGTCTCGTGGCAAGGATGGATCTTTGAAAAGCTGAAGGCACACGATTAGTCCGCAAACATGTTGTCATCAATCACCAAAACCACATCGAGAGAGATATGCCTTAACAATCCCCCCCTTTTTGGTGGATTGATGACAACCAGGGATTTGCACAAGGATAAGTCATGAAAGTGGAGATACTTAGGACTACAAAATATAGACAGGCTCCCCCTGAATGTGTGCACCTAGAAAGGAGTGGCTTTGGAATGCACGACGCACACATTAGGATCAACACTCCGCCTATATTTTATAGTCCGACAACCTAAGCAAAGGATATATGAGAGCAAGGTATGTATAAAACGATAAGCATGCAACTCATAAGATACCAGAGTACTAGATAGACATAGATAAGATAACGATAAGGTAGCATATGTCTCACACCATATGTCTAGAACTTCGGTCTCACAGGCATAAAACCAAACAAAGCAAAGCAGACAGCGAACACAAACACAAAGACACACTCGCAACACGGCAACGACACAAATCCCTAAAACTCTCTCCCCCTTTGGCATCGAGACACCAAAAGGGCAAAGAGCGAAGCTACGGCTCCATGTGATAGCAAGCTGAGGATCACGAGCATCACATCCCTGCGTGATCGTCTGCACCACCGTCATCGGTCGGGAACTACTCGGCGTCTGAATCGGTCCACGGGCAATGCTGTTGGATCCACTCCTCTTCCTCAGTGATCTGACCCTCCGACCCACTGACAACAGTCGCACCCAACTGACGCATGAGCTCCTTGTGACGCCCCCTGGCCTTCTTCTCCGCCACATGAGTCACGTACTGACCATGAGACTCCATGCAGAAGAGTTTCTTCATCTTGTGCTTGAGCTTCTTTGCCCAAGAGGGCTCTGTCCCAGACGGCTCATAGTCCTCATCGTCATCATCGGCCTCAGCCCCGCCCTCGGTCTCCATGGCAGCTGCAGTAGATGGACCCCCGGATTTAGGAGCAGGGGTGCCCCAATTGTCCTTCTTCCTCAGACGCTTGATCTCATGAGACACCAAATCTCCAGTTTCCAACCCAACCTTGGGATAGACATGTGCCCAAGCCTTCTCAATGAGCAGCATGATGAACGGACCATAGATCGGGCACTTGCGCTCAGAAATGGCAGTAAGAAGCTCAGACCACATAACATGAGAAATGTCCAGGGACTCGCTAGTGTTTGCTTCCTTCTCCTGCTGGCAGAAGAGAAGCATCTCCACGAGATAGCAGTGGACCATATCCAGATTCCCGATGCGAGGGAAGAGGGTCTCTCGAAAGACACGATGAAGGATGTCAAGATAGGTAGACAGCTCATAGGTTTCCTTCTGAGTCACAGGGTTAACCTTCACAGAACAGTAGGGCCAAAGAGCTTGCTTGTGAGTGGAGTTTGCATTGCGGTGAGGGCGGAAGCCGACTGGAGTCTCAAGCCCGTGATATTCCACATGAAGTAACTCCATGAAGGCCTTCCACTTGACAGAAAGCAGCTTGCCATTGGTCATCCAAGTCAGAGTCCTTTCTGCATCAGTCCCAAGATGGACAGTGGCATAGAATTGAGCCACCAAATCAGCATCGAAATCCTTGTTGAACTGCATGATCCTGAGAATGTTCAGCTAGGAACACATCTGAAGAGCTTCACCAATGTACTCAGGATCCTTTTCCATGGCATCTGTGTCGATGGAGCGGACATCAACATAGAGATTCTTCTTGGCTTTGATCACATCAAAGAAGATGGCAAACTGAAAGCGGTTCCAGAACGGGCTGTTGACCAAATTGGGTTATTGGGCTTCCTCATATGGGTTACGGCGACGCTTTGCCCAGAACTCCTTGGCAGTCATCTCAGTCACAGTCTTGCCTCTTGGCTTCAGCCTGTTGGCAGGCTTCTTCTGGAGTTGAGGCGGAGGAGGCGCACTGGAGGAAGCACCCGCAGGCGGTGGTGGAGCACTAGAGGAACCAACTGCTGACTCAGAAGTGCAGTAGCGCTTTGAAGATGCGCGGCCGGGGTTCATACGGCGGGCATGCTGCTCAGGAAGATCATCACCTAGAACCAAACACACGAGCAACAGAAACAACATGAAAGAAAGAGCATAAGCCACCAAACGAAGCAACAAGGATCAATGTGTGGTAGAAAATGATGGAACTGGGCATCCGGCGGTAGTACCACAACCTACCCGCGGTAGTACCGCTCGTGCGGCAGTACCACTCAAGATGAGCGGTAGTACTGCTCATGCGGCAGTACTGCTCAAGATGAGCGGTAGTACCGCTCAAGATGGGGAACAGCGGTTCCCTACTGCCGTGGACAGATCCGGCACTACCGGGATGCCAAATTCAAAAATTTATCCTACCAAACATCAATCCCAAGGGCCTAGACGCTATCTCCATCCTACACGAGCCTCTTCATAGCCAAAAACGAGAAAACAATGCCTATTGCCCCTAAGAACTAGATGCAAGATCTAGGCAAAGAGAAAACGGGAACAGGGGCAATACCGGCATCCATGGCTGGAGGACGAGGTGGGGAACGACTCCACCGGAGGAAATGGAGAGGAATGGCCAGAAAACGGTAGCTGGCCGGAGCCCTCCCACGGCGAAGCGTCGCTGGAGCGATGAGGAAGACGAGCAAGTGGGGGCTAATGGATATGGGGAAGAAAATAACTCCCCATGCCCCGATATAACCCCCATCGCCCGCCCCGCAGCGGTAGTACCGCTAGTGAGGGCGGTAGTGCCGCTTGACCCTCATAAGCGGTAGTACCGCGCTCGCGGCGGTAGTACCGCTCAGCCGCAAGAAGAACTAGGCCAAAAAGGGCTTAGCTCAAGAGAGAAGAACGAGACGAAAAACGGGAAAAACACACACATACAAAACCAACAAAGAGAGCAAGAAACACACACCTCTCCAAGAGAGGGCGGTGGCCGAGGCCACCTATGTTTGATTCAATTGGTATGGCACCGCGAAGAACTATCCTTGGGCCCATGACCAAAACTCGTCTTTGAAGCACAAGTACCATAAAAAATGGCTAATGTGGAAGAGTTGATAATTTATGCATAATGGGGGGAGGGAGAGTTCATTGAGAGAACACCACTCCCCCTATATCCATGCCTACACCTAAACAAGATAACAAGCTGAGTATTGTGGGGTGTGCAAGGGTTCAAGCAACATTGCTCGAATCAATGATATTTAGCTCATGCCTTAACGCGCGAAATCTTGCTTCATCCAAAGGTTTCGTGAAAATATCTGCAAGGTTATCATGAGTGTTGACATAGTTGAGCTCGATCTCCCCTCGCCTAATGTGATCTCGGATGAAATGATACCGAATCTCAATATGCTTCGTCTTGAAGTGTTGTACCGGGTTGAGAGAAATCTTGATGGCACTTTCATTGTCACACCAAAGAGGCACTTTGTCACAAATGACACTGTAATCCTTTAAAGTTTGCCTCATCCATAAGAGTTGTGCACAACAACTACCGGCCGCCCCATACTCCACTTCGGTGGACGAGAGAGACACACAACTTTGCTTCTTGGAAGACCAACTCACCAAAGAGCAACCAAGGAATTGGCACCCTCCGGAAGTGGACTTCCTATCCACTTCGTCTCCCTCCCAATCGGAGTCTGAATATCCTACAAGCTTGAAGTTTGCTCCTCTTGGGTACCATAAGCCAAAGTTTGGGGTACGAGCCAAATATCGAAAGATTCGCTTGACCGCAACAAAGTGGCTTTCCTTTGGTGCGGCTTGAAACCGTGCACAAATTCCCGCACTCAACATAATATCCGGTCTGGATGCACAAAGGTAAAGCAGGGAGCCAATCATGGAACGATATACCTTTTGATCCACCGCTTTACCATTGGGATCAATGTCGAGTTGGCACTTGGTGGGCATTGGAGTGGAAGCCGGCTTGACATCGCTTAGCTTGAATCTCTTGAGCATGTCTTGAGTGTATTTGGCTTGGTTGATGAAGGTTCCTTCTCTTCTTTGCTTCACTTTGAATCCGAGGAAGAACTTCAACTCTCCCATGGAAGACATCTTGAACTCTGAGGTCATGAGATTGGCAAATTCCTCATTGAAAGCTTTGTTAGGGGAACCAAAGATAATATCATCAACATATAGTTGGCACACAAACAACTCCCCTTTGACCTTCTTAGAGAAAAGAGTGGGGTCGATTAGCCCAACTTCAAATCCACGATCTTGTAGTAACTCGGTAAGGTGGTCATACCACGCATGTGGGGCTTGTTTAAGGCCATAGAGTGCCTTATCGAGTTGATACACATGATCGGGAAAGTAGGGATCCTCGAACCCAGGGGGTTGTTTGACGTAAACCAACTCATTTATGGGACCATTAAGAAAAGCACTCTTTACATCCATTTGTTGCAACTTAAAGTTATGATGAGAAGCATATGCAATTAACATGCGAATGGACTCAAGGCAAGCAATGGGGGCAAAGGTTTCACCGTAGACGATACCCTCGACTTGGGAGTAGCCTTGTGCCACCAAACGAGCCTTGTTGCGAATGATAGTTCCATGTGCATCTTGCTTTTTCTTGAATATCCACTTGGTTCCAATGACATTATGGTTCCCAGATGGTCTTGGCACCAATCTCCACACCTTGTTGTGCTCGAAGTTGTTGAGTTCTTCATGCATCGCATTGAGCCAATCCGTATCCTCGAGAGCTTCATAAACCTTTTGGGTTCCACACAAGAGACAAACGCATGATCTTTGCAATAGTTTGCTAATTGTCTACGAGTGCTTACCCCCTTGGTTAAGCTTCCAAGCACATTCTCCATGATGTGCCCCTTGGTGGTGAGCTTGGAAGCGATCTTGGCGGCACGACGCTCCAATTCCTCCTCGGAAGTGAGATGAGGAGAGGAAACTTGATCATCTTGAACGCCGTCGTGAGCTTGATCTTGATCTTGAGCTTGCTCTTGATCTTGAGCTTGCTCTTGATCTTGAGCTTGCTCCGAGGTGAGAATTTGACCTTGGACATCATGAGGTGGTTCACCACCATCTTGAGAGTGATCTTGCCCTTGATCTTTTTCACTAGGTTGAGAGCCTTGCCTATGTTCTTCGGAAGCATGTGGGTCTTGAGTTGGTGATGGTTCCACTTGAGTGGAACATTGTCCTTCTCCTTCGGCCACAAGGGGTTCCTCAATGGGCAGGATAAAGCCAACATCCATTCTTCTTATGGCTTGGGGAGGAATTTCATCACCTACATCACAAGTACCACTTTGCTCCACTTGGGAGCCATTATTTTCATCAAACTCCACGTTACACGTTTCCTCAATAAGCCCCGTGGACTTATTGAGAACACGGTAAGCATGAGAGTTTGTAGCATAACCAACAAATATGCCCTCATAAGCTCTAGCCTCAAATTTAGACAAACGAACACCTTTCTTGAGAATGAAACACTTACACCCGAACACCCGAAAGTACTTGAGGTTGGGCTTGTTACCGGTGAGTATCTCATATGGAGTCTTGTTCAAGCCTTTGCGGAGATAGAGCCTATTAGAAGCATGACATGCGGTGTTGATGGCTTTGGCCCAAAAGTTGTAGGGAGACTTGAACTCCGCCATCATGGTTCTTGCCGCATCCATCAACGTCCGGTTCTTCCTCTCCGCAACACCATTTTGTTGAGGGGTGTAAGGTGCGGAATATTGATGCTTGATCCCCTCATCACTAAGAAACTCTTCCAAGGTGTAGTTCTTGAACTCAGTGTCGTTGTCACTTCTTATTGTCAAGACCTTTGCATTGTGTTGACGTTGGGCTTCATTTGCAAAGTCAATGACGGTTTGTTGGGTCTCGCTCTTCCTCTTGAAGAAATACACCCAAGTGTATCTTGAATAGTCATCCACAATCACCAAGCAATACTTTCTACCCCCAAGACTATCAAAGTATGGAGGCCCAAAGAGATCCAAATGAAGGAGCTTCAAAGGCCTCTTCGAGTAAATGATAGTCGTCGGAGGGTGAGCCTTCTCATGTAGCTTTCCTTCGATTCAAGCACTACAAGCACGATCTTTAGCAAAACTAACATTCGTTAGTCTACAAACATGGTCCCCCTTGAGAAGACTTTGCAAAGATCTCATATTGACATGGGCTAAACAGCGATGCCAAAGCCATCCCACGTCAACTTTACCCTTTAGGCATGTCGCGGTCTTAGTGGGTCGCTCCGAAAAGTTAATCACATATAGACCGTTCTCGACATGCCCAACAAAGGCTACTTTAAGAGTCTTGCTCCACAAGAGGGCCACGGTATCAATATCAAAGAAAGTGGCAAAGCCCATGATTGCAAGTTGACAAACGGAAAGTAAGTTGTATGCAAGGGACTCAACAAGCATGACCTTCTCGATCGTGAGATCATGAGAAATGACAACCTTGCTGAGTCCCAATACCTTAGAAGACGAGGCATCACCCCACTCGACATTGGTGGGCATAGATGGAATCTTGTGCACGTCCACCACCAAGTCCTTGCTTCCGGTCATATGATTCGTAGCTCCACTATCGAGCAACCATGATCCTCCACCGGAAGCAAACACCTACAAGAGATCAATGCTTGGTTTTAGGTACCCATTTTGTAATGGGTCCTTTGATGTTAGTGACAAGGGTCTTAGGAACCCAAATAGACCATTCAATGTACTCATCAGGAGAACCAACAAATTTGGCATAAACATGCCCATCACTAGCACGGCATAACACATAAGAAGGGTTAAAGTCGCCGGCTTTGTTGGGAAGGGTGACATTGCCCTTCTTGGCACCATCACCCTTTGCATTGTTCTTCTTCTCCTTGGAAGCAACCTCTCCCTCCTTCACAAAATTTTGCTTGAGAGGAGGAGGTCGTTTGGTCTTGCCATTCTCCTTCTTGTTCTTGGGCTTGGGTGCGAACCCAATCCCCTCCTTGGCGACAACTTCCTTTTGATTGCTCAAAAGGTCGTTGAAGTTCTTCTCACCTTGTATGCATGACACAAGGCCTTTATCAAGTTGCTCCTTCAACTTAGCATTTTCCTCAATAAGATGCACATGCTCACAACACAGGTTAGTAGCATTTGCATTATCAATTAAAACCATATGAGGAAAGGTGGCTTTCTCCTTAGTTAGCTTCACTTGGAGTTGATCATGAGACTCCTTGAGACTAGCATGAATACCTTTCAAGGCCTTGTGAGCCTTGTCAAGTACATCAAACTCCTCCTTTAGTCTAGCAATATCAACCCCAAGTTTGGCTTTCTCGGAATTTAGCACACGAGAAACAACAAGAGCATGATCAAGATCTTTCTTTAATTTAGCATGATCATCATTGTGTGACTCCTCAAGAGCCAAACGAAGACCATGCTCTTCCTCAAGAGCATTGGAAAGGTCCAAAATCTCGTCGGCATAGTCTCGATTATGCCCCTCCATCTTAGAGATGGTATCTTCGTGAGCCTCGATCATGTCATTGGCTTCACCAAGTTGTTCCAAGAGAGCAACGAAGTGCTTCTTGGATTTACCCTTGAGTTTACCCATAAAGGACTCAAACTAATTCTCCTCCACAGAAGATCCCTCATGTTCATCAATGCAATCCGTCAAAGAAGGATGATCAATGAAGGTAGTTTTGATGTTGGGGGTTACCTTGTTGGTGGCTTTAGCCATGAGGCACTTGGCGGTGATGCTCTCATTAGGAGAATCGAAGAGAGATACCCGTGGAGTCATCGCAATGGCAACGGAGGCCATGGCAACCGACCCACCATCTTCGTCATCATCATCATCCTCATTGTACTCTTCTTGTACCACCAAAGCCTTGTGAGGAGTCTTCTTGGTGAAGTTGCTCTTGTTGGGGAAAGACTTGGCCTTGTCCTTTCGGATGAGCTTGCCACCATTGTCTTCCCTCTTCTCATAAGAGCATTCCGCAACAAAGTGACTCACATTGCCACAATTATAGCAAGTTCTCACATGTTGCTTGACCTTAGCACCACTTGAGTTGCTTTTGTTGAAGTTGGGCTTTGAACTCTTCTTGTTCCAAAATTGCCTAGAAGCAAGGGCCATGTGTTCATGATAGTCATACTTTGTATCTTCGGGATTGCTCTCCTCTTCTTCCTCTTCTTCAACACAAACCTTGGCCTTCAATGCAAGGTTGGACTTCTTTGCTCCTTGAGAGCGAAGAACCGCATTGTCGGCGGTCTTGTCCAATATGCTCATAGCCACAAACTCATACAACACCTCACTTGAGGTCAAGGTGTGGAAGTCCGGCCTTTGACGAATGACGGAGGACATGGCCTTGTGGTAAGGCATCATTGCCTTGAGGAATTTGCGCTTGATCCAATTGTCATCTGTGTCCTTGCTCCCATGATCTCGGAGTGAGACCGCGAGTTTGGTTACTCTCCGATAAAGTTCATGTGGTTCTTCATCCTCTTTCATTGCGAACTCGTCGGCCTCATCTTGCACCACTTCATAGTTGGAGCGTTGAATGCTTGCACTTCCTCGGTAGAGGGACACAACTTGGAGCCATGCATCCTTGGCCATTGCGTAGGGCCGGAGGTGAGGAAGATCTTCAGGAGGAATTGCATCTTGGATGATGAAGAGAGCATTCTCATTGAATTAATTATCCGCGGCTTCTCTAGGAGTGAAGTTGCTTCGGTCGTGCGGATAAAAACTTTCTTCAATAATTCTCCAAAGATTAGTATTCACATGATTTAAATGACGCTTAAAATGATAGACCCAAGAATCAAAATCCTCCCTTTTATCAATCTTGGGGGGAGGACCGGCATGATTCAAGTGAGTAGAAGGAATCGTTCCACCATAAACCGGTGGAGGTTCCACATCGGCAAAGATGCCGGTGCCATTCTTACCACTAGAAGAAGGGGCTTTCTCACTAGTAGCTTCCCCCTTGTCGGGGTTAGCATCTGTCACCTTGTTAGAGGGATCACCCACTTTCAAAGGTGCGGTGGAAAGTTTAAGCCCTTCTATGAATTTATTAAACATGCTTTCAACCTCGGTCGTCATGGAGGTCTTCATTGTTTCCAAAGCCACATTGAATTCCTCACGATAGACCGCGGTTTCCCCATCAGCCGTAGACGAGAAAGGATTCACACCGGAGTGCTCCTCCGCTCCGTCTATGGTGTCAACCATACTCTTCGGACGGTAAAGTCCTTAATAAAGAGACGAGGCTCTGATACCAATTGAAAGGATCGATATAGTTGACTAGAGGGGGGTGAATAGGCAACTAACAATTTTTAGCTTTTCTTTACCAATTTAAACTTTGCATCAAAGTAGGTTGTCTAGATATGCAACTAGGTGAACAACCTATATGATGCAACAACAACAAGCACACAAGCAAGCAATGGATATAACACAAATAAGCTTGCACAAGTAAAGGGATGAGATAACCAAGAGTGGAGCCGGTGGAGACGAGGATGTGTTACCGAAGTTCCTTCCTTTTGAGGGGAAGTACTTCTCCGTTAGAGCGGTGTGGAGGCACAATGCTCCCCAAGAAGCCACTAGGGCCACCGTATTCTCCTCACGCCCTCACACAATGCGAGATGTCGTGATTCCACTATTGGTGCCCTTGAAGGCGGCGACCGGACCTTTACAAACAAGGTTGGGGCAATCTCCACAACTTAATTGGAGGCTCCCAACGACACCACGAAGCTTCACCACAATGGACTATGGCTCCGCGGTGACCTCAACCGTCTAGGGTGCTCAAATACCCAAGAGTAACAAGATCCGCTAGGGATTAGTGGGGGGAATCAAATTTCTCTTGGTGGAAGTGTAGATCGGGGCCTTCTCAACCAATCCCGAGCAAATCAACAAGTTTGATTGGCTAGGGAGGGAGATCGGGCGAAAATGGAGCTTGGAGGAACAATGGAGCTTTTGGGGGAAGAGGTAGGTCAACTTTGGGGAAGAAGACCTCCTTATATAGTGGGGGGAACAATCCAACCGTTACCCCCCCCCCCAAACAGCCCCGCAGAGGGCGGTACTACCGCGGGAGGCAGCGGTACTACCGCTGGGCTCAGCGGTACTACCACTCCGCCTGGCGGTACTGCTGTGCAGTCTGGAAGGCAAGGGGGGAAGGGACCCGAGCGGTACTGCCACGGTGGTAGGGTGGTACTACCGCTTATGAGCGGTACTGCCGCTCTACTGCCGCTGCAAAGTACCGCACAATCCGACACAGGAAATGACCCCCTCGAATCGACACGGTAGGGGCCAGGTACCGTAGAGGTACTATAGCTAGGGACCCACCGGCGGTACTACCGCTGCGGAGCGGTACTGCCGCCTGTGACCCCCAAGCGGTACTACCGCTGGGTACCGTGGTACTACCGCTGGGACCAGACAAAGCCCAAAAGGAGGAGGGAAGAGCTCTTCATCGAAGCGGAAGGGCTCAGAGGGTGTGAAGCGGATGTGTACGTGTTGATTCCACTCTAGCCTTACCAAAGCGGACCCCCTCTTGATAGTACGGTGCCCTCTACGCAACTAGTCCACCAAAAAAGAAACGAACGAGCTACACCGTCTTGAATGACACTCCGAGGGAAAGAAATCGTCTCGTGCCAAGGATGGATTACTGAAAAGCTCAAGGCACACGATTAGTCCGCAAACATGTTGTCATCAATCACCAAAACCACATCGAGAGAGATATACCTTAACAGCTTCCTTCCTCTGCCCTGCTAAGTGTGGCCGTAGGCGCAGCTCTAACTTCCCGTGCACAAGTAAAGGGGTACAAAGAGGGGCCCTACTTTTGTACACCGACAAGAGCCCCGGGCCTGGGCCACACATAAGCGGGATGCGTTGTTGGGCTAGGCCCAGAACGGTGCGCCGGCACGCGAGGCAGAGTTTTTACTGCAGTAACTCCCCTACTCGTTGCGCTTCCCCATGACCCGCATTGAACGTGTGACGTGGGGGTCATGCGTGACGTGGTGGTCATGCGTGGGGCAGCCGCAGCGTGCTTGCGTCACGTCGTGGTGAATGGTAAAGAGGTGGCCCGCGTTTTCCCCATAAAAAGGGGAAACCGCAAGGGCATTGCTCATTTACCCTCTGCGCTCTCTCCAATCTCAGAACTGCCGCCCCTCCTCTTCTTCCTCAAGCTCTTGTCGAAGTTCTTGCCCCTGCTCACCACTGCCGCGCCCCCATTGCCCTTGATTCTTCACCCTCTCCCAGTCGCCATGGCGCCCAAGACAAGCAAGGGCAAGGGAGCGGTCAAAGATTATGGAGGGAAGGAGGCAACGGAGAGCGAGTTGGCGGTGCTACGGATGCAACACGCCTATTTCCCCTCGACGGTCGATGCGGTCCACCTCAGGGACTACTTCAGGCCCCTATGGGGGAGGAAGATGACGGGGCACCCCGCTATGTACATCATCCCCACCGACTTCACCAAGGTTGGCCCAAATCGGTACCACTTCTTCGTGGATTACTTCTCTTGCAGTATCTGCCCCCCTTTCTCTGATTTCTTCAGCGACATCATGCACACCTACGGCTTTCACCTCCTCGACTTTACGCCGAATTTCGTGGCATGCATGGCCTTCTTTGCCCACCTCTGCGAGGGATTTGCCGGAGTGCTCCTCAGCACGGCGCTCTTTCGCCACTACTTCTATCCTCGCATCCAGCTAGGGGACGCCATTTCTAGGTGCATCACCTGGATCCCGAGAACCCAGGAAAAGGGCACGTACCCGGAGGGTGCCCAGAAGGAGAGGTGGGACGAGTGGCGGGGCCGGTGGCTCTGGATCAGGGAGAAGGATCCGCAGGAGTTCTGCCGAGTTCATCAGAGCCCGCCGATCCACCACAAGGACTGGAGCGACCTCGACGCCAACGACAAGAAGCTCATGGTCACCACCACCAGGATCCATTGGCTCACCATGGTCGGGCTCACCCTTGAGATGATTGGGGCAGATTTCATCCGTCACTGAATCGCCCCACTGCACAACAAGGGGAGGCCGGCATGGGACTTCAAGAATGTGGCCGATGTCATGAGGCTCCGCCCTGGCCTGAAGCACAACTTCACAGTGCTGGGGCATGCCCATTTTTGCCACAGGCTCTTCCAGCTCAATTTGGACAATGACGGCAGGGCTGAGAGGACCTGCGAGGCCATGAAGATCGGCAAGGCCGTCAAGGGGCCTCTGTTTTGGTTGCCGGCGGGAGTTGCCCTGCTAAGCAACAACTCTCACCACTCCGCTATCATCGCCATGATGTCGGACATCAACGCGCACGGCCTCGACCCGGCCTGGGGCAAGCCGCCGGTAGAGAAGGTGCAGGAGTTTCTCGATAACTTGTTGGAGAACTATGTCCGTGATGAGCCACTGCTCATCCGCGACACCACCAAGGAGGAGCTGGACTACATCGCCGCTAGGGCGGCGGAAGCTGCGCTTGCCAAGGAGGCCGGCGGCGTCAGTGCCATGGAGGACGAAGTCGATGCGGCCGCGGAGGAGAAGGAGCTCGCCCAGTGGGCGGAGTCTACCGGGGAGGCCAGCGGCGCCGGCGCTGGGGCCCCCTCCTTATAGACGTGGTCGAGGATTCGGTCGAGGAAGAGGCCGAGGCTGTCGACCCCTCGGCCGCAGTGAAGAGGCGCGTCCTGCGGCGGGCCAGCTCCGGCGAGCCGGTCCGGCCCGGCAGGACCGCACAGTGGCAACAGGTTCAGGAGCAGTCCATGTGCCAGACGAGGGCCGCGGTGACGAAGGTCGCGGCAGCGAAGAAGGCGCTGAAACCGCCATAGAAAAGAAGAAGGCGGTCGCCTCCTCCTCATCCAAACGGCACCGAACCCCATCCCCTTCTCCTTCTTCTTCGGATGGCAACTCGGAGGTTAATTTTGAGCTCGGGTCCTTCAGCCCGAAGAGGAAGAGGAGGCTAGTGGAAGAGGAGGTGGAGGATGAGTAAGTGCTTCGCCCTCCATCATCTCCTGACCCCACGCCTATGCTATCCTTTTTTTAACTTGATATTATCCTCACAGGGACGCGGAGACATTGGCCCAAAGGCTGGCGAAGAGGGCCAGGGCCTCGACGGGCGATGAGCCCCCGGCAAGCACTCCGCGCACATCGGAGTTGGTGGTGATCAGACCGAACGACAGCCCCCGACGCAGCCCCCACTTCAGCCCCCAGCGTGAGTCCATTACTCACTTCCTGTCGGTGTGCGTTGGGGCATGATCCATTGGTGCTAATCTTGTCGGGTTTGCAGGAGGAGAGCGGCAGCAGGAGGAGCCGCTGAGGGCCACCCCCAACACGCCGCCCCCATCAACCATGCCACCCAGAGGGGCGTCCCCGACGAAGGCATCAAGCACCAAGCCCTCGCGCATAGAGGAGGTGAATTTGGGCCGCAGTGGCTCCATCTCGACAACGGATGTTGGCGGGGAGGGAAACACTTTTTCCCAGCTTGGCACGGGTATGTGGCCTGCCTTCCGTCCCTCTCTTTTCTTCTTCTTGGACCTTGATTTTGGCCCCATCTCATTCTCCTTCTTGGTATCCAGACCCTCCCTCGGTGGACCAGGAGGACATTGATACCGTCATCGGGGAGGTCGCCAAGGACGCCGAGGCCGAGGCCGACAAGATCGCTACGGAAGAGGCCGCCAAGATCGCCGCTGAGGAGGCTGCCAAGGGGCCTGCCGGGGAGGCCGGCTAGGGGCCTGCAGGGGAGGGGGTGGCTGATGACCAACCTTCCTCCCCTCCAGCCCTTGTCCCGGGCAAGTACTTGAAGGTGGGCGACGACCTGTTCGTCCACCTCCCGGGGACGGCAAGCACCAGGGCGCCAACCGAGCGGGAGGTGTTCGACGACGAGGTGCTCGCCACTGCCGAGCTTCAGGTTGTTGATGAACCGAGCGCTGGCGGTGGCAGTTCCCAAGAGGAGCAGCTTCTCCGGGCCATGAGCGCCAACTTCCAGAAGCTCCAAGCGCTCCACCGTGCCTGCCTAGACAAGGCAAAGTCCAGAATGGCAGCAGCGGACAAGGCGGAGGCGGATCTTGAGGAGCGCGTCACCCAGACGTAGGCCTGGTTCCGCGAGGCTCGGGAGGGACTGAAGGCTGCCCAGGACGAGCTGGATGAGCGCAAACAGGAGCTCATCCTGAAGCATGCCGACATCGAGAAGGCCCAGGAGGCGGCGAAGGAATAGTCCTCCAAGGACGCGGCCGCTCGGCAATAGCACCATGCTCTGCTGAACTCCCAGGAGGAGGAGCTTGCCGCCCGTGAGGAGACGCTCATGGCCACACTCCACGGCAAGGATGAGGAGGTCGAGAAGCTCGTCGCGTAGAGGTCCCAGGAGATGGAGCAGAGGCACAAGGAGGCACTCAATGCTCAGGCCCTGGCCCATGCCGGCAAGGTGAAGGAACTGGAGCTGGAGCGGGAGGAGCTGAAGAAGGTGGCCTTGGAGCTGACGAAGGAGAGGGACACGGCCAACCATTCTTCGGCGGATGCCCAGGCCGCAGTCTCCGACAGGGCCAAGCTGCTCTTCGAGGCCAACGACTCCATCAACGACCTTAAGCTGAAGGCGGATGGCTTGGAGGGGAAGCTATTGGAGGCCTCGGCTCGTGAGGAGACCTTGAACAAGGCCTTGGAGGAGGAGAAACGGCTGCGGAGGGATGGCACCGCCGAGTACAAGGAGTACGCGAAGGGCCTAAACCTCTAGATCAGCCGCCTCGTCGATGTCACGGAGAGTCTCACCGCATAGCTAGCCGCCATGGGCCTGCCGGATGTCAGGTACTCCCTGGAGCCGAACGTGAGGCCCAATGCCAGGCTGACCCTGTTCTTCGAGGGTGTCCTCAGAGCCCTGGAGCGGCTTCGCTCCAACTGAGCGACCTCTCTGGTCAATGAGGCCCGGAAGCTTTGTCGGGGCGCCCTGACCAAGGTCCTCATCAAGGTGGCATACTGGAACCCCAACGTCGACTTCGCCGATGCGCTGGAGAGCATGCTGGAGGATAAGGACCTCGAGGAGCTCGAGGAGCGTATCGAGCCCATCATCAGCTGCGTCAACGGAGTCCAGAGGGTGGAGGGCCAGCGCCGGGACTAGGCACCCTGTTTCTCATTGCCGCTGCAGGTTCATGACCAAGACAATTTTATCTTAAGTTAGAACCGCAGCAACAATTGATGTAATATAACTCTGCAGTACTTTGAGATGAAACATGCTACCTTCATGTATTGATCTTCCTTTGTACGTATGCACCCTACGCCCAGTAGGATAGGTTCACCATCGTGTAAACCCATGCTATGGTGCCCTGAGGACGGATCCTTAGCAGCTTGCCGGGGGGCACTTGCTACCGCGCAAACCACCTTGCCATTCTTAGCGAGGCAGCTTAAACTGTTGAGCGGACTCGAAATAGGGCAAGGGCGTTGTTAATAGCGGGCAGGCCACCTTGCCGTTCTCAGCGCGGCCACTTGAACTGTTGAGCGGACTCGAAATGGAACAAGGGCGTTGCCAATAGCGGAAGGGTCCCATGGCGTGCAGGTTTTCCGTACAAAGAGAAAGATCTTTCGAGGAGAATAACCTTATATTAAGAAGAATTGTCAAAAGTTACGTGTGACTTAGATTTTTGCGGCAACGCAGATGGTCGTTGCAGCCGCGGATGGCACCAGAGTGCGGCCGATTGGTGTCGCCTTCTTTTCTCGGGCCATCGCGACGAGGGCGTTGGTACGTTGACTCCAAAAATCGGATTTTCACAGCTTGCGCCCCCTACCTGGCATGCCAAAGATGTCGGTGGAAACGACATCTATGGGATCACGAGGAATCCCTTCTACGGTTGGCGGGCGCGGGGCTGTGGAAAGAGCGGGTTTAGAAGATCAACACCAGGGGTTTATCCAGGTTCGGGCCGCGAGTGACGCGTAATACCCTACTCCTGCTGGTTTGTGTTTATCTGGTGTTCTTGGACTAGCTACAAAGTGTGCAGGGTCCAAAAACTCTGAATCCTCTCTCCGTACGCCGCGGGGCTCCTTTTATAGTCAAATGGCCTGCCATAGTGGCACACAGGAGGTGCAAAGTTGTATAGCCTACAAGCTTATCGCCTGACATCACATGACAAAACACATTAAATGCACTACTTAGGTGTCCTCTTTCTTTAGCGGGGATGGCAACGAAGCCCGCCCATGCATTGCCGCTTCGCCTTGCTCTGACACGTGTCCAGGCCAACAAGGCATGCAGCGCCATGTAGGTTGGCAGGCTGCTGAGCCAGTGTGGTGGCAGGGTCTTCACGAAGATTTGCATGCCACCACGCAGGTGCTTGACTAGTTGGCTTAGGAGCCGCGTACTTCCACGTGGGTACTTGCTTAGATGGTGGATCGGCCGCTGAGCTGGGGCGGTGATGGGGCGGCAAGGCCTTGTCGCGTTCTTGCTGATATTCCCGGCAAGGGTCTTGTCGTGGCCTTACGGGAACCCTCGGCAAGAGTATTGCCGGGGCCTCGTGGGTATCTTCGGCAGGAGCCTTGCTGGGGCCTCGTGGGCATCCTCGGCAAGGAGCCTCGTTGTTGTCTTGTTTTCTGGTTCCTATCTAGGCCTCGCAGGCCCTTTGTCTTCACAAAGATCTGCATGCCACCATGCAGGCGCCTCCCGAGCCTTGGTTCCAATGTCGTTGATGGTGTTGGAACTCTTAGGCTCAAGGGTGGCGGCCTCGCTGGTGTTGGGCAATTTGCCCCGGCAAGGCTCTTGCCGGGGCTACGTAAGCTGCCCCGGCAAGTATCTTGCCGGGGAAAGCCCACCTTGTCCCTTTGCTCCTTGCGCCTCTGGCTTGGAGCTGCTCTGGTGGTCTTGTACTTTTGCTTCCTTCCTCTAGCCTGCTAAGTGTGGCCATAGGCGCGACTCTAACTGCCCGTGCACAAGTAAAGGGGTACAAAGAGGGGCCCTACTTTTGTACACCGATAGTATAGAAATCTGAGAATTGTTCTCAAGCATGATAAAAAGGAAGATGTTCTAGAGGATCCACTTCCATAGGAACCTGCCGATAATGCTAATACCACAACTAAGAATGCCTACCAGAAACTCGTTGATGAATCAACAAAGATCAGCTCTCTCATGCTGGCTTGTATGAAGCCCGATTTGCAACAGCATTTCAAAAATGTTGAGGCTTACGATATGATCGAGAGTCTCAAGAGCATGTTTCAGACATAGGCTATGACTGAAACGTTCAACGTCTGGCGATCCTTGATGGATTGCAAGCTGAAGGAAGGTGATCCACTGAGCCCACATGTGATCAAGATGATCGGATATGTGCAAGCTTTGGATAGGTTGGGCTTCCCGCTCTTGGATGAGCTGGCTACTGATGCAGTTCTGGGTTCTCTTCCGCCCAGCTATGGGTCATTCATCTCGAACTACCATATGCATGGCATGGATAAGAAGATCACTGAATTGCATGGTATGCTCAAAGTGGCAGAGCAAGAAAGGCACGCATCAAGTGTTGATGGTGCACAAATCGGCTAAGTTCAAGAAGAGTTGGTCCAAGAAGAAGGCTAAGGCAAAGGGCACGGAGACGGTAACCTCTGCCATTGCGCCAAAGTCTAGACTAGACTCGAAGACCATTTGCTACCATTGCAAGGAAATTGGTTACTAGAAGAGGAATTGTAGCAAGTGGCTTGCGGAGCATGGAAAGAAGGCCGGAAATGCTGCTTCAGGCAAAGGTACACTTGTTACATATGTTATAGACATTTACCTTGTTGACATACCTATTAGCTCTTGGGTACTTGATACCGGATCGGTTGTTCATATTTGCAACTCGATGCAGGGGCTGGTAAGAACTAGGCGTGTGGCACAAGGGGAGATTGACATCAGGGTCGGCAACAAAGCAAGAGTTGCTGCGTTGGAGGTCAGCACGATGCAGCTCCGGCTTCCTTCTGGATTCATTTTGGAATTGAATAATTGTTATTACATTTCTGCACTTAGTCAGAACATTATTTCCGCCTCATGCTTGATGAGTCTGGGTTATGAATTCAATTTAAAGGACAATGGTTGCTCATTTTATTTGAATGGAATGTTCCACGGCTATGCACCCATTGTTGATGGGCTATTTATATTGAATCTGGAACAGGAACCGGTCTATAACGTGAATGTCAAGAGGCATAAGCCTAATGAGATAAATCCGACATACTTCTGGCATTGCCGGCTAGGACACATTAGTCTGAAACGCATGAAGAAGCTCCATGATGATGGGCTCCTAACATCGTCCGACTTCGGGTCGTTCGAGACATGTGAATCATGCTTGCTCGGCAAGATGACTAAGTCTCCTTTCGCAAAGAGTTGCGAGAGGGTGTCCGAGCTGTTGGAGCTTATACATAGTGATGTATGTGGTCCAATGAGCACAACTGCCAGAGGTGGCTATCAGTACTTCGTGACTTTCACCGACGACTTGAATAGATATGGATATATCTATTTGATGAGGCACAAGTCGGAAACTTTTGAAAAGTTCAAAGAGTTTCAGAACGAGGTTGAGAATCAGCTCGGCAAGACTATAAAGCTTCTACGATCTGATCGTGGAGGTGAGTACATGAGCCAGGAGTTTGTTGATCATCCGAAAAGCTGGGGTATAGTACCTCAGCTCACACCTCCGGGTACACCACAGAGAAACGGCGTGTCGGAACGGAGGAATAGGACCTTGTTGGACATGGTCCGGTCTATGATGAGCAAATCGGATTTACCCTTGTCATTCTAGGGATACGCTCTAGGAACTGCAGCTTTCACACTTAACAGGGTACCATCAAAACCGCAGACAAGACACCACATGAGATATGGACTGGGAAGACTCCCACTTTGTCTTTTCTAAAGATTTGGGGTTGTGAAGCATTTTTCAAGAGACTTATGTCATACAAGCTTACACCTAAGTCAGATAAATGCATATTCATGGGATATCCGAGGGAAACCTTGGGATATAGATTCTACAACTGGGAAGAGAACAAAGTGTTTGTTGCTCGGAACGGGGTTTTCCTTGAGGAAGAGTTTCTCAGTCGGGAGGCCAATGGGAGGATAGTCCGACTCGGAGAAATTCAAGGACCACTCGAGGACGGCTCGGCTGGTGATGAGATCATATTGGAGTCAGGCAGGGAACCCGTAGTGGAAGCGGCACGGGAACCACGGAGGTCGGAGAGATTCCGCAGAGTGCATGATGTATTGTTGCTACAAAGCGACGAGCCGGACACATATGCAGAAGTGATGGTGAGCCCAGATTCCGAGGCATGGCTGGAGGCCATGAGATCCGAGTTAAAGTCCATGGATGAGAATCAAGTCTGGGACTTGGTTGACCCGCCGCCTGGTGTAACAACCATTGGTTGCAAATGGGTCTTTTAGAAGAAAACTGATGTGGATGGAAATTTTCATATCCACAAAGCTCGGCTTGTTGCTAAGGGTTATGGACAAGTTCAAGGAATTGACTACGACGAGACCTACTCGCCAGTAGCAATGCTGAAGTCGGTGAGGATCATACTAGCTATAGCTGCATATTTCGATTACGATATATCGCAGATGGATGTCAAGACGGCTTTCCTTCACGGAAATTTAACCGAGGACGTGTATATGATGTAGCCCAATGGTTTTGTTGATCCAACTAGTGCTAGTAAGGTATGCAAGCTCAAGGGATCCATTTATTGGTTGAGCCAAGCATCTCGGAGCTGGAATATTCGTTTTGATGAGGTCATCACTTGTCTCGATTTCATCAAAAGCGAAGAGGACGCTTGTTTATACAAAAAGTTAAGTGGGAGCTCGATAGTGTTATTGATCTTGTATGTGGATGACATATTGTTGATCGGGAACGATGTTTCGATGCTGAACTCGGTCAAGGAGTCATTAAATGGCAAGTTTTCGATGAAAGACCTTGGTGAGGCAGTGTATATTTTAGGCATTAAGATCTATAGAGGTAGATCAAGGAGGCTGCTCGGCTTAAGCCAGAGCACGTACATAGATAAAGGGTTGAAGCGGTTCAACATGAGTGAGGCGAAGAAAGGGTTCTTGCCACTCTCACATGGTATAAGGCTAAGTGAGACTCAGAGTCCTTCGACATCTGATGAGCAAAGCAGGATGAGTAGGATTCCGTATGCCTCGGCAATCGGATCCATCATGTATGCCATGATATGTACAAGGGCAGATATTGCTTTTGCAATAAGCCTAACAAGCAGATACCAGGCCAACCCAGGCGAGAGTCACTGGGCAGCCGTAAAGACTATTTTGAAGTACCTGAAAAGGATTAAAGAGATGTTCCTAGTTTATGGAGGTGAGGAAGAGCTCGTCGTAAGGGGTTACGCCGATGCTAGTTTACAAACCGACATAGATGATTGTCGATCACAGTCCCGATTCGTTTACATCATGAATGGAGGAGCAGCGAGCTGGATGAGTTCCAAGCAAGATATGGTGGACAATTCTACCACAGAAGCCGAATACATTGCGGCTTGTGAAGCTGCAAAGGAAGGTGTTTGGATCCGGCATTTCCTGGATGATCTTGGTATTTTCCCAGCCTCGGTAAAACCATTGGACCTTTACTGTGATAATTCTGGTGCCATCGCACAAGCCAAGGAGCCGAGGAATCACCACAAGGTCGGACACATAGATTGGAAATATCACCTGATACGAAAGATCGTAAAGAATGGTGATGCAGAGTTATGCAAAATTCACACGAAGGCAAATGTTGCATATCTGTTGACTAAGCCGCTTCCACAACCCAAGCATGAGGGACACGTTAGAGCTATGGGCATTCAATGTCTATTTGATTGACTCTAGTGCAAGTGGGAGACTGTTGGAGATATGCCCTAGAGGCAATCATGTATGATGATATTTCCTATGTGTTTATGAATAAAGATAGTCCTTGGACATTATCAATGATGTGTATCAGCAAGTACATGATGATACGTCTCCAACGTATCTATAACTTTTTATTATCCCATGCTATTATATTATTATTTTTGGATGTCTAATGGGCTTTAATATGCTCTTTATATTATTTTTGGGACTAACCTATTAATCGAAGGCCCAATGCAAATTGTTGTTTTTTTTGCCTATTTCAGTGTTTCGTAGAAAAGGAATATCAAACGGAAGGAAACCTATGCGAGGATCATTTTTGGAACAAACGCAATCCAGGAGACTTGGAGTGGACGTCAAGGAAGCAGCAAGGAAGCCACGAGGCAGGAGGGCGCGCCTAGGGGCGGTAGGCGTGCCCTCACCCTCGTGGGCCCCTCGCAGCTCCATCGACCTACTTTTTTTGCCTATATATACTCTTATACCCTGAAAACATCCAAGAGAGCCACGAAACCACTTTTCCACCGCCGCAACCTTCTGTACCCGTGAGATCCCATCTTGGGGCCTTTTCCGGCGCTCCGCCAGAGGGGGATTCGATCACGGAGGGCTTCTACATCCACACCATAGCCTCTCCGATGATGTCTGAGTAGTTTACCACAGACCTTCGGGTCCATAGTTATTAGCTAGATGGCTTCTTCACTCTCTTTGGATATCAATACAAAGTTCTCCTCGCTCTTCTTGGAGATCTATTTGATGTAGTTCTTTTTGCGATGTGTTTGTCGAGATCTGATGAATTGTAGGTTTATGATCAAGATTATCTATGAACAATATTTGATTCTTCTCTGAATTCTTATATGCATGATTTAATATCTTTGCAAGTCTCTTCGAATTATCAGTTTGGTTTGGCCTACTAGATTGATCTTTCTTGCAACGGGAGAAGTGCTTAGCTTTGGGTTCAATCTTGCGGTGCTCGATCCCAGTGACAGAAAGGGAAACGACACATATTGTATTGTTGCCATCAAGGATAAAAAGATGGGGTTTATATCATACTAGACCATGATGGCGCGCGTTGCTGCGCCCGTCCATTTTGCCAATAGAAGGGTTACAATTTATGGAAATATATGGATAAATATTTTGTAATTGATTGATTCGTCAACAATTTGTGCAGTTTATTATTAGCGAACTGAATAAAAACAGTGTAACACCGGCCTTCGTAGTATTTCATTTTGTTAGAAGCGAGAAAAAAACTACAATCCTGCAATTGCCTTATATGATTAATCTGCAGCATAGATAAGTCAAATGACCGAGTATCAGTTTCCTAACACAAGCTGGAGCACAAACGAGTGAAATGACGAATTACTTGGTGCGCATAACAGAGGAGTATAGACTTCAATGAGGAGAAGTTTTAAAGACATTCTATTGTAAAATTGCATACAATGAAGAGAGCTAATCCATGTACAACGTCACAACACGGGTTGATGTAGTAATAGAATAGGCACGTCATAATTTAGCGATCAAGGTGATGTTTTCCAACAATTTCTGCCCAATAGAGAGAGCCAATGTATCCTGAATGAGGCTATAGTTGTACAGTACGGTTTTCACGATGGAACAACCGTCACAAACTTGCAGTAGGTATGCTATTCATATCACATTTAGGTTCTGTATTTCTCTTTTCTTTTAATCTTTAGAAACATCAATTCATATGGAGATTCATCTCTCAGCCGTAGCACTTCGATACATTCTTATTTATACACTTTAAAGATCATCATCGTAATAGAAAAATATTCTCTTATCGACTCCTTGCATATGCTCCTTTCACTAACTGACATATGCTATCACAGTCGAAATCAGACTACTTAATGGTGTATGTATCTTGTCACTTTTTGGGCACAATTATTTTCAGATATCCGGCGCTCGTCCAATTGGAAATAATGAAAACTCACATTTATTCCACAGCAAGCGCATGCAATCCTCAGAAAACTAAGACCAATAACTCGTGAAAAAAAAGCATATGGTGATTTTGCAAATTGCATGCAGAAGAATCTAGGTAAAATTGAGGGTATTCATTTCCTTCTGAAACAGTGATATCTTTATTTCGCTATAGAGATTTTCCGTAAGGAAAATGCGCACAAGGAATTTGTGGCACAATTGGTAGTGGGAAAAGGAACGTAAGAGACCATGTAGAAAATGTGATTTCAAATTGGATTATGCATAGTGCAGTACAGCTTCATCTAACATTGCGGCCTTGTTAATTACAAAAGCAAATATATACCTGATTGGATACCAAACTCCAAATGTTCTTCATGTGAAGACACCCCAAGGAAGCAACATAATGTGATATACTCTGCGCTGTATACCAATTATATTACTTGGAAGGAACAAAGATAAAGAATTACAGGGAATTAAAAAAAGCTAACTACCTAAAAGCCATGTCCAAACTTCGATGAGTGTCGGTGGGAAACGACACCTATGGGATCACGAGAATCCCTTTCTGCGGTTGCGGGGCGCGGGGGCCGTGAGAAGAGCGGATCGAGAAGGCAGTACACGATTCCTTTACCCAGGTTCGGGCCGCGAAGATGCGCAAAACCCTACTCCTGCTTTGGTGGATTATATGTTTGTGTTCTTGAGCTAGCTACGGGGCGTGAGGAGCTCCAAAAAGCCGAATCCTCTTCCTGGTCGCCTGGGGCCTCCTTTTATAAGGAAAGGGGCTGCCACAGTGGCACACAGGAGGTGGAAAGGGTACAGTGATGCGAGGTTATCCCTCGCATTACATGACAAGGTGCATTTAATGCGCCTTGCTTAGGTGTCCTTGCTTTATCGGGGGCGGGGGAGAGCCCTGTCTCGTCCGTCGCCGCTCTCTCCCGCGTCGACACGCGCCCTGGCCAGCGGTGCCTGCGATGCCATGTAGGCGGGCAGGCAGCTGAGGTGGCGCAGCGGTGGGTCTCCACGAGGATCTGCATGCCGCCACGCAGGTGCCTGCCCAGCTGGTTGGGTCGGCAGCTGCATGCGAACGGTGGTGGAGGCGTGACTGGTGCGGGTCCGATGGTGGCCCCGCGGGTGTCCTTGGCAAGGGCCTTGCCGCGGCCTCGGCAAGGGTCTTGTCGGGGTCCCGACAAGGGTCTTGCCGTGGCGCCTGCTGTCATCCCCGGCAAGGCTCTTGCCGGGGGCCTTGTGGTTTTCCTTGGCTGGGATCCCGCCAAGGACCATCGTCTTCTAAAGTGTGCATCTGATCTTGAATATCTTCACAAAGATCTGCATACCACCACGGGGATGCCTCCCGAATCCTTGCCCCATGGGGCAGTGGACTCAAGGGTGACCCGCTCCGTAGGTGTGGGGCGAGCTGCCACGGCAAGGGTCTTGCCGGGTTTGCAAAAATCGCCTCCCGGCAAGGATCTTGCCAGGGGGCCCGCTTCGTCCCCTTTGCTCTTTGTGGTCTTGGTCTTGGCGTCGTTCTGCTCCTCTTTGGCTTCGGCCTTACCTTGGTTCTACCTCTCTTGTCGGGCTCGGTGCGGCGGCGCCCGTGGCTCAGACTGCCCGTGCACAGTCATAGGGGTACAAAAAGTGTACCCCTCTTTTTGTACACCGACAGGAGCCCCCGGGCCTAGGCCACACATAAGCGCTACGCGTTGTTGGGCCAGGCCCAAGAACGGTGCGCGGGCAGGCAGGGCGGTTTTTACCGCGGTAAGTTCCCTCGCGCGCTGCGCCTCCCACGCTTCCCACGCGTGGCGCGGCGTGGGGAGGCGGGCGTGACGTGGGCGGCATGCGTGGGGTCGCTCCCCGCGGGCATGCGTCACATCACAATTAATGTGAAAGGAGGCGGCCCGCTTTCTCCCCCATAATAAGGAATAACCGCGGGCGCGCTGCTCACTTTCCCTCTTCCTTCGTGCCTTTTCCAATCTCAGAGCCGTCGCTCCTTTTCTTCCTTCTCTTGCAAGCTTTTCGCCGTCGCCTGTCGTCGCCGTCTCGTCCCCGCCCTCCTCCCCTTCCTTAACCCTCTAAGCTCCTTGGCCACCATGGCGCCCAAATCTGCCAAGGGCAAGGGGGTGGCTAAGGGCCTCGTGACCGTGGAGCCGCCGGAGAGCGCGTTGCTGGGGGACAAGACGAAGTCTGCCTTCTTATACCCCTCGTTGGTCGACGTCCACGACCTCCGGGCTTCTTTCAAGCCCTTGTGGGGAGTGAAGACGGGGGAAGAGAACTCGGGGCACCCGGCGACGCGCATCATTCCTGCCGCTTGCGCCGACCCTGCTCCAAATCGGTACCCCTTCTTCGTTGACTACTTTTCTTGTGGGTTATGCCCCCCTTTCTCCGAGTTCTTCTGCGATATCATGCACACCTTTGGCTTCCGCCTTCTGGATTTTACTCCGAATGCGGTGGCGTGCATGTCTTGCTTTGCGCATCTTTGCGAGGGCTTTGTCGGAGTGCGGCCCAACACGGCACTCTTCCGCCATTATTTTTACCCTCGAATCCAAACTGGAGGTGCCGTTGCTGGTTGTGTCACCTGGATGCCAAGGTCCAAGGGGGCGTACCCGGATGGCGCCATGAAAGAGGTGGGACGAATGCCGTGATCGGTGGTGCTGGATTGAAGACGAAGACCCACCAGAATTTTGCAAGGTCCGCCTGACGCCGCCTGTCCCTGGCAACGATTGGGGTGAGGTCGCCGCCGCCGATGGGCGGCTCACCATCGCCACCACCAGAATCCTCCGGCTGACCCGGGCGGGGCTCACCCTGGAAATGATTGGGGCGGATTTCATCCGCCGTCGGATTGCTCCGTTGCACAATAAGGGGAGGCCAGCTTGGCTCTTCACGAACCCGGCTGATATCATGCGGCTCCGCCCTGGCCTCGATCACAACTTCACGGTGATGGGGCATGCCCACTTCTGCCAGCGACTCTTCCAGGTGGACGTGGATAGTGATGGCAAGGTTGAGCTGACCGGCAAGGCCGCGAGGGTTGCCGTAAAGACTGGCAAGGCCGTCAAGAGGCCGCTCTTCAGGTTGCCCGCGGGAGTCGTCCCGCTGTGTAACAATTCTCGCCGGTCCGAGATCATTGCCATGATGCCGGACTACAACGCGCACAGCCCCGTCCCGAGCTGGAGGGAGCCGGCGGCCGCAGACGTGCGGCAGTTCTTCGATACCTTGGCTGAGGTGTATGTCAACGCCGACGCTGAGCGGCGGCTCGTCATGGACACCACCCAGGCGGAGGTGGACTACATCGCCACCAGGGCGAAGGAGGCACAACTCGCCCTGGAGGCCGGCAGCGCCGGGACCGTGGAGGACGAGGGCGCCGCGGCTGCGGAGGAGGAGCAATTCTCCCTGTGGGCGGCGGCCACCACGGGGGCCAGCGGCGCTGACACCGGGGCTCCGCTCGTCGAGGACGAGGTCGAGAAATCGTCATCGTCGGAGGAGGACGTGGCGGCGGGCTCGACGCCAACCAGGGGAAGAGGGCGAGTCTTGCGGCGGGCTTGCTCCGGCGAGCCAGTCCGGCCTGGCAGGGGCCCGCGGCCTCAATTGACCATGGAAGGGTCCGGGCGCCACATGAGGGCCTCGGCAACGAGGAAGCCGACGACGGCCGCTGGGAAGAAGAAGGCGGAAGCATCTTCCTCTTCTGGGCGCACACAGACCCCACCGCCTTCCCCGCCCCCTCCGGCAGGCGTCGACTCGGATGACGACACGGTGCTCTCCTTTGATCTCGGGCCCCTCAGCACGGAGAGGAAAAGGAAGCCGGCGGAGGAGGAGGAGACGGATGATGAGTAAGCGCTCCGTTCCTTATTGTCGTTTCCATTTCCCTGAATGAGGCCGCTTGTCCTGATCCATTTTGCTTTTGTAGGGACGCAGAGACGTTGGCCCATAGGGTGGAGAGGGCGAGGACCTTGGCGAGCAGCCAGCCCCCGGCCGGGGCTTCAACGACACCATTGGTGGTGTTGAGCAGCCCGGACAGCAGCCCCCGGCGTAGCCCCCAGCGTAAGCTCATCACCCCCTTCTTACTCGAGTTGGGGTAGGCGCCCGATGCCACGATGCTGACCTTGCCGGGTTTGTAGGAGGGGAGCGGCAGCAGGAGGAGCCGCGGAGGGCTACCCCCAACACGCCACCCCCATCGACTACGCCGCCGCGGGGGGCGTCCCCGGCAAGGGCACCAGGCGCGGGGCCCACACCCATGGAGAAAGAGGGGAACTTGGGCACTGGTGGCTCTGCCTCGACGCCAAAGACCGGCGGAGAGGGGACCTCTGCTTCACGGCCCAGCGCTGGTGAGTCGCCTGCCCTTCGCCCTTTGTTCTTTTTTTCTTGTGCTTCTCTTGGCTTCATTGCTCCTATCGCCACCCAGGCCCTCCCCCAATGGACACGGAGGACGTGGACTCCGTTGTCAGGGATATTGCTGAAGAGGCCGCGGCCGAGGCCGACAAGGTGGCTGCCAAGAGTGCCGACGAAGCCGCCGCTGGTGAGGCCGCCAAGGACGCCGCCGAGGGTGTCGTCGCGGGGGCCGCCAAGGCTGCCGATGAGGCCTCCGCCGAGGGCGCCGGCGGTGGTCCTGCCGAGGGGACCGGCAAGGCCCCTGCCGAGGAAGAGGTGATGGATGACCAGCCTCCCTCCTCCTCAGCCTCGGGCCCCGGCAGGTACCTGAAGGTGGATGATGATCTCTTCGTCCACCTCCTAGGGGCGCCAAGTCGAGCGCCAGCCGAAGGGGAAGTTTTTGATGACGAAGTGCTTGCCGCCACCGGGTTCGAGATCGTCGATGCGCCGGGCGCCGGCGGCGACGGTTCTCCAGAGGAGCAGCTCTTCCGCTCCATGGGGGCCAACTTCCGGAAGCTCCAAGCGCTCTACCGCGGCCGCCTGGACAAAGTTGAGTCCAGGGCGGCGGCGGTGAACAACGCGGAGGTGGACTTCAAGGCGCGCGTCGCTGAAACGCAGGCTTGGTTCCACCAGTCTCGCGAGGAGCAGAGGGTCTTCCAGGAGAAATTGGCCCAGCGCGAGGTGGAGCTCGCCCTGAAGATGGCCGACATCGAGAAGGCCCAGGAGAAGGTGGCGAACTTGGCCGCCGCGGCCGAAGCCATCCGGAACCAGCATCAAGCCACCTTGAACTCCCAGGAGGAGGACCTCTCCGCGCACGAGGCGAAGCTTGCCGCTACGCTCCGCGACAAGGACGAGGAGCTCGAGGCCCTCGTCGCACGACGGACCCAGGAGCTGGAGCAGAGGCACAGAGAGGCGCTCGATGCCCGAGCCCTGGCCCACGCCGGCAAGGTGAAGGAGCTAGAGGCAGAGCGGGACGAGCTGAAGGAGCAGGCCCTCCAGCTGTCCGGCAAGACGGACACGCTCAACCGCGCCTTGGTGGAGGCACATGGAACGGTCATCAGCAGGACTGGTGAGCTCTCCGAGGCGCGAGACTCCATCAGAGACCTCAAGCAAAAGCTGGAGGATCTCGAGAAGCTGTTGCCGGAGAGCAGAGCTCGGGAGGAGGCCTTGACCAAAAGCCTGGAGGAGGAGAAGCAGCAGCGGGCAGCCGAGGCCGCCTCCCACCAAGAGTATGTGGAGGGTGAGAACAGGTGGATCAGCCATCTGGAGGTCGTCGCCGGCGGGGTTACCTCGCAATTGGCCACCATGGGGTTGCCAAATGTGAGGTACGCCCCTGAGCGCAGCGGGACCGTCAACGCCAAGCTGACCCAGTTCTTCGAGGGCGTCCTCGGGGCCCTAGCCTATCTCCACTCCAACAGGACGGCCACGCTGGCTGAGGAGGCCCGGCGTCTTTGCCGGAGGGTCGTGACCAAGGTCCTCACCAAGGTGGCATACTGGAATCCCGATCTTGACTTCGCGGCTGCGATGAAGAGCTTGCCGGAGGATGCTGATCCCGCGGTGCTCAAGGAGCGCATCAAGCCCATCACCGACTGCATCGGCGAAATCAAGAGGGTGGAAGGCCAGCGCCGGGACTAGGCGTCCCGTTCTTCTTCGCCACTGCGGGCCCTCGACCAAGATAAATTTTATCTTTAGTTAGAACCGCAGCAATGATGTGATGTAATATAACTCTGAAGTACTCTTTAATTTCATGCATGTTATTTCCCCGTTCAATTCCTCTTTGTATGTGTGCCCTACGCCGATCGGGAAGGCTTGCCGGTGCGAAAGCCCCAAGCGGCATCTTGGGGACGGATCCCCATGGCCTGTCGGGTACGCGTGCAACCGGGTGAGCCACCTTCCCGTTCCGAACGCGAGTCGCTCGAACTGTCGAGCTTGACTCGAGTCAGAATCAAGGACGTTGCCGATTACGGGAGGCTACCTTGCCACTCTCGACGCAGCCGCTCGAGCTGTTGAGCGGACTCGAAACAGGGCAAGGGCGTTGCCAATCGTGGTAGAGCCCCCTGGCATGCAGGTTTTTTTCATACAAAGCGGACATCTCCGGGGGGAATAACCTCAAAATAAAAAGGGGTTTGTAGGCAAGAGTTCAGTGCAGCTTAGCTTTTGTCTGCGATCGCTCGAGTGCCAATCTCCTGGCCCCTTTTCTTCTTCAAAGATCGCGAAGGCGAAGGAGCATTGAACTGACTGCTAAAGCCGATTCTCACAACTGCGCGGCCCCTGCCTGGCGCGCCAAAGATGTCGGTGGGAAACGACACCTATGGGATCACGAGAATCCCTTTCTGCGGTTGCGGGGCGCGGGGGCTGTGAGAAGAGCGGATCGAGCAGGCAGTACACGATTCCTTTACCCAGGTTCGGGCCGCGAAGATGCGCAAAACCCTACTCCTGCTTTCGTGGATTATATGTTTGTGTTCTTGAGCTAGCTACGGGGCGTGAGGAGCTCCAAAAAGCCGAATCCTCTTCCTGGTCGCCTGGGGCCTCCTTTTATAAGGAAAGGGGCTGCCACAGTGGCACACAGGAGGTGGAAAGGGTACAGTGATGCGAGGTTATCCCTCGCATTACATGACAAGGTGCATTTAATGCGCCTTGCTTAGGTGTCCTTGCTTTATCGGGGGCGGGGGAGAGCCCTGTCTCGTCCGTCGCCGCTCTCTCCCGCGTCGACACGCGCCCTGGCCAGCGGTGCCTGCGATGCCATGTAGGCGGGCAGGCAGCTGAGGTGGCGCAGCGGTGGGTCTCCACGAGGATCTGCATGCCGCCACGCAGGTGCCTGCCCAGCTGGTTGGGTCGGCAGCTGCATGCGAACGGTGGTGGAGGTGTGACTGGTGCGGGTCCGATGGTGGCCCCGCGGGTGTCCTTGGCAAGGGCCTTGCCGCGGCCTCGGCAAGGGTCTTGTCGGGGTCCCGACAAGGGTCTTGCCGTGGCGCCTGCTGTCATCCCCGGCAAGGCTCTTGCTGGGGGCCTTGTGGTTTTCCTTGGCTGGGATCCCGCCAAGGACCATCGTCTTCTAAAGTGTGCATCTGATCTTGAATATCTTCACAAAGATCTGCATACCACCACGGGGATGCCTCCCGAATCCTTGCCCCATGGGGCAGTGGACTCAAGGGTGACCCGCTCCGTAGGTGTGGGGCGAGCTGCCACGGCAAGGGTCTTGCCGGGTTTGCAAAAATCGCCTCCCGGCAAGGATCTTGCCAGGGGGCCCGCTTCGTCCCCTTTGCTCTTTGTGGTCTTGGTCTTGGCGTCGTTCTGCTCCTCTTTGGCTTCGGCCTTACCTTGGTTCTACCTCCCTTGCCGGGCTCGGTGCGGCGGCGCCCGTGGCTCAGACTGCCCGTGCACAGTCATAGGGGTACAAAAAGTGTACCCCTCTTTTTGTACACCGACAATGAGAGCAGGGTGTAGCCAATCATACCACAGAAAGGTCATGATCATAGTTGTCACCTCAAGCACCACAAAAACACAATTTGTATGAAGCAAGATCATCCAACGCCCAAGGCTATTAATCACAAGGGAATACTCCATCTATCTAGCAAGCAAACAAGCCAATCCCTTAGCAAGAAAACATTGATCCGAGGAGCCAAATGGACCAGGAGGGAGAAGATAGGAGTGGAAGGAAATGCCACATGGAAGAAATGAAGCAACACGCAATGGAGCAAAATATATGGTGGACTCTAGAGCAAGTAACGCACCTGCACTGTCAGTGACGATTACAGAAAGAGAATATGGGCTTCATCGCCATTACTCGCCACCGCAGGACACTTGAAGTCATGAACTGCCGGTTGAGATCGCTTGGTCCGCACCAATCACTATTAATGGGTAGCAGCAATTGCGATTTACAACCTCAATTGCTGCCGAATTATACTCCAATTGAAGCCAACGCTTCCCTGCCCCGATATCTCCTCGCAGCATTCCCTAGAGAGGTGACCCTGTCGCTCCCTCGGTAGGTGCAGTTGCCATCGCATGGCCGACGAGGCATAGGTTTTTGTTTCTGAGATATACCAGGCACAGGTCTGTTGCATCGTACAGACCCATGAGCCCGACTGCCCGGTGGTTTTTTTTTTTGAGAAATGACTGCCCGGCGGCTGGGAACGATCTCTCCGTCGGAGGCTAGGTATGCTGCATTTCTTCTAGGCTTCTTTGCTCGTAGAGGTAAGGCCCATAGGCCCAAACAACAATAGAGCACATATTTTGTTTCAGGAGCAGCGGCCCAGCCTGTGCGGTGCCCTCTGTTCGTCAATGACGCCGATGCGGGATTAAAAAATAAAGATCCAACGGCCACAAATGCCTATTAGTGCAGATCCGATGGCCAAAAACAACAGTGGCCTGAGATGGCTGGAAAGATGCACGGTTATAATGTCTTTAAATTGCTTGAGTTTATCCCTCTACATCATGTCATCTTGCATAATGCTTACTCTGTTCTTATGAATTTAATACTCTAGATGCATGCTGGATAGCGATCGATGTGTGGAGTAATAGTAGTAGATGCAGAATTGTTTCGGTCTACTTGACACGGACGTGATGCCTATGTTCATGATCATGCCTAGATATTCTCATAACTATGCGCTTTTCTATCAATTGCTCGACAGTAATTTGTTCACCCACCGTAATCTATGCTATCTTGAGAGAAGCCACTAGTGAAACCTATGGCCCCCGGGCCTATTTTACATCATATTATTTTCCCGTCAACTAGCTATTTCTGTCACCGTTTATTTTGCAATCTTTACTTTTCAATCTATACAACAAAAACACCAAAAAAATATCTTATTATCTTTATCAGATCTCACTTTTGAAAGAGTCCGTGAAGGGATTGACAACCCCTTTATCGCGTTGGCTGCAAGGTTCTTGATTATTTGTGCAGGTACTAGGCGATTTGCGTGTAGTCTCCTACTGGATTGATACCTTAGTTCTCAAAAACTGAGGGAAATACTTATGCTACTTTGCTGCATCACCCTTTCCTCTTCAAGGGAAAACCAACGCATGCTCAAGAGGTAGCACGTGACTTGTTTGTGGGACTATGCATTGTATGATGACTGTCCTAAAAGGTCCCTAGTTGAAAGGCTGTGTGGACTAGCATATGATACGGTCAATGGCTTGGTCTCACTATCCATGGGGCATTGGATGCTAACTGGATAATATGGACTTGGAAGGATCCGGTCGAATTCGACGTAGTCGGATCCGAGTCGAGATAAGGTCTGAGTCAGACAGACCCAACTATGAGACACAACGATATGTCATCTGTGAGTCTCTAGTACAACATATGTTCTATGTCCTAAGACCTGAGCTAGCACATGTACTCGGGATGGTGACAGACTTGCTTTGGGCCGACTAAACGCTACTCCATGACTGGGTAGTTACAAAGGTAGGTTTCAGGCTTGTCCAGACCCATGCTGCAAGACATGGTCAAGCAAGATGGGATTTGCCCCTCCGATCAGGAGAGATATACTCTATGCCCCTCATGTGATCCGACCATGATAGGCATGGCCATGCGACAAGGATTATGAGATAATCCGGATAGTGGTCGGCATCACTGAAACGAGAAAGAGGTCGGGCTAGCACAAGGATGACGGACTCGCCTTGAGCTCGACAACATATATATCGTGTGGCAAAAGGAATGAAGTGTGATGTACATGTTCGCCTAACCAGCTTCATAGACTACTTGGTGTTCCTCATGCCTTGCTAGAGGCCGCTACCAACCTTGGAGTTCGGAGGTGATCCGAACTGCGACCAAGCCGACTTGAACCTAGGCGTTCGCGCGCTTAAGGGAAGGAACCTATGAGGCCGGATCGGACTCCACGAGTCAGATGTGATCCTACTCGGACTCGGACCCCGGTGGAACAGATTTTGGGCTTTAGGGTCCATGCAAGGCCCAAGTGTTGAGCCCACGACGGACACCTATATAAAGTGGAGGTGCGGCACACTCATTTGGTTGATCGCTTCGGCGCTGTCACTAGGGTTTGCATGTGTTGCGAATAGACACCTCCACTTGCTGCCGGTTGTGTGATCAGACCTAGCAGTCCGCCGCACGACGTTCCTCCTGCACGCGCGGATACTGTTAGGGGCGGCGCACTTGCGCCGCTCTTGCGAACCTGTACGTGGCAACCGATGACCGGTTGTTTGAGGGAGATCGAACGAGGAGGAGACAATCCACGCGGACGCTCTGCCCCAACTCTTCTTCCGCTGCACGGCACTGCGTGTCTAGTGGTAACGATCTGTGATCCATTACCGTAGCATGTTCCTGGTTGTTCTACGCGTAGGAAAATTTTAATTTGTAGTCGATGCGCCCTACCGTAGAACCCAACAACAGCGCCAGCAGTGCGTACAAGAGCGACCATGATGACGCTGCGAGCGGCATGTCCAATTGAGCCCACTCTCCTTCGCTTGAACCTGCATGCAAAGACTTGGACACGGCCCCTCAAGGCGTAAGAGCATTTTGGAGGGGGGGCCCTCGCGTATTTAGATTAATGTTCTATTACTTAGACCGGACTTGCAACACGCTTCTGCAAGTTCACGAGCCTGTTGTGACTTACCTCGACCCTAGCAGGCCTTGAGCTAGTTTTGTAGTTGCCGATGTGCTTTTCTCCTGAGGGGAGCCCTCCGTGGGCTCGTGAGGTTCTCGACTTCCCGAAGAGCCTGCTAGTCCGCCTGAGAGGGCCTCGCGAGGAGCGAACGCCTGACCATGGCAGGGTGTGCGTGCAGTGGTCCTGTGGAAATTACACTCTTGGTCCTGCGGATTTGCCGCCGCCCGGTTTGCCCGAGCACGGTCGCTATGCGCATACCACGCCCAGCCCCTACTCACGAGGCGCTCGCAAGGGGAGGGGTAGCAGGCGCGAGCCTCGAAATAAGGCACGGAATAAAAATGCAAGAAATCAACACGAACGAGAAAAGACCCCCCCCCCACGCCTGTCAACGAAAATATGACTTCAAGTTCAGCTCAAAAAAGGGCGGCGAATCAAGTTACGGAAAGCAGGGATGAAAGCAAATAGCTGCGTCTGGCACCTAGCTAGTCTTCTTGTCTTCCCACCAGCCCGGAGCTAAGTGCTTTCACTGGCTGTGAGCATAGTCACCGCGGGGACAGTATCGACGGCCAGCGCGGAGCATGGTGCTTCCACTAGGACGTGGGCTGGAGCCCCCGAGGCCTGAGGGAGGCACTCCGGACACTCCGGGGCGTGTACGGCCCCACTCATTATTACGTGAGAGTGTCACAAGCGGAGACTTTCACAGGCGCGAGCCTTGCTTCATATCGCCAGACGAGGGTCCCGCCCTACGCCACACCTGACCACCATTGGGGCGTCCAGAAACCAGGAAGAGACCAAGGGGCAAGGAGGATGGTAGTGGCTCCCTCGGCGACCACGGGCCCTTTACCAGGGGGAAAGGCTCGCCGGCGCCTCCCCTGGCAGAGGACCTACCTCCGCGCAGCGCCTTGCTCCTTGCGGTGCGGGGGAGGCCCTGGCTCCAGGCCCCTCCCGTGTGGCCCCCAGTGCACCACTACCATCGGGGGTGGAGCCACCGACCTAGGCTCTCCGACCATTGTTGTGGTCTGGTTCACCTGTAGCCCATGGTTAGTGTAAACTTGTTCTTGAGACATAGGTTGTACCCCGCCATCATCGTCGCTGAAGGGGTTGGCGAAGCCTCCTGGCAACTCATGGAAGGCCCCAGTCTTGAGTGCTCCGCCTTCCCATCCTGGCTCGGGGAACGAATTGGAGCCTTCTCCCGGCGTGTACCCCAGATTCACCATGCAGGGGATGTAGGCGTCCTCGGCCGCCCCGCCGGAGCCATCGCCTGGGTGTCTAGGGCCTTGAGCCAGGAGCCGGGGTGCCTGGCCCTGGTGGCCGCTAGGTGGCTCTCCGGCACGTCCTCGAGGTAGCCCATCAGCGCTTATCCCTCCTCGTGACGGCGCCGTCGCGGCGGGGCGGGTCGCGTCGGGGTTCATGTTGGTGTTGTCGGGTCCCCAAGGCGCTCCAGGAGGCGCGTGAGCTCGACGGGGCCTCGCGCGCGCCTCTGCCACGACCTTAGGCGTGAGCAAGGAACAGAAGGGCGGCATACCTCTGCAGGCAGCGTCCAGCAGTTCAGCGACGCGTTCCAACAGCGCATCGCTGCCGCTCTCCGCCAGCCTGCACCGCAGTAACTCCCGTGCCATGATTAGCGTGTCTCGCATGTTCGCCTGCTCTTGCCGGGTGTGCGGTGACATTGCCGCAGCATAGCCTGAAGATCGTGTGGTGGCGCGCGCGAGCCGCGGTGCGAGGGCGGAGGGCGCTGGCCCACACCGCCCGCGTCCAACAGTGTTCGGTGGCGTACGGGCCACCTGGAGTGCAGAGTTGAGATATTCTTGGGCGGTTGGTGCCGCCGTACGGGCCAAGCAGCCCAGTGGTCGGCGGGCATCCTCGGGTCATTCGACATTGGAACCGCGGGGTGTCGACGGGTCGATCAACGGAGAAGGGGCTTCGGCGCACCCCTACCTGGCGCGCCAAATGTAGGGTTACGGGTTCCGGCTAAACCCTGTGAGGTTCGAACTCTGGAGTGCACACGAAGAACACTCTCTTCCTAGCTCGCTCGCTCAATGATCTCACGTCCTAGCTCGACGAAACCAAGTAACAAGAGACACAAAGGTTTATACTGGTTCGGGCCACCTTGCGGTGTAATTCCCTACTCTAGTGTGGTGGTGGATAGCCTCAAGGTCTAAGGATGAACTAGTACAGTGGATGAATAGCCTCCTGAGGAGAGGTGTTCTTGAGCTCGATGAGCTGGTGAGATGGCCTTGGAGGAATGGATCCAAATCCCAGATCAGATGCCTCCTACGGTGGTGGCTAGTCCTATTTATAGAGGCCCTGGTCCTCTTCCCAAATGTTAGGTGGGAAGGGATCCCACAACGGCCAAGTTTGAAGGGTGACAACTAGTACAGGCTATCCTGACAAAATGTAGTCTTTTCCTACCAAAGGCTCTGATGGTGACGCTGTCGTGCGCTCTGCGATGACCTCCATCCTGCCGTTCTGCTGACCTTGGTCTTGTTGCACTGATATGGAAACCTTTGCCTGACGCCTCGGGACTCCTCGCCTGCGCTTGCCTCTTTAGCACCAAAGAGGAAACTGGCACACTGCGCCTGCTAGCGCCCGCCTGGCCTTGGTCGTCATGGCTCACATCATGTGAACCTCGCGAGTTGCCCCTTGCATAGAGATCTCCGCTCCTCGGGAGCCAGCCTAGTGAGGCTGCCCCTGAGGGGGCCTTGGTGTCGTCCACCTCGCGAGGGTCTTGAGTGGTTGCTGCTGAAGATGGGTCGTACCAGGCCGCTGGTGGAGCCACGCACAAGCCCGCAAGCAGGCAAGTCCGGGCACACCCGGTCCCAGAACGCCGACAGTAGGGGTGCGTCGGAGCCTCTCTTCTTCCGGTCGATCCGCCCCCGTTTCACCGTCCCCATGGCTGATGCTCGCCGAGTTCGTGCTGAGCGATGGGCCGCCCTCGCCGCCCGCATCGCCCAGACGGCACCTACAGGCGAAGGCGCTCCCCGCCGTTCCCCATCCCCTGCGGCCAACGACGCCACTGGCCTCACGGCCCACGAGCAGCATGCTTCATTGCTGCAGCCCTCTATGCGGCGTGATGGGTGCACTGCCACTCTGTCGCTGACTTCGGCGGCTATGTCGTCTTCTCATGCCCGTCGCGGCCCGGCGAACGCGTAGGCTGTGTTGCTCATGGCACGGGAGCTCCTGCGCTATCGCCCGACCGACGACCTCTATGAGGACTAGCTGGACCGTATCGTCGACCTCGTCAGCACCACCGGAGAGGCCCCTACACCATCTGTTCGCTGCCTCCCCCGCCGCCTCTCGTGGGCGACATGGCACACGGTGCGCCTCCTCCACCTCCTAGGCAAGACGTCGTCCCCGAGCCAAGGGGTGAGGCTCCACGGTGCGACCCGCCGTGCAGGGTGTCGGCGCGCGACGAGGAAAGCTGCCAAGTAGTGCAGCGGCCCCAAGGAGAAGCGTGTGCGCTCCCAGCGCTGCTACATCAAGATGGCACACCGCCCGAGGTGGTGGTGCGCGAGTACCAAGATCAGGCTCCACCTCCACGGCGGGCTACCGTGACCATGGAAGGATGTCGCGCATTCACCCCAGAGCTACGCCGCGTCGTCTGGCCAGGGAAGTTCAAGCCAAACCTGCCTCCACGCTACGACGGCACCCCCTAACCTGCCGAGTTCTTGCAGCTCTATGAGTTGAGCATCGAGGCGGCCAACGGCGATGAGAAGGTCATGTCAAACTAGTTTCGCATGGCCCTCAAGGATGGCGCATGCTCGTGGTTCCCGAACCTCCCCGCGGGATCGATCTCCTCCTGGGATGAGATGCGAGAGCGCTTCGTCGCCAACTTCCAAGGTACTTGCGGCCGCCCACTGGCTGCGGGTGACCTGCGGCGCATCAAGCAGTAGCCAGGAGAGACCTTGCACAAATACATACAGCGCTTCAACATTGTTCGCCTCAAGATTCCCAAGGTGTCGGACAAGGCCGTCATTTTGGCGTACACTGATGGCGTCCAGGATGTCAAGATGAAGGAGGAGCTCACCATACACGAGGACATGTGTACGGCTCTGGAGATGTTCAACATGGCAACCAAATGTGCGAGAGCTCAGGAAGGTCGCCACTCCCTCCTGGAGCTTCCAGAGGCTGACCCAGAAGACAAGAAAGCCAAGGCCAAGGATGTGAAGCGCAAGGCACCAGTTGTGCTCGCGGCCGAACCAGAGATGAAGCGCGGCTGCGACCACCCGGAGTTATCCAAGGGCAGCCTCCCATTCTGCGTCTTCCACAACGTCCACAGCCACAACACCAATGACTGCCAGGAGCTCAGGGCCATCTGTGACGGGCACCTCGGTCGTCGCCCCGAGCGCAACGATCGAGGCTACGACCATGGAGGAGGCCAAGGCAGAGGACACTGGGACAACTGGGACCCCCGCCAAGACTGGCGCAATCAGCCTCATGAGTACCACTTGCAGGGCCAGCCTCGCGAGGGTCCCTGGAGGAATCAGCCTCATGACGACTGTCCTCAGGGCAACACTCACCTTCCTCCGCTGCTGCCAACGCCAAGAAGGAATGATGATCACCACCAAGATGATGGGGCTGGGGGCTTCCAGGAGCCTCACACCATTGCCTGCATCCTAGGCGGAGATCAGACCCCTGCCTCCCATCGCATCTTCAAGCAGTTCGCTTACGAAGTGAATGCGGCCCTCCCCAAGCTCGAGGTGATGTGTCCGCTGAGGTGGTCGATGTACAGAATCAATTTCGACTCTTCTGACCAGCTCAAGTGTGTAGCCACTATCGACGCCCTCCCGATGCTCTACTCGCCTAGCATCAGCAACGTCTTCGTCACCAAGACACTCATCGATGGCGGCGCGGGGCTCAATGTTCTCTCCGTCGAGACGTTCGACAGACTCTAGGTGTCGTACGACCAGCTTCAGCCTACCAAGCCTTTCTCAGGAGTGACCGACGGCTCCACTACCCCTATAGGGCAGATCCTCCTCCCTGTCACCTTCGGCAAGCGCGACAACTACCGCACTGAGCTCATCGACTTTGATGTTGCCCATATTCGCCTCCCGTACAATGCCATCCTTGCGTATCCGGCCCTGGCTAAGTTCATGGTTGCGACTCATCATGGCTACAATGTCATCAACATGCCAGGGAGCTGCAGCATTATCTGGTCGCCTGCGATGAGAAGATCGCGGTGTGATCTCTCGAGCGCACCTACCAGGCTGCGGCTATCGAGGACCTAGATGACGAGGGTGCTGTCTACCCTCCTGAGGTCGTCCCCAAGAAGAAGAAGAAGCTGCTCCACCAAGGACCTCAGGACAATGGGGTGGCTGGTAGACCTGCTTCAGGACCTGCGCCCACTGATGGGGCACCTTCCCCTCTCGCATAGGAAGGTGCGCCCTGCGCCCCCTTGGGCTGGGCTCGGGGGCTCTCCTCTGGAGGGCCTCAGACCTGGCCAGCGTCATGAGGTAGGTGCTCAGGCACCATGTGGAGGCATCCTTCAATGCACGCTTCCGCGAGGAAAACGCGGGGTGCGAGGCGCCAGGTGCTCAGGAGTTCATCACCAAGGTGATCAAGGAGCTTCAGGAGGCGCAAGCCATGCGTGGCGAGTGCCATCACCCGCCCCCCGGTGTAGCTGTAGCCCCTAACGAGGGCAGCAAGCTGCGCGTCTGCGTCAACATGCCAAGGCTCAACAGAGCCACGTCTCAGGAGCTCTTTTGGCCATCCCACATTGGCCGGTTCGAGGGCCACCCTCACAGCTACGTTCGCATGCCTTTCGGCCTACCGAACGAGGCTGCTACATTCCAGCGCCACATGCGGGCCGTCCAGGAGGCTCACGAGGGTAGGCGCAGGGCGATCCAGATGGAGGTGGCGCCGGATCCTTCGCGAGCCCCCGGGTCTCCTGAGCCTCATGAGGTTCAGGACCGGGGCGACTCATGAGGAGCGACTTCTGCAGCACGTGTCTTTAGCTACTTCAACACTTCTTCAACAACAGTGCCAGGTAACATTTTTTGGTTTATTTAGTTGGGGCGCCCATCGGGCTACATTATCCCCAAGTCATGTGGGTCCGTCCCCGCGGCATGTATCGTTCTTTGCATCTATCAGAACTGGCTTCATCCCTTCCATGAGCTGCTTTATGATTATCACCTGCCTGGCTGGTGCTTCGTCGCCATGAACGTCGTACGCCCTTGCAAACCCACCCACAACCACCTCACTATTAAGGACTGGCACGACGTTTGTGCTCGGCTCCGTCCCTAAAGTGTCGCTAAACCCAAGTGGCTGAGCTCTGGCTTGCGGGCCAGCTCCCGTGCACGTCACCTCCCATGGTCCTTGGTGTCTTGTTCTCGCATGAGCTAATCGGGGGCGGATGAGTTAGGGCGCGCGACCCGGTGTCTTGCCGCGGCGGGAGCCGCATGCCGGTTGTCTTTCTTCAGAACTTTCGCATGAGAAGACTGGGCACAGCGTCTGTGCTTGGGTCCGTCCCTATAGCATCGACAAACCCAATGACTGAGCTCTGTCAGGTGGGCCGGCCCCGTTCACGTCACCTCCTGGGGTCATTAGTGTTTGGACTTCTCATACGATAACCTCAGGAGATTCACTCAGCGCAGGCTGCCTAACCATCTCGCAGGACTATCACAAGTATTTTGAATCAAATTCAGGCGCAACCCGCCTTGAGGTAGGGCCTTGTGAATCCCGCGTTGGCTCACGAGTGCCCATACACACCTCCTCCAGCCCTGCCATGCAAGCCACGTGTCAGGGCGGGGTTGTACACGCCCCAGCATCTCCCCTCGGAGGGAGCTCCCACCCACGTACCAGCGGAAGCCCCATGCTCCGTGCTGGCGAATGACACGGTCGAGGAGCGGCTATGCCCGTGCAAGAGCGGAAGCACCATGCTCCACGCTGGTGAATAAACAACTGAGGGTAGCCTAATGGCTGTAGTAACCTCAGGAGAGCCACTAGGCTCCCTGTTCAGCCTCACCGCGCCGCTTTCCCCTCGCGAGAGTCGCGCGAGGGGGCTGGGCATGGGGGCTACGCTCAGGTCATGCCTGGTGTATGCCACCTCGCCAGGTCCCTCGGACCTAGTCGTCGTGCGCACCTCCGGATCGAGAGATCGACGTGGAAAGGTAGGAGGGTTGTTCGTACGTCAAGGGGGACCCCTGGGCATCATGACCTAGGGTCCTAACTGGTCACGTAGCCCCTCATCCCTTGGTCTCGTCTTGGTGATCCGGACGCCCCAATGACGGCTAAGGTATGCGCAGGGTAGGGCCCTGCTGACACAGAACGCTAAAACCTACACCTGCATCTCCTTCCTGAGGGTTGTTCGTACATCAAGGGGGACTCTTGAGCATCGCGACTCAGGAGCCTCACTCGACACGTAGCCCCTCACCTCTTGGTCTCGTTCTGGTGATCCGGATGACCCAATGGCGGCTGAGGTATGCACGGGGTCGGGCCCTGCCGACGCAGAACACAAGCAAACGGGAAGGAAATCGCGGAACCCTAGCAAATTATTACAAAACATATTGTCTCTTAACACTCAAAGCATAAGTTCTTACGCCACCACGAGGCATGATAAATGTTGCAGGACTAAAACAAGGGGAAGCGCTGCCTTCGAGCCTCTTCCTTAGCCTTGGGCACCGCCGTCGCCCGCCTGGGAAGCCCGCCATTAACAGTGTTGCTGCCGTCCTTTCCATCAGCCACGGTCGTGGGGTCAATGCAGAGGAACTTATGCAGCAGGGCCTCCACATGTTCCTTCACGGCCTTGGCGGCATCATCATGGAGCTTACGATCCACAGGTTCGAGCAGCACACCAAGGTCAAAGTTGGGGTCCCAAAGATGGATGTGGTTGAAGACGCACGTCACGGCCAAGGTAAAAAGCGCGCGGGCCTCTCCCTCCACCATGGGGCCCACTCCGACGACGATGCCCTCGAGCGCGACAACAAGCTTGGGGAGCGGCCCGTCGAGGCCTTCCTCCGGAGTCGACAGTGGCTTCTCGTACACATCCCCGTAAAGGTCCTGCAGTGCCTTGCGGGACCTCAGCTCGAGGGGGACAAAGGTGTCGCGTCCCGCGGTGGCCACCTTCTTAGCTGCGGCAAGGAGTTTCTCCCTGGCCTCCAGCCGAGCCTTCTCCTCGGAGACGAGCTTGAAATGGGACGCATGGGCCTCCTCCACCTCCTCCTTCAGCTTCTCTAGGCGGCTAAGCTCTGAGCCTATTCCTGGGCTCCCTGCTCCAGCTCGGCGCCGCGGTCGATGAGCGCAGTCTCCTAGGTCTTCAGCTTCTCCTCCTGCTCCTCGAGCTGACTCGTGTGGGCGGCCTGCTTGTCGCGGAGGGCCTTTAGCTCGGCCTCCACTGTGCAGTAGCGTTTCTCGACGGCCACTGTGTCCGTCAACGCTGCATCACGAGCGGCTGCGGCCACACCGGCCACCTTCCTGCCCTCCGCGGTGGCGGCCTTGGCCTGGCTCCAAGCTGCCTCACTACAAAAAAAAGACACATATGTGACATTTTGGGCCAAACAATTTTTTCTGTTATGCTTATAACACTTATATGACGATAATTGTGACAAAACTCGGTATCATCATAGATTTGGTGGGCTCCTACTTCTATGACAAAAAATCATGATAGAAATGGGCTTTTCGTCCTAGGCGGGCTGGAGACGCAGTTGGATGACATTCTTTGGACCGTCCATGACGCAAAAAATCATGGTAGAAGCGAGGGAGAGGAAAATATCGGGGAGTTCCTGGTTATGGTGGGTGGTTGGGGCCGAGTGATGCACGAAGGTTTGCGCGTTTCTCTCGTACACGTACACGCGTGTGTGCGAGGCGTCACGCTCTAACTGAACCCGGAGCGAGGCGTTGGGCTCTAACTGAACCCGAGCGATTTCACTAGCTACGTTACTGAACCCCTATCGGGGAAAATATACAGTGGTATGCATTTCCCCTGACTCGTGCACGGACAAAGCCAAGACCAAGCCAGAGTACAAGAAACCAAGAGATTCGAAGAACCATCACGCAGCTCAAAGAGACTAAGGCCAAGCCAGAGGAGCAAGATATCGCGAAGAGAAGGCCTTCCTTGCCGGGCAGGCGAGCCCGGCAAGGCGCGAGGCTACCCCCAGAAGCAGGCAACCAAGGCACCCCGGCAGGGCCTAATACCTCTCCAACGTCTATAATTTATGAAGTATCCATGCTATTATACTATCCTTCTAGGATGTTTTATATGCATTTATATGATATTTTATATGATTTTTGGGACTAACCTATTAACCTAGAGCCCAGTGCCAGTTTCTGTTTTCTTCTTGTTTTAGAGTATTGCAGAAAAGGAAAACTAAACGGAGTCCAATTGACGTGCCACATGACGGAGATCATTTTTGGACCAGAAGAAACCCACGGAGTACCAGAAGTAGGCCAGAAGAGTCCGAGGCTGCCCATGAGGGTGGGGGCGCGCCCACCCCATAGGGCGCACCCCCCTACCTCGTGGACAACCCGGAGACCCCCTGACGTGAAATCAACGCAAAACTCTTCTATATATATATCCAAACTTCCAGAAAGAAACCTAGATCGGAAGTTCTGCCGCCGCAAGCCTCTGTAGCCATGAGAAGTCAAACTAGGCCCTCTCCAGCACCCTGCCGGAGGGGCCCATCATCACCGGTGGCCATGGAGGAGTATCCCGGAGGGGCCATCATCACCATGAAGGCCAAGGACCAGAGGGTGGAGGCCACGGAGGAGGAAGCACAAGGGGGAGAACCTCTCCTCCTCTCTTCCGGTGGCGCCGGAGTGCCATCGGGAGGGGAATCATCGCCACGGTGATCGTCTTCATCAACATCACCATCCTCGTCTCTTTTACGCGGTCCACTGTCCCGCACCCCGCTGTAATCCCTACTTGAGCATGGTGCTTTATGCCACATATTATGATCCAATGATGTGTTGCCATCCTATGATGTTTTGAGTAGATACCTTTTGTCTTTGGGTTGATTGATGATCTAGATTGGTATGAGTTGTATGTTTTACTTTGGTGTTGTCCTATGGTGCCCTTCGTGTCACGCAAGCGTGAGGGATTCCCGATGTAGGGTGTTGCAATACGTTCATGATTCGCTTATAGTGGGTTGGTGAGTGACTGAAACACAAACCCGAGTAAGAGGGATTGTTGCGTATGGGAATAAAGAGGACTTGGTGCTTTAATGCTATGGTTGGGTTTTACCTTAATGATCTTTAGTAGTTGCGGATGCTTGCTAGAGTTCCAATCATAAGTGCATATGATCCAAGTAGAGAAAGTATGTTAGCTTATGCCTCTCCCTCATATGAAACTGCAATAGTGATTAGCGGTCTTGTTAACAATTGCCTAGGACAATTCCGCACACCAATCCACCATTATCCCACACTCGCTATTTATAATATTTAGTAATATATTCTAACTTTATGATAACAGCACCTACTTTCATATTTTAGCTCTCCGATACCATACAAAATCATCCTCTTCATACCCACAACGTAGTTTTATTTCTCGTTTCTAGTTGGAAGCAAACATTCGGTGTACGTAGAGTCGTATCAGTGGCAGATAGGGCTTGAGAGAATATTGATCTTACCTTTAGCTCCTTGTGGGTTCGACACTCCATATTTATCACTTCCACCTTTGGAAATTGCTACGATGATTCCCTGCACTTGGGGATTATCAAGCTCTTTTCTGGCGCCGTTGCCGGGGAGCAATAGCGTGGGGTTGATATTCTCGTGTGTGTTTGTTTGCTTTCTTCACTAAGTAGATTTTGTTTTTCTTTTTTGTTTCTGTTTAGTTTTGGGTGAAACATACAAAAAATTAAAAGAATGAAAATACAAAAAAATTACTTGCCTTTCATGCCTAAAAAGTTTTTCAGAAAGAGAAGTGATTGGAAAGTTATGCATTGAAGAAGTGAGAGTCGACCTTGAGCACTTGTGTTCATGCTCACGGAAACAATGTAGAATTTTTCATGGAAGTTTATCTGTAAATAATTATCCCCTTGTATATATTCATTGTATTATAAAAATAATGTGCCAAGCTTTTGGTTTTAGGATGATTAGATTGCTTGTTTACTATGTGCAGAACAAAAACAGAAACTTTGGCTGTAGTGCGTGAATTTACATTTTTTACTGGAAAGTCAAATGGGTCTGAAACTTTTTGCACATTACCTCTGTACAAATTTTTCAAATTTTCAAATTTAGTTCATAATTTTTGGAGTTACAGAAGTTTACCAAACTTCCATATTACTACAGACTGTTTTTTTTAATAGATTCTGTTTTGCGTGTGTTGTTTGCTTATTTTGATGAATCTATGGCTAGTATCGGAGGGTATCAACCATAGAGAAGTTGGAATACGGTAGGTTTAACACCAATATATATAAATAATGAGTTCATTACAGTACCCGAAGGTAGTGATTTGCTTTATTACACTAACGGATCTCACAAGTTTTTGTTAAAGTTTTGTGTGGGTGAAGTGTCCGAAGGTCGAGGAGCTATCAATATGAGAAGAATAAAGAGAGGCAAGAGTTCAAGCTTGGGGATGCCTAAGGCACCCCAAGTAAATATTTCAAAGGATACTCAAGCATCTAAGCTTGGGGATGCCCCGGCTGGCATCCCATCTTTATTCTTCAACAAATATCGGTATACCTCGGTTTTTGCTTTGTTCACGTGATTTGTGTCCTCTGTGTTTTTGTTTTTCCTTTAAGAACCATGCTAGCATGAGATAGCCCTTCATTGATTTGTAGAATACTTCATGTGCTTCACTTAATTCTTTTAAGTATGATCTTATAGAATTGCTCTTTGTGCTTCACTTAAATCTTTTGAGTATGGTTTTATAGAATACTTCATGTGCTTCACTTAAATCTTTTAAGTATGATCTTATAGAATTGCTCTTTGTTCTTCACTTAAATCTTTTGAGTATGGTTTTATAGAATGCTTCATGTGCTTCACTTATACATTTTGAGCTTGGATATTGGTTAGTCTATATTAATTGTAGAATGCTCCATGAACTTCACTTATATCTTTTGGAGTATGAATAATAATATAATTTAAACTGGGTTTGGAAGAGCGTCAACTTTAGGAATTAGTGATCTCACTATTTTGGAGGGTGTTGAATCTTAGTGTGATATTTATGAAAGTGGATTTGGAAGAGTGCCAACTTTAGCTAGTAATGACTCCACTATTTCGGAAGAGGTTCCAATTGAGTATGAGAACAAAGTTGCTATCCATGATGCTACTAAAAGTTATTACGAGGGAGGAATACATGCTTGTAGGAGTTGCAATAATATCAAGTTTCCTCTCTATGTGCTTAAAGTTTTGAAGTTATACTTGTTTTGCCTTCCTATGCTAATTGATTGTTGCTCTTATAAATTGTGTGCTCACAAAATCCCTAGGCATAGGAAGTAAGTTATATTTAAGTGTTCTAGTCATATTCTTCAAGATGCTCTCTTTGTGCTTCAATTCCTATCTTTTATGTGAGCATCATTGAAATCATATGCCTAGCTAAAAGGCATTAAAGAAAAGCGCTTGTTGAGAGACAACCCAATATTTACCCTTACTGTTTTTGTGTGTTTACATGATTAAGCTACTGTAGTAATCATGTTTCATATATTTTGTTTTAATAAAATGCCAAGTAAGACCTTCGGGAAGACTTGGGTGAAAGTTAATGTGATCTTGCTGAAAATAAAAAGAAACTTTGCGCTCACGAGAATATATGTCATTTTTTACAGAAGAGTGCTTTTGAGTTGATTCTTTTTGCAGAAGATTAATATAAAAATTCCTCATGTCCACCAATTTATTTCATAATGTTTGGAGTAGCAGAAGTATGGTTTATGTTCATATCATTAGACTGTTCTGTTTCTGACAGACTCTGTTTTCATTGCATAGTTTGCTTGTTTTCTAGTTTCTATGACTTATATTCCTCAATATAAATTGTAGAAATGATATGGTAAAGTAGGCATTGTGTGAGAACAATTATGAACCTTGTCTTTGACAGTACCCAAGTGAATGGTTTGCTCTTTATCATACTAACCTATCTCACAAAGTTTGGTTAAGTTTTGTGTGATTGAAGTTTTCAAGTTTTGGGTGAGATATCAATATGAGGAGAATAAGGATGGGAAAATTTTGTTTTTGCCACTCTAGATTTTGCCAATTTTCCTTTTGCCACTCTAGATTTTGACATTTCACTTTTGCCACTCTTAGTTTTTGACAATTATCACAATTGCCATTCTCATGGCAAAAGCAAAATTTTCAGAGTGGCAATTGTGATAATTTTCAAAAGCTAAGAGTGGCAAAAATGAAATAAAATTATTTCGCTTTTGCCACAAAATGGCAATTGTGATAATTGTCAAAAACTAAGAGTGGCAAAAGTGAAATGTCAAAATCTACAGTGGCATAAGGAAAATTGGCAAAATATAGAGTGGCAAAAACAAAAATTTCCCAATAAGGAGTGGAAAGACCCTAAGATTGGGGATGACCAAGGCACCCAAAGACAATATCCAAGGAAGACTCAAGTACCTAAGCTTGGATATGCCCCGTAAGGCATCCCCTCTTTCGTCTTCAAAATTATCGGTATGCCTTACTCGGAGCTATATTTTTATTCGTCACATGATATGTGTTTTGCTTGGAGCGTATTTTCAATTTTATTTGTTGTTTGAATAAAATAATTGGATCTTAAATACTGAATGAAAAGGAATCCTCCCATGGCTAGTTAATTATTTGACTACTCAGTGTTCTTCACTCATATCTTTTGGAGTAGTTTGTCATTTGCTCATGTGCTTCATGTATATCCTATGAGTAAATGGTTGAATAAATTGAATGTCATAAATCTGAATTTATATATGTCTTGTATGCTTATAACATGGGGAGTAATGACTTCACACATAATAAGTATAGGTAGTAAACTTATTGAAAGTTAGCAAACGTAGAATTGGTCACTTGAACAATTCATGACAGAATATTGAAGGAAGAGAGGTTTCACATATAAATACACTATCTTGGACATCTTTTATGATTGGGAGCACTCATTAAAATATGACATGCTAAAGAGTTGATGTTGGACAAGGAAGACAACGTAATGGGTTATGTTTTCTTATATCTGAAATAAAGTATATTGTCATGGATCATCCAACATGTTGAGCTTGCCTTTCCCCCTCATGCTAGCAAAATTCTTTGCACTAAGTAGAGATACTACTTGTGCTTCCAAATATCCTTAAACCAAGTTTTGCCATGAGAGTCCACCATATCTACCTATGGATTGAGTAAGATCCTTCAAGTAAGTTGTCATCGGTGCAAGCAATAAAAATTGCTCTCTAAATATGTATGTTTGATTGGTGTGGAGGAAATAAGCTTTATACGATCTTGTGATGTGGAAGAAATAAAAGCGACGGACTGCATAATAAAGGTTCATATCACAAGTGACAATATAAAGTGACGTTCTTTCGCATTAAGATTTTGTGCATCCAACCTTGAAAGCGCATGGAAACCTCTGCTTCCCTCTGCGAAGGGCCTATCTTTTACTTTTATCTTCTACCTTATGCAAGAGTCATGGTGATCTTCACCTTTCCTTTTTACATTTTATCCTTTGGCAAGCATAGGATGTTGGAAGGATCCTGATATATATATATATATATATATATATATATATATATATATATATATATATATATATATATATATATATAATTGGATGTAAGTTAGCATGAGCTATTATTGTTGACATCACCCTTGAGGTAAAAGGTTGGGAGGCGAAACTATAAGCCCCTATCTTTCTCTGTGTCCAATTAAAACTCCATAACCACAAGTATTGCGTGAGTGTTAGCAATTGTGAAAGATTAAACGATAGTTGAGTATGTGGAGTTTGCTAAATCAAAGCTATGACATAGACTCTTCCTGAAAATAAGATGAATTGCAATTGTTTGATGACTGAAAATATTGTTTGTTAGTTTTCAAGAAAGTTTATGATCTATACTTTAAACATGTGACTTGCTTGTTACTTGATCATGAAAAGTTTTATGAGATGAGCTATTGTTATGACATATAATGATGCTAGGAAAAGTGACCGGAATTATCATTGATCAAACTTATGCACTTGCTAGCATTCACACTTCATAAATTATTTCTTTTATCATTTACCTACTCGAGGACGAGCAGGAATTAAGCTTGGGGATGCTGATACGTCTCCAACGTATCTATAATTTATGAAGTATTCATGCTATTATACTATCCTTCTAGGATGTTTTATATGCATTTATATGAAATTTTATATGATTTTTGGGACTAACCTATTAACCTAGAGCCTAGTGCCAGTTTCTGTTTTCTTCTTGTTTTAGAGTATCGCAGAAAAGGAAAACTAAACGGAGTCCAATTGACGTGCCACTTGACGGAGATCATTTTTGGACCAGAAGAAGCCCACGGAGTACCAAAAGCAGGCCGGAAGAGTCCCGGGCTTCCCACGAGGGTGGGGGGCGCGCCCACCCCCTAGAGCGCGCCCCCCTACCTCGTCGACAGCCCGGAGACCCCCCTGACGTGAAATCAACGCAAAACTCTTCTATATATATCCAAACTTCTAGAAAGAAACCTAGATCGGAAGTTCCGCCGCCGCAAGCCTCTATAGCCACGAGAAGTCAATCTAGGCCCTCTCCGGCACCCTGCCGGAGGGGGCCATCATCACCGGTGGCCATGGAGGAGTATCCCAGAGGGGCCATCATCACCATGAAGGCCAAGGACCAGAGGGTGGAGGCCATGGAGGAGGAAGCACAAGGGGGAGAACCTCTCCTCCTCTCTTCCGGTGGCGCCGGAGTGCCATTGGGAGGGGAACCATCGCCATGGTGATCATCTTCATCAACATCACCATCCTCATCTCTTTTACGCGGTCCACTGTCCCACACCCCGCTGTAATCCCTACTTGAACATGGTGCTTTATGCCACATATTATGATCCAATGATGTGTTGCCATCCTATGATGTTTTGAGTAGATATCTTTTGTCTTTGGGTTGATTGATGATCTAGATTGGTATGAGTTGTATGTTTTACTTTGGTGTTGTCCTATGGTGCCCTCCGTGTCACGCAAGCGTGAGGGATTCCCGTTGTAGGGTGTTGCAATATGTTCATGATTCGCTTATAGTGGCTTGGTGAGTGACTAAAACACAAACCCGAGTAAGAGGGATTGTTGCGTATGGGAATAAAGTGGACTTGATGCTTTAATGCTATGGTTGGGTTTTACCTTAATGATCTTTAGTAGTTGCGGATGCTTGCTAGAGTTCCAATCATAAGTGCATATGATCCAAGTAGAGAAAGTATGTTAGCTTATGCCTCTCCCTCATATGAAACTGCAATAGTGATTATCGGTCTTGTTAACAGTTGCCTAGGACAATTACGCACACCGATCCACCATTATTCCACACTCGCTATTTATAATATTTAGTAATATATTCTAACTTTATGATAACAGCACCTACTTTCATATTTTAGCTCTCCGATACCATACAAAGTCATCCTCTTCATACCACAACGTAGTTTTATTTCTCGTTTCTAGTTGGAAGCAAACATTCGGTGTACGTAGAATCGTATCAGTGGCAGATAGGGCTTGAGAGAATATTGATTTTACCTTTAGCTCCTTGTGGGTTCGACACTCCATACTTATCACTTCCACCTTTGGAAATTGCTTATGATGATTCCCTGCACTTGGGGATTATCAAGCTCTGCCAGGGACTCGCGGAGGCAAAACCACTTCACCTACCACTCAAGCATGACCCACGTCGTCGATCAATGCAGTGTCAAGCTGCAAAGTGATTAAGTGCCAGCCCTTCGCCACATGGCAGCCATTTCCTACAGATGAAACCCATAGATGACACTCGTCCTGCGACGTGTCAAGAGAAGAGGCACGGAGCTAGCAAGATAGCCCGGCAAGCCTTGCCGGGCAACTAGTGATGTGACACTAAGTTGCATTTAACGCGCCCTATCTGCCCGCAGAGTTAGGTATGATAGCATAGCTCGCTATCATATCAGTGCATAATGACTACTTTGCCATTGTGGTGACCCCTTGAACTATAAATGGAGGCCCTTGGCACCCGTAGGAATGGTTGGAAGGTTGATGAACCCACACCCTCATATGTGCGTAGTCTCTAATGCCCTAAGGCAACCACTGGGGGCAAGTGTACTATGCTCCCTCACCTCCATTCCACCATCAATCCACCAAAGCAGGAGTAGGGTTTTACGCCTCACGGCGGCCCGAACTTTGGTAAATTGCTTGTGTGCTCTCTGCCATGCTACCATGCGCTGGTCTGCTCTTTGTGCAACACGATGTCCCCTTGCTGAACTAGCAAGGGGCCTCTTTGGCGCGCCAGGTAGGGGGCATCGCTTGCATGAACCTGAAAGCGTGTGCATCGCGTCAGCTTCCTCACCATCTTCGTCTTCGACGGCGCCATTGATCGTGGCGCCCGCGAAGACGCAAAAGCGAAGCAGGTGGGCACCCCCCCACCATTTTATCGCTCTCCGAGCCTCGCCGCAGTGACGACTATGGAGAGGATCGCCACTGATGGCGATAGACCCGCCTTGGCGGCCCGTACAGCGTATCCACATTGCGGGCATCGTCCGTAGAAAGGGCGTGAGATGTGCGAGCGCGGGCTCCCTCCTCCCCGTCCTTTTCCTTCGTCAGCAATCGAGTTGCTTCAGCCTCGGTGTCATCGATGCCAATGATTACCGCGCGACGCTCGGTCCAGTATTTCCCCAATTAAGGGTCAATCCTGGATGAAGCGCTGGTATGAGTCTGTCGATAGATACCCCGGCAAGCATACTTCGGCAAGGCTGCCTGCGTTGGCGTGATCCACGCAATGGCAGTTGTTGGACTGACCTAAAAGGAAAGGGGAGAAAGGGGAGGAGGACCAGAGGAGCCCAGCGCTATGACCTGATGCCCACCAGCCACAGGAGATGCATGTCGATCCTTGCCAGGTGAGGGAGTCCTAGACTAAGGGGTCCTCGGGCGTCCGACCTGTTATCCATGGGTCGGACTGATGGGCTGTGAAGACATGAAGACCGAAGACCATACTCGTATCTGGATTGGACTCTCCTTGGCATGGAAGGCAAGCTAGGCGACCAGCTGTGAAGATTCCTTCTTATGTAATCGACTCCATGTAACCCTAGATCTCTCCGGTGTCTATATAAACCAGAGAGCATAGTCCGGATAGGACACATTCATTACCATACACACATAGGCTAGACTTCTAGGGTTTAGCCATTACGATCTCATGGTAGATCAATTCTTGTAATACTCATATTCATTAAGATCAATAAAGCAGGAAGTAGGGTATTACCTCCATAGAGAGGGCCCGAACCTGGGTAAACATCATGTCCTCCGTTTGCTGTTACCATCGATCCTATACGCACAGTTCGGGACCCCCTACCCGAGATCCACCGGTTTTGACACCGACATCGGTGCTTTTCATTGAGAGTTCCACTTTGCCATCGTCAAAAGGTTCGATGGCCCCTTCAATAGTCAGTAATGGTGCCGTTCAGGGAGAAACCTTCCTCCCCGGACAAACCTTTGTGTTCGGCGACTTCGTACTGCGGGCCAACTCGCTTGGCCATCTGGAGCAGGTCGATAGTCACGCCCCTAGCCATCAGGTCAGATCTAGAACCTTGAACTGCGTCACGGATACTCGTGGAGACTTGATCTCCGATGGATTCAAGACTACGGCAGTCGCTCCCCCTCTCTCCGATGAACATGACTCAAATCTGTCATCGGATCACACCCAGGAGATGGATCCTGTTGCTGCAACGGCCTTAGAACCGAAGCATATCATGCCCTTCAAGGCCATAAAGTCCACGGCGTTGGAGCCGCACACGGACTCGACATCCTGCAATACTTGCGTCAATGGAACTCCGGACTCGTTTTCGGCTACACGTTCCAAATCAGGCGCACCTGCGGACACCGAGCTGGATCGGCTATCAATTTTCGATTTTAGCGCTGCAGACCTCTTCCAGCACTCACCTTTTGGTGACATGCTAAATTCTTTAAAGAACTTATCCTTGGAGGAGGAATCAAAGCTGAACTATGTTCGGGTTGAACAAGAGACGGATGACGAGGAATTTTGCTTCCCACCCGCCACCCACTTCATAGCCACTGTCGATGACTTAACCGATGTGCTCGACTATGGCTCTGAAGACATCGACGATATGGATGATGATGCCAATATGGAGCAAGGCCAAGACCTGTCATTCACCGGACGTTGGATGGCTACCTCTTCGTACGACGTGTACATGATTGATACACCCAAAGGATCTGGCGACGACAACGAAGAGCCAGATGCGGATAAAATCTCTGAGACGCAGTCCAAGCGTCGACGCCCTTCTAAGCCTCGTCGCTCAAAGGACGGAAACACCGGCACCAGAGAGAATAGTACTACAGGCGATGCTGAAAACAATGAAGACCCTATCGAAACTACATCCGAACAGGAGGAACATGACAACAGACAAGACAACCCTGACGAACAGGCCATAGAAGATGACTCAGAGGACGACAGCTACCGCCCACCCTCCAAAGAAGAGACAAGCCTCGGAAATGAAGACTTCATCGTGCCTGAGGATCCTCTGGAGCAGGAGCGCTTTAAGCTTCAGGTCATAGCCACTGCAAGGAGCCTGAAAAAGAAGCAGCAACAGCTTCAAGCTGAACAAGATCTGCTCGTCGACAGGTGGACCGATGTTCTGACAGCCGAAGAATACGGCCTCAGGCGCCCAACAAAGAGCTACCCGAAACGCAGACTGCTACCTCAATTCGACGAGGAAGCACCGGAGCATACATCTCCCTTGCGTAATGCGGAACGACCACCACGTGGTCGGGACAGGGCGGCCGACCGGCCACCCCAAGGCTGGGATAAAGCGGCAACTCAGGCCGAACAGCAGCCTGCCCCACCGCCTCGTAAAAATAGAGACGGAAGAGCTCGGGGTCACACGTATGACCTCCGACAAATCCTGGACGATAGAGTAGGACATACAAGATCGATCTACGGATCGCGAGGCCGTGCCTCGAGGCACGACGACAGCTACCTATTCGGACGTGATAAATCTAACCACGCCCGGGCCGAATACCGCAGACGGACTCCATCAGAGCTACGCCACGACGCGGCCCGTTATAGAGGCGCTGCACACCCTCTTTGCTTCACAGATGAAGTACTGGATCACGAATTCCCCGAGGGGTTCAAGCCTGTCAACATTGAATCATACGACGGCACAACTGATCCCGCGGTATGGAACGAGGATTTCATTCTCCATATCCATATGGCTCGAGGAGATGACCTCCACACCATTAAATACCTCCCATTAAAGCTCAAAGGGCCAGCTCGGCACTGGCTCAACAACCTGCCTGAAAATTCTATCGACAGTTGGGAGGACTTAGAAGAAGCCTTCCTGGACAACTTCCATGGAACATATGTCCGGCCACCAGACGCCGATGACTTAAGCCACATAGTTCAACAACCTGGAGAATCAGCTAGAAAGTTCTGGACTAGGTTCCTAACAAAAAAGAACCAGATCGTTGACTATCCAGATGCCGAGGCCTTAGCAGCCTTCAAACACAGCATCCGTGACGAATGGCTAGCACGCCACCTCGGCCAAGAAAAGCCGAAGTCCATGGCAGCTCTCACGGCACTCATGACCCGCTTTTGCGCAGGAGAGGACAGTTGGCTGGCCCGTAGTAACAACACAGCTAGCGAGACAGGCCCCGCCGAGGCCAAGAATAGCACTAGCAAGCTCCGGCGCAATAGACACAAACGCCGAAGCAATGGCAACAACACCGATGACACCACGGTCAATGCCGGATTCACTGGCTCCAAGTCCGGCCAACGGAAGAAGCCCTACAAAAGGAACAATGAAGGACCTTCCAGCCTGGATCACATCCTCGACCGTCCATGCCAGATATACGGCACCCCGAATAAGCAAGCTAATCATACCAACAGAGATTGTTGGGTTTTCAAGCAGGCTGGCAAGTTAAATGCCAAAAACAAGGAAAAGGGATCACAAAGTGAGGACGAGGACGAAGAGCCCCGGCAGCCGAACACTGGGGGGCAGAAGAAATTTCCCCCTCAAGTCAAAACGGTGAACATGATATACGCTACGCACATCCCCAAAAGGGAGCGTAAGCGAGCACTCAGGGACATCTACGTGGTAGAGCCAGTCGCCCCAAAATTCAATCTGCGGTCATCATTCCCGATCACCTTTGATCGCCGGGATCACCCAACTAGTATCTGCCATGGCGGTTCAGCCGCACTAGTCCTCGACCCAATTATTGACGGGTTTCACCTAACACGAGTCCTAATGGACGGTGGCAGCAGCCTCAACCTGCTTTATCAAGACACAGTGCGGAAGATGGGCATTAACCCCTCGCGAATCAAACCAACAAAGACTACCTTTAAAGGAGTCATACCAGGCATAGAGGCCCGCTGTACGGGCTCAATCACGCTGAAATTGGTCTTCGGTTCTCCGGACAACTTCCGAAGCGAAGAGTTAATCTTCGACATCGTCCCCTTCCGTAGTGGCTATCACGCACTGCTCGAACGAATCGCGTTTGCTAGATTCAATGCAGTGCCACACTACTCTTATCTCAAGCTCAAGATGCCCGGCCCACGCGGCGTCATAACAGTCAATGGCAATACGGAACGCTCCCTACGAACAGAGGAGCACACCGCCGCCCTAGCAGCATAAGTACAGAGAGGCCTCCTCAAGCAGCACCACAGCACGGCTGTCGAGCCTTCGGACGTCATTAAGAGGTCCCGGACTACACTGCAACAGGATGGCGCGGCTCCTCAAGAGCTCGACTAGCAATCCGGCCTCCGTCCCAGTCCCAATGAGGTAGTGGCATTCATACCACGCGTACACAATTACGCACTCAAAATTCCATGGACATCGACGGAGGCACAAGATAGCCCGGGTCTACAGTTTGGCCAGACAGATCTCGGGCACACATGCTTTTACCTTTTTCTTATTTCAGGTTCCTTCTCCCGCGGGCCTGACAGCAAGTCCTTTAGAAGGATTGGCAGACAAGTCCATCAAGATGAAGTTGACCACGACTTGGTCTTCGACACCTCACTACAACACATGAGCGACCTTCCAAAGGTAACATAGGTGATGGTACTTCTCTTGTTCCACTAGCGGACTATCTTACCAATGATTGCTTGCATGAGATTGATCCACCTATTCCCATGCTTCATGCTAGTGCGACTTCTTCATGTCATGACTTACCAATTTATGATGAATATGATGATGAGCATGTTGAATTGCCTAGTTGTGATGCTATGCTCCATAGGATATCATGTGAAAATTCTATAGGTCACATCATGTTTGACAATCCATTGAACTTGTCATATGCTATGAGTGAGATCTCCCATATTGCATCATTTCAATCTCAACATAGTAACTACGCAAGCCCCATTAAAATAAATCCTATTTGCACTTATGGCATAGATGACGAGATGATGGTCATTGGCTTTTGTTTCTCTTGTGATGATATTGCCATGCTTCCTTCAAATGATTTGCTCAATTCATCTACTATGCCATGCCATGATCACATTGTTCCAAATATGCTTTGTTCTGGATGTTGTCAATTGTCTCCATGTGATGTTTCTACTAATACTCATGAGAAGACCCCCATAGTTTCCTCATACATATTAGGAGATTTTGATGCATTCCATACTTTGCATGATCCATAATTGCGTGCACTGTATGCATTCCATGAATAACAATGCTCTACATATTTCTCATGATGCATTACACAATTTGAGTCTCCATAATGCTATACATAACAACAAACCTCTCATGATGGATGGCATGTTTCTATATCACGCATGTCGGTGTACTAGAGTAGGGGTACCCTAGTATCCCGAACTTGTGCACGGGCAGTCGCAGCGTCCCGCGGCAAGGCTTGCCGGGTGACCGCCAATATCCTCTGTAGTTCCTTTGGAGCCATTCAAGAACAAAGTATTCAAGCCAAGGAGACAAGGCCCCGGCATGAGGAGCTTGCCGGGAAGGCCACTAAAGACACAAGACCCCGGCAAGAGGAGCTTGCCGGGGAGGCCAACCAAGGCATCTCAAGGAACTTGCCGCGACGCGCCACGCGTCCCGGCAAGACCCGGCGAGCGGCAAACTTCCGGACGCGACAAGACAACGACCGCGGCAAGGCGTTTGCCGCGACAAGCAACCACTCTGTACCCGCGCTCCAGCACACCCACCAACGTGTCGCTCTGGGACCCTTCCAGGCATACGTGGCGGGAGGCTGTGCAGCCAGGGGTGCACTGTGGCAAGCGGCGCTGACAAGATCGCCATCGTGGCGAGCGGTGGCGTCCCTGACGGTCCCTTTTCTGCACTGTTTGGGCGACGTAGATAGGCATTTAACTCCCTTGTACCCTGCCGTCAGGGTTAGGTAGGATACACTGTGTAGGTAGCTATACCTACCGCAGCACCTTTTCCATTTTTACCCTTGTCTACGTTGCCACCTGTTGGTGACCCCTTGAGCGTATAAAAGGAGGCCCATGCGCAACGTAGAGGGGGAGGACAGTAGAACACTCACGCTCGGTCTCGTTAGCTGCTGGTGCGTACTGTAGCACTTAGCGCTCCCGAGCAAGAACTCAATACAAACCACAAAGCAGCAGTAGGAGTATTATCTCTCCGGAGAGCTCCGAAGCGGTAAAACCGCTCGTGTGCCTTGCCTCGATCTGCTCTTCGTGCGACATCCGCCCCCCGCTGAACCGAAAGGGGCTCCGTCCCCATAGGTGCTCGTGGAGGCAGTTTCCCCGACATCTCTGGCGCGCCAGGTAGGGGGCGTCGAGGTTGTGTGAACCTGATCCGGCGCTCACACGAGCTAGATCTTCGTCATCTTCATCGACATGCCGCCGAAGAAGAAGGCTTCGGAGGCGGCTGCTCCGTCCGCAACAGACCCACCGCCACCGGAGCAAACGGCTGGTGGGGAAGACGCCGGCGGAAGAACAGGCGTCGACGAGGGAGCCCACGGTGCCGCCAGGTCCAAGGACAAGGCTGCGCTACCCATCGGCGGTGTAGCCGGCTCCCACGACGACCGAGCGTCCGTAGATGCACCGCGCCCATCTCAGGAGGCGCAGAATCGGCAGCGTCGTGGTACTCACGGTACCATGCGCTCGCTGGACCCAGATCGAGCTGGCGGATCTTGGGATGCTCCAGGCCAGCATGCGCGCCAACGTGCTGGCACGAGCGAAGCACGGTCGCCTGGACGGGATATTGCTCCTTCTAACGCAGTTAGAAGTCCGAGCATATCCCGCTCCTCGCACCGTTCGCCACCGCTACCCGCCACTCCAGCAGAAGCTTTGGCGCAAGCTCAATTGCTCCTAGACTTCCCTCCAATGCCAGACAAGATCGACGATTGGAGGGCCACCATTCAGAGTCTCATCGGCTTCGCCAATGGTGACACTCCACGGCAGCCGACTACGTCGCAGCCGTGGCAAGTCAGCCAGGCGCGACCCGATGGCGACAAGACCGGTGGGGGTGCAACCACCGTGCACTCTCCGCCCCGAAGGCCAAGATCGCCGACTCGCCGGGTCCACCGCGACAGCGACTCCACTGCTTCATCAGATCCACGAGCTCGTCGCGATCAACACCAAGAGTGCTGGGGAGCAGTCTGCTCCGGCAAACCCCAGGGTTTGTTCCGTTGAAGCAGACGCTCCCGACAAGTTTTGCTCCGGCAAGCTTGCCGGGGAACGTCAAGCTCCGGCTGAGCCGCAGTTTCTCGCCGTAGAAGCGGATGTTCCCACAGCAGCATATGTGCCTTTAGTCCTTGTTGTCGAGCCACAAGCTCCAGCATGGGCACAGCAGATCGTCTGTTTCCTTCAGACAGGAGAACTTCCCGAAGAGCAAGAAGAAGCGGAAAGAGTAGCCCGGCAGTCAAGTATGTACCAGTTTGTCGACAACGCAATGTACAGAAGAAGACTCAACGGTGTGAAATTGAAGTGTATTCACCGGGAAGATGGACAGAAGCTGTTGGCCAAGATACATGGAAGCATTTGTGGTCACCACATTGGCGCAAGAGCACTTGCCGACAAAGCATTCCGGCAAGGTTTCTTTTGGCCGACAGCCCTCCAGGATGCAACTGCACAAGTAACCAAGTGTGAAGCGTGCCAGTTCCATTCCAAGCAAATACGCCAGCCAGCTCAAGCTCTCCAGACGATCCCTTTATCCTGGCCATTTTCGGTCTGGGGGCTCGACATCCTCGGCCCCTTCCCACGAGCAATCGGGGGCTTTGAGTACTTGTACGTTGCAATCGACAAGTTCACAAAGTGGACGGAAGTGGAAGCAGTGAGGAAGGTGATAGCACAGTCAGCAGTCAAGTTCTTCAGGTCGATTGTTTGCCGCTTCGGGATCCCTAACAGGATCATCACCAACAACGGTATGCAATTCACGAGCCGCACCTTCATGCAGTACATCCAAGATCTTGGTGCCAAGGTCTGCTTCGCTTCTGTTGCTCACCCCAGGAGCAATGGTCAAGCGGAGAGGGCAAATGCTGAACTGCTGCGTGGACTCAAGACCAGGACTTTCGACAGGCTGCACGGGTGCGGAAGAAACTGGATTGAGGAGCTGTCGGTGGTTCTTTGGTCGATCAGGACGACGCCAAATCGAGCCACTGGCCGGACACCTTTCACTCTAGTCTATGGAGCAGAGGCAGTTCTCCCCACGGAACTCGTTTACGGGTCGCCTCGAGTGCTCGCTTATGATGAGCTTGAGCAAGAGCAGCTACGACAAGATGACGCGCTGCTCCTCGAGGAGGACCGTCTTCAGGCTGCTGTACGAGCTGCTCGCTACCAGCAAGCTTTGCGCCGCTACCATAGCCACAAAGTTAACGCCAGAAGTCTCAAGGAAGGCGACCTTGTTCTTAGGCGCGTTCAGTCCGCCAAGAATTCCAACAAGTTGACGCCGAAGTGGGAAGGCCCTTACTGGGTGAAACGAGTCACTAGGCCTGGCGCCGTCCGCCTTGAGACCGAAGATGGCATTCCGGTGAGCAACTCCTGGAACATTGAGCATCTTCGTAAGTTTTACCCGTAAGGCGCGGTTGCCGGACCCTGCTCCGGCAACCATCTTTTGTAGAAGTCTTGCCGCTGTTGCATGTAATCCTTTGTACAAAGCCAGGCGCAGACCCTGTGCATAAATATCATGTGCTCCGCACATCTTGTCAATTTCATGCTTTTTATTTTTTGCATGAGTTATCTGACACTTTGTGCAGCGAACACCCCCGGTAAGCAATAACGAGCCATAAGGCTCCATATCATTATTTTCTCTACTTCCTTTTTTCTCAAGGAAATGAAGGTTCCTTCGCCCACAAGTTTGCCGGGGGGAAGGGGAAGATAATGGTATGGACCAGGCGTCGTTCAAGAAAGTTTCGCCTTGCCGGGAAGCAAACGACAGAAAAGCTAAGTTGCCAAAGTTTGAGCAATCAGATGTTTTTAATTTTTTTTAAGTTATCTTCCCTGAACGATCATGCTTTGTATGGAAAACCTGTGCGCGAAGGAACCGGCTCATGGCTAGTTGCGCCCTTACTTTGTTTCGAGTTCGCTCAACAGTTTAAGTGTGATGCGACTAGAGTCACGCCCTTACTTTGTTTCGAGTTCGCTCAACAACTTAAGCGAGCTGCGGCTAGTTACGACAAGGTTTCTTGTCGGTAATGGCACTGCCAGCAGGCTGCTGACGTCCCGCACTCAGCGCTCGCGGCAAGGGTGCCTGCGCCGGCAAGTTCCCTAAAAGCGTAGGGCAAAAACATACAAAGGAAGGAGTCAAGTAAAGGAAATAACATTGCAATCACTACCCAAAATAAAGTTATATATTACAAGATAGCTTGTCGCGGCTCTAATAGACTGTTTTCATAACATGATCAGCGGCGACAAGAAAAGAAGGAAACGGGTGGCCTAGTCCACGCGATCGCCCTCACCCCTCTTGATCCCGCTCACCTTGTCCACAATGGGTGCGACAAGGTCCTTGAGCGCCTCCAGATCAGCTTCCGCCGGCAGGGATCTGAGGACGTTGGTGAGGTTGAGGCCCGGGTTGCGGAAGGCTACCTTCACCAACACTTTTTGAAGAGCTCCCGCGCAGATCTTGCGCGACTCGTCGGCCAGCTGCTTTGGGATCCTCTCCCGGAGTCGCTGGAGGGCCGTCGCCACGCCTTTGAAGAACAGAGTGAGCTTGGCACTGGATGGGAGGGTCTCATCGGAGGGATACCCGAGATCCTCCATCCCTAGCTGCGCCAGCTCCTTGTCGATGTCTGCAGCAGCATTCACAAGACCCTCCGTCCACTGCTCCACAGTTTCTCTAAAATCGTTATGGGTGGCGGCAATGCTCTCCAGCAGCGCCTTGTCGGCCTTGACCTCCTTCTTCAGGGCCGCCTCCTGCTCCCTGGCACCGTCCAGCGTCTTGGTCAAAGCAGCCAGCTTCAGCTCAAGATCGGTGTTGGAATCCTTGGCGACGCTAAGCTCCTTGATCTTCTCGGCTTTCGGAGCCATGGCGGGAGTGGTGAGGGAGGACGACGGCGTTGGTGGTGCTGGTGGCGATGGGGGCGGAGCGCTGCTCTCTTTTGGCTTTGGGAAGAAGGGGAGTGGCGAAGATTGTCAAGGACGGAACAGCAACGGGCAGATGGGAGAACTGCCCCTGTTTCCCCTGCTTATAAGGAGGAAGGGAGCGGACGTTCCGCCTTTTCGAATAAAGAAACCACCCACGATCTCTCCCACGACGCCGCAATCGACGTGTGCCGTTCGGGGAGGGCGCGGTGGATGCGGAGTAAGATACGGCGTGCTCCAGGCCGCGCGTGCCCGTGCCCTGTTTTGGGCCTGGCCTAACAGCGCTCGGCACCGTGTATGGCCCAGGCCCGGGGGCTCCTGTCGGTGTACTAGAGTAGGGGTACCCTAGTATCCCGAACTTGTGCACGGGCAGTCGCAGCGTCCCGCGGCAAGGCTTGCCGGGTGACCGCCAATATCCTCTGTAGTTCCTTTGGAGCCATTCAAGAACAAAGTATTCAAGCCAAGGAGACAAGGCCCCGGCAAGAGGAGCTTGTCGGGAAGGCCACTCAAGACACAAGACCCCGGCAAGAGGAGCTTGCCGGGGAGGCCAACCAAGGCATCTCAAGGAACTTGCCGCGACGCGCCACGCGTCCCGGCAAGACCCGGCGAGCAGCAAGCTTCCGGACGCGACAAGACAACGACCGCGGCAAGGCGTTTGCCGCAGCAAGCAACCACTCTGTACCCGCGCTCCAGCACACCCACCAACGTGTCACTCTGGGACCCTTCCAGGCATACGTGGCGGGAGGCTGTGCAGCCAGGGGTGCACTGTGGCAAACGGCGCTGACAAGATCGCCATCGTGGCGAGCGGTGGCGTCCCTGACGGTCCCTTTTCTGCACTGTTTGGGCGACGTAGATAGGCATTTAACGCCCTTGTACCCTGCCGTCAGGGTTAGGTAGGATACACTGTGTAGGTAGCTATACCTACCGCAGCACCTTTTCCATTTTTACCCTTGTCTACATTGCCACCTGTTGGTGACCCCTTGAGCGTATAAAAGGAGGCCCATGCGCAACGTAGAGGGGGAGGATAGTAGAACACTCACGCTCGGTCTCGTTAGCTGCTGGTGCATATTGTAGCACTTAGCGCTCCCGAGCAAGAACTCAATACAAACCACAAAGCAGGAGTAGGAGTATTATCTCTCCGGAGAGCTCCGAAGCTGGGTAAACCGCTCGTGTGCCTCGCCTCGATCTGCTCATCGTGCGACCTCCGCCCCCCGCCGAACCGAAAAGGGGCTCCGTCCCCATAGGTGCTCGCGGATCAGTTTCCCCGACAACGCATCTCATTTATTTGTGCATTGGCTATTTTGTGCTAAGCAACACATGCACGTGCGCATCATGATGGATGATGTGTAGATATATCATGCACACACAATTTTCCGTTTGTATTTGTTTTGTGTAGGTACTCACGTATACTCGTCAACCTCTCAATCCCAAGAGTTGACGAAACGAGCTCTTGCAGTGATGACTTGGGATCCCGTGGATTATCATTCCCACCATTCCCTTCGCGCAAGACTACACACATCTCTTCTACTTTTCTCTCGCACGGCTATGGGCTATAAACCACTTGTTACATTATGCCCATTTTATCGTGTTCACTTTGCATGTTACGCCTCTTTACATGACTTTGACATGCAATTGTGACCCTTGTTTGCACTTACATATGATTCAACATTCTACTACTTATATGTGTATTTGCATGCTCGGTGGAGATACTTGTTGTTATTGCCATGCTTACCATGTGCCACATGCTATTGTTGATTCTTGTATTGGGAGAGTCATGATGATCCATTGTTATTTACATAGAACTTCTTACCAATACATTGATGATATTTTTCTCATATCTTGCTTTCATGCTTGCCATATGTCATGCGCATTATTCATGCCCACTATTTGCACACATGACATGCTTGCCATGATTCCTCCTAGTACGTTGCATCTTTGCACTACTAGCTTGCTTGACTTGATCACTATGATTTCTTGCTTTGTCGCATCACCCACGTTCCATTCTTACTCGCGTTCTTGGGTTTATGACATATATGTTGATGCCTCTCACTTGATTTGTCATGATCATTGTCTTTTGTCTCCATTAGTTGCATCTCTCATATCAACTTGTATTGAGTGCCAACTTGCTATGCTTATCAATCATGGAGACTTGGACATATTACTTTGAAGCATGCTCGTTTCCTTGAGCCAATTGTATTTGGTTGTTCTCGCATCATATCCCTCCATACTATGAAATGATCCCTTGTCCTTTCTTATGATGAGCATGATGCATACACTTGTAGGGTATCTTACCACACGAATGGTAGGTTTTGCATTTCCGCTACCCTCATTTGTTATTCCAAGTGTTTCTCATGTTCTTTTGTTTTGAAGGATTCACAAGGCATTACCGCCATGAGACATATTGGTTATGTGAAGGCATACATGATGTGCAACTCCAACATCTTCGGGAACATTCATGAGGTGAACTCCTTCCCTTTGAGCCATCCTCAAGTACGCATATTGGATGGGTCACTCTTTCATTGTTGTTTCCTTCTTGTTGTCTACATGATACATCTCGCGCACGGAGGAGCGACATTGGAGATTGGCTCTATGGACCTTCACATTGAGGAGCGCTCACACTTATTGGATGCACCTTCGGAACTCCACTTATGCCATGACATCAAGCATTGGTACATCAACACTCCTTTGACACATTGCACGAACACCCACATATTTGTTGATCACGTGTTTAATTGTCACGCTCGATGGACATCTCATACTCATAACAAATTTTGCATCTTATGCATGGATACATTATGATTGCCTTTTTGCATCTTGTATCCCCATGTCATCCATGATATATGAGCTTGTGCATTTCCTTAGCAAATTTGTTGTGATATTTCTTTTTTTTTAACCTTGATATTTCTTGATGGCATCTTCATACATAATCATCACATTGCCTACCATCGATTGCATGATAACATAATCATATTGAGCATCCATTGCCATATTCATGCTATTGATAAACCGTCTCACTATGACATCATTTTGCACCGTGGTTGCATTGATCATACTCACAACACATTTGTGTGCACAATGAATGCTTTTGCTTCCATGAACGCTTTGCATATCATTCTATATCATCTTGTTAAGCTTCATGCTCTTTGTTACGAATAATCTTGTTGCACGGACTCATTCCTACATGATGGAAACTTTGTGTGCGTTAACCATTGTATTTCCGAGTGTCGCTTGTGTTTGCTCCTTTTGCATGTATACCACTCCGGAGACACCATGGAGTACTTGGATTGCGCATTGTCTTCCACTTTGTCCTACTACAAGTCCGTCCATGACAACCATTTCCATGGTGATGAGGTTTTCGATCCGAGGTCGGATCTTTCCCAAGGGAGGGGATATGATGTGGAGCATCCTACGATCATCCCCATGTACAGTATGACTAATCCCCAAGCCCCAAGTGGACATACGACGAGACCTCCAACATGTGCCACTGGACATAAGGTGAACTCTCTCCTTGTTCAACTTCCCTTGGACCCACATGAGACATGGCTACTACCTCAAACAAAGACACTTTGTGTGCCTAGGTACCAAGGAACCGACAAGGAGAAGGAATGGTGCAAGATGGACACCAAGAGCATGGACAGGGATTTTCCCAGCACAGAGATAGAGGTACTACCGGTCAACTACCTCCCAACTACCGGTCGACTGGTACAACCGCCCAACTACCGGTTAACTACCAATCAAGCTTCTGTGATTGTCCGGTGCAATGCCGGTACAGCATCGGAACAACCGCTATATCTGCTAAAACCGGTACTACCGGCCCCATGACCGGTACTACCGCCTTGCCTGCGTGAAGTTGAAGGGGTTTCACCCCATGTATCCCCCAACTTACCCCTTGGACTATATATACTTGTCCCTTAGATCCGTACTAGGGTTAGCATTGATGTAGCTCATATGTGAGATAGAGCTTTGCTCATCCATACGGATCTACTCCTTGAGAGAGACCGCGACCCATCAAGACCTCCTCACGGAGAAGAACCGGTTACCCTTTGTATCGTCCTTTGTTGATCGTGGATTTTGTATCTTCTCTCGTGTTTTGAGGATCTAGCATATGTGTGACCTAATCTCGTTGGTTTGAGTGTTTCCTCTTGTGTTTTCCCTCGTTTTTCCCTCGTGTTCTTCGTGTTCTTAGTTGGGATCCACTCCTTTCATGAAAGATCGGCCGTATAGGGTTCCACCCTACGTCACGGCAAGTCTCTTTACTCGTTCTGTAATGCATCATCCCGCAACTAACTCATTAGTCACATTGCTTGCCAGGCTTATGATGATGTGCATTACCGAGAGGGCCCAGAGATACCTCTTCGATACTTGGAGTGACAAATCCTAATCTCGATCTATGCCAACCCAACAAACACCTTTGGAGACACCTGTAGAGCATCTTTATAATCACCCAGTTACGTTGTGACGTTTGATAGCACACAAGGTGTTCCTCCGGTATTCGGGAGTTGCATAGTCTCATAGTCAAAGGAATATGTATAAGTCATGAAGAAAGCAATAGAAATAAAACTTAACGATCATTATGCTAAGCTAACGGATGGGTCTTGTCCATCACATCATTCTCCTAATCATGTGATCCCGTTCATCAAATGACAACACATGTCTATGGTCAAGAAACTTAACCATCTTTGATTAATGAGGTAATCAAGTAGAGGCATACTAGGGACACTTTGTTTTGTCTATGTATTCATACATGTATCAAATTTCCGGTTAATACAATTCTAGCATGAATAATAAACATTTATCATGATATAAGGAAATATAAATAAAAACTTTATTATTGCCTCTAGGGCATATTTCCTTCAGTACCGTGAAAGGTTGGGCCATCGAATGACTCGCCATCTAGTCGACTCTATATCAAGCAGGAGAGATCAATCCTTTCACTTTGTAAGAGACACGTTGTAGCTCCGTACCACTGCAATACAAAACAAAGCAGGAGTAGGGGATTACACCAAGAAGGTGGCCCGAACTTGGGTAGTTCTTTGTGTCCATTTGTAGTTCATCCACCATATTTGCTTATGACTTAGGTTCGTTGGACGTGTTTAGCCCCTGGCCGAACTCTCAAGGAGTTGTTGCTCATAACTCATATGTAGGTTCTTAGAAAACCGACAGGCCTGGAGCAACTTCAATAGGTTGGACTGGATCTTCTCCCCCGCGCTCAAGCGTCTCCCAACGACAAAGCACGCGTGGTTCGATGTGAAGGAGGCTGCAGCCGCCGGAGACGAAGCTGCCGGTGTTGGGGGAGGAGTATGACCTCGCCTTTGTCCTCTCCAACTCGCTGATGGAGCACCACCTCGGTGTCAAGAAGGAAGGTGATGATGATGCATAGATCTAGGTTTAATTTCATTTATGCTAGCATGAACTCTATTTACGCATGAAACTCCGGTGATGTAATATGTGGGGCAAACTGCTAGTTTGAATCATGGTGTCTGTGAGTTTGTTTACGAGATCTATTTTTTCTCGCTGTCCATAGTACAAAAAATTTCGTTTATGGACACTGTAAACGAAATTTGCAGACCGCGGTTTGCGGGATCTACTAGAAATTTGTTGGATGGCCAGGACAATTACTTTTTTGGGCTTACAGAATAAACTGCCTCCTACCACCTTATTATAAAAGTCCAACCAAAATTATCTTTATAAAAACCTACCTTCTTAATTGGTCTATACCTACTAATAAAGGGAATAGGTACTCATGGTTTGGTTTAGTCCTTTTTGTTTATTTCATTTGATTTGAGCGCACGCTAATGTTTTTCATACAATTCGATCTACACAAGCTAAGCCATCTGGGTCAGGTACTTGTACGTTGATGGGCCTTTTATGAGCTTCCATGGATACCACGAAAAATAATTGGGTCAAAATAAATCAACATTGTGAGAATTGAATAAAGGACCTCCTGTCTGGCTCTTCGATGCAACAACCAACGAGCTATGCATCTCTCATCTTTCCTAATCCCACCTTGCTCTTTTACAGAGATTCCCATCAGTAAATATATGAGCGCCCCTAAGAATCAACCAACAGACGGTTAAAACAAGGGCGATGCTAGGCACCAGCGCGCCGGCCGGAAGTTTCGGCCAGTCGCGCCCCAGCCCTTGGATGCGAGCCTGCGTGGCCATTGGATGCAACAAAAAACGATTCATCCTGGGCTTCTTCTACCTCGGGCTAGATCTGCAGCTCCCGCTCGGTGTCCTCGTCGCCGCGCCTCCAGTCCCCTCTGGTGGTCGTCCTTGTCGCCGGTCCCAACCCTCGCCGTTCGTCCTCGTTTGCTAGTCTCCATCCTCGCCGGTTGGCCATCCTAGTCGCTAGTCCCCACCCTCGTTGGCCGTCCTCGTCTTTGCCTCGAACCATGCAACAGTTGACCTGCCGTTGCAGCTCTCAACGGCCATGGGTGTAGCTCCGCCGCCGCCTCTCGTGCGTTGATGCTCGCTATAACCGCCGTCGACGGCCACCCTGTTAGTCAACGCCATTGAAAAACCGTCGCAAACCCCCTGTGTTGCAAACGCTGGAAAAAAAGCTTCAACCACTGGATGGAAAAGCTTCAACCTCTATATGGAAAAGCTTCAACCGGCACTGCGAATCAGGAGGGGATGCAACCGCTCGTGCAAGATGCTTCAACCTTAGATTGAAAAAGTTTCAACCGATGATAGAGAGAGCTTCGGTCAAGCGCCGCTCAATGATGACCCACAAGTATAAGGGATCTATCATAGTCCTTTCAATAAGTAAGAGTGTCGAACCCAACGAGGAGCAGAAGGAAATGATAAGCAGTTTTCAGTAAGGTATTCTCTGCAAGTACTGAAATAAGTAGTAACAGATAGTTTTGTGATAAGATAAATTGTAACGAGCAACAAGTAACAAAAGTAAATAAAGTGCAGCAAGGTGGCCCAATCCTTTTTGTAGCAAAGGACAAGCCTAGACAAACTCTTATATAGAGAAAAGCGCTCCCGAGGACACATGGGAATATCATCAAGCTAGTTTTCATCACGTTCATATGATTCGTGTTCGGTACTTTGATAATTTGATATGTGGGTGGACCGGTGCTTGGGTGATGTTCTTACTTGAAAAAGCATCCCACTTATGATTAACCTCTATTGCAAGCATCCGCAACTACAACAAAAGTATTAAGGTAAACCTAACCATAGCATGAAACATATGGATCCAAATCAGCCCCTTACGAAGCAATGCATAAACTAGGTTTTAAGCTTCTGCCACTCTAGCAGCCCATCATCTACTTATTACTTCCCAATGCCCTCCTCTAGGCCCAAATAATGGTGAAGTGTTATGTAGTCGACGTTCACATAACACCACTAGAGGCTAGACAACATACATCTCATCAAAATATCGAACGAATACCAAATTCACATGACTACTAATAGCAAGACTTCTCCCATGTCCTCAGGAACAAACGTAATTACTCACAAAGCATATTCATGTTCATAATCAGAGGGGTATTAATATGCATAAAGGATCTGAACATATGATCTTCCACCAAATAAACCAACTAGCATCAACTACAAGGAGTAATCAACACTACTAGCAACCTACTAGTACCAATCCCGGACTTGGAGACAAGAATTGGATACAAGAGATGAACTAGGGTTTTGAGAGGAGATGGTGCTGGTGAAGATGTTGATGGAGATTGCCCTCTCCCGATGAGAGGAGCGTTGGTGATGATGATGGCGATGATTTCCCCCTCCCGGAGGGAAGTGTTCCCGGCAGAACAGCTCTGCCGAAGCCCTAGATTGGTTCCGCCAAGATTCCGCCTCGTGGCGGCGGAGTCTCGTCCCGAAAGGTTGCTTCTGATTTTTCCCTGGACGAAAGACTTCATATAGCAGAAGATGGCCACCGGAGAGCCAACAGGGGGCCCACGAGGCAGGGGTGCGCCCTGGGGGTAGGGCGTGTCCCCCACCCTCGTGGGCAGGTGGTGGCCCCCCTGACGTATTTCTTCTGCTCAGTATCTTTTATATATTCTGAAAATAACTTCTGTGGAGTTTCAGGACTTTTGGAGTTGTGCAGAATAGGTCTCTAATATTTGCTCCTTTTCCAGCCCAGAATTCCAGCTGCCGGCATTCTCCCTCCTTATGTAAACCTTGTAAAATAAGAGAGAATAGGCATAAGTATTGTGACATAATGTGTAATAACAGCCCATAATGCAATAAATATCAATATAAAAGCATGATGCAAAATGGACGTATCAACTCCCCCAAGCTTAGACCTCGCTTGTCCTCAAGCGGAAGCCAATAACGATAAATATGTCCTCATGTTTAGAGGTAGAAGTGTCGATAAAAATAAAATACGGACATGAGGGCATCATGATTATTCTCATAACAACAACATATATGGATATTGTCATATGATTTCCTATGTTCAAGTAATAAACTATTCACAATGCAAAAGTATGAATCAGAAAATTTACTGAGAACTAACAAACTATAATCTCAGTCATTGAAGTAATTGCAATTTATCATAACATCAGAAAGAGTCTATGTCAGAGCTGTGTAGCAAGTTCACATACTCAACTATCATTTGGTCTTTCATAATTGCTAACACTCACGCAATACTTGTGGTTACGGTGTTTTAATCGGACACAGAGAAATATAGGGGCTTATAGTTTCGCCTCCCAACCTTTTACCTCAAGGGTAATGTCAACAATAATAACTCATGCTCCCCTACATCCAATTAGATATATCTATCAGAATCTTTCCAACACACTATGCTTGCCAAAGGATAAAATGTAAAAAGGAAAGGTGAAGATCACCATGACTCTTGCATAAGGTAGAAGATATTAGTAATAGATAGGCCCTTCGCAGAAGGAAGCAGAGGTTGCCATGCGCTTTCAGGGTTGGATGCACAAAATCTTAATGCGAAAGAACGTCACTTTATATTGCCCCTTGTGATATGAACCTTTATTATGCAGTCCGTCGCTTTTATTTCTTCCACATCACAAGATCGTATAAAGCTTATTTCCCCCACACCAATCAATCATACATATTTAGAGAGCAATTTTTATTGCTTGCACCGATGACAACTTACTTGAAGGATCTTACTCAATCCATAGGTAGATATGGTGGACTCTCATGGCAAAACTGGTTTAAGGGTTTTGGAAGCACAAGTAGTATCTCTACTTGGTGCTAAGAATTTGGCTAGCATGAGGGGGAAAGGCAAGATCAACATGTTGGATCATCCATGACAACATACTTTATCTCAGATATAAGAAAACATAACCCATTACGTTGTCTTCCTTGTCCAACATCAACTCTTTAGCATGTCATATTTTAATGAGTGCTCCCAATCATAAAAGATGTCCATGATAGTATATTTATATGTGAAACCTCTCTTTCTTTATTACTTCCTATTAATTGCAACAATGACCAAGCTATGCTTGTCAACTCTCAACAACTTTTAATCATCATACCCTTTCTATGTGAAGTCATTACTCTCAATAAGATCAATATGAACTCTTTGTTTCTTTTTGTTCTTTTCTTTTATTCACTCAAGATCATAGCAAGATAATCAAGGCCTTGACTCAACACTAATCTTTATTATATATAGCTCACGGACTCGATTACATAGAGGGATCATAAAGCAAAACTCAAAACTAGATCATGCCATAAACTTTATTTTACTAGATCAAGATACTACTAATAAGATCGAACTAAGAAAAACGGTAAAGATAGGAGTGTGATGGTGATACGATACCGGGGCACCTCCCCCAAGCTTGGCAGTTGCCAAGGGGAGTGCCCATACCCATGTGATTATATCTCCTTTGTTGGTGAGGAAGGTGGTGGTGATGGATAGTCGCACATCAAGCGTAAGAGGTCCTCCAGCTTGCGGGTAATGCCCTTGAGTGGAACAATATGCTCCTTCAATAAGATATTTTCACGTGTGAGATACTTGTTCTGTATATGAGCTAACTCAATCATCTTGAAAGCTTCGATCTCAGTTGGGGTAAGAAGATTATGATCAAGTTGCAGGATGTCTTCTACTGTCGGGGCTGGATCCTCCGTGGCCTTCTTGATCCCTTCATCCTTGTTGATCTCCATGGGTTCTTCCCTCTTCAGCTCTATCTTCATTAGCCAAGCATCGTTGTCACCATTGTTGGAGGAGGGGGACGACATGATGCCTGACCTTCATAACCCTGACAAAAAACAGCTCGAAACAAGAACAGAGGATAATTGCGTGACACAGGAGTCAAAACCTTCGGGAGATTATATAATGAATTTTTACCGACCAAAATATGTGTCGTGCAAGAAAACAGAGTCCGGAGAGCGCACGACGTGCCCACGAGGTAGGGAGCGCCCAGTAGGGTAGGGCGCGCCCTCCACCCTCGTGGAGGCCTCGTGTCCTTCCCGGACTGCCTCTTATTTTTCTAATTTTCTAAATATTCCAAAACGGAGAAATATTGCCATCAAAACTGTTTTGGAGTTGGTTTACTTACCGTACCACATACCTATTCCTTTTCGGAGTCTGAAACGTTCCGGAAAGTGTCCCTTATGTATTCCTCCGGGGTTACGGTTTCAATAACATTGGTTTCAACATTTATGGGATTACCTGAGATATAATGTTTGATTCTTTGACCGTTTACCACCTTCGGATTTGTGCCTTCGAAGTTGTTGATTTTTATGGCACTGGAATGATAGACTTCCTAGATAACGTAAGGGCCTTCCCATTTAGAGAGGAGTTTTCCTGCAAAAAATCTTAAACAAGAGTTGTATAGCAATACATAATCACCTACATTAAACTCACGCTTTTGTATCCTTTTGTCATGCCATCTTTTAACTTTTTCTTTAAACAACTTGGCATTTTCATAAGCTTGGGTTCTCCATTCATCAAGTGAGCTAATATCAAATAACCTCTTCTCACCGGCAAGTTTGAAATCATAATTGAGCTCTTTGATAGCCCAATATGCCTTATGTTCTAGTTCGAGAGGTAAGTGACATGCTTTTCCATAAACCATTTTATACGGAGACATACCCATAGGATTTTTATATGCAGTTCTATAGGCCCATAATGCATCATCAAGTTTCTTGGACCAGTTCTTTCTAGACCTATTGACAGTCTTTTGCAAAATTAATTTGAGTTCCCTATTACTCAATTCTACTTGACCACTAGACTGTGGGTGATAAGGAGATGCAATTCTATGGTTGACATCATACTTAGCAAGCATTTTACGGAAAGCACCATGAATAAAATGTGAACCACCATCAGTCATTAAATATCTAGGGACTCCAAACCTTGGAAAAATAACTTCTTTAAGCATTTTAATAGAAGTGTTATGATCAGCACTACTAGTTGGAATAGCTTCTACCCACTTAGTAACGTAATCAATAGCAACTAAAATATGTGTGTAACCATTAGAGGCAGGAAAATAACAAGTGAATAATTCATAGGCATTTCTTGACGTCTACTAATATTACCAATTCTTTGACATTCATCACAAGACAAGACAAACTTACGAGCATCCTTGAAGAGAGTAGGCCAATAAAAACCAGATTGCAATACCTTATGCGCAGTTCTATCTCCAGCGTGGTGTCCTCCATAAGCTTAGGAGTGACACTTGTTGTTCCTGTTCATGCTCAGGTACACAACGTCTAATAACACCATCTACTCCTTCTTTGTAAAGACGTGGGTCATCCCAGAAGTAATGCCTCAAATCATAGAAAAACTTTTTCTTTTGCTGGTATGTGAAACTAGGTGGTATAAATTTAGCAACGATGTAATTAGCATAATCAGCATACCATGGAGTACTACGAGAGGCATTTATGACATTTAATTGCTCATCTGGAAAGCTATCATCAATAGGTAGTGGGTCATCAAGAACATTTTCTAACCTAGACAAGTTGTGTGCAACGGGGTTCTCAGCTCCTTTTCTATCAACAGTGTGCAAATCAAATTCTTGTAGCAAGAGAACCCATCTAATAAGTCTAGGTTTAGCATCTTTCTTTTTCCATCAGATATTTAATAGCAGCATGATCAGTGTGAATAGTTACTTTAGAATCAACAATATAAGGTCTGACTTATCACAAGCAAATATAACTGCTAAAAATTCTTTCTCAGTAGTAGCATAATTTCTTTGAGCATTGTCTAGAGTTTTACTAGCATATTGAATAACATTTAATTTCATCAACTCTTTGCCCTAGAACAGCACCTACAACATAATCACTAGCATCACACATAATTTCAAAGGGTAAATTCCAATCAGGTGGCTGAACAATAGGTGCAGAGATCAATGCTTTCTTAAGTATTTCAAATGCTTCTACACAATCATCATCAAAGACAAATGGTATATCTTTTTGTAATAAATTAGTCAGAGGCCGAGAAATTTTGGAGAAGTCCTTAATGAACCTCCTATAAAAACCGGCGTGACCCAAGAAACTTCTTATACCTTTGATGTCCTTGGGACATGGCATCTTTTCAATAGCATCAACCTTGGCCTTATCAACTTCAATACCTCTTTCAGAAACTTTATGCCCCAAGACAATGCCTTCATTAACCATAAAGTGGCACTTTTCCCAATTCAAGACAAGATTAGTTTCTTCGCATCTCTGCAAAACTCGATCAAGGTTGCTCAAGCAATCATCAAAAGAGGATCCATAGACGGAAAAGTCGTCCATGAAAACCTCACAAATCTTTTCACAAAAGTCAGAGAATATAGCCATCATGCATCTTTGAAAGGTAGCAGGTGCATTACATAAACCAAAAGGCATACGTCTATAAGCAAAAGTACCAAAAGGGCAAGTAAAAGTAGTCTTTGATTGATCATTGGCTGACACGGGTATTTGAGAGAAATCAGAATAACCATCTAGAAAGCAAAAATGTGTATGTTTGCATAATCTTTCTAGCATTTGATCGATAAAAGGTAAGGGGTAATGATCCTTTTTAGTAGCCTTATTTAATTTGCGGAAATCAATTACCATCCTATAACCTGTAATAATTCTTTCCAGAATCAATTCATCTTTATCATTAGGAACAACAGTAATACCTCCCTTTTTAGGGACACAATGGACAGGACTTACCCATTGACTATCAGCAACGGGATAAATTATACTTGCATCAAGGAGCTTTAGTATTTCTTCTCTTACCACTTCCTTCATCTTAGGATTCAGCCGTCGTTGATGAACACAGACTGGTTTGGCACCTTCCTCCAAATTTATTTTATGTTGACATAGAGTGGGACTAATGCCCTTAAGATCATCCAGAGTATATCCAATAGCAGCACAGTGCTTCTTCAGAGTTTTCAATAATCTCTCTTCTTCATGCTCTGAAAGGTTAGCACTAATAATAACAAGATATATCTTTTTCTCATCAAGATAAGCATATTTAAGAGTATCAGGCAACGGTTTAAGCTCAAACACGGGATCACCCTTGGGTGGAGGAGGATCCCCTAGGATTTCAACAGGAAAATTGTGTTTCAGAATAGGTTCCTGTTTAAAGAATACTTCATCTATTTCCCTTCTTTCATTCATAAACATATCATTCTCATGGTCTAGCAAATATTGTTCTAAAGGATCACTAGGAGGTACGACAATAGAAGCAAGACCAATAATTTCATCCTTACTAGGCAATTCTTCTTCACGGTGTTGTCTACTAAATTTAGAGAAATTAAACTCATGAGACATATCACCCAAACCAATAGTAACAACATTCTTTTCGCAATCTATCCTAGCATTAATAGTGTTCAAGAAGGGTCTACCAAAAATAATGGGACAAAAGCTATCTTGTGGGGAACCAAGGACAAGAAAATCAGTAGGATATTTAGTTTTACCACACAAGACTTCAACATCTCTAACAATTCCCGTTGGTGAAATAGTATCTCTATTGGCAAACTTAATTGTGACATCAATATCTTCTAACTCAGCAGGTGCAATTTCATGCATAATTTCTTTGTATAAGTCAAAGGGTATTGCACTAACACTAGCACCCATATCACATAAGCCATGATAACAACGATATCCTATTTTAACAGAAATAACAGGCACGCCTACCACAGGTCTATGTTTATCTTTAGCACAAGGTTTGGCAATTCTAGCAGTTTCACCGCGGAAATAAATAACATGCCCATCGATATTATCAGCCAAGAGATCCTTAACAATAGCAACATTAGGTTCAATTTTAACTTGCTCAGGAGGTGTATAAGTTCTAATATTGCTTTTACGAACCATAGTTGAAGCTTTAGCATGATCCTTTATCCTAACAGGGAAAGGTGGTTTCTCAACATAAGAAGTAGGAACAATAGGATCATTATAAGTGATAGTCTTTTCTTCAATTTTAATAGGTGCAGCTGCTTTTACTTCTATGGAAGGATTATATTTAAACCACTTCTCCTTGGGGAGATCAACATAAGTAGCAAAAGATTCACAAAAAGAAGCTACTATCTCAGAGTCAAGTCCATATTTAGTGCTAAATTTACGGAAAACATCGGTATCCATAAAAGATTTAACACAACCAAACTTAGGTGTCATACCTGGCTACTTACCATCGGCGAGATCCCAATCTTCAGAGTTGCGTTTAATTCTATCCAATAAATTCCATTTGAATTCAATAGTCTTCGTTGTAAAAGAGCCAGCACAAGAAGTATCAAGCATGGTGCGATTGTTATCAGAAAGCCGAGCATAAAAACTTTGAAGAATTATTTCTCTTGGGAACTCATGATTGGGGCATGAATATAACATTGATTTAAGCCTCCCCCAAGCTTGAGAGATGCTTTCTCCTTCGCGAGGCCAAAAATTATATATATAATTGCGATCACGATGAACAAGATGCATAGGATAAAACTTCTGATGAAATTCCAATTTCAATCGTTTATAGTTCCACGATCCCGTATCATCACATAGCCTATACCATGTCAATGCATCTCCCTCCAAAGATAAAGGGAAGACCTTCTTTTTAACAACATCATCGGGTATACCTGCAAGCTTAAATAATCCACAAAATTCATCCACATAAATTAAGTGCTCATCAGGATGCTTTGTTCCATCTCCTACAAAAGGATTACCCAGCAGTTTTTCTAACATGCCCGAAGGAACTTCAAAGGGAAAATTTTTATTTTCAGTAGGTTCAGTAGGTTGAGGAGCAACTCTTTGCTCTATTGGTCGGTGTCGGTGTCAAAACCGGCGGATCTCGGGTAGGGGGTCCCGAACTGTGCGTCTAGGCCGGATGGTAACAGGAGACAAGGGACACGAAGTTTACCCAGGTTCGGGCCCTCTCGATGGAGGTAAAACCCTACTCCTGCTTGATTAATATTGATGATATGGGTAGTACAAGAGTAGATCTACCACGAGATCAAGGAGGCTAAACCCTAGAAGCTAGCCTATGGTATGGTTGTTGTATGATGTATATCTTCTATCGACTAGCCTGGCCTTGGTTTATATAATGCACCAAAGGCCTAGGATAACAAGAGTCCTAGCCGAATACGCCGGTGGGGAGGAGTCTTTGTCTTCATCGCCAAGTCTTGTGAAATCTTCCTTGTATGCGGCAGCTGTCCGAACTGGCCCATGAGTATACGGCCATGGGGGTCCTTGGCCCAATCTAATAGATTGGGAGACGACGTGGTGAGTACCCCCTAGTCCAGGACACCGTCAGTAGCCCCCTGAACCGGTCTTCAAGTTAGGGACACTCCTTGATTCTTCCGAACTATTCTTCATCTTCGGTCGTCGGTCTTGAAAACTGGTTCAACAAATCTTCTTTAACTTCGATCTTGAGGATCGCTGAAATGCATTCGACGAGTTTACACGTCGGGTATCCGAGGAGCCCCTTTAAGTTTCCGGCCTTTATCAATGCCTTGTTTATTTTTATGCCATACCTCGGGTTTGAAGTTGTTCCCGGGAGGCAGTGTCCTCTTGCGTCCGAGCTCCAACGCCGGACTGCATTCGAGGTATCCTTTGCAGCCGAGCACCAACGCCGGACCGCTTCCCAGCTCTAATGCCGGAATGTATCCGAGCTCCAACGCCGGACTATGTATCCGAGCTCCAACGTCGGACTGTATCCGAGGTGTCGTAAATCACCTTGGTTCAAAGAAGTTTGAAGGAGTTTAGCCGAGCTTAATGCCGGAAATGCCCTCTATGGAGCCAGCCACTAGCACCCGAGCTTTATGCCGGACTGCTTCCGAGGTGGTGCACCACCCCGAATGTGGGTCGATTTTTGTCATTATTTTTGACTGGTGCAATTTATTCTCTGCCGAGATATATAGCCAATATCCCTCAAGGTGGGTATCGGTCTAAAACCCGAGATGCACATGAAGGATGACATAAGACCGCTGATCCCAGTAGCCGCTGAGACTCAGGTCGATTTGCAAAATCGGCCTGAGGATCAAGTCCTAGCTCGGCAGAATACTTCGGGACACTAAAAGCGGCATGCTCAGTGCTCGAGACTCAGGTTGGGTGCGGCCGACCAACCTGAGGATCAAAATCTCCTCGGAAACTATATTGCACATAAAATTTTCTGCATTGGACAAGCAATGCAGTAGCCCCCAAGACACTGGTCGGGTGGCAACACCAGATCAGGGGATCGATGTGCCCCTTTAATATGTTTAAATAATAAGCCAGAAGCCCAGTAGCCCCCGAGCCTTAATGCGGGCACGGGTGGCCGAATTAAGGATCGATATCCATAGTAAAATCACAAATTGTATGTAATGACTCTATGTATCCAAGTACTTTGCGTCATTTAATGCTCGGATCCGCATTGTACAAAACTTTGTTGACCGACCATCGGCTTCCACCTCCTCGGCCAGTAGTCGAGGAGTGTTTGTCTTACCTTATAAAGCCTTTATCAGGGCAAAGATTTATGACAAACAAGGCAATCTGGTCATACGGTTTTATAAACAAAGGTACGCGGAGAGATATGTTATATTACTGTTTATTAGAAGAAATGTCTTCCAAAGAAAATAGTCCCGCTATCGGTTCCTTTCTTTGGGTTGTCATGCTAAGCATGATCATAAAACCTCATCTCCAATGTAAGAGCAAAATATCGAGGATTTAGTTTGGGAGGCTAGTTGATAGCCCCCGGTAGTGTTCGGCGAAGTCGAGGTCAAGCCGTAAACACTTCGGCCAATGTTATGAACGGCCTGTTATTTAACATAGTCATCGGATCGCTGACCAGTTTACGCTTATTGTGACAGTCAGTTTTCGGCTTTCTCCACTGAGGTGCTTAACCATGTGAGCTGGAAGCACAATCGCAGTGGTTCTCCCTTTGCACGCCTAGCTGAACAAAACGGAACGTAGGAAGCAAGTGTAGGAGCCGGGCAACCCAACTATTGACCGAAGACACAATTCGAAACCGATGCATATATAGCAATATCTGAGAATGTTTTTGCCGAATCCCTAAAAGGTGTCCAGCATTGCACTGCGAGACTAATGCTGGAAAAGCACAAATAGTTTAAAAGTGCCAAAAAGCTTGGAAAACCAAGAAACATCAGTAAAAACATGACGTCCGAACAATATCAAGTGTTCGGTGCCATTCCGAAGATTGGTCTTAGAAAAAAAGAAGTGCTTCTATCGTGCTTTAACATGATACATCCTATCTCAAGACTTTGAGCGGGTCAGCCTACGGCTTCAACCTCCTATCCCGAGGGCGGAGTACTTCTCATCAGGCCAGTTTAGCAAACTAAACTCTAGCGGCTTTAAGAGAGAAATTAGGCTCCCCGGCTAGTGACCGCACACTCGTGTCGAAAAAAGGAGTGATAAATAATAATAATAAAACTTTGCAACGACTAAGAAGAAGAAAACTTATTATAAAACGGCTCAAATAAACTTAAGAGCCCCCAAGTGACTTGGGTAGGAGAATGATTGCATGTACCGAAGTACTTATATCATATCTATGTTCAACCGAACTTTAAACGCGTCTTAACCGACCGTCGGCTTCTCCCTCTTTGTTCAAGGACCGAAAAGTGTTATGTACTCCATCGGTCGAGAATATCGACGGTGTTTCCAATAACCAGGCAATCAGGCCATAAGGCTGTAACAGACAAAGCGTGCTCAGGGAACTTATGCTATATTACTGCGAAGTGTAAGAAGCATCTTCGAAGAAAATAGTACCCCCACCGATACCTTTCTTCGGTGCTCATTGTTATTATGAGACTTGTGCAATAGATTTTTTGTACTCATGAGTTCCGTTGTGTGCCGACCATCATTGAAAACTATAAGAGCGCTAGCTTTCGGCTTCACCCAGTCTGAGGTCCGGCTCGGGCGACCCGATCGTGACAATCGCAGACGTGCTCCCTTTACTCCCTAGCCGAACAATCGGGAACGTAGGGGTAAACACAGGAGCGAGGCAACCCAGCTTGCAAATCGCTTAAGTCAATATGGTGCATATTGTGGCATAATACATGAACAAGGAATGAAGCCGTACAAGTATAATCATATGCAACAGGAAAAGCTTCATAAAGGAAGCCCCCAAGTAAACGGGGTATTTGAATTTATGCGTCACAAACAAAGTTTGGACAAGGAGAAAAAAAATTACAAGCAACTTTTTTCCAAAAAAGTATAACGCTTGGTTGAACCAAACACAAGTTAGAAATTAAAGCTTTGAGCATGAAAGCGACTTAGCTGGTTAATATGTTCGCAGTCCGAGCTTGATGCGGGACAAGGTTCTATCCCCCAAGCCGGTCCCGAGGTGGCGTAGCGGAGAGCTCGACACGCCGAAGTGGTGACATAGCACGGTCGATGCAGACCGGCAGAGTGACGCCGAAGTCCCCGGATCATTTTCCTATGCACAAAAATAGTGCAAACGGGAGATAATAGTAATAATGATAATTAAAAAAATCGTTGCATAATGAATAATTTATGCAAAGTGAGTAATAAAAGAAATATGGTCTGGCGCCGAAGTCAATGTCGATACAGGGCGTCGGCGTGATGCGGTAAAGGCGTGGCAAAGCCTGAATTCGCAGCTCGGTCCGAGCTCCGGATGCGGCGTTCGCCGGACTATGTACGGAAACTGACCGAACCACCATGCGACTGTCGTGAATGCGACCACCAATTGATAGACCTGTGTACATATGATGGACAAAGCAGAGTAATAATTCCTTGGGAAAAATGAACCCAAACAAGCAAAAAACATTAGGGATTGATAGCACCTGGTTTATTTGTTGTAGCAATCCGAAGGAAGGTGATTCCCAAAATTGGGACTTGCTCTGCACACCCATTGCTTGATGGGCGATAAAACAACGACATGGCAATGCTGATAAAGGTTGGCTCGCCGAGGCAAAGCCATCGGCCTAGCTAACGTGACGGAGCTGGTCGGCTAGTGACGCTGAAGTGTCCGGAGTAGGTTGATGAAGAGATGGCAAAGCCCCCGGTCCAGCCGAGATGTCGAAGACCCGATGTCAGCCGATGAGTCAAAGTAGGTCGGCGTGATGGACACTAGCTTGAAGAAGCGATAGTGCGGCCCTGTCGATGCAGGTCGTGACGTGGTCGATGTCGGCTTGATGAAGCAACCGTGCGGCGATGCCGGTATGCCCGCTCCGTGTAATCCGTGGGGCGGCAATGTTGGTGATGTTTTATCCTTCGCGATGTCGGACTCTTGTTCGGCTTGCCGATATGATGATCCGAAGAAGTTGAGTTCGGCTCAACAAAGTGACGCCGTGTCTTAGCGCAGGCCGGCAGCCGTGGAGTAATATTGACGGACTGGTTTGACGCCAGCATGATGTTGAAGATCGTGTTCAAAAGATCTTAAAGTTAGTGGGATGTGTTCGGGAACAAAACACAATACCCCATACAAAACTTCCTTCAAAAGGGATGTCCGAAATCCCGTTCATAGAAAAGATGAACTCGGATCGGATTCGTTTTCGCGCAAAAAACAGATCCGAAAAGTGATGCACTAATCGGAAGGTTCCCGGAGTTTGGACGGTCGGATCGAGCTGAAATTTTGAGAGGTGGTAGATACAGGAATTCCGCAGCCGATCAACGTTTGGATCTTCCAAAGGACGTTCGAGCTAGAAGCTGGACACCACGCCCTAAAACACATCCAAATTCCCGTCCAGATTTGACAGGGCTCCGATATATCGTGGATTGCCAGAGATTCCTCCATCGGAACTCGACGAAATTTTCCAGGGTTGTTGTAGACTCAGTTCCGCACAATTCCACCAAAGCGATCGTCAAAGCGATACTCAAGGAGGTGGTGGCAGCAGATACGAGTTTGCTGTCCAGAAAAACAACACGGTCGCTTGAGGGCAATGTTGACGTTGAGCCCCCGAGCTCCATGGATGATTCCTCCGTTATCTTGATAGAGATTGGAGTTGATGTTTGATGAAGGCCCTCGTCCGAACATGGTGATCCGAACACTGGGCGCAATTCTTGGTCGAACCAAGGTGACCAGTCGAGCTGATGACGAAGATGACGAAGTCGCAGTTGATCTGCAGGCGAGCCATCGATCATTTTGTCGATCACACATCGGAACTCTCAATGAAAGCACCAATGTCGGTGTCAAAACCGGCGGATCTTGGGTAGGGGGTCCCGAACTGTGCGTTTAGGCCGGATGGTAACAGGAGACAAGGGACACGAAGTTTACCCAGGTCCGGGCCCTCTCGATGGAGGTAAAACCCTACTCCTGCTTGATTAATATTGATGATATGGGTAGTACAAGAGTAGATCTACCACGAGATCAAGGAGGCTAAACCCTAGAAGCTAGCCTATGGTATGATTGTTGTATGATGTATATCTTCTATTGACTAGCCTGGCCTCGGTTTATATAATGCACCAGAGGCCTAGGATAACAAGAGTCCTAGACGAATACGCCGGTGGGGAGGAGTCTTTGTCTTGATCGCCAAGTCTTGTGGAATCTTCCTTGTATGCGGCAACTGTCCGAACTGGCCCATGAGTATACGACCATGGGGGTCCTCGGCCCAATCTAGTAGATTGGGAGACGACGTGGTGAGTACCCCTAGTCCAGGACACCGTCAGTCGGGGTGAAGATACCCCGAACAAGCCCCTCAGAGGATTACTTTCCATAGTAACAAGTGACAGTAAATTTTAGCACACTATATAGATTTTTCCTTACCAAATTCCACCTACCAAAGGCGCTTCACTCCCCAGCAATGGCGCCAGAAAAGAGTCTCAATGACCCACAAGTATAGAGGATCTATCATAGTCCTTTCGATAAGTAAGAGTGTCGAACCCAACGAGGAGCAGAAGGAAATGATAAGCAGTTTTCAGCAAGGTATTCTCTGCAAGTACTGAAATAAGTAGTAAGAGATAGTTTTGTGATAAGATAAATTGTAACGAGCAACAAGTAACAAAAGTAAATAAAGTGCAGCAAGGTGGCCCAATCCTTTTTGTAGCAAAGGACAAGCCTGGACAAACTCTTATATAGAGAAAAGCGCTCCCGAGGACACATGGGAATATCATCAAGCTAGTTTTCATCACGTTCATATGATTCGCGTTCGGTACTTTGATAATTTGATATGTGGGTGGACCGGTGCTTGGGTGTTGTTCTTACTTGAACAAGCATCCTACTTATGATTAACCTCTATTGCAAGCATCCGCAACTACAACAAAAGTATTAAGGTAAACCTAACCATGGCATGAAACATATGGATCCAAATCAGCCCCATACGAAGCAACACATAAACTAGGGTTTAAGCTTCTGTCACTCTAGCAACCCATCATCTACTTATTACTTCCCAATGCCCTCCTCTAGGCCCAAATAATGGTGAAGTGTTATGTAGTCGACGTTCACATAACACCACTAGAGGCTAGACAACATACATCTCATCAAAATATCGAACGAATACCGAATTCACATGACTACTAATAGCAAGACTTCTCCCATGTCCTCAGGAACAAACGTAATTACTCACAAAGCATATTCATGTTCATAATCAGAGGGGTATTAATATGCATAAAGGATCTGAACATATGATCTTCCACCAAATAAACCAACTAGCATCAACTACAAGGAGTAATCAACTCTATTAGCAACCTACTAGTACCAATCCCGGACTTGGAGACAAGAATTGGATACAAGAGATGAACTAGGGTTTTGAGAGGAGATGGTGCTGGTGAATATGTTGATGGAGATTGCCTTCTCCCGATGAGAGGAGCGTTGGTGATGACGATGGCGATGATTTCCCCCTCTCGGAGGGAAGTGTCCCCGGCAGAACAGCTCTGCCGAAGCCCTAGATTGGTTCCGCCAAGGTTCCGCCTCATGGCGGCGGAGTCTTGTCCCGAAAGGTTGCTTCTGATTTTTTCCTAGACGAAAGACTTCATATATCAGAAGATGGCCACGAGAGAGCCAACAGGGGGCCCACGAGGCAGGGGGCGCGCCTTTGGGGGTAGGGCGCGCCCCCCACCCTCGTGGGCAGGTGGTGGCCCCCCTAACGTATTTCTTCCGCTCAGTATTTTTTATATATTCTGAAAATAACTTCCGTGGAGTTTCAGGACTTTTGGAGTTGTGCAGAATAGGTCTCTAATATTTGCTCCTTTTCCAGCCCAGAATTCCAGCTGCCGGCATTCTCCCTCCTTATGTAAACCTTATAAAATAAGAGAGAATAGGCATAAGTATTGTGACATAATGTGTAATAGCAGCCCATAATGCAATAAATATCGATATAAAAGCGTGATGCAAAATGGACGTATCACTCAAGAACGAAAAATGTTTCAAATCGTTTACAGAAAAGTTTCGATCATGGATGGAAAAAGCTTCAACCATTGGAAAAAAAAGCTCCAACCAGACACTGCAAACCAAAGAAAAGTTGCCAACGTTGACAGAAAAATCTTCGACTATATATGGGAAAAGCTTCAAATGGCTATCGGTGATAGAAAAGTTGCGGTTGCGTTCCGTGGTCACCTCGGACATCGCCGTCGCGCACCCCGGCTGCCGTGGGGTTGCAGCACATGGACATCATCGTGGTAGCACCCCGTCGTCCTCGGTTGCAGCATCTCCCCCCGGTCGCCGGTGAGATGGGATGGTCACCCACAGAGTTGTGATGGTCGCCGCGAGCTTGAGACCATGGTCGAGCGGGAGGGGAGGCGTGATGCTGCGACCCCGGGGGGGTGTTGGTGTCAAAACCGGCGGATCTCGGGTAGGGGGTCTCGAACTGTGCGTCTAAGGTTGATGGTAACGGGAGACCCGAGACACGATGTTTACCCAGGTTCGGGCCCTCTTGATGGAGGTAATACCCTACTTCATGCTTGATTGATCTTGATGAATATGAGGATTACAAGAGTTGATCTATCACGAGATCGTAATGGCTAAACCCTGGATGTCTAGCCTATATGATTGTGATTCTGCTCTACGGACTAAACCCTTCGGTTTATATAGACACCGGAGGGGCCTAGGGTTGTACAGAGTCGGTTTATAGAGGAAGGAATCTTCATATCTGAATGCCAAGCTTGCCACCCACACAAAGGAGAGTCCCATCCGGACATGGGAGGAAGTCTTCTATCTTGTATTCATGGCCCATCAGTCCGGCCCACGTCACATAGGCCGGGCGCCCGAGGACCCCTTAATCCAGGACTCCCTCAGTAGCCCCCGAACCAGACTTCAATGATGATGTGTCCGGCGTGCTGATAGTCTTCAGCATTGCAAGGCAGGTTCTTCCTCCGAATACTTCAAAGCATCTGATCCGAAGAGTTATACTCGGCTTTCCATTTAATGTCGTACCCATTGGCTTGTGCGCCTCCATTGCTTCGGCTTCCACATGTCAAGCGAACACGAAAGGTCAGAGTATTTTTGCACATAACACCCTGGTCATGTAAGAAAGGCGTATATTTAAGTGGATTGGATCTCAGATGCCATCTCACACGAGGTGGGAAATCCTTAGAGCTTGCTAGGAGAAACCATTCCAGCACGGCTAGCGTTCCCAGTTCTTCCTCCCGCCCCCATGGTTCCGAAAAAGGCGATTGGGATAAATGTTCAGTATCCCATGACCAGGGTATAACTCTGAGTAAGCTTCAAAAGCAGGGATTCCTCCCCCCGCGGATCTAGTCCCCATCCGGGCAGGATTAACCTCTTTTACAGGCGAAGCCCTGGGGGAAAATTTCCCTAATCCAACCAGGGGGAGCGACTGTGCTTCATATCCTTCTTAATAAGAGGCGTAAGGTTTCCAATCCACCCCTTCCCTCGAGGTCTACTAGAGTACTACGGCCTCCAACTGCACAACCTCACTCCAGCCTCCATCCTGCATATCGCGGGTTTTGTTGCTCTTTGCAAGCTATTCCTGGGCTGCGAGGCCCACTTTGATTTATGGAGGAAACTTTTCTGCCTCGTCCCTCGTACCCAAAAGGGATCCGTATTCGAGGTGGGCGGCACCGAGATATGGCGCATAGCCGGGACCAGATACTTGTCCGGCACGCTGAAGAAGGTATCCGAAGAGTGGCCCTCGGAGTGGTTTTATATTGAAGATGTCGCTCTCCCCGACCCAGTCCGAATGGGCCTTCCCGAATTTTCCAGCGCTCCCTTGAGGGAACGCCATAGCTGGCGTCCTTGGAGCCTCGAGGTGGAAGACAACACAGAAATCCAATAATTAATGGGCAAGATAAGGACACTTGCCCAGTCCGGATTATCAATAATCGAGGTAATGGCAACTTCCATAGCGTGAGGTGTTCAGCCATTCCAATTCAGGGGGGCTCCCTATGTGGCACTACAATGGGGAAGATGACGCCTCACGCTGCGGACGAAAGGGTCCGGATTCCCTCACTGCCGTGGCTGCAATATTGGTCGATCTGTATAAAGGGGAGAAAGAGGAGTTCACTCGTCTTACGCGCCGAGAGGGATTTTCCATGTACAATCCTCCTAGCTAGGTGAGTTTTAATCCCACCACTTTATTTAATCCTCTCCCCAAGTCATGTTTAACCGACATTAACCGGTCCGTCAAATAGGAATGGTGGAGGGTCGCCGCGGGGATCCATAGCCCCGCTCCACAGCCGGAGGACCATAACCGGGACCTCGATCCTGGATTCAAAGAAGATCCGGACATATTCGTAGAGCTCAGGGAGGGAGTCTTCTACCAGGCGAGCTATGATGGCACAAAAGTGGCCATCACGGCCGATTATCCCGGCCTCCTTCCTGCCTCATATGTAAGTAACCAGGAGACATTTCCTCCGAAGGAGCTTCCTCACTATGCCTCACCCGCCACACTATCTTGTGCTCCAAAGGGGAGGCGCTCGATGTGTCATATTGCACCAGAGGCACGTCAGAAGAGAGCGGCGCCTGCGCCAGGCAGGTCTTCAAAGAGAAAGGCAAATGACAACACGGCCGAACCTTCCTCAAAGAGGTATGGCTTTAAATATGCCCTAGGTCAGTCACATCGAACCATGACATTATCCGTTGTATTTTATTAGGAAGAGCATTCGCCAGACCGTGCCCGAGGAGCCTGTCGGTCGTGCCCCCCCAATCAAGTTCCAGACCCTGCTTCTAGGGCGAGGGCAAACTCGGGAGTAACACTGGATTGTCCTCCTTAGGAGGATTCGGATAATGTATCCATCACGAATTCTGAAGTAGAGAGTGCCATGAATCATCGGCGCCGGAGGGCCGCTCTTTGCGACCCCGGCTTTGCTAAAGAGGCGTTCGACGCCTTCAGCTTGGCTGATGCGTACATCCGAGCTGCTCAGGATGGGCATACCGGAGCCACTGACCAGTATTTGAAAGATATGCGGGTAAGTACACATTGTACAAATATGGTAATCATGTACCAGTAGCCCCCGAGAATTGAAACAGTTGAAACAACTGATTTAAGGATCATTGTATAATCAGGTACTCATAGAGAATAACAACATGTTGTCTCATGAGCTGCAAAAGTGCCGGACTCAGCTAGCTGTTGTTACCGCCGAACTGGAGAAGTCCAAGGAGGCACCGCCTGGTAATGTTCGCCTCCATCCAGAAAAAGTACAATCATGTACCAGTAATGTTAATTGTTGTGTTTCCGATGACAGGATCAATAGATCAAATGAAAGAGGAACTGAAAGTCGCGCAGGCGGGTAAACAACAGGCCGAAAGGCAACTGGCCGCAAGCGAACGTGTGCTGACACATGTCAGGGATTATAAGAACAAGCTGCAGGATTCCAACACCCTACTAGGCGAAGAGCTAAAAGATGTACGAGGCCAGCTAGCTGACGCCGTAAAAGAAAATAGGAGGCTACGAGGCGGCATATTCAGTATGCTTTTAAACTTACCTCCGTGTAATTCAGCGAAAAAATGAGCTAGCAGATTTATGTCTGCAGGTATGCTGACTGGGCGTCCCGAAGAGGAAATGTCCGGATCTCAAGGCGATCTACTGCAAGAGCTGTCCCAAGTGCACGAGCGAGCTCAGCAAGCAATGCAGAGCATTGCCAAGGCTTTGTGGCCATCCGCCTCCCCTCCAGGAAGTATGGAGGAGATTGTGAAGCTATTCCAAGGAGCTTGGCGGCGCTTTCTATTATGGAAGATATCGGTCTGCCGAGAAGGTGCGTGAGAGGCCTGGGCCATGGTAAAAACACGATACACCAAGCTTGATCTGAATCATATGGCCCAGGTCGGACCTCTGGGGTCAGATGGACAAGAAATTCCAGTTAGTTTTGTATATGACCAAGTAAAGATAGCCGCCAAGTTTTCCCAACAGGATTGTAAGCTAGATAGCCTGTTAGACGACATAGAGGAAGAAGTTTTTTAGTCCAAGTGACAATGTACTTCAATTGACAAATTTGTCCCTAGCTAGATTGTAAAACAATTGTCATGGTAGACCTTTTCGCTTCGACCTCTGGACCCGAAGGTGCGGAGTGTTTCCGAATACCGGATCGGCAATATAGATCGGGGGTATGTGTGGAAACCAGGTGTAGGGGTCATAGTTGCTTGAACAGACAAGTTGTATCCGGCTAGCTATGTTATATTACTTGTTGATTGTCAGAAACATCTTCCAGGGAGAATAGTTCTATTAAGGGTTCCTTTCCTTGGGTGAACATGCGTTAGTATGCATGCCCGAACTATGATTGAAAAATCGCAGTATACATAACATCTGGGGGTTCACAGTGTAATTAGGGTATAACGTCTTTAGTCCGCCGACCGAATATTCCCTTAAGAATGCTAGCTTTCGGCTTCACCCAGTCTGAGGTACAAGTCCGGATGACCCGACTGTAACAATCGCAGAGGTGCTCCCTTTATGCCCTAGCCGAACAAACGGGAACGTAGGGAATAAGCACAGGAGCCAGGCAACCCAGCTTGGCAAAAACTTAAGTCATAACGGTGCTTATAATGGTGAATAAAAGGTACATATGAGGAAAGAACACATATGCGGTGAGCTTGATGCTCGGAAAATAATAATAAGCTTCTGTAAAAGAAGCCCCCAGGTATTATGAGCGTATACATTTAAGGATGTGTATGTCATAGGTGTGCGGTTTGGCCGCACAAGAGCTATAGAGCTAGAGAAAAAATTAAAGAGAGAAAAAATGGAAACAAAGGGAGAAGAAGACGAACAAATAGTACTGCTCCAGGCATAGAATCTTCGGAGTCTGGCGGCATTCCACGGGTTCGGCTCTAAGCGATTGCCCGATGCATCACGCAGGCGGTACGCTCCTCCAGTGAGAACTTCATCTCTGATGAAGGGGCCCTCCCACTTGGGCTTGAGTTTGTCCTTTTTCTTTTCTAGCAAGGGTAGAGCAAGTTCACCAACATTATAAGTCTTGGCCCGCACTTCTCTGCTTTGGTATTTGCGAGCCTGTTGTTGATAGAATGCAGAACGGGCTTTTGCAATGTCGCGCTCCTCCTCCAGGGCATCTAGACTGTCCTGACGATCAAGCTCGGCCTATCTCTCTTCATACATGCGCACTCGAGGTGAGTCATGAATGATGTTGCAGGGCAAAACGGCCTCTGCGCCGTACACCATGAAGAATGGTGTGTATCCGGTAGTGCGATTGGGCATGGTCCGCAACCCCCAGAGTACGGAGTCGAGCTCCTCAACCCAGTGCTTGTCTGATTCTTTCAAAGACCACACTAGTCTAGGCTTAATGCCGCTCATGATAAGACCATTAGCTCGTTCGACTTGACCGTTTGTTTGTGGGTGATAGACGGAGGCGTAATCGAGCTTAATGCCCAGGTTAGCACACCGGGTTTTCACTTCATCGATTGTAAAATTGGAGCCGTTATCGGCGATGATGCTGTGTGGGACACCATAATGCTGATATCTTTGACGTCAAAGTCTCCATTTATTTGGGATATTGTGAGATTTGAATCCCCGCGCACCTCCAGGCGTTGTATGCCCATGGAGGCAGCCATCCTAAGACCGTGCAATAAGGCCTCGTATTCGATTGCATTGTTGGAGTCTGTGTATAATATTTGGAGTACATGCTGGATTGTGTCTCCAGTGGGCGACGTTAAGACAACGCCCGCTCCTAAGCCGGCCAGCATTTTAGAGCCATCGAAGTGCATCACCCAGTTGGAATATGTACCGTACTCTTTAGGGAGTTCGGCCTCTGTCCATTCGGCGACGAAGTCGGCCAATACTTGGGATTTAATGGCTCGGCATGGTTTGTATGTATGTCTAATGGCAGAAGCTCAATGGCCCACTTGGCAACCGGGCCCGTTTCGTCGCGGTTGTTTATTATGTCATTGAGTGGTACTTCGGAAGCCACCGTGATCGAGCACTCTTGGAAGTAGTTTCGTAGCTTCCGGGATGCCATGAAGACCGCATATGCTATCTTTTGGTAATGAGGGTACCGGGATTTGCATGGTGTGAGGACAGTGGATACGTAGTATACCGGTTTCCGAAGTGGGAATTTGTGTCCGTCCTCCTCTCACTCAACGACGAGCACCGCGCTCACCACCTGGTGTGTTGCAGAGATGTATAATAACATCGGTTCGCCGACGTTTGGCGCTACCAGGATTGGGTTTCTCGCTAAAAGAGCCTTTATTTCTTTCAGTTCGGCCGGTGCCACATCCGTCCACTCGAAGTGGTCGGTGCGTCGGAGAAGGCGATAAAGTGGCAATGCTTTTTCTCCTAGTCTGGAGATAAAGCGGCTTAAAGCTGCCACGCATCCGGCTAGTTTTTGGACCTGTTTAAGGTCTATTGGTGTAGCCAATTGTGACAAAGCTCGGATTTTGGCTGGATTTGCCTCAATTCCTCTATTGGAAACGATGAAGCCTAGCAGTTTTCCAGCGGGAACGCCGAAAACACACTTTTCCGGATTGAGCTTGATGTCATATGTATGGAGGTTGTCGAATGTGAGACGCAGGTCGTCTATTAATGACTCGACGTGCCTAGTCTTGATGACGACGTCATCCACATATGCTTCAACTATCTTGCCAATTTGTTTCTCCAGGCATGTTTGAATCATGCGTTGGTAGGTGGCGCCGATGTTTTTAAGCCCAAAGGGCATAGTGTTGAAGTAGAAAGGCCTGTATGGGGTAATGAATGTCGTTGCGGCTTGATCGGACTCCTTCATTTGATGGTATCCGGAGTATGCGTCGAGGAAACACAATGAGTCGTGTCCTGCAGTAGCATCAATAATCTGATCGATGCGGGGGAGGGGGAAGGGATCCTTAGGGCAGGTCTTGTTGAGGTCTTTGAAATCGACGCACATGCGCCATGATTTATCCTTCTTTGGCACCATCACCAGGTTTGTTAGCCAGTCCAAGTGTTTTATTTCTCTGATGAATCCGGCCTCGATTAACTTGGCTAGCTCCTCCCGCATAGCTTGTCGTTTGGGTTCGGAAAAGCGCCGCAGTGTTTGCTTGACCGACTTATATCCCTTCAATATATTGAGGCTATGTTCGGCCAACCTACATGGGATTCCTGGCATATCAGAATGGTGCCAGACGAATATGTCGCAGTTCTCGCGCAGGAACGCTCGTAGTGCGGCGTCAACCGTTGGGTCCAGCTGCGCCCCGATGGAAGCTGTCTTCTTGGGGTCCGCCGGGTGGAGTTGAAATTTGACTATTTCGTCTGCTGGTTTGAAGGAGGTGGATTTGGGTCGCTTATCATGGACTACGTCGTCCCTATCCACCATGGAGCGTAGTGCGGTTAACTCTTCGGTCGTGAGGGCCTCGAACAGTGCCTCGAGGGCCAGGGTTGCGGTTTTGTTTTTGGCGCGGAGTGCTATGTCCGGATCACTGGCGAAAGTGATAATACCGTTGGGCCCGAGCATCTTGAGCTTCATGTACCCGTAATGAGGTATAGCTTGAACGCGTGTGAATGCATCTCGCCCCAATAGGGCGTGATATCCACTGTTGAAAGGGGTCACTTGGAAGGTTATCTCTTCAGACCGATAGTTCTCCGGCGTGCCGAATACCACATCAAGTGTAATTTTCCCCGCGCATCGTGCCTCCCGGCTGGGAATGATTCCTCGGAAGGTCGTATTACTTTGCTCGATGCGGCTCCTGTCTATTTCCATTTTATTGAGTGTGTCCTCGTAGATAAGGTTTAGTCCGTTGCCGCCGTGCATGAGCACTTTAGTGAGACGAAAGCCATCCACAATTGGATTGAGGACCAAGGCATCTGGTGCCCAGACTGACCAGAATTTTGGTTTGTCACTGGCATTGAAAGTTATGGCCATGTCGTTCCAGGGGTTTATTGCTGCGACTTGGTAGACTTTGGCGAGGTCGCGGAGTGCCCTCTTGTGCCGATTATTTGAAGCGAAAGTCTCGAAGACTGTCAATACTCTGAGGTCGTCGTCTTTCGGGGGGCGTTGCTCTGAAGTGTTTTTGGTGAGGATATCCTCGCCGCTCTTGGCCACTTGCCGGAGTATCCAACATGCTCTAAGGTTGTGGGTTGGTACGGTATCCGGTGTCGTGTGTATTTTGCATGGCCTATCGAGCCATCCCTCCAGAACGGTTCCGCGTCCTGTAATGGGCTTAGTTTTATTCACTATGGGGTCAGGTACCCCGCGAGGGTGCATCCTTTTTGCTCGCTAGAGGGGTTGAGTGGAGACCGGTGGTTTACAGCGAGTTGTTTGAGTTTTCCAGGCGCTTTCCGTTGCGCAGTACTTCTGTACTATGGTTGCCAAGTCAGTGAAGTGTAATACGCGATGGCGGTTGTTGGCGTTGAGGATTCCTTCGCCCGTGCAATTATTGCAGAATACTGAAATCGCGTCCTCGTCGCGGCAATCTTTAATCTTGTCTTTGACAAGGAGGAATCTGGCCCAAAAGTGATGGACTGTTTCGTGAGACTGCTGTCGTACGTACATGAGGTCGCATATATCCGGAGGACTTGGCGGATATTGCTTGTGGTGGGTGGGTGGCTTTAAATCCGAACCCTGGCCCAATTTGGAGTCCGGAGTTTGAAAAACTTCTGAGCTTATTAGTTCGGGCTCCGGGGTGTTAAATGATTTTCCAGGCCCGACGCCCGATTCTAGGTTTGGAGGACCGGGAGTGTCGTCCCGCAGACAGGTATCCGACTCTTCGAGCTCGGAAATCCGAACATAACTCGTCTTCAACATAGGGGAAGAGTTGTTGTTTTGCTCCTCTACGATCGCTATCTGATGGGTGATCGGCGGAGATTTAATTTCTCGCTGACCGGGTTTAAGCCCAATCTGATCATAGTCTGTAGCGACCCCCATGGCGGCGATGCGATCTAGGAGTTCGTTTAAAGACGACAACTCCGCCGGATCCATCCATTTGGAGTATTCGGAGTCAACACGGAGACGATTTTCGATGACCTGAGAAGTCATCATCGGCTTGACAGCCGAACAGGCGGTCATGGTAAAGCCGCCCAGCTGGAGGGTTTGGCCTGAGGCCAGGGCTCTTCCACAGGTGATACTGTCCTTAATAACAAGGCGAGCCATCAATCCTGTCTTCGACGTCACAACGGAACTCTCAATGAAAGCACCAATGTCGGTGTCAAAACCGGCGGATCTCGGGTAGGGGGCCTCGAACTATGCGTCCATGGTCGATGGTAACAGGAGACGGGGGACATGATGTTTACCCAGGTGTGACGCCCCCGATTCAATCGTACACTAATCATGCACGCAAATGTGTACGATCAAGATCAGGGACTCACGGGAAGATATCACAACACAACTCTAAAACATAAATAAGTCATACACGCATCATAATACAAGCCAGGGGCCTCGAGGGCTCGAATACAAGTGCTCGATCATAGACGAGTCAGCGGAAGCAACAATATCTGAGAACAGGCATAAGTTAAACAAGTTGCCATAAGATGGCTAGCACAAACTGGGATACAGATCGAACGAGGCGCAGGCCTCCTGCCTGGGATCCTCTTAACTACTCCTGGTCGTCGTCAGCGGGCTGCACATAGTAGTAGGCACCTCCAGAGTAGTAGTCGTCGTCGACGACGGTGGCGTCTGGATCCTGGGCTCCATCGTCTGGTTGCGGCAACCGGGTAGAAGGGAAAGGGGGAAAAGGGGGAGAAAAGCAACCGTGAGTACTCATCCAAAGTACTCGCAAGCCAGGAGCTACACTACATATGCATGGGTATATGTGTAAAGGGCCATATCAGTGGACTGAACTGCAGAATGCCAGAATAAGAGGGGGATATCTAGTCTTATTGAAGACTACGCTTCTGGTCGCCTCCGTCTTGCAGCATATAGAAGAGAGTAGACTGAAGTCCTCCAAGTAGCATCGCATAGCATAATCCTACCCGGCGATCCCCTCCTCGTAGCCCTGTTAGAGAGCGATCACCGGGTTGTATCTGGCACTTGGAAGGGTGTGTTTTATTAATGTATCCGGTTCTGGTTGTCATAAGGTCAAGGTACAACTCCAAGCCGTCCTGTTACCGAAGATCACGGCTATTCGAATAGATTAACTTCCCTGCAGGGGTGCACCACATAACCCAACACGCTTGATCCCATTTGGCCGGACACACTTTCCTGGGTCATGCCCGGCCTCGGAGGATCAACACGTCGCAGCCCCACCTAGGCACAACAGAGCGGTCAGCACGCCGGTCTAAACCTAAGCGCGCAGGGGTCTGGGCCCATCGCCCTGAGCACACCTGCACGTTGCGAACGCGGCCGGAAGCAGACCTAGCCTAGTGGCGTTCCAGTCCAATCCGGCGCGCGCCACTCAGTCGTTGACGTCAAGAAGTGCTTCGGCTAATACCACGACACCGAGTGCCCATATCTTTCCCGCGTAGTTGGTTAGTGCGTATAGGCCAGTAGCCAGACTCAAATCAAATACCCAGATCTCGTTAAGCGTGTTAAGTATCCGCGAACGCCGACAGGGCCAGGCTCACCTCTCACCCAGGTAGCCCCGAACTGCCCTGCCGCTCCGCCACAAAGACCCACACAGAGGGCCGTCGGGACAAAGGTCCTTTCAGCCCCCAATCCGTGAATCACTCGCGGGTACTCCTCGAGCCAACCCGACTTTGGTCACCACATGTATCATGTTTAATGTATAGTATATACCCGTGATCAACTCTCAAGTGATCACGGCCCGATATATAGCACAGCAGACGGACAAGAATGTAGGGCCACTGATGGAAACTAGCATCCTATACTAAGCATGTAGGATTGCAGGTAAAGGTAACAACAGTAGTAGCAAGGACAGGCTATGCATCAGAATAGGATTAACCAAAAGCAGTAACATGCTACACTACTCTAATGCAAGCAGTATAGAGGAGAGTAGGCGATATCTGGTGATCAAGGGGGGGGGCTTGCCTGGTTGCTCTGGCAAGAGAGAGGGGTCGTCAACTCCGTAGTCGTACTGGGTAGCAGCAGCATCGGTCTCGGTGTCTAGCGAGAGAAGAGGGGGAAGAAACAATAAATATTTAAGCAAACAGATGCATAGTGATGCATGACATGACAAGTAACGGCGTTAGAGGTGCCCTAACGCGGTATGCGGTGATACCGGTGAAAGGGGGAAACATCCGGGAAAGTATCCCCAGTGTTTCGCGTTTTCGGACAGAGGAGCCGGAGGGGGAAAGTTGCGAGTTTGATATGTTAGGAATGTGTAGTGGACGAACCGGCTGCGTATCCGGGTTCGTGTCGTCGTTCTGAGCAACTTTCATGTACAAAGTTTTTTCATCTGAGTTACGGTTTATTTTATATTGATTTTAAAAGATTTATTTCATTTTTAGGATTTATTTTATTATTTTAAAACAACATTATCCAGAACAGTACCTAGTGACGTCAGTATGACATAGAGGTGACGTCAGCGGTCAACGGTCCGCTGACCAGAGTCAAACCTGACCGATGGGTCCAGTGGGACCCACCTGTCATAGTCTGAGACTAACTAATCAGGTTTAATTACTTTAGTTAATTAATTAGGTTAATTACTGATTAGATTAACTAAATATGATTAATTAGCCTAATTAATTCCTTAATTAATTAATTAACTGTTGTAATTATTTATTCACTTATTTATTTACCTTTTTTTTAATTCCTTGTTTTCTTTTAACGTTCTGGGGCTGGGGCCCCACATGTCATTGACCCATATGGTTAAACGGGCGCGGGCGAACGGGCTGCCCAATCGGGCGCACGCCCGAGGGGCACTGGGCACGCACGGCGCACGCCGACGCCGGCGGCCAGGGCCAGGGTGCGGCCAAGGGGTGGCCGCAGCGTGCAGCGCGGCGGGGCACGCACGGTGGAGATGCGGCAGCAACAGCAGGGGCGAGCGGGAGATGGAGCGGCCCGAGTAGAGGAGGGGACGCTCGCGGGGAAGCAGGGGCGACGGGGGGGGCAAGGGGCGGCCCGCAGCAGCCAGCAGCAGGCGCGGTGGCTGCAAAACAAGCCAGCGGTGGCAGCAGTCAACGGGAGCGCGCAGCGAGCACGCGAACGCGGGCGAGCGTGAGAGAGCGGGGCATCGGGCAGGCACGGGAGCGGGACCGGGCGCAGGGTGAGCGCGAGCGGGAGCGCGGTGACCTTAGGGAGGGAAGACGGGGTCGGATGGGGATGTCCTCACCGGCCCTGTAGTTGTGCCAAGATATGCTCGGGGAAGGGGCCGGAGATGCATTTCCAGCGATGGTGTGGCGGATGGCGGCGATCGACGACGAGACGGGGACGGCGAGCATCAGCGTCGAGGTAGTCCTGAGCGGGGACGGCGTCGAGCTGGCGTGGGGGGGGGGGGGCGAGCAGCGCCGGCGGGGTCGTGCTCGGGCGTTGGGGACGGCGGGCGGCGTCGACGAGGAGGAGGCAGGCCGGCGGAGAGGCTCCTGGCGGCGTCGTTGACGAGGCGGCGGGGTCGTGCCCCGATCCGATCTGGATTGGGGAGAGGGGGGAGTAGGGGCGCGAGTGGGGGGGGGGGAGAGTGGGGTTCGGGGTGCGGTTAGGGTTTCGGGGGTGAGGTGTGAGAGGCCTTGTAGGCCAGGGGTGCGATTGGGCCAATGGGCCGGCGGTCTGGTTCATGGCCCAGTTGGCCGGGGGGGTCCTCTCTTGCTTTTCTTTTTTTTTTCTTTTTTTGTTTGTTCTGTTTTCTTTTATTTCTTTTCCTTCCTGTTTTAACTCATTTTAAATTACTTAGGCATTTTATAAAAATGGGTTTGTTGCACCATAATTACCTTTGTAATATTTAGTACAAACCAAACATTTTTATTTTAATGTTTCAAAACTTTTGTTGTTTGCCTTTGTTTCAAATTCGATTTGGATCGGTTCCGCACTAACGCGAGATTAACAACAGTAAACGCGGTGACGTGGCATCATTAACGTGTGATTACTGTAGCCTAATTATCCGGGCGTCACACCAGGTTCGGGCCCTCTTGATGGAGGTATTACCCTACTTCCTGCTTGATTGATCTTGATGAATATGAGGATTACAAGAGTTGATCTACCACGAGATCGTGATGGCTAAACCCTAGATGTCTAGACTGTATGATTGTGATTCTGCTCTACGGACTAAACCCTCCGAATTATATAGACACCGGAGGGGTCTAGGGTTGTACAGAGTCGGTTTACAAAGGAAGGAATCTTCACATCCGAATGCCAAGCTTGCCACCCACGCAAATGAGAGTCCCATCTGGACACGGGGGGAAGTCTTCTGTCTTGTATCTTCATGGCCCATCAGTCCGACCCACGTCACACAGGCTGGACGCCCGAGGACCCCTTAACCCAGGACTCCCTTAGGGGGAGCAGGAGAGCGCGGCGTTCGCGCCCCGACGAGCTGCGCCAGATGTGAAGGTGATGCATGCGCGAGATGCAGGAGTCACGAGGAAGAAGGAGACGCAAGGAAGAAGGAGCGACCGACCCAATGTTCGGCCGACGCTCCGGAGCCAAACGTTTTCTAAAACAAAAGGAGAGTAATCCTCATGTTTAGGACGAGCTAATTAAGCAAATGAGCCAACTAAAGAAAGGATTGTGGGGTTAAATAGAATATTTAAACGGAGGTGGCTAGATTATGGGTAAACCGATAGTAACTAAAAGAAAAATTGTTGGATTAATAAATAGAATATTCAAATAGATGAGGCTAATTAAAGGAAGAATTTGAGAAAAAAGATGGGATAATTAAAAGGAAGGACCCGTATGCTTCAATATAGTGGGGCTACTAAATTAGAAAAGGAAGAATTTAATTCGTGACTAAAATGGGTGAGGACGTCATGGTAGTTAGTGTAAGGATTATATTTAAATGGAATTAGTGAAAGATTATGCCCGGCAAAAAAAATATGAACGCGCCTAAATTGCATCCTATTTTTTATGTTCATTTTGTAGAAGAATGTTGCGTTGCAACATGTTCTTCATAGCGAATCCGATGTTATGGGACATTATGCACAAAATATCAATTTTTTCGGTTGCAACGCATGGACATATATGCTATCGTAAACTTCTAAATAAATAAATTTAGTTTTTTTTAGAATCAAATAAATAAATTTAGTTGGTCTTCTAGAATGAGCTGCCCAGCTTTAATAAACGGAAAAACTAGCGCCCACACGTGTGGGCGTTTGCACAACGCCCACACGTCTCCATCACCACTCATTTTGCCACGTATGAACAGATGACATCAGCAGAAATCTTTTTGGTTTTCGGCTTAAAAATGTTTTATCTCCTAATTAAAAAAGCGTATTAAAAATCCGTTCTCGCCATTAAATCCGTCTCGACGAGATCTTCAAAACTAGACCCCATGCTGATTTGTTTCGACGATTTTTTTTCCCAAAAGTTGCCATGATGTTTATATTATAGTTGCCATAGTATTTAAACTAAAGTTGCCATGTGGCAATTTTAGTTTGTAGATCATGACAATTTTAGTTTTTTTGATGATGGCAATTCCAGTACTTTGACCATGAAAATATTTTTTTTATGAACCATGGCAATTTTAAATGCATGTATCATTGCAATTTTAATTTATGATGCATGGCAAGTCTAGTTTCTTAATTTTCCATTTTATAATATATCAAAATTTATTTTTAAATATAGAAGAAAATAGTTGAAACATATCATGGCAACTTTATGTAAACATCATGGCAATTCATGTGCAATAGACACGGCAACTTTTAACAAAAAAAAATTCGTTGAAATATATTAATATGAGATCTAGTTTCGAAGATCTCGTCGTGAGGAATTTAATCATGAAAATGGATCTTCAATCGGATTTTTCATTTAATAGATAAAACATTTAAAAAACAGAAAATCCAAAAAGATTTCCACATGCGTGCGGTGACATGACGTAGTCTGTGTGTTATAAAACGTGTGGGCGAGTTTGACTCCCACCACACGTGTGAGCGTTAGGGTTGTCCTTAATAAAAGATCTGGCTTCACGCTGATACAGCAGCCCTCACAAGTCACAAAGACCACTAAAAAAAAGCAGCCCTCACAAAGAAAAGAAACAAGTTAAATAAAAAGAATTTAAAGAAAGTGAAAGAAGGTACGCCGACCCGAACCCAGTAGCGACGACGTTCGCCGCGACGTCCCCCCTCTCTTCTCTTGGCTAAATCTCCCGCCGCCGGTGCAGCTCGGTCGCTCCGTCGCCGGAGGCGCGAGAGGAAGGGGGAAAGATGAAGACAACTAAGGGAGGGAAAGTCATGAATCCCACCGACGCCTTCCGCAAGGAGCAGCGCAGGAAGGAGCTTAAGCGGGTGAGTCTCCAACCCTAGGGTTTCTGCCCTACGGCTTGCGCTCTTTTGGGGGGTTATCTGAACAAGACTCGTATGCTGCGATAGCGATAGTAGTTCGATTCGTCGGATTTGTTGTTTCGTGGGGCGGGTTAGGGCTATCTGAAGGTGGAAATTCAGCAATGACTTCGTAGCTTTCTGATCGTTTTAACATGAGATCCTCTTGTGCTTGTTACGGTCGATTGAGATGCTATCACGTACTCCTAGTAAACTAGTCGTTGTTTTGGTTCAATTGGACAATGCATTGTGGCATTCGTGCATGTAACAAGCATATTTACATTTGACATCACTAAGATACTAGGTATTTCGCTTGAAGAGCTTGTATGCAGCAGATAGACCAATCATACACTTGTACCACTATGCCACATGGAATTGATAGTCATAATTGGGCAGCATACCCGTAATTTTAACTGTGAGCAGTCTTGACCGGAAGCTGCAGCTTGTTCTGCTTTGTGATGTAAAATTGCCTGGTTGTCTGTTGTTTTGGCTGGATTTAGACAATCTCTGGTAGAATAGGGTGGTAGCTTGATTTTGTTGCTCAGTTGGATTTACTTTTTTGTTATGCCACCGAACAAAGGTTAATAGCAATGCTATCGCCTAGCAGCTTAGTTATACTTCTTTGTTATGTCACTCCAGTTTTCTATGGTACTTTTATCTGATGGGGCACTTCAGGAGCAATCTAGTTTGTCAAAGTAACCAAAGCCAGTTGCTGCAATTGTTCTGTGCTGTACTCTTGCATCTTCAGATGTCACATTTTTTTGGTGCACATCATTTTGACCTGGAAATGTATCCCTCGTCATGTATCCTGATACAGATGCACCAACACTGTAAGGCGGCAATAGTGGTCATTACAGAGTGTTACACACTGACACTACGTTATGTCCATTTATTAGCTTTGTGGGTAGTTTGTCTTTTTAACCCCAGTTTCATATCAGACTGATGCTAAAGATTTTTTACACTTGTAATTCATTTAATCTGTTACCAAGTAGTTTAATCCATCTTTATTTCTCTCAAACTTAATCATTTTCTTTGCTCTGCAGAACAAAAAAGAAAGAAAGAAGGTACGGGAGGTTGGCATTTTGAAAAAGGACCCAGATGCTATAAAGGATCAGATTGAGAAGTTGGAAAAGATGAGTAAGTATATTGCATTGTATTTCGAGGCTAATTCAGACCTTTAGATCAATGTCTTAGAAACAGACCATTTTAAAAACCTATCTTTTATGCAGAATCAGATGATTATTTACTTGCCCTACTAGCTTTGTTTGTAAGAGGCCTAGCATTCTAAGTTTTATGTGTCTTGAGTCATCGCTTGTGATGATCATGTCATCTGACATATAGAAGAAGAGTCCGACCAGGAGCGGAAATATGATAAAAAAGCGCAGGATCGTGACGACTTGCTGAAAAACAAACCACATTCACCACGAAGGTGAAGTACTCAAACTAGGCACAAGGGGCGGCCATAGAGAGACCGACGAACATGCCAGGCTATGCTATCAGGAACATAATACCCAGGTGGTGGCTGCATGTAAACCTCCTCACACAACTCATCGTTAAGAAAGATATTCTTGACATCAAGCTGAGACATAGACGAGTGATGAACAAAGGCCATATCGAGAACTGTGTGAACAATGATCACATGGGCCATAGGAGCAATGCCTCACTGTAATCATGGCCACGCTCCTGCTGAAAGCCTCGTGCCATAAGACGAGCTTTTTAGCGCTCAAGAGAACCATCAGAGCGAGTCTTAACCTTGTAGACCCACTTACAATTGATGGGACGAACACAGTGAGGAAGGTAAACAAGATCCCGCGTTCCAGTGCGCTCAAGTGCGGCAATCTCTTCTACCTCGCATGCTGCCATTCAGGATGAACTACATCACGATAAGAAGCCAACTCAAGATTAGCAGTGCCAGAAAAACCATAGTGATGAATGGCGAGGTGAGGACGAGCACGAAAGCCATAAGTAGGCTATAAGACGGGGAAGATGGCACACCAGAAGTAGATGGCTCGTCAGTAGACTCATCCACAACACGTGGACGACGGGTATAATAGTGAGGATAAGAGGGAAGAATACGAGGAGGAACCACCGGGATAGAGGTGATGGAGGCGGGGAAGCCACCGGGGATGAAAGTGCAGAATCATGTGACAAGTGAGGTGTGGAAATCATAGGAGCCGGCGGCGTCATATATGCAATAGTTGGATGAGCAAGGTGGACAAGGGATCAACAAGAGTGACAACTATGTCAGAAAAATTTGAGGAAAGAGATATCCTCCACTGAAAAGGTCGAGGAGGATGGACGCATGTAGAAGGGACGAGACTCATCATAAGTCACGTCCCGAGGAATGTGTATCCGTCGACTGATAGGAACCCAATAGCATAGCCCTTATGCTCATCACTGTAACCCAAGACACACTAAACCGATTGAGCAGTCAGTTTGTTGTGTTCGCAGGGTGCAAGAAGAACGCAACAAACACAAACAAACAAGCGAAGGGTCGACTAGCCAGGTGAACGACCAAAAAGAACTCCGAGAGGGATGCCACCTTGGAGTGCAGAAGAAGGCTGAAGGTTGATGAGATAGGTGGAGGTAGAAACAACTTCATCCAAAAAATGAGGGAGAAGTGAAGCAACAATCGTTAGCGCATGAGCCGTCTCAAGAAGGTGATGATGCTTGCGCTTAGCCACACCATTATGAGCGTGAGCACCTGGACAAGAGAATTGGGCAAGATTACCCTGCACAGCAAGGACTCAACGCAACATCTTGGAGATGTAATCTCCAGCAGAATCAACACATTATAGTATCGATGATCTCGTTTCGAAGCGAAGGGAGCTGGACCCCATAAATTTGAATGAAGTAGATCAAACGGAGGCTGAGATACTGACTCACTAGTATGATAAGGTAACCGAATATGTTTACTAAGCCTACAACCTTGACACTCGAAAGAGACATCTCCGTAGATAGACCCTAGAAGACCTCAAACTAAAGACGACATACGAGAGTCACAAAGACCCAGATGATGACGCCACTACTGAAAGGAACCAGTAGCTGAGGCGATGGAAGTAGAGAGATTGGTGACGGTGGTGGCTGCGGAACGAACATGAAGCTAGTCCACCTTCCAAAGTCCTTAAGGGTCACAACGGCAAGGGCCAGCCCCAACCTGAGCATGCATGCACTGATCCTGAACAGAACAAGAGTCAACCAAGAATGGCGCGACAACTAGTGTCAGTAAGCTGACTAGCTGAAAATAGGTTCATGGTAAGTCGAGGAACATGAGCAACATCGGGACAGAAAAGGAAGTGCTAAGAGTGCCTTGACTAGCAACATGAAGGGGGGTACCTTCAATTGTAAGAGCATGAACTGGATAATCAAGATAGCTAAGGGGTAGGACAAGGTGGAAGAATCAGAGGACATATGAAAGGAAGCTCCAAAATCTGGAATTCGTAGGGGATCGGTGTAGGGGGTGGTCTCTCAGTGCCAGAAGCATCAGTCACAGAGCTTGCAGAACCGAAGCTGCAAGTGACACTTAAGTCTCGTAATATCCTGCTCATTCAAGGAGACAATTGAGAGTGTCAGAGTAGAGTACGAGTCCTAGAAGAAGAGCTGCGCATGTGCCTCTTCCTCTTGAAGCAATTAAACTCAGAGCGACCATCCCTGTTGCAATAGCCGCAGTGTATACAAGCATGACCCCACCACTAGGAGTGGGCAGAAGTGGCGGAGGACCGGGGTGGGAGGTAGCCTGTGTAGTAGGCGGCCTAGCAGGAGCTCCAGTAGCGAGCACAAAAGGGAACCTCAAGTAGACCAGCACCACATAGGCGAGTCTCCTAAGCGTGAATCTCAGTATGTGGTTGTTTGGGTACCAAGGATTAGATGCAAGATTTTAGAAAATGAGTTTATAGAGGACTTTTAGGAAAACTACTTTTAGTTAGTTTTTCTGTTAAGATTAGCATACATGATTCTTTGTTTGGATGGGAAAAAAAGAAAACACGATGATGCAGTTCTTCGCTCTAGTCGCCTATTGAAAATCCTATTCTCGTGATCACTAGTTGTCTTCATCTTGATCCATTAATCTCTTCTACGACCTTGCCCTCGCGCCGTTGTCCCATGCTAGAGAAAGCCTTTGACCCTTCCACTTCATATAACTCTCCATGCACTGATGTAGTTGATGTTGTGGTCTCGTATGATGAGTAGGATCAGCTGAATTGCGTGCTCATCCACCCGAGTAATGATCGAATAATCAACTGTTAGGTCTCCCATATGATGGAGCGCCTTAATTATAAGGAAAATGAGTGCTACTACGAGTAATAGACGTGCTCACAACAACATCATCAAGCTCTCATGTCGCTGCCCGCGGAGGCGCCCATGGTGAAAGTGCGCACAGGGAAGAACTAATGTAATACCAATGGAGAGGATGGTACTCACATTGCCTTTGCCGCGGTTACAGAGCAATCCCGTTGTGTGCCCTTATCGCTGCCAGCGATCGATTCTTTCCGCCGCAATCCGTTTAAATCTTTTGTATATAGAAAATTGGATTGTGCAAAAACGTATATTGTTCATTTGTTCTAAAGTCTATTTTTTTGGGTCTTGTCGAACTTGCTTTTATATGTCCACGATTAGATTAGAAAATCCAAACAAAATTTTAAGTTGTTACAACCGAAATTACGTTTAAGGAGAAGCAATTATGCATAATCTCCCTATCCAAACAACCCCTAAGAGCCTCCGGAAGAGAGAAACACGAGGCACACGGGCAAACAGTTGAGCGCGCCGCGGCTCAAACTCCTTACTGACCCAAGACAAGAACTCATAGATGCACTGAAACTCCAAGTTGGACCTCACAGCCCGGCAACACTGGCATGAACCACAACGAGCAGTGCGGAGGGAGTCAAGCTGACATCAGATAGCAGAGCTGTGTGCATAGAAATCATCCACATTAGAGTCACCCTTCGCATGCTTGTGGTGGACCACATACAAGTACAAGGCATCAGCAGAGCCGATGCGTTGTCGGAGAAGGGTCCGCATGTCGAAGGCAGTAGAGAAGCCCACAAACTTAGAAGAAAACTGAGGCAAAACACCAGCACGTAGAATAGCCGAGCATCATTATCAAACCACTAAGTGTAGAAAGACAGGCAGGCAGCTCATTATGATAAGTGTTAAGAGCCATTCGGTAGTTAAGAGCCGTTTGGTAGTCCGAGGCCTGCTGCTCATAAGCAGCAGCAACAACAACATCAACAGCAGCCTGGCTACGTCCTTATCAGCCTTGGAAGCATATGGGGCAAGAACCGGCGGCGTCTGCGGGGTAGGAACCACGTGAGGAACCAGGCACGTCAGACAAGAAACCTTGCCAGAGAACGCCCCATAGATGAATACTATGCATATTAGCGCACATAAACACGATGAACTTGGTGTAGTTTACACCATCAAACATGATGTGGCAACGTGGAATGGATACGTAACTCGCTGCATTGGACATCACCATTTTTTTGCGTGGAGCAAACCAATCTGATCTGGCTGACCGCTGCACACGTACGCAACGAGCCCAACACTCTAGCGCCCACTTCCGTCTGCGGTTACGAGCTGACACGCTAGATATGAACCAACCGGAATGGAGCTGCGCGAGAGATCAGATTGGGAGGCGGATGGCGCGACAGATCAGATCTGAGGCGACTGGCGTGGATGATGGTGGGGCTGGCTACGGATGCCACGGAGGCTGCGGAGGACTAGCGGTGGCGGATGACCCGATAACAGTGGACGGCGCTGATCAGCATGTGAAGGACCGCCAACAGCGGTTGAGGAGTCATGCGTGGAAGGGGAGAGAGGGGAGGCAGCGACGGCTAGTTGAGAACAGGATGGCGGTGGCGCGGGATTGGATCGGAGGCACAAGTTGTGGGTGTGAAAAAATTATCTAGGCTCTAATACCATGTTAGGAAATATGCAACTTGTATTTTCTGGGGGCTAATATACATATTAAGTTCAAATGTGAAGTATGTCATTCACAATGTGCTGACATGCATATTTTTCCTTATCAAGTCATACTGTCCATAACCACTCAAAAATTAACGCAAAAAGTGTTACTTGGGACTGACATGCGTAGACTTGATTCCTCCAGAAAAAAAGACATGCATGACTTGATGAGGTGGCATGGTTTGCATGCATAGATTAACGCAGAAAAGTAAATTACGAGTACATGCATGACTTGCAGATGTCACACAACTTCAATCTAACGGTTATCAACAATTGAGGTGATGTGGAAGCACACACGTGTAGAGAAATCTAGTAGTGGGGCAGCTAATTAGATATAGAAGATTTGCTTGCTTATAGAAATGTTGTTGTCTGTTTGAATTTATTTGTTTGCAAGGAGGAAATGTATGTTAATGATTTTGGCAAGCTTGTATTTCTGAGTGATTAATTACTATTTGGTTGATGCAGAGGCCGATGGTGCTCTGGATAAGGCTAGGAAACATAAGAAAAGACAGCTTGAGGATACTTATAATCTTGTTGTGAAGAAAAGGAAGGTATTCTTATTCTGCAGATACGTTGGACTTTCTTTTGGAAGTCTCGAATGGTTTCACTACCATTACCGCGATTTGAATATCTTTTTAGTCCATCAAACATACAAGATTTTAACTGTTCCTTCAATTTTCTCTGACCATGTTACGGAGAAGTATTGGGGGCAGCACTATAGCCGCAGGCCCTAACCTGCAGCACAGTCCCTAACCACAATACAAACAGTTGGGCCTTAGGCAGGCACATGGCTAATCCTTGGCAGCCAAGAGGTTCCAAGTTTATCCCTAGGAAATATCTCTATTAGGAAGTTGTCTTTACTTTCCAAACAGTTCAGATTTGGTTTGTTTTTCCAAGTTACATGAGGATAGTTTACATTAGGATTATCAATAAATAAACAGAGAAAAATTGCCCCAAACTGAGAGTTCAGAGCGTCCAGCGTCATGGCAGGGGACGAGCCCCTACGTGCGCCTAAGGTGAACCTCGCTATTCCCTCTGATCAGATCCCTGTTCGCACCTCCAACTCTACGCACGCAACATCTTGGTATCAGAGAGGACCTTCCTTAGCCTCCCACCACCAACAGCCACCACACCATGGGCAACCCCATCACCACAAAGCTTAGAATCGGCGATGTCAAAATCCCCCTCCCCCCCCCCCCCCCCCCCCCCCCCCGGTGTACTTGACCTCAAAGCACTACCCGAGCTGCAGTATTAAGTCACAACATTGAGGGAGCAACTAGCGGCTGCTAGGATATCCATCAACCTTCTGGAGAAGGGGAGAATCCAGCAAGGCACACAACAAAGATGAAGACGAGATCGACAACACAATTACTGCTGCTGCTGCACTGGCTGCACCGTTCACCTACCGGGAGGAATGGTGTGCTGCTCCAAAGTTCCACAAGCTGGAATTCCCTACCTATAACGGTGAGGGCGACCTGTTGCCTTGGTTGAACCGTGTCGAGCGATTCTTCAAGGGCCACCAGACTAAGGACAAGGAAGAGGTGTGTATGGCCAATGCTACTGCACTATGGTACAGTCGGCTGGAGATGATGCCTGGCGAATCACCATGGCCAAAGTTTGTCAAATACCTGAATCTTAGTTTTGGGCTGACGATCAGGACTGGTCGGCTAGTGGAAATTAAACACTTGAAACAAACAGGCTCGGTGCATGACTACAAGAAGCAATTTTGGACAAAGAAGAAGCGAGCGCCCACATCTGTTCCTTAACTCTATATCAGCCCCTTTTCCAAATCAACTATGTGATAGAAGCCCACATGCCCACTCTTCTATCCCCCTCTACCCTACAGGTACAGGTGGCCTCGGTATCTCGATTTGCAAAGATGGATACCTACAAAGCTGCTAATTCTGATTAGAAAAAAAAAGAATAAATATCAAGCGTTATAGTATAATTTTGAATACTCTAGAAAAGTAAGACGGGAGGTGGGGGAGATATCTGATACTTATAGTTAACTCATTCATCTTGATGTTTCCACTGATGCCTAATTGATAACAAAGCTGAATGCCTTTTTTTTCCAATTCCATCCATTTTTGTTGAGGCAATTTTGACTTGTTCATCGGGAAGTGATCTAGCCCCGAGATCTGAGAACTCCTAGTTACCGACATGATACGATGCAAGTCACAAGCTTGACACAACGAGAATGGACTCTTGATTTCAGGTGCGAGAGTCTCTCGGAGGGGCATCAGGTCGAGTTGTTCATTGCTGGGCTCCGCAAGCCCATCCGTACTAATGTGGACTTGCAATACCCATTGAACCTTGAGGGTGCCATGAGCTTAGCACTAGCGTTGTTTTCCAGAGGACACATCCACACCACCCCAGGCACGACGTTGTCTTCCAAACCAAGTCAACAGGGACGGTGCCTGTTGCCCCACCCAAACAGCCTGCTGCTGTCGCAGGCGGACATGCCCCCTGCTAGGCAATTCAAGAAACTCACCCCAACAGAGATGGCCGACTGGCGCGCTAAAGGGTTGTACTTTAACTGTGATGAGAAGTACGCCCGTGGCCACCATTGTGCCCAACTCTTTTGGATCGAGGTGCCTGATGGGGAAGACAACGACGGCATTGATGCTGACACAACTGAGAAAGTGTTTGCCCTGGCAGCATCCTACCATCTTGGTGCGTGCACTTATGGGTATATGCACCGGCAAGACCATGCAGCTACACGCCCAAGTTGCAGGAGGCCGTCTTAGGGATCTAGTCTACTCAGGATCCACACACAATTTTCTAGCTGAGAAGGCAGCCAGCCGCATGGGAATTTCCCTTGAATAGCGCCCAGGGTCCAAGTAACAGTGGTTAATGGGGACAAGGTTTCGAGCGCCGGATGCATGCCGGCCTCTTGCTAGATGTCCTTGGCGAGCTGTTTGTCAATGACCGTCATGCCATTCCCTTGGATGATTTTGAGATGGTACTTGGTGTCCAATGATTGTGCACATGGGCCCATACTTTGCGACTTTGAGCACTCGATCATGTCGTTCTGGAAGAAAGATCACCAGGTCATTTGGCACGACATCAACATGTTCGGAGGGCCACTGCAGGTCCATGCATGTGCCACCGATGACCACATGGCCGTACTTCTGGAAGGGTTCAAGTCACTATTTGATAAGCCGTGTGGCTTACCACCGGTGAGCATGTGCGACCACCGCATTCGGCTCCCGCGGACAAGGTTTGAGCATCGGAAGCATGCCAGGCCTCTTGCTGGATGTCCTTGGCGAGTTGTTTGTCAATGACTGTCATGCCATTCCCTTGGATGGTTTTGACTTGGTACTTGGCGTCCAATGATTGCACACACTGGGCCCATACTTTGGAACTTTGAGCACTCGATCATGTCGTTCTGAAGAAAGATCACCAGGTCATTTGGCACGACATCAACATGTTCGGAGGGCCACTGCAGGTCCATGCATGTGCCACCGATGACCACACGGCCGTACTTCTGGAAGGGTTGAAGGCACTATTTGGTAAGCCGTGTGGCTTACCACCGGTACACATGTGCGACCACTGCATTCGGCTCCTGCCAGGAACATCCCCTATTGCAGTTCGCCTATATCGTTACCCTCAGCTCCAGAAGGATGAGATCGAATGCCAATGTGAGGATATGCTCCAGCAAGGTATCATCTGGGAAAGTAACTCTGAATTTTCTTCCCTGACTTTTCTTGTCAAGAAACAGGATGGCACATGGCGGTTTTGGGTGGACTACCGCCAACTTAATGATGGTACGGTCAAGGATAAAAATCGGATTCTGGTTGTCGATGAGCTCCTGGATGAGCTCAATGGCGCTTGTTTCTTCACTAAGCTTGATCTCCGCAGTGGGTATCATCAGGTCCGCATGACCGCCTTCCGCACACATCACGGCCATGACGAGTTCTTGGTGATGCCTTTTGCCCCCCCGCCCCCCACAAACGCACCAGCACGTTCCAAGCTTTGATGAATGCTGTTCGTTGCTGTTTTGCTTCTCCTCCAGCAGCATCAGCTATTTCTCAAGTGCTTCCTTGATGAGCACAAGGTGGCCTATGCCATATCATCTCAGCAGATGGCGCCGCCATGGACCCGGCCAAGGCGAAAGCGGCGGAGGCATGACCAGAACCATGAAGTGTCCGCACCCTTCGTGGGTTCCTTGGGCTTGCTTGGTTTATAGCAAGTTCATCCAGGACTACGGCATGCTCTCAGCTCCACTCACCAAGCTCGTCAACAAAGAAGGCTTTGTGTGGTCCTCGGAGGCCGACACAGCATTTTGCATGCTCAAGCAAGCCCTCGCAGCAGCACCTGCCTTGCAGCTACCGGATTTCGACTCTCTGTTCTTGGTGGACTATGATGCATCTGGCACAGGATTTGGAGCCGTGCTGCACCAATAGGGCAGACCCCTCACTTTCTTCAGCAGGGCGGTGGCACCATGCCATGCCAAGCTAGCAGCTTATGAGCGTGAGCTGATTGGATTGATGAAAGCTGTTCGACATTGGAGGCCGTACTTGTGGGGCCGGAGCTTCAAAATAAGAACAGACCACAATAGCCCGAAGTACTTGCTTGACCAGCGCCTCTCCACCATTCCACGACATCTATGGGTAAGTAAGCTGCTGGGATATGTGGAGTATCAACCAGGCCGTCAAATTAGAGTGGCAGATGCTCTCTCCAGGTGCCACGAGGAGGAGCTAGGGGCTGTCTTTGCTCTCTCGCGCCTCTCCACCATTCCACGACATCAATGGGTAAGGAAGCTGCTGGGATATGGCTGTCAAATTACAGTGGCAGATGCTCTCTCCAGGCGGCACGAGAGGAGCTAGGGGCTGTCTTTGCTCTCTTGTGTCCTCAGTTTCAACTTTTTGATGACTTGCGTCAGGAAATTGACACTAGTGCAGACCTCACAGCGCTACATGGCTCCATTGAAGCAGGGATGGCTGCAGGGCCTTGGAGCGTCACCGACGGCCTCATTCTCCATAAAGGACGGTTCTACGTCACCCCGACCTCACTTTGCCTCCCTGCAATCTTGCATATGCCCAATTTTTACATCCCTCACATGCCAGCGGTGATGGAGTTTGTGTGGTGTTGTGTCGTGTGCCAGAGCAACTAGGCTGAGCATCTTCATCCCGGTGGCCTGTCCAACCCCTTCCGGTCCCTCAGCATGTTTTGACACACATTTCCATGGACTTGTGTAGGGCCTGCCGAAGGTGGGTGGTAAGTCATTCATCTTGACTGTTGTCGACCGTTTCTCAAAATATAGCCACTTCACTGCTTTGGGACATCCATACTCAGCTAGCTCTGTCGCCAAGGTCTTCTTCAATAACATAGTCCGTCTACATGGATTTCTGATGTCCATTGTCAGCGACCTTGACCCAGTATTTACCAGCAATGTTCGGACCGAGCTTTTCCATCTCGCTGGTGTCAAACTATACTGTGTTCTGCATTTCACCCTCAAATTGACAGACAAACACAAGTGGTAAACCGCATCATTGGCATGTACTTGTGATAGTCCTAAACCGTGCCTTCGCTGGCTTCCTTGGGCTGAGTTCTGCTGCAACTCATCTTTTCAGTCCGCCCTGAAAGCTACTCCGTTTGAGGTGGTGTATGGGCGTCCGCCCCCTACGCTCAAGTCTTATGACCCAGGCCTCGCAAAAGTAGCAGCTGTGGACCGTGCCCTCCCCGTGATGAGTTCCTTGCTGACATACGTGATCGCCTTCTCCAAGCTCAGAATACCATGAAGATCCAGCATGATGGGTAGCACCGCGACATTGCCTTCACCATTTGAGAATGGGTCTGGCTTCGCCTTCAGCATCAACCTGTGGCATCCTTGGGCGCGCACAGCAGTGCCAAGCTCGCCCCACGGTACTTTGGACCATATCAAATTCTTGAGCACATTGGTGAGGTGGCATACCGGTTGCAGCTTCCACCTCATGCATGGATTCATGATTTATTCCATGTGGCGTTCCTCAAAAAATATCTTGGTAGCCCCCTAGACAGCCCTCCTGCATTACCGGACATTTTACATGGCAGAGTGGTTCCAACTCCGGCCACCGTAGTTTTCTCACGTCTGTTCAAGGTAGTCCTTGAATTATTGGTGCAGTGGCAGGGCGCTGACTCGACAGCTACTTCATGGCTGCCCCTGGAAGACTTCAAGCATCGCTATCCAGATTCCCAGCTCGAGGACGAGCTGTTTCTCCAGGCGTGCGGAAGTGTTACAGAGAGGTATTGGGGGCAGCACTATAGCCGCAGGCCCAAACCTGCAGCACAGTCTGTAAACCACAATACAAGCAGTTGGGCCTTAGGCAGGCAAATGACTAATCCTGGGCAGCAAAGAAGTCCAAGTTTATCACTAGGAAATATATCTATATTAGGAAGTTCTCTTTACTTTCCCAACAGTTAAGACTTGGTTTGCTTTCCAGGTTATGTGACCTCTCTGATCTATATAAAGGGAGGATAGTTTGTATTAGGGTTATCAATCAAGAGACAGAGAAAATTGCCCTGAACAGAGTTCAGAGTCTCCAGTGTCACGGCAAGGGACGAGCCTCTACGTGTGCCTAAGGGCGAACCTTGCTATTCCCTCCGATCAGATCCCAATTTCCACCTCCAACTCCACGCACGCAACAGGCTAGGGACCATTTTGGGCAGCACATTAGCTTTTGTTTGCTAGCCATGGTTCCATATTATTTTTTCCTTTTCCACAATTTTTTGTTAGTATTTTTTAAGTTTGTTCGGAACTCTTTTTAAGAGGAAATGCAAGTGGCCGCCCAATGAGTTAAGAAGAAAGGAAAAAAAAAACTGTTATGATTTCATCAAGATTCAGGAACATGATATTTGGAGGATTTCTGTTAAATATCCCATGCTGTTAGTGAACTGTGATAGTGTATTCTGATGTGTTCACAAGAAACATTTGGTTTTGATAACAGGGGAAAGTTCGAACTAAAAGGGATCATTCCTTTTACAGAATCATCTGTATCGACTCTGTTATGCAATCTAACTGAAGGCTGTTATTCCCTCCGTCCCAGAATAAATGTCTCAAGCTTAGTACAACTTTGTACTAGAGTTGGTACAACTTTGTACTAGAGTTGGTACAAAGTTGAGACACTTATTTTGGGACGGAGGGAGTATTATCTTATTCATGAGTTATATACCCCTCACATTATGGCACAGTATGAGTGATCTTTAATGTGTTGGTACTTGGTAAACCTATTTGGACTTTGTATTAATCTTCTAATTTCTGTACAACTTCTTGATGGGATATGCTATAACTAGTTTTTTTGGGAGCATGGTACCTCATTGCCTTTTCATATCTGTGCCAGGAATATGAAGAAAAGATGAAAGAAAAGGGTGAGCAACCAGTTATGTTCAGGTGAGAATTTTTTCATTTGTTATACATTCATTTCATTAAATTTACATGCAGTTGTTTTCTTTTATTAAATTTGTATTTCATTTCCAACCAGCCATCTTGGACCACCAAAGAGACGGCCTGCAGCAGACGAAGATGACAGAGCTAAAAACCCTATGCCTGAGGTATGGTATTTACAGTTCTTCGGACACCGTTGATATATGTTACAGCATGTTCAGAACAGATACTAACTAGGTTTGTACTGCAGGATTCTGTTTACTATCACCCAACCTTGAACCCATCTGGGGCACCACCACCTGGCAAACCTCCTATGTATAAATCATCGATAGGTCAGCATAACTTGTAGGATATTTTCTTAATATTTTTTTACAGTTTGCTGAAACGTTCTTGCTCACTTTTGTTTCTTGATTGACAATAGGACCAAGGATTCCACTGCCTTCCTCAGTTGGTGCTGGGGCTTCATCTTCCATGACAGAATCTGAAGAAGCAGGTCCTTCCACCATGCCCCCTCCTCCACCGCCCCCTCCACTGCCAGCCTCTTCAGAACCTTCAGATCTATCTGTCCCTTCTTTACCTTTACCCCCACCACCGCCCCCACCCCCGCCTAAGCCTGCTGGCGCTGTAATAGCACCAGGCTTACCGCTGCCACCTCCACCTCCTCCTCCTGGTGCACCACCCAGAGAACCTGTGTTAGATCATATATTACTGCCACCACCTCCCCCTCCACCACAGCGGCCTTTGCAACAACCACCTCTACCTGGTACAAATGAGCTGCTTAAACAAATTGTTGGAGAGGGTGCAAGCTCGGCAGATTCTACACAGGTGCTACTTCAATTTTTATTTTAAATATTTCTGACTCTTCCAATATGTTACTACTATTTATGCAAGAAAATCCTTGTTAATATTTCAGTTACCATTCTCTTCGTTTGGTTTATTGTTTGGCTGCTAGTTCCTGTCACAACTTTGAATTTCATTTTGCAGGCTCCAGTTGTGCTACCTCCACCTCCACCTCCCCCTAGGTTGCCACCGAACTCAAATGAAATGCATGCTACTGACAATACTGCTATGGATACTCCTGTTGTGAAAGAAGATGCTAAAATTCCAAGGTTCTTACCACCACCTCCACCGCATCCATCGCAGTTACTGCCTTTGCCTCCAAGGCCTCCAATGATGCCTCCAGTACAACCTGATATTCTAAGCCCAGGAATGGTCAGATTTCCTCCACCACCGACACAACCAGATTCAAGGCCACCATTTATGGCTCCTGGTGTTGCTGCCAGGCCCCCTCCACCTCCTCCAGCATTACCTCCGGCTCAAATGCCAATGGCACCCTTCGGTGTACTTCCTGGTCCGTCAGCAATGCTTAGGCCTCCATTTTTTCCAGGACCCGAGTTTGCTGCTTTTGGCCCAAGGCCGCAGTTACCTCAGCAGCCATCTTACGTCAAATCGGCTGCTTCAACAGTTGTAAAGAGACCATTAGCACAACATACTCCTGAGCTAACAGCTATGGTATGTGTTCTTTACTCTGGTTATTGACTTGCTGCATCAATGCTATCGCTTGCTTATTTCCTGAAAAGTTTTCAAACACAGCAACAGAGTATTAAAACCGTGTACTATGGTGATATGTACTAAGGCTTGGGTATATCATTCCAAGGAAACACATACCATAGCAACGATGACCTAATGCAGCAAACAATATATTTTGCCTTTTCAGTTTTGGGTTTTGATCACTGTTATATCTGCCATTTACAAAAGGTTTTGGGACCAGCTTTCCAACAAATAGACAATTTTAAAATATGTTCTCATCTGAATTACAAAATCAGCTGCTGACTATCAAGTAGTCCATATAACATGTTACTGAGATGTTTTTTGTTTAACACCGAGGCAAAAACATTCATTAATAAAGAGAAGGTTATGACAAGGGGTAGCAAAAAAACAAAAAAACCCAAAAAAGATGCAGGGCCGTTACTCTCTCGGCATCAAGTTACTCAAGCGCTTCAGCCGCGCAAGGACCCAAAGCTTTGCCTCATTCTTCAAATTGTTCAAGATGATTTGAGGTGGCGTAGATTTCTTCCGGAAGATCCTCGAGTTCCTCTCGTTCCAAATAATCCAATTGGCGAGCATTGTGAGGGACGCCATTGCTTTGCTCCATGTAGCCATATAGATCCACCAACTACGGATGGAGTGGTGAGTCGCCCATTGGGAGGGGTCGATGTCAAGACCAAACCAAGCTTTGATCAACCTCCACATGCGCAAGGTGTACCGACACTTGAAGAAAAGATGAGTGGCGAATCCAAACTCTCTTTTGCACAACGGGCAAAGGCCACAATTTTATCTTCCCCGCCGGTCAAGGCGATCGGCCGTCCACACCCAATTTTGAATGGCACGCCAAGCAAAGAACTTGACCGTCGATGGTGCCCAAGCTTTCCAGATAACCTTGTTCATAGGTGTGAAGATAGTGTTGGGTTCTACAGTAGGGTGCGTCGACTGCAAATTAAAATTTCCTATGCGCAGAACAACCAAGAACATGCTACGAGAGATGGATCACAGATCGTTACCACTAGACGCGCAGTGCCGTGCAACGGAAGAAGAGTTGGGGCAGCGCGTCCACGTGGATCGTCTCCTCCTTGTCCGATCTCCCTCGAACAGCCGGTTGTGGATCCCACGTACAAGTTCGCCGGAGCGGCGCAGGTGCACCGCCTCTATCGGTATCCATGCGTGCAGGAGGAACACCGTGCGGCGGACTGCTAGGTCCGATCACACAGTCGGCGGCGAGTGGAGGTGGCTATTCGCAACACATGCAAACCCTAGTGACAGCGCCGAAGCGATCAACCGCACGAGTGTGCCGCACCCCCACTTTATATAGGCGTCCGTCGCGGGCTCAACACTTGGGCCTCGCATGGACCCCAAAGCCCAAAATCTGTTCGGCATGGATCCGAGTCCGAGTAGGATCACTCTGACTCGTGGAGTCGGACTGGGCCTCACAGGTTCCTTCCCTTAAGCGCACGGCCCCTTAGGTTCTCGTTCACTTGGTCGCGAGTCAGATCACATCCGACTCGGCTAGTCGGCAGCGGCCTCTAGCAAAGCATGCTGACTCCAAGTGTCCGATGAAGCTGGTTAGGCGAACCTGTACAACATGTCACACTTCTGTTCCCTTTGCCACACGATATATGTTGTCGGGCTCAAGGCGAGTCTGTCATCCTTGTGCTAGCCCGACCTCTTTCTCGTTCCAGTGATGCCGACCACTAACCGGATTATCTCATAATCCCTGTCGCATGGCCATGCTTATCTTGGTCGGATCACACGAGGGGCCCAAAGTATATCTCTCCTGATGGGAGGGGCAAATCCCATCTTGCTCGACCATGCCTCGCAGCATGGGTCTGGACAAGCCCGAAACCTACTTTTGTAACTACCCAGTCACGGAGTAGCGTTTGGTCGGCCCAAAGCAGGTATGTCACCATCCCGAGTACATGCGCCAGCTCAGGTCTTAGGACATAGAATGTATGTTGTACTAGAGACTCACAGATGACATATCGCTGCGTCTCATTCTCATAGTTGGTTCTGTCCGACTCGGACCTTATCTCAACTCGGATCCGACTATGTCGAATCCGATCAGACCCTTCCGAGTCCATATTATCCGGTTAGCATCCAATGCTCCATGGCTAGTGAGACCAAGCCATCAACCGTGTCATATGCTAGTCTAGTCGGTTGTGCGTCCACACAGCCCTTTCGACTAGGGTCCTTTTAGGACAGTCATCATACAATGCATAGTCCCACAAGCAAGTCACGTACTTGCTGATACACATCATTGATAATGTCCAAGGACTATCTTTATTCATGAACACATAGGAAATATCATCATACATGATTGCCTCTAGGGCATATCTCCAACAGATAACTCCTATGAATTGAGCCTTATAAGCTGACTTGACCGCGTACCCCCTTCTAGGAAATAACTTCCACATGATAGTCTTGGGCTTCATCAAGAAGAACATGGGGAAGTTGAGACCAAAGCTCGATGAATTGGGCGACATGATCCCAAGATAGCCCGGAGCATTTTTTTAAGGCGTCACTATGGCGTTGCTTAGACGACGCTTATGCGTCAGGGCGCTCCTAGGTGCCAAGGCGTCGAGCTCGCCTTACAAACTAGAGTAAGGCATCCACCTTAGTCTTTAGAGCGTCCAGATCGTCCGCCTAGGCGTCCTCCTGCTCGCCTCAGGCAAAAGCAGACGCCTCAGGCAGGGGAAAGAGAGGTTCAGGCGGGAAAAAGCCCCTCGCGCGGGAACACAGGAGCAGGAAAGATTCCCTCGTGTGGTAACAAGTACGCGGAGGGGATAGAAAGAGTCCAAACAAACAGAGCAAACCAGATCCAGCACGATAGGGAGAGGGTCTCTCCTCTCTGGAGATTTGGTGGCGGCTAGAGCTAATCCCAGATCCTTCTCCTCTCCGGCAGCCTCTCCCCTTCCTCTCCCCCTCCTCTCCGGCAGCTCTCCAGCAGCTGGTCCCCCCAATCTCATGCAACCTTTTCTTCCCCCCCTCTCCAGCACAGGCCACAACAGCAACCAGCAAGGTATGCCTCCCCCCTCTTCCCCCTCCTCTCCGGCAGCTTGTCCCCCTCCTCTCACACAGATCCTCCTCTCCAGGACAGCAGGCTGGAGCAACCAGCAAGTTATGGGGCTCCCCTCCTCTCTCTCTCTCCCCCCCCCCCCCCCCCTCCTCTCCGGAACTCTCAAGGGGTCGCCTTGCCTGATGCCTTAGCGCTTAGGCGGTGAGGTGCCCCCAGCGCCTTGCCTCGCCTTACCGCCTTAAAAACAATGGCCCGGAGCACATGTCAATGGTCTTAACCCAACCATCCTCATGCATGGCTGCGCTAACCTTCCAAGATTGGCGCTTCGAGACCTTCAAGATAAAGGGGGAAGGGGGGCCGGGGGGGGTGATATCCTCGGGATTTTTAGCATTCAGCCACGGTGCTTCCCAAAAGGGGTCCTCTCACCATTGTCGACGGTAATGGTGGTAAGAGCATAAAAAAGATCCATGTCCTCTTCATCGCAAGGATTGCCCGAACCAACCCAAATCTTCGTCGGGTCCTGCCACTCAAACCAAGGACATTGTAAACGAAGAGCTCTAGCGAATTTCCCAAGGTGCAACACACTAAGCACTTCAAAGTGGGTTGGTCGACATATAGTTTCCCAATTTACCTTGTACTTTCCACCCGTCACCTTATTATCCGGCCCAAAGGGAGGCCTGCTCAATCTTGTCGATGCTCTTAAGGATGGGTGGGGGGATGACAAGTGGCGTGAGGTGATGGATAGTTTACGAGGTGAGAACGACTTCACGAGTGCGTTACGACCCACATTGGTGATGTGTAAGTGCTCCCAAGGCACAAGTTTTGCCGCAATTTTGTCCTCAAGGTGTTGAAAGTCCATGCGCCTAAGCTACCAAACAGAGAGTGGGAGGCCGAGGTATCTCATGGGTGAAGGAGCTCGTATGGCGGGCAGCCTTCGAGAATGACATCCAAATCCAAGTGCCCACACCGAATGGGCACCACTGAGCTCTTCATGAAGTTTGTTTGCAGCCCCGTCACCTGATCGAAACCATGTAGGATACGGGCAAGGTTTTGAATATCCTCCTTGATTGGCGCCACAGAAACAGCCCCATCATCGGCATATAACGAAGTCCGAAGGATGGTACCACGACCCCGGATCCTATGAAGAAGTCCATGCATCGTGGCCGAGTCAAGAAGTTGCTGTAGTGGGTCTATGGCGATGACAAAGAGCGGCAGAGAAAGCGGATCACCTTGACTAAGACCCCGACCATGAATGATAGGGGTGCCCAGCACCCCATTGAGGAGGACTTGAGAGGTGGAGGTGCGAAGAAGACCAGCAATCCAGTCACGAAATCTGCTAGGGAAGCCTCGCCGTTGGAGAATGTCAAGAATATACTCCCATCACACCGAGTCAAATGCTTTCCGGGATGTGAAGCTTGAATAGTATAGCGTTGGGGTCTTGTTCTTGTGGAGCCGAAAGGGCAAGGTTCCTAACATGCATGAAAGTTGTCATGTATGCTCTTATTCTTGTGGAGCGTTGGAATGTTCTTTAGACGTGCAAGTTTTCTTATGGCACCAGTGCGCTACTACCAACTCAAGTTTTTTTATGTCCCTAACATGTGTTTGATTTGACTTATGGTACTAGTTCTAAGACTGGTTACTATGCATATTGCTTTTTGTACTACTAGTTTGCAGTATCCACATCCAATGAATTGTCCACATCCTACAATAATAAAATTCTGAAATGTAATGCTTGTTGCCTTGCTGGTCATTTCAAGTAATTTTTTTAAATATACTCAGGGGATTAGCATACTATCCTACATATAAATTAAAATACATTCTACTTTTATGCTGTCTTACACGAAACAAATTGCGCGCTCAAGTTTGAACAGTTCACCTAGTATGTTTGTGTAAATTTTTGTTCTGTCAGGGTTTTGTATTAAATAGCTGTTGCATCTAAATTGTTAGCTTCTGTGTTGCACTGAGCCAAGAACTCAAACTAATTTCTGTTGCAGGTTCCTGCATCAGTTCGAGTTAAGAGAGAATCCGCTCTCCCTAAACCAAAACCAAAGGCGCAGCAGCAGAAGCAGCAGTCATCAGCACCATCATATTCTGCTCTGAAGCCTTCAGTAACCCCCATAAAATCTGCAGCCCAGCCTTCACCCTCAGCTTCTAAGCCACAAAGCATTGATGACTCCTACATGGCATTCCTGGAGGATATGAAGCAACTGGGTGCCCTCGATGAGTAGCTCAGCACCCGGTCCCTTCTCCCTGATGGCTGTCAGCAGCTTGGTCATGAACCTGAACCTGAGCATGATTCTGTTCTTTGCATTGTGGCTCATGAATGGCTTTTCCTGTTATGATCTTAGAAACCGTTTCTGTTTTTCCATGAGCAAGCATTTGAGATGTATTCCAGTTCGAAATGGGGAGACAACTATCATCAACAAATCTTTTTGTTGTTGTCATTGTGCAACACAGCCGTATCGAGTCGAACAATGGAAGCATTTGATTCAATTTTTTTTAAAAAATGGAAGCACTTGATTGGCCGCTCTAGCTAATAGGGCAACAATATCTATCCACTTGTCTGTGTAACGACCCCCTGGACGACTTGAGATAACTCTGGTCGTGGGGAACACTACTGGCAGCTTGCTGTATTTTTTTTTTGCGGGGGCTTGCTGTATTATCTGGATTGGATGAATTAGAAATGGAAACAATAACGCCCGAACGACCAGCTTTTTATATCTCATCCCGAACGAGCTCAGCACCGTTGGATATTTTGCACAAATTGTAAAGCATCTTGGGGCGCCACGTCATGTTTTGTCCCCGTTCGAAAAAACAGGCGTTGTCTCTGAACGCCCGCACTGCGACACCTCTCTCTTATCTTTCCCCATTCCTCTTCCTCTTCCACCCATGCCCGACCAGTCCCATCTGCCGCTGCACGCTCCCTATCCGGAGGAGCAGCTCCTCCCACACCCGAACCCGCTGAACCCAACCTAGCACCCCTGCCCACCACCCCTGTGCAGGTCCGCCTCGTCGAAGATCCACATCGCGTCGCCGCTCGTTCAGGATCCAACCTCATCGCCGCCTGGCTAGGCTTGAGGAACGCATGCAGGGAGAGCCTCCGCCGCGCCGGTGGTAGCGGCGGCGAGGCCGACGCGCTGACGACCACTGTTCAAGGGGGCATGCAGGATGTGCTTCCGCATCACCCTCTCCTCCACTCCAAGACGGCGGAGGAGGAACAATCATGGGAAAGCCCACAGAAGATGTCAAGAAACTACTAGATGATATGCAAGAGAACCATGCCCGGTGGCATGTTGAAAGAACCAACACCAAGATGGTAAATGCCATTGAAGAAAGTAGCACAGAGTTGACAACCAAGCTGGATGAACTTATCTCCACAATGAAAGGGAAAGAAGAGGTAACATGAATGCCATCACTAATGAAGAAACTTGTGATGTAAATTTTATTGCTCGTAATAGCTACAATCCTAATTGGAAGAATAATGGCTATGATCCTAGACTTCCTTATCATAGTAATGGAGGAGCACTCAACACTTTTAATGGAGCTAATGGTAGCAATAGAAATAGACTCGAAGAAACTCCTAAAAGTTTTATTGCTAGCCAGACTGAGCAAAATGAAAACTTCAAGGATATCTTGAAGAATCATGATAACTTACTTGGTCAATTGACCAGTTAGGTTGCTGGACTAACAAATGATGCGCAAATATTTGAAGGAAGATCCAAGAATATGGAAACACAAATGGCTACAATAGGAGAGAGGCAAACACTAATTTTGGCTAAGTTTGCAGGTAAACTGGAGTCTAACCCGGCGGAAGAAGTTAAAATGGTAAGAAGCAACTAAGAGAAGGCTGAAGTGCTTGACACAAGCCATGTGCCAGAATACAATTATACCGTTACAGATTTTGTAAAGATGATATCCATGAAGTATCCACTACTGAAGGTGACTAATAACGAAGCATATAATGTCTTTGTTGAACAAGTTGTAGCCGAGGTACATGAACTTGATGATGAAAGGAAAAAGCTCTACAGTAAGTTACCGGCTAAGCAAGATGATGCTTTTGAACCTACGGTAGAGATTGAGATAGGATTGAATAAATTCAGTCCCTTATGTGATCCAGGGGCAAGTGTTTCCACTATCCTAAATCTATTTATGATAGTCTCAATCTTGGACCTTATGCTAATACCGAGATTATATTGAATATGGCTAACTCTACTTTTACTCAGGCAGTAAGCATTAACCATGGTGTTATAATTCAAATTAATGATTGCCCTATCATGATTGATATTGTGACAATAGATATGCCTGAGGATCCAATTGCTCCTATAATTCTCGGTAGACCTTTTCTAAGGACTATCAAAGCTATGATAAATGTGTTTGAGGGGAATGTGAGATTTGAGTTACCCGCTAAATATCATTTTGTGAGACATTTCCCCAGGAAAAAGAAAATGAAGCTCTACACAGGAGAAGGCATCATCGTGAATGCTAGAAGCTATGGTCTCAGTGTGTTTTAACCACCTTGATCACCACAACGGTTGAGCTAACTGACCAAAAGTAAGCACTTCGTTGGAGGCAACCCACGCGAATAAAGTAGACAAGTTTTTTTTGTTTCAATAAAAGATGGATTGAAGTTCTTTATGAAGAAGTAAGTTTGGAAGAGTTGTTTTAATGAAGGCTTTGCGATGTGCAAGATGAAATATATGTTGAATTGATGTTTGGATGCCTGGAAATATGTCTATGTATTGTTTTGGAACTAACCCCTCAGGAGAACAAAGAGAAAGAAAAGTTTCAGAAGAAACACATCAAAAGACAACCTTTAAGACGACCGCAACATTCGTATGGGCGGTCGTATGGCCTGCTGGAGGTTTCAATGCAAAACAGCCAGAGACATCAGAGTGATCGACGGTGTTTCAAACCTACACAAGCGCCCGTTTCAGTGGTCATTTCATTTCTTTGCAAACGAAGAAACATTCCAGAGTGTTTGACGGTGTTCCAAACGGGCGCACATACCCGTTCGAGAGGTTGTTTGACATCCTCGACCAGAAGTTCAAAAATATCAGATTAGAAGACGGTGTCCCAAACCGTCGTCCGTTTCGTCCATGCACAAATGCAGGTAAGTCACCAGGGAGAATGACGTCGTTCCATGCGAGCACTTGCGCACGTATGGGCGGTCGTTTCAAACCCTGGCGGCCCCAATATGCCTGAGGAAGAAGGTAAATCTCCCCCATGTTAGGACCGAGAGTATATCGACCAGAGGGGGGTGAATGGGAGATTAAAAAATTCTTGGGAATTGTCAGGACCCCGATCCTAAGCCACATCGATCTAGCATGTAACACATCATATCACTTTGCGGCCTCACGCACGGTATTCCCACGGGTGCCACCTTACCTGGCCCGGGACCGTTTCCGCCTTTTGGCTCACGTATATGATAGTGTCGCTAGCATCCATATGATAGAGAACCCGGGCCGACATGACTAGTCGTGAACCCAAAGTGGCACTAACTTACAGGGACAGGCATACATGACCCAGCAACGAATGTGCCGGTCATCAGCGAGTGAATTCGAGCTATAGCAACTGGGCTAGCAGGACTCCAGGAATCCGGGCTGTAGCAGGCTAACAGGACTTCAAAAGACACTGCATGACATTTCCCCGAAGGGACAGACACAAGATCGAAGAAGGACACATGCCGACCAGTCTAAGTGTTCCGGAGCAGTAGCAACTGGGCTAACAGGACTCCGGTAAACCGGGCTGTAGCAGACTACCATGGCTCGGTGGAAGCACTAGACTACATTTCCCCATAAGAGAGGCTACCAAGGATAGACAACTAGGTTGTCGGATCCCACACATACCAAGCATTTCAAATCATACACACAATATGCTCGATATGTGCAAATACCACATGGCATCACAACAAAGCTCTACAACTCAAAGTATTTATTCATTAGGCTCTGAAGAGCCAGATATTACAAACATGGGTCTAATGACCCAGCATTCAAGTCATACAAGCAATAAGCACAAGCGGAAGCTTAACTTGTCTGAGTATAGACAACTACAAATGAAAAGGCTGAGAAGCCCCTACCAAGGCCACAAGATCGTAGTTGAGGTAACCAGCTAAATGTCGAAGTCCATGCGGAACTACTAGCGAGACTGAAGTCTCTCTGCAAAACATAAATTAAGCAAACATGAGTACAAATGTACCCAGCAAGACTTACATCAGAACTAGCTACATATGCATCGGTATCAACAAAGGTGTGGTGGAGTTTGACTGCAACAAGCCAGCTTTGACTCAGTGGCTATCCTAAACTATGACTGCAAGTAACTCTTTTGAGGTGGCGCACACGAGTCCACATATTCACCAATCAATACACCACTATGGATCCGCTCCCGTCTCCCTGCGAGAACGCCATCCATAGCACTCATGCTTATCTTGCGCATTTTAGAGTATCCACTTTCACTTTTCTATGAACTATACAGGCAACCCAGAAGTCCTTTACCGCGGACACGGCTATTCGAATAGATCATTTATAACCCTGCAGGGGTGTACTTCTTCACACATGTTTCCACCACTTAGCGTCTGCACACGACATGTGCTCGGCAGACTTCAAGCGAAAACCGACGTGGGTGTAGACCACGACCTCACTAACCACACAAGTCTCTAGTCCAGGTTTATCGCCTATTCGGGTTCCATCCGCGAGGAGATCTGGCTGGGGTTTCGCTCACAGCCCCAAACGATGTGTGCAGGGTTTCCGAGACACCAAACGGGTGACTTGGTACACTGGGCCATGGTGTATCTACCGCATCATAGCCCACCCCTAGGGTCAGCGCTACGCACGGCCTCCAACACATATCCTACAAACACCAGAAACTAGTTGCAACTCCTGGACAGAGGACAAGGACGGTTATTAAGTCGAGCGGGGTCATATTTCAGGGCCCAACGTGTGGTAGTAGCTGCTCATGGATCACAAACACAGAACTCAGTTCCTGAGGACGGCTGCAATGAGACAACCACCATGTACTCCTACATGGCCTCTCACCGCTACCTTTACCAAATCGTGTTCACACACTTTTCTCACACACAGTAGGACATGTTCATCACCATTCCAATTCATATCCGATGAATTAGACCTGACTCAACTCTAAGAAGTAGCAGGCATGACAAACAAGCATGAATGAGTAGGCACATCAGGGCTCAAACAACTCCTACTCATGCTAGTGGGTTTCATCTATTTACGGTGGCAATGACAGGTCATGCAGAGGAAAAGGGGTTCAACTACCGCAGCATATAACAGATGACTCGTTGTTGTCCTAATGCAGTAAAAGGGAGCAGAAGCGAGAGAGTGGGATTGTATCAGAATGAACAAGGAGGTTTTGCTTGCCTGGCACTTCTGAAGATATTATAGCTCTTCATCGGTGTCATCGATCTCATCGTCAGAACGTCGTCTACTCAGAGGGGACAAATACTGGCGACAGAGAAGGAAAACACAATCAATGCAATGCACAATATGATGCATGATCATGACATGTCAATATGCTGTGTTTTGAGCTAATGCAACTAAAACCAGAAGGGTTTGAGTTGATTTGAACCAAAGGTTCAAATTCAAATTCAAACTATGAATTTCCAAAGTGCATTTACAAATTTTTATCTATACAGCAAGGTTAAGTTGCTTTATCATGCATGAAACCAGTAGCAATGGATAGATTAGATTTTTTTGATAATTTTTCATATATAAATCTTTGCATTTGGAGTTACAGATTAATTTCTATGATTTTTAGAAGTTTTGGGCATTTTCTGGAATTTCCTGAATAAACTTAAATCCAGAAAATGCTTTATTGCGTCAGCATTGCGCAAGGCTAATGTCAGCACATTAACTGGGCCGACCAGGTCAAACCTGACTAGCGGGACCCATTGGTCAGTGACTCGGGGCTGGTTTGGGTGCATGACAGGTGGGAGCGGTCAACGCTGACTTGACCAAAGTCAAAGCTGACACGTGGGGTCCGCAAGATTAGCACTAACCTAAACAGGATATTTAGGCTAACCTAATTAAGCTCAGGGACCCACATGTCATTGATACATGGTACTAACTAAACATGATTAGAACCTAAGCTAATGGTGCCACATCAGCTGCCGATGTTTAACCGCCGGCGACCAAATCCGTGGCGTTGGGAGTCGGGATTTTGCTGCAGGGCCCGATTTGGCGCGGGGGGAGCATCTACGGGGAGCTGGCGGAGGGGCGCATCCAGTGGTGGTGGCGGCTGGAGTTGGGGTGGCCTGCTGGGGCACCGACGACGAGCTTTGTTGCGGCCGGAGCTCGGCGAGCTCGAACTTGCCGATGCGGTGCTCGTGGAGGCTCGGGGCTAGCTCCTACGAAGCCTACGCGGTGCAGTGAGTGCGTTGGGCACGGTGGTGAGGCCGTTGCATGGTCGGAGCCACGTCGGCGGCGAGCTCAGGCGGCGGCGCGTGCGGGTGTGCTTGGTGCGGCAACTATGGCGAGTGGCAGAGAGAACGAAGAGGGGTAGGATGGCCAGTGGCTCACGATGGATGCAGTGAAGCAGACGGCGGGCTTGGAGAAGGTTGGAGCTGAGCGAGGAGGCGAGGGGGATCTCCAGCGACAACAATCGGGGACGAGCTTGGGGTCGTCGCTTGGGGGCGTTTGGCGTCGTGTGTGTTGACGAGAGGGCGATGGTGATGAGGCGGAGGCTGTGGACATGTTGGTGGGGCGTGGCAGCGGTAGTGACCGCAACAACGGCGAGCGACGGCGATGGTGGTGTTCGGTCGCGGGAGGGAGAGAGAGCAGAGGAGGATAGGGACGGAGGGAGAAGTGGATGTGGCGCCAGGGAGGTGCGTGGCATCTCCAGGGGGGTCGGGGAAGCGAGCAGAGAGGTAGGAGGTGGCGGCATGTGCGCGCGCGGCAGCCACATGCTCTGCCTACTAGCTCGGATAGGAAGAAGACAGGAGGCGCTAGGTGGGATGGGCCAGCGAGCTGGGTGTCGTTGTAGAAAAGAAGGGGCACACCTTTGTACCCCTTTACCTGTGGACGGACAGTTGGAGCCGCGCCCATGGCCGCACCAAGCAGAGCAGGGGAAGGAACCAGAGAGAAGCCGAAGCACAAGATGCCCAAGGCAACGCCAGGGCCAAGAAAACAAAGAAGCAGAGAGGCGAAGCAGGTTCCCCTGGCAAGATCCTTGCCGGGGGCGGCCTCAGCGGCCCCAGCCAAACCCTTGCCGCGGCGGCTCGTCCTCGCCCATAGAGCGAGCCACCCTTGAGCCCACGGTTTCCAACTCAACCAACCACATTGGAGCTAGGGCTCGGGAGGCACCTCCGTGGTAGCATGCCGATCTTTGTGAAGACAAGGAATACTCAAGATCAAATGAGGATTAAAAGACAACGATCCTTGGCAAGATCCTTGCCGAGGAGAGCCACAAGACCCCTGACAAGATCCTTGCCGAGGACGACAGCACGCCACGGCAAGGCCCTTGCCGGGCCACCCGGCAAGGCCCTCACCAAGGACGCCAGCAGGGCCACTTACAGGCCCGCACCAGCCAAGTCTCCACCGCCGTTCGCATGCAGCTGCCAGCCCAACCAGCTGGGCAGGCACCCGTGTGGCAACATGCAGCTTCCAGGCCAACTCAGCAAGCGTCTGCGTGGCGGCATGCAGATCTTCGTGAAGACCTTACCACCGCGCCACCTCAGCTGCCTGCCTGCCTACATGGTGCCGCATGCATCGCTGGCCAGGGCGCGTGTCGAAGCAAGGAGGAGTGACGACGGACGCGCCGTGCCTCGTTCCTGTCCCCAATAAAGCAAGGGGACACCTAAGTGATGCATTAAATGCGTCTTGTCCTGTAATACGGGCGATAAGCTCGTAGCATTGTATGCCTTTCCACCTCCTGTGTGCCACTGTGGCAGCCCCTTTCGACTTTAAAAGGAGGCCCATGACATACTGGAGAAGGATTTTGGAGCTTTGGAACGACTCAGCCACCATAGCTAGTTGGAGGGCTCAAGAACACTCAATACATCCAGCAAAGCAGGACTAAGGTTTTACGCATCATCGCGGCCCGAACCTGGGTAAACGATCCTTGTGTTGATTACTAATCCTGCTCTTCTTGCAACCCTGCGCCCCGGCAACCGTAGTAGGGATTCTTGTGATCCCATAGGTGTCATTTCCCACCGACATCTTTGGCGCGCCAGGTAGGGGTGCAATTGTGAGAATCTGGTCTAGTAGTTAGCCTAGCGTTTCTTCATCGCCTTGCTCCCAAGAAGAAGACGGCCACGACGATCGGCTCATCGGGGGCCGAACGGCCCGTGCCAGTACGGGCGAGCAGCGGCCCGGTCGCGGACAGAACCCGAGCCGCGGTCCGCGAGCACCAGCATCGCCCTGGTAGTCAGAGCCTGGCGAGCGGCGCCGTTCGCGTGCCAGGCGATGGGCCGCACATCACCAAGTCTAAAGATGGGGCTGGCCCCCCGCAGGCGGCACGGGGCCCTCCATGAGTGTCGTTGTGCCACCCACGGGCGGCGCAACAACCTCCAAGACGCCCACACCGGCGACCACTGCGCTCTCTTCCCATGGTGTGCGCGACGAGCAGCGTCACCACGTCGGTGACCCTGGGCACCGCCGTGGGAAGAGCCCTGTGCGTCGTTCGCGGGATGAAGGAGTTCAGCATGCCCGCTGAAGTGCTGGCGAAAATGGCTCGCGGCCGCTGGGTCGTGATGGAGCTCCTTCTAACATGGTTAGAAGTCGAAGCGCGCCACGGTCCACGCAGCTGTCGCCGCCACCCACGCTAGCAGAAGCTTTGGCGCGCATGCAACTGCTCCTCGACTTCCCTCCTGCTGCGGAGAAGCTCGACGAGTGGAGGGCCACCATCCGGAGCCTCGTCGCCATCGCCAACAAAGACGATCCGTGACCGGCGGGACCCTCGGGCCGACGCTCCACCGAGCCACCACATGCCAGCGCTGGGAGGACCGTGAGTGCCGCGGTCACGGTGCACTCTCCTCCTCCTCGCTAGCCGGCGCGGGCATCGGCCCGTCATGACGACGCTTGTGATAACATGTCTATAGCGTCGTCCGACCCGCGGACCCATCGCGACCAGCGCCAAGTTCTTCGAGAACGAGCTCACAAAGATGCTCGAACCACTATTGAGCGCCAGCGTGATACACGCCACCAGTCGGACAAGCGGGCGGGACCCGCTATGGACCACCCAACACCGGGGGCTCCGACGGCCTACCTTACGAGGTGGGCTGCCCGGCCTTTACCCGCGAGCTGCGGCAGTTCCAGTGGCTGTCCCATCGCACGTTCAAGCCCGACGTCGGCGAGAAGTACACTGGCAAGACCCATCCGCCCGAGTTCCTCAGCATCTACACCATCGCGATGCAGGCTGCCAAAGCTCGTGACGACAAGGTGCTTGCCAATTATTTCCCACTGGCACTGAAGCCCAATGTTATGTCTTGGTTGATGCACTTGCCGGCGGATTCCATTTCTTCTTGGTTGAATCTATGCCATGAGTTCGTTGACGCCTTCACAGGAGGCCACCAAGCTCATGGCCAGGCCAGTGATCTGCATATCATTCCCCAGAAGGAAGGGGAAACCCTGCGCAAGTACATCTAGAGGTTCAGCCGGGTGCAGTACAACATCCCCGACGTTCATCCCGCCGCTGTGATCAGCGCGTTCCATTAGAACGTGCGCAACCACAAGATGCATGAAGAGCTGGCGATGACCAAGGTTAAGGATGTGCCGAACTCTATGTTCTGGCCGATAGATGCGCCCGGACTGAAGAGGGAAGGAAGTACCCCGGCGAAGACGCCAGCGCGGAAACCGACTCTACCAACGAAGACGTCGCCGCCCCAACGAAGAAGGGCCGGCGTCGCAACGGGAAACATAAGGGCAAGGCCGTACTTGCCGTTGAAGGATCTGACGACACCGGCGCTGCCAAGAAGGTCAAGGCAGACGGCCCCGGCAAGGAGATTGCCGGGTGCGCCACCAGCCGGGCCTTAGCAGCTGCCGACAAGCCAGGGGGCTCCGGCAAGCAGTACTGCAAGATCCACCGCACCAAGGGCCACGACCTCCAGAACTGCTGGCAAGTCGAGCTGCTTACTGAAAATTAAAAGGCCGAGTATGAGAGGCGGGACAAGGAGAAAGGTCAGGACGGTGCCGAGGGATCCGGCAAGAAGTGTGGCGGCCAAGGAGGCCGCCCGGCAAGGACAACCAGCAAGAGAGGCCCGCCCGGGTCCATGACAAGAAGCAAGAAGACGATGATCATGACGAGGACGACGAGTCCGGTGAGCAAGAGTTCCAGAAGGCTACGGAGGCCATGTGCGTCGATGGTGGCGCCCTCGCTGCATACTGCTCACCGCCAGCTCAAGCAGTGGGCGCGTGAGATTACAACAGCGGAGCTGTCGTTCGACACTCAGAAGCCGCTGAAGTGGTCCAGCACGCCCCTCATCTTTGACGCCGAGGACCACCCTAACCGCACAACCGCAATCGGGTGTTTACCATTGTTGGTCTCACCAATGATACGCAACCTCAAGGTGAACAAGAGGTTGGTTGACGGCGGGGCCGGCCTGAACTTGATCTCGCTCGTCATGATCAAAAGGCTGCAAATTCCTGATGGAGACCTGGAGGAAACGGGCACGTTTCAAGGGGTCAATGCGGGGAGGAGCCATCCAAAGGGGAAGGTCACACTGCCCGTGACGTTTGGAGGAGAGTTGAACTACAGGACGGAAAGGACCGTCTTTGACGTGGCCGAGATCCCCTTGCCCTACAAAAGGGATCCTCGGCCGCCCGGCACTAGCCAAGTTGATTGCGGCGTCACACTACGCCTACAACATGCTAAAGATGCCCGGGCCGTTGACCATCATCTCCGTCCCTTCTGACAAGAAGGACGCGCTGATTTGCGCCGACCAACTCTATCGGGAAGCAGTTGCAGCAGCTGCCGTCAAGGCGCTTGCTCCTGCCGCCGAAGGCCCGAGAGGGAAGAAGAAGCCCGACAAGACCTCTCGCACCCACTCCAGCAAGCGCACCTCCTCGGAGTGTTGTGCTACCGTCGAGGACGTGCCAGAGAGCTCTACCGGAAAGATCAAGAAATCCAGAGCTGAGCCATCGTAGACCAAGAAGGTGTCCGTCAGGGAGGATGGCACGGGAGGGCCCTTCACCATAGGCTCCACCCTCGATAAGGCGCGCTCGTCAGCTACCTGCGGGCGAATGTCGACGTGTTTGCGCGGCAATCATCCGACATCCCCGGTGTTCCCAGGGAGGTGATTGAGCACCACCTAGCTGTCTGTCCTCATGCGCGACCCGTCAAGTAGAAGGTCAGAAAGTAGGCTCTGGAGAGGCAGGAATTCATCACAGAGGAGATCAGGAAGTTGGAAGCAGCAGGTTTGGTGAGAGGAGTGCACCACCCGACGTGGTTGGCCAATCCGGTAGTGGTGCGCAAGGCAAATGGGAAGTGGAGGCTGTGTATTGACTACACAGATATCAATAAGGCTTGTCCTAAGGACCCCTTCCCGTTGCCGCACATCGACCAGATTGTTGACTCCAGGCCGGGTGTGATCTGCTGTCATTCCTCGACGCCTACTCGGGCTACCACCAAATCTTCATGACAAGAGAAGATGAAGAGAAGACAGCATTCATCACCCCATGTGGTACGTATTGCTTTTTACGAATGCCTTTTGGGTTGAAGAGTGCTGGCTCAACATTTGCAAGAGCAGTCCAAATTGGTTTTGAACCCCAACTCCATAGAAATATGAAAGCATACATGGATGACATAGTGGTCAAAACCAAGGACGGGGCAACTCTTGTGCAAGATCTGGAAGAGACATTTGCCAACCTGCGCAAGATCAACCTTAAGCTGAACCCTGAGAAGTGTGTCTTCGCCGTTCCGTTTGGCAAGCTTCTCAGATTCTTTGTGTCGCAGTGCGGGATTGAGGCAAACCCAGACAAAATAAGGCTATTGAGCAGATTGAGGTGCCCAAGCGGATCAAAGATGTGCGTCGGCTCACCAGCTGCGTCGCCGCCATGAGCCGATTCATCTCCAAGTCCGCCGAGCGTGCCCTTCCCTTTTTCAAAATCTTGAAGAAGGCAGGCCCAATGGAGTGGACCCCAGAAGCCGAGGCGGCGTTGCAGGATCTGAAGAAATACCTTTCCTCCACGCCAATACTGGTTGCGCCTAAACCACAAGAGCCATTGCTGCTGTATCTGGCGGCGATGAATCAAGTGGTCAGCACCGCACGGGTGGCGCAGAGGAAGGTCGACGAGGAGGCAGTGGCGACGGCAGAACCAGCGGATGGCAAGCCAAAGATTCCCCCGGCAGGGCCTGGTGCCGGCAAGGCGAGGCCCCCGACAGAGTCTGATGCCACCAAGGCAGTGCTCGCGTAGTCGAGTGAGGTGGTGCAGAAGAAGAAGATGATGCAGCACCCGGTTTACTTTGTCAGCTCCCTCTTGCAGGGGGCTAGGTTGAGGTACTACGGTGTGCAGAAATTGCTCTTCGGCCTCCTTATGGCCTCGAGGAAGCTGCGTCATTACTTCCAAGCCCACGAGAGCACTGTCGTCACCCGCCTCCCGTTACAACGGATACTGCACAACCCAGATGCGACCGAAAGGATTGTGGAATGGGCCCTGGAGTTGTCGAGTTTCGGGTTGAAGTTTAAAAGTACCTCGACAATCCAGCGCAGAGTCTTGGTGGAGTTCATTGCAGAATGGACCTCAATGCCCGACGAAGAAATCCAGGAGACCGCTCTCCCCGGCAAGGAAGTAGACCGCGATTGGATCATGTACTTTGATGGGGCTTTCTCGCTGCAAGGCGCCGATGCCGGTGTGCTGCTTGTCGCACCCACCGGAGAGCACCTCAAGTATGTGATCCAGATGCACTTTCCCAGGGAGATGTCCACAAACAACACTGCTGAGTACGAGGGGCTGCTTGCCGGTCTCAGGATCACGGCAGACCTCTGGTTGAAGAAGCTCATCGTCAGGGGTGACTCGCAGCTTGTCGCCAGGCAAGTCAACAAGGATTACCAGAGCCCAATGATGGAGGCCTACGTAGATGAAGCGAGGAAGCTGGAGGAGCGCTTTGACAGTATCCAAGTGGAGCACGTTCCCCGAGCGGAGAACGACATCGCCGATTACCTGTCGAAGCGTGCTGCATTCAAGCTACCTGTGGAACCATGTACCTTTTTGCTCCGGTTAACTCAGCCATCCGTCGAACCGTCAATAGGGCATAACAAGCGGAGGAAATCAGGTCCCGACAAGTACTTTCCTGCCGAGCCCCCTGGGGCTGCCGGCAAGGATGTTGCCGTGCACACTAAGCCTGCCAAAGAGCAACTGGCTCCGGTAGGGCATCAAGCCCTGGCCGTTGAGACAGCCGCTCCCATGGCAGAAGAGATGCCTTTGGTCCTTGCCGTCGAGCCCCAGGCTCCGGCATGGGCGCAACATACCGTACGATTCCTCCAAACAGGGGAGCTTCCTTAGGAGCAGGAAGAAGTTGAAAAAGTAGCCCGTCGGTGTGCCCTGTACTAGTTCACCGATGACGTCCTGTACAAGAGAAGGCCGAATGGTGTGAAATTGAAGTGCATCCCCCGGGAGGAAGGACTGGAGCTGTTGGCGGAGATACATGGAGGCATATGTGGCTCCCACATAGGGTCGAGGGCCCTTGCCGGCAAGGCGTTCCGGCAGGGTTTCTTCTGGCCCACCGCCCTCCAGGATGCGACGACACTAGTAACCAAGTGTGAAGCGTGTCAGATCCATTCAAAGAAGCTTCATCAACCAGCTCAAACCTTTCAAACAATCCCTCTCTCCTGGCCATTCTCGGTCTGGGGGCTCGATATGCTGGGCCCCTTCCCCCGTGCTGTCGGGGGCTTTAAGTACTTGTACGTTGCAATCGACAAGTTCACAAAGTGGCCGGAAGTGGAAGCAGTGAGAAAGGTGACAGCACATTCAGCCGTCAAGTTCTTCAAAGGACTGGTCTGCCACTTTGGTGTGCCAAGCAGAATTATCACCGACAACGGCACGCAGTTCACGAGCCACACCTTCATGCAGTACGTTCAAGACCTCGGCAGCAAGGTCTGTTTTTCTTCCGTGGCACACCCTCGGAGCAATGGCCAAGCAGAGAGGGCAAATGCCGAAGTGTTGCGAGGCCTGAGAACGAAGACCTTTGACAGGCTGCACAAGAGCGGAAGGCGCTGGATTGATGAGTTGCCGGCGGTTCCTTGGTCGATCAGGACGTTGCCAAATCGAGCCACCGGCCAGACACCCTTTGCCCTAGTATATGGGGCGGAGGCGGTTCTCCCCATGAAACTCATATATGGGTCACCTCGAGTGCTCGTTTATGATGAGCTTGAGCAAGAGCAGCTGTGGCAAGATGACGCAACGCTCCTTGAGGAAGATCGTCTTCGGGCGGCTGTGAGAGCAGCATGCTACCAGCAAGCCTTGTGCCGCTACCATAGCCGCAAGTTTCATGCCCGAAGCTTTGAGGAAGTCGACCTTGTTCTTCAGCGCGTTCAGTCGACCAAGAATACCAACAAGTTGACACCAAAGTGGGAAGGCCCTTATCAGGTAATACGAGTCACCAGGTCCAGCGCAGTCCGCCTAGAGACCGAAGATGCTGTCCCAGTGAGCAATTCCTGGAACATCGAGCATCTTCGCAAGTTTTACCCATAAGGCGCGGTTTGCCGGGCCTCCCGGCAAGCCACCTTTTGTACAAGCTTTGCCGGAAAGGCATGTAACCCTCTTTACAAAGCGAGGCGCAGACCCTGAGCATAAATAAACGAAGTGTTGGCGCTGTAAGTTATAGCATGCATGCTAGGTTGAGTCTCTTCCTCAGTTAGGGTTGATAGTGCTTAGCAGCGACTAACCCCTAGCCTAGATGTCGGGTGTGCATCTTTTCTATTTTCTTTGGTTCGCAGGGCACTTCTGCTGAGCCACTTGGGAGAAGGAGAATGAACTGGCGCTCCGACCCTGGCAAGGCAAGGCTGCCGGGGGCTGAAGATGTAAGGATCCAACCACGGCGAGCCAAGGTTGCCGGGGGCTGTGGATTCAGATAAGTTTTTCATCCCCCTGCTATACGTTTCCGTATGGAACTGGAACATGTGAAGCCTCGTTTATGTCTTAAAACCACCGTACTCCCTTTTTCCCTATACCCGAGAGTTACTTCCTGGGTCGGAATTTGGTAGTAGTTGCGGTGGCGAAGAAATGAACGAGGAGCCTAACTCTACTTCGCCCTGCCTCCGTCAAAAGCGCGAGAACGGTCGGCTGAAGAAGAGGAACGACAAGGCTAAGGATAAGATTATTGTCCATTAACTACGAAGCAACACAGTTGCTAGGAGTATTGATTTCACATATCACGATTCACTTGTCGGCATTCCGGCTGCGACAACACGGAACCGAGGAATGAATAATGATGGCGAGAAGTATCACTGCATCAAGAATTCATAAGAGGTGGGGCAATTCTCATGACAATCCCAACGTAAAGAGGGTAACACTCCAAGGTGGAACAGAACAAAAGCTAGATTAGCATTTGATCTGCGGAGTATGACTGCTTTGACCCAATCCTAGATATGGACAAGGTACTGGAGTTTGTTTTCCTAGTCATTCTGGAATAAAATGACTTGACAGACCACAAAAATAATAGGCATCGATATCACAAATGATCAACTACTCATGCCTATCAATTGATAGACGAGGGCCAGAAAATAACTAAAGAGGGACAACCCAAAAGAACATATGATTTTCTGAGTTGTTGGTGCATAGATTAGTATGTCGAACAAGTTCAACATATTTCTTCTGGATAACCCATGCAGAAGAGTAGGACTGGCAGAGTCACAACATAGAATCGAGAACTCATCAAGAGCACTCTGGTTGTGATCTTTTGGCTCAACGAGGAACTTCTGCCATAAGTAGTTCATGGTATTTGGAAGAAGGAAATACCACGGACCTCGAGGACTATCGCAAAGGTTACTAATATCCTAAAGGATCTAGCAAACCCTACCAACAGGAAGTAAGTAGAGTGAATCTTGGGTTCAAGAACCCACATAGAATGCCTACTAACTAAATGGCATCACGGGATGCTTTCGAGAATGATGGCCAAAATCATCACACTAGGAATATAAATCATTGCTAGATTACTAGGTGGTTCTCTAGGATGCCTAGGGTCATAACACTAGCTCCAACATATATGTCGAGGCAACAGAGTAGCTCAACTCACTGATTAGTGTGGTTAATCTGGCCCAAAGAACATCGGGAACGGAAAGAAGGGAGTTGCAAATGCATCAGACTATTTCGGAACCTGGGATGACTCGGACAGCATAATGGCTGTAAATGCTTAGAAAGATTTGAGACATCCTGAAAAATGGAGGCATAACCACTCAACATCACAATATTAAGGTTCTGAGGTCAGCTATGAACATACGGAAGTAGTAGAAACTGAACTAAGACTTGAATCCATCAATCCTATACGTCTACGGATTAGTAACACGTGATCCTGATAGAAAGATGAGAAGCCTAGTTCTTAAACCCCGTAGAAAAGAATAGGTTGACTCAGATCAGAAGGGCATAAGATAAAGGAGTAAAAAGAGCCTTATGTTCCCTTCCACAACAATTCCCTTATATAACTAAAGAATTTCTAGATTCAACTTCGACTAGTTTGGCTTGGTAATCCTATCTGATACCAAAGCTGTTAGGACCCCGATCCTAAGCCACATCGATCTAGCATGTAACACATCATATCACTTTGTGGCCTCACGCACGGTATTCCCACGGGTGCCACCTTACCTGGCCCGGGACCGTTTGCGCCTTTTGGCTCACGTATATGATATGTCGCTAGCATCCATATGATAGAGAACCCCGGCCGACATGACTAGTCGTGAAGCCAAAGTGGCACTAACTTAAAGGGACATGCATACATGACCCAGCAATGAACGTGTCGGTCATCAGCGAGTGAATTCAGGCTGTAGCAACTGGGCTAGTAGGACTCCAGGAATCCCAGCTGTAGCAGGCTAACAGGACCCCAAAAGACACCGCGTGACATTTCCCCAAAGGGACAAACACAAGATCGAAGAAGGACACATGCCGGCCAGTCTAAGTGTTCCGGAGCAGAAGCAACTGGCTATGGCAGACTACCAAGGCTCAGTGGAAGCACTAGACTACATTTCCCCATAAGAGAGGCTACCAAGGATAGACAACTAGGTTGTCGGATCCCACACATACCAAGCATTTCAAATCATACACACAATATGCTCGATATGTGCAAATACAACATGGCATCACAACAAAGCTCTACAACTCAAAGTATTTATTCATTAGGCTCCAAAGAGCCAGATATTACAAACATGGGTCTAATGACCCAGCATTCAAGTCATACAAGCAATAACCACAAGCGGAAGCTTAACTTGTCTGAGTACAGACAACTACAAATGAAAAGGCTGAGAAGCCTGACTATCTACAAGACCCTGCCGAGGGCACAAGATCATAGCTGAGGTAACCAGCTAAACGTCGAAGTCCACGCGGAACTACTAGCGAGACTAAAGTCTCGCTGCAAAACATAAATTAAGCAAACGTGAGTACAAATGTACCCAACAAGACTTACATCAGAACTAGCTACATATGCATCGGTATCAACAAAGGGGTGGTGGAGTTTGACTGCAGCAAGCCAGCTTTGACTCAGTGGCTATCCTAAACTACGGCTGCAAGTAACTCTTTTGAGGCGGCGCACACGATTACACATATTCACCAATCAATACACCACTATGGTTCCGCTCCCGTCTCCCTGCGAGAACGCCATCCATATCACTCACGCTTATCTTGCGCATTTTAGAGTATCCACTTTCACTTGTCTATGAACTGTACAGGCAACCCAGAAGTCCTTTACCGCGGACACGGCTATTCTAATAGATCATTTATAACCCTGCAGGGGTGTACTTCTTCACACATGTTTCCACCACTTAGCGTCTGCACACGACATGTGCTTGGCAGACTTCAAGCGAAAACTGACGTGGGTGTAGACCACGACCTGACTAACCACACAAGTCTCTAGTCCAGGTTTATCGCCTATTCGGGTTCCATCCGCGAGGTGATCCGGCCGGGGTTTCGCTCACAGCCCCAAACGATGTGTGCAGGGTTCCCGAGACACCAAACGGGCGACTCGGTACACTGGGCCACGGTGTATCTACCGCATCATAGCCCACCCCTAGGGTCAGCGCTACGCACGGCCTCCAACACATATCCTACAAACACCAGAAACTAGTTGCAACTCCTGGACAGAGGACAAGGACGGTCAATAAGTCGAGCGGGGTCATATTTCAGGGCCCAACGTGTGGTAGTAGCTGTTCATGGATCACAAACACAGAACTCAGTTCCTGAGGATGACTTCAATGAGACAACCCACCATGTACTCCTACATGGCCTCTCACCGCTACCTTTACCAAATCGTGTTCACACACTTATCTCACACACAGTAGGACAAATTCATCACCATTCCAATTCATCCCCGATGAATCAGACCTGACTCAACTCTAAGAAGTAGCAGACATGACAAACAAGCATGAATGAGTAGGCACATCAGGGCTCAAACAACTCCTACTCATGCTAGTGGGTTTCATCTATTTACGGTGGGAATGACAGGTCATGCAGAGGAAAAGGGGTTCAACTACCGCAACATATAACAGATAACTCGTTGTTGTCCTAATGCAGTAAAAGGGAGCAGAAGCGAGAGAGTGGGATTGTATCGAAATGAACAAGGAGGTTTTGCTTGCCTGGCACTTCTGAAGATATTATAGCTCTTCATCCGTGTCATCTATCTCATCGTCAAAATGTCGTCTAGTCAGAGGGGACAAATACCAGCAACAAAGAAGGAAAACACAACCAATGCAATGCACAATATGATGCATGATCATGACATGTCAATATGCTGTGTTTTGAGCTAATGCAACTAAAACCAGAAGGGTTTGAATTGATTTGAACCAAAGGTGCAAACTCAAATTCAAACTATGAATTTCCAAAGTGCATTTACAAGTTTTGATCTATACAGCAAGGTTCAGTTGCTTTATCATGCATGAAACCAGTACCAATGGATAGATTAGATTTTTTGATAATTTTTCATATATAAATCTTTGCATTTGGAGTTACAGATTAATTTCTATGATTTTTAGAAGTTTTGGGCATTTTCTGGAATTTCCTAAATAAACATAAATCCAGAAAATGCTTTACCGCGTCAGCATTGCGCAAGGCTGATGTCAGCAGGTCAACTGGGCCGGCCAGGTCAAACCTGACCAGCGGGACCCATTGGTTAGTGACTCGGGGCTGGTTTGGGTGCATGACAGGTGGGACCGGTCAATGCTGACTTGACCAAAGTCAAAGCTGACACGTGGGGTCCGCAAGATTAGCACTAACCTAAACATGATATTTAGACTAGCCTAATTAAGCTCAGGGACCCACATGTCATTGATACATGGTACTAACTAAACATGATTAGCACCTAAGCTAATGGTGCCACGTCAGCTGCCGGCGTTTAACCGCCGGCGACCAAATCCGCGACGGAGGGGGTCGGGATTTCGCTGCAGGGCCCGATTTGGCGCGGGGGGAGCATCTACGGGGAGCTGGCGGAGGGGCGCATCCAGTGGTGGTGGCGGCTGGAGCTGGGGTGGCCTGCTGGGGCACCGGCGACGAGCTTTGTGACGTCCGGAGCTCGGGCGAGCTCGAACTCGCCGGTGCGGTGCTCGTGGAGGCTCGGGGCTAGCTCCTACGAAGCCTACGTGGTGCGTGAGTGAGTTGGGCACGGTGGTGAGGCCGTTGCATGGCCGGAGCCACGTCGGCGGCGAGCTCAGGCGGCGGCGCGTGCAGGTGTGCTTGGTGCGGCGACTACGACGAGTGGCAGAGAGAACGAAGAGGGGTAGGATGGTTAGTGGCTCATGGCGGATGCAGTGAAGCAGACGGCGGGCTTGGAGAATGTCGGAGCTGAGCGAGGCGGCGAGGGGGATCTCTAGCGATGATAGTCGGGGACGAGCTTGGGGTCGTCGCTTGGGGGCGTTTGGCGTCGTGTGCGTTGACGCAGAGGGCGATGGCGATGAGGCGGAGGCCGTGGACATGTTGGTTGGGCGTGGCAGCGACAGTGACCGCGACAACGGCGAGCGGCGGCGATGGTGGTGTTCGGTCGCGGGAGGGAAAGAGAGCAGAGGAGGATAGGGACGGAGGGAGAAGTGGACGTGGCGCCAAGGAGGTGCGTGGCATCTCCAGGGGTCGGGGAAGCGAGCAGAGAGGCAGGATGTGGCGGCGTGTGTGCGCGCGCGGCAGCTACACGCTGTACTTACTGGCTCGGATAGGAAGACGACAGGAGGCGCCAGGTGGGCTTGGCCAGCGAGCTGGGCCCACTATAGGTAGGTGGGCTAGGTAGTTCTTCTCTCTCTCTCTCTCTCTCTCTCTCTCTTTTATTTCTTGTTTTCTTTTATTCTGTAGACTTTAGGGCTATATTAAAAATAGCTAGGCACTTTCAAAAATCATGCAACTGACTGTAGCAACTGTTTGGAATATAACCAACAGTAAACATTTCAGTTTATGATTATTTGGACATTTAAAATATTTATAGCATTTAAATGTCCAAATGCAAATAACATATGATTTAATCCAGTGATCTTATGATGTGCTAGAAAAGTGTGCACCATTTTTGTTAGAGGTTCTAGACCAAGGCAAAGACAATGAACATTTTAGAAGGGCGTTTCAGGTTCATTGAAAAGGATTTTAGTAAACCCTATTTGGTTTAAGTGGTGCTGGGGGTTTCTGTCATCCCCATTTCAAGTTTCTAAGAAATTTAAACATGATGCACACATGAAGGGCTAGCCTAGTGCAAACCAGAACTAGGGCTGTGACAGGAATGTTTTGGATTTGATCCCAAACACAGAAGTGGGAATAACGTTCATCAGACAAGAACTTAATCAAGCACGAATTTGAGAAACATACCTGTCGAGGTATGAAGCAATTTTGGTATGAGCATAGGATATCATAGGTTTGACAATGATGATGGTAATGCAGTATGCATACAAATGCAACCGCATGAGAGAAAACAAGGTATGAACTACGAAGAATAAGTTCGAATAAGAACAATGATGAGGTGAATGAAAGCTACACAGGAAAAAACACACCAGTCTAGGTAGGATAAGAACAAGGAGAAATTTATATGACTGGAACGACTAAAATGTATGATGAGAATGCAACTGATGAGAATGAAAGAGACGATAGATACGAATGATATGCAATAGTCAATATTGATCAGATAACCATCGACGCAGAGCATGAATGTAAACTGCTGAAGGTAATGCCGTAAAGTTAATTGAACCAGTGGTGCTCGACGGCGACAGATGGACTGGGTAGACCAGTTCGCCCATCTGCCAAAGGACTAACTCTGGTTAGAGGGGTTGTGATTTAACATAGAAGATAAACTCTCTTCACCCTATTCTCCTTCAACTCGGAGTTGATCAGACTCCAGTTGATTTCACTTGTGGTAGATACTTGTCGGAGATCTCCAAACCTTCGACAGACCTCTTCGCGAACCACAATGACTCTTGGTTGCTGAAGATCTTGCTCAGTGAAGACAATGACTATTCAACACTCGAGCCAACACCTATCCATCTAGAGAGTGCACAGCTCTCAAGAGTAATAGGTACAGGAACTCTAAACTTAGAAGTACTGTGATGCTCAACCACTGTCTAAGTTTTGGGCTCTTGATTTTTTCTCTCGGTGGATGTTAAACTCAAATCACTCGGAGAGTGGTTGCTCAATAAATCTTCTCAGAAATCTTAAGCGGAGCACCCAACAGGCAACGTTGGAGCGGGTTGGTTATTTATAGCCGCAACCTTCCCTAGAAGGGGAAAAGACCAAAATGGACATGTGGAGCAGATAATGGCCGAATGACACGAGTCCAACGGTCGAAAATTGAGCCAATGGTAACATTCCTTGCGGAGCAAGTAATGCTGGAAGGTAATTGAAGAAAATATGCCCTAGAGGCAATAATAAAGTTGTTATTTTATATTTCTGATAAAGGTTTATTATACATGCTAGAATCGTATTGATCGGAAACTTAATTACATGTGTGAATACATAAACAAATACCGTGTCCCTAGTAAGCCTCTACTAGACTAGCTCATTGATTAAAGATGGTTAAGGTTTCCTGACCATAGATATGTGTTGTCATTTGATAACGGGATCACATCATTAGGAGAATGATGTGATGGACAAGACCCATCCGTTATCTTAGCATATTGATCGTTCAGTTTATTGCTATTGCTTTCTTGATGTCAAATACATATTCCTTCAACTATGAGATTATGCAACTCTCGGATACCGGAGGAATACCATGTGTGCTATCAAATGTCACAACATAGTTGGGTGATCATAAAGATGCTCTACAGGTATCTCTGAAGGTGTTTGTTGAGTTGGCATAGGTCGAGATTAGGATTTGTCACTACGAGTATCAGGGAGGTAGCTCTGGGCCCTCTCGGTAATACACATCATAAGCAGCCTTGCAAACAAAGTGACTAATGAGTTAGTTGCAGGATGTTGTATTATGGAATGAGTAAAGAGACTTTCCGGTAACGAGATTGAACTAGGTATGAAGATACCGACGATCGAATCTCGGGCAAGTAACATATCGATGGACAAAGGGAATTATGTATATTGTCATACGGTTCGACCGATAAAGATCTTCGTAGGATATGTAGGAGCCAATATGGGCATCCAGGTTCCGCTATTAGTTATTGACCGGAGAGGTGTCTCGATCATGTCTACATAGTTCTCGAACCCGTAGGGTCCGCACGCTTAACGTTCGTTGACGATATAGTGTTATATGATTTATATGATTTGGTGGCCAAATGTTGTTCGGAGTCCTGGATGAGATCACGAACATGACGAGGAGCTCCGGAATGGTCCGGAGGTAAATATTAATATATATGACGATGATATTTGGACACCGGAAGAGTTTCGGGATGTACCGGGTAGAAATCGGGTCACCGGAAGGGGTTCTGGACACCCTGGGAGGTTAATGTGCCATATGGGCCAAAGGGGGGGGGGACACACCAGCCCACAAGGGGCTGGTGCACCCCTCCTAGGCCGCAGCCCTTGGGGAGAGAAGGAAAGGGGGGGGGGGAGTCGGGCTCCCCCTTCCTTTCCTTTCCCTCCAGCAAATATGGTAGGGGGCACCACTAGGGAAGGACCCCAAGTAGGATTCGGCCTACTTGTGGCACCTCCTTTGCTGCTCCCTCCTCCCCCACCTATATATATGTGGGAGAGGGGTGCCACACAGAACCACGACAATTGTTTAGCTGTGTGCGACGCCTCCCTCGAAAGTTTAGTCCCTCGATCATATTTTCGTAGTGCTTAGGTGAAGACCTGTGGAGATAGCTTCACCATCACCGTCACCACGCCGTCGTGCTACCGAAAGTTATCCACTACTTTGCCGTCTTGCTGGATCAAGAAGGCGAGGACGTCACCGAGCTGAATGTGCGCTGAACGCGGAGGTGCCGTATGTTCGGTACTCCATTGGTTGGATCGTGAAGAAGTTTGACTACATCAACCACGTTACTAAATGCTTCCGCTTACGGTCTACGAGGGTACGTAGACACACTCTCCCCTCTCGGTTCTATTCTTATCCATCGATAGATCTTGCGTGTGCGTAGATTTTTTTTGTTTTCCATGCAACGTTTCCCAATAGTGGCATCCGAGCAAGGACTATGCGTAGGTGATATGCACGAGTAGAACCCAAAGAGTTGTGGGCGTTGATAGTCATTCTTCTTACCACCAATGTCTTATTTTGATTCGGCGGTATTGTGGGATGAAGCGGCCTGGACCAACCTTGCATGTCCACGCACATGAGACCGGTTCCACCGAGTGACATGCAACTAGTTTTGCATAAAAGGTGGTTGGCGGGTGTTTGTTTCTCCTACTTTAGTTGAATCGAATTTGACTATGGTCGGTCCTTGAAGAAGGTTAGCAGAAAACTTGATGAATCACCATTGTGGTTTTTGCATAGTTAAGAAAGGTTCTGGCTAGAAGCCCGTAGCAGCCAAAAACTTGCAACAACAAAGTAGAGGACGTGTTATTTGTTTTTGTAGGGCATGTTGTGATGTGATATGGTCAAGATGTGATGTGATATATGTTGATGTATGAGATGATCATGTTTTGTAATATCGACAACCGCCAGGAGCCTTAGGGTTGTCTGTTTATTGTATAAATGCAAGCGCCATGTAATTGCTTTACTTTATCACTACGCGTTAGCAATAGTTGTAGAAGCAATTGTTGGCGAGACGACCCCGACGCTACGATGGAGATCAAGGTGTTGAGTCGGTGATGATGGAGATCATGACGATGCTTTGGAGATGGAGATCAAAAGCACAAGATGATGATGGCCATATCATGTCACATATTTTGATTGCATGTGATGTTTATCCTTTATGCATCTTATTTTGCTTAGAACGGCGGTAGCATTATAAGATGATCCCTTCACTGAATTTCAAGATAAAAGTGTTCTCCCCGAGTATGCACTGTTGCCAAAGTTCATCGTTTCGAAGCACCACATGATGATCGGGTGTGATAGCCTCTACGTTCACATACAACGGGTGTAAGACAGTTCTGCACATGCAGAATACTTGGGTTAAACTTGACGAGCCTAGCATGTACAAACATGGTCTTGGAACACTGGAGACCGAAAGGTCGAACATGAGTCATATAGTAGATATGATCAACATAGAGATGTTCACCATTGATGACTACCCCATCTCACGTGATGATCGGACATGGGTTAGTTGATTTGGATCATGTATCACTTAGATAACTTGAGGGATGTTTATTTTAGTGGGAGTTAATTAGTAATTTGATTAATTGAACTTAAATTTATCATGAACTTAGTCTTAATAGTTTTGCACATCTATGTTTCGAGCTACCATTCCCCTGAATTTTAACGCGTTCCTAGAGAAAGCTAAGTTGAAAGATGATGGTAGCAACTACACAGAATGGGTCTGTAACTTGAGGATTATCCTCATTGGTGCACAGAAGAATTATGTCCTTGATGCACTGCTAGCTGAAAGACCTGCTGCTGGAGCTACTGCAGATGTTATGAACGTCTGGCAGGCTCGATCTGATGACTACTACATAGTTTAGTGTGCCATGCTTTACGGCTTAGAACCGAGACTTGAAATACGTTTTGAACTTCATGGAGCATATGAGATGTTCCAAGAGTTGAAGTTAATATTTCAAGCAAATGCCTGGGTTGAGAGATGTGAAGTCTCCAACAAGTTCTATAGCTGCAAGATGGAGGAGAACAATTCTGCCAGTGAACACATACTCAAAATGTCTGGGTATCATAACCACTTGACTCAGCTGGGAGTTGAACTTCCAGTTGATAGTGTTATTGACAGAGTTCTTCAATCACTGCCACCAAGCTACAAAGGCTTCGTGATGAACTATACTTCATGATGAACTATAATATGCAAGGGATGAATAAAACGATTCCTGAGCTCTTCGCAATGCTTAAGGCCGCGGAGGTAGAATCAAGAAGGAGCATCATGTGTCGATGGTTAACAAGACCACTAGTTTCAAGAAAAAGGGCAAGGGAAAGGAAGGGAACTTCAAGAAGAATGGCAAACAAGTTGCCACTCCTGAGAATAAGCCTAAAGCTGGACCCAAGCATGAAACTACGTGCTTCTACTGTGAAGGGACTGGTCACTGGAGGCAGACTGCCCCAAATACTTTGCAGATAAGAAGGATGGCAAAGTGAACAAAGATATATTTGGTATACATGTTATGGATGTGTACCTTATTAATGCTCGTAGTAGCGCCTGAGTATTTGATAGTGGTTTGGTTGCTCATATTTGTAGCTCGAAATAGGAGCTACGGAATAAACGAAGATTGGCTAAGGACGAGGTGATGATGCACGTCGGGAATGGTTCCAAGGTCGATGTGATCACCGTCGACACGCTACCTCTACATCTACCTTCGGGATTAGTTTTAGATCTGAATAATTGTTATTTGGCATGAACATTATATCTGAATCTTGTTTATTCCAAGAAGGTTATTCATTTAAATCAGAGAATAATGGTTGTTCTATTTATATGAGTAATATCTTTTATGGTCATGCACCCTTGATGAATGGTCTATTCTTGTTGAATCTCGATCATAGTGATACACATATTCATAATATTGATGCCAAAAGATGCAAAGTTGATAATGATAGTGCAACATATTTGTGGCACTACCGTTTAGGTCATATTGGTGTAAAGCGCATGAAGAAACTCCATGCAGATGGACTTTTGGAATCACCTGATTATGAATCATTTGATACTTGCAAACCATGCCTCATGGGCAAGGTGACTAAAACTCTGTTCTCCGGAACAATGGAGCGAGCTAATGACTTATTGGAAATAATACATACCGATGTATGCGGTCTGATGAGTGTTGAAGCATGCGGCGGGTATCGTTATTTTCTGACCTTCACAGATGATTGAGTAGGTATGGGTATATCTACTTAATGAAACACAAGTCTGAAACTTGTGAAAAGTTCAAAGAATTTCAGAGTGAAGTGGAGAATCATCATAACAAGAAATTAAAGTTTCTATGATCTGATTGCGGAGGCGAATATTTGACTTACGAGTTTGGCCTTCATTTAAAACAATGTGGAATTGTTTCACAACTCACGCCACCTGGAACACCACAACGTAATGGTGTGTCCGAACGTCGTAACCGTACTTTATTAGATATGATGCATTCTATGATGTCTCTTACCGATTTACCACTATCGTTTTGGGGTTATGCATTAGAGACAGCCACATCCACATTAAATAGGGCACCGTCTAAATCCATTGAGACGACACTGTATGAACTGTGGTTTGGCAAGAAACCTAAGCTGTCATTTCTTAAAGTTTGGGGTTGCGACACTTATGTCAAAAGGCTTCAGCCTGATAAGCTCGAACCCAAATCGGAGAAGTGTGTCTTCATAGGATACCCTGAGGAAACAATTGGGTACACCTTCTACCACAGATCTGAAGGCAAGATCTTTGTTGCCAAGAGTGAAACCTTTCTAGAGAAGGAATTTCTCTCGAAAGAAGTGAGTGGGAGGAAAGTAGAAATTGATGAGGTAATTGTACCTTCTCTCGAATTGGAAAGTACCACATCAAATAAATCCGTTCCCATGATGCCTACACCAACTAGAGAGGAAGCTAATGATGATGATCATGAAACTTCAGATCAAGTTACACTGGACCTCGTAGGTCGAATAGAGCATGTTCCGCACCAGAGTGGTACAGTAATCCTGTCCTGGAAGTCATGTTATTAGACCATGGCGAACCTACGAACTATGAAGAAGCTATGATGAGCCCATATTCCGATAAATGGCTCGAGGCCATGAAATCTGAGATATGATCCATGTATGAGAATAAAGTGTGGACTTTGGTGGACTTTCCCGATGATCGATAAGCCATCAAGAATAAATGGATCTTCAAGAAGAAGACATACACTGATGGTAATGTCACCATCTACAAAGCTTGACTTGTCGCGAAAGGTTTTCAAAAAGTTCAAGGAGTTGACGAGACTTTCTCACCTGTAGCGATGCTTAAGTTAGTCCGAATCATGTTAACAATTGCCGCATTTTATAATTATGAAATCTGGCAAATGGATGTCAAAACTGCATTCCTTAATTGATTTCTTAAATAAGAGTTGTATATGATGCAACCAGAAGGTTTTGTCAATCCTAAAGGTGCTAACAAGGTGTGCAAGCTCCAGCGATCCATCTATGGACTGGTGGAAGCATCTCGGAGTTGGAATATACGCTTTGATGAGGTGACCAAAGCATATGGTTTTATACAAACTTATGGTGAAGCTTGTATTTACAAGAAAGTGAGTGGGAGCTCTGTAGCATTTATGATATTATATGTAGATGATATATTATTGATTGGAAATGATATAGAGTTTCTGGATGGCATAAAAGGATACTTGAATAAGAATTTTTCAATGAAAGACCTCGGGGACGCTGCAGATATATTGGGCATCAAGATCTATAGGGATAGATCGAGAGGCTTAATAGGACTTTCACAAAGCACATACCTTGATAAAGTTTTGAAGAAGTTCAAAATGGGTCAGTCAAAGAAAGGGTTCTTGCCTGTGTTACAAGGTGTGAAATTGAGTTAGACTCAAAGCCCGACCACTGCAGAAGATAGAGAGAAAATGAAAGTCATTCCCTAGCCTCAGCCATAGGTTCTATCATGTATGCTATGCTGTGTACCAGACCTGATGTGTGCCTTGCCATAAGTTTGGCAGGGAGGTACCAAAGTAATCCAAGAGTGGATCACTGGACAGCGGTCAAGAACATCCTGAAGTACCTGAAAAGGACCAAAGATATGTTTCTCGTTTATGGAGGTGACAAAGAGCTCGTCGTAAATGGTTACATCAAGGCTAGCTTCGACACTGATCCGGATGACTCTAAGTCACAAATTGAATACGTATTTATATTGAATGGTGGAGCTATCAGTTGGTGCAGTTCAAAGCAGAGCGTCGTGGCTGGATCTACGTGTGAACAAAGTACATAGCTGCTTCGGAAGCAGCTCATGAAGGAGTCTGGATGAAGGAGTTCATATCCGATCTGGGTGTAATACCCAGTGCATTGAGTCCAATGAAAATCTTTTGTGACAACACTAGAGAAATTGCCTTGGCGAAGGAATCCAGGTTTCACCAGAGAACCAAACACATCAAGAGACGCTTCAACTCTATTCGCGAAAAGGTCAAGGATGGAAACATAGAAGTTTGCAAAATACATACGGATCTAAATGAAGCAAACCCATTGACTAAGCCTCTTCCGCGAGCAAAACATGATCAGCACCAAGACTCCATGGATGTTAGATTCATTACTATGTAATCTAGATTATTGACTCTAGTGCAAGCTGGAGACTTAAGGAAATATGCCCTAGATGCAATAATAAAGTTGTTATTTTATATTTACTTATTCATGATAAAAGGTTTATTATTCATGCTAGAATTGTATTGATCAGAAACTTAAATACATGTGTGAATACATAAACAAATATCGTGTCCCTAGTAAGCCTCTACTAGACTAGCTCGTTGATCAAAGATGGCTAAGGTTTCCTGACCATAGACATGTGTTGTCATTTGATAACGGGATCACATCATTAGGAGAATGATGTGATGGAAAAGACCCATCCATTAGCTTAGCATATTGATCGTTCAGTTTATTGCTATTGCTTTCTTGATGTCAAATACATATTCCTTTGACTATGAGATTATGCAACTCCTGGATACCGGAGAATACCTTGTGTGCTATCAAACATCACAACTTAACTGGGTGATCATAAAGATGCTCTATAGGTATCTCCCAAGGTATTGGTTGAGTTGGCATAGATCGAGATTAGGATTTGTCAATCTGAGTATCGGGGAGGTATCTCTGGGCCCTCTCAGTAATACACATCATAAGAAGCCTTGCAAGCAAAGTGATTAATGAGCTAGTTGTTGGAAATATGCCCTAGAGGCAATAATAAATAGGTTATTATTATATTTCCTTGTTCATGATAATCGTTTATTATCCATGCTAGAATTGTATTGATAGGAAACTCAGATACATGTGTGGATACATAGACAACACCATGTCCCTAGTAAGCCTCTAGTTGACTAGCTCGTTGATCAATAGATGGTTACGGTTTCCTGACCATGGACATTGGATGTCATTGATAACGGGATCACATCATTAGGAGAATGATGTGATGGACAAGACCCAATCCTAAGCCTAGCACAAGATCGTGTAGTTCGTATGCTAAAGCTTTTCTAATGTCAAGTATCATTTCCTTAGTTCATGAGATTGTGCAACTCCCGGATACCATAGGAATACTTTGGGTGTGCCAAACGTCACAACGTAACTGGGTGGCTATAAAGGTGCACTATGGGTATCTCCGAAAGTGTCTGTTGGGTTGGCATGAATCGAGACTGGGATTTGTCACTCCGTGTGACGGAGAGGTATCTCTGGGCCCACTCGGTAGGACATCATCATAATGTGCACAATGTGATCAAGGAGTTGATCACGGGATGATGTGTTGCGGAACGAGTAAAAAGAGACTCGCCGGTAACGAGATTGAACAAGGTATCGTGATACCGACGATCGAATCTCGGGCAAGTATCGTACCGATAGACAAAGGGAATTGTATACGGGATTGATTAAGTCCTTGACATCGTGGTTCATCCGATGAGATCATTGTGGAACATGTGGGAGCCAACATGGGTATCCAGATCCCACTGTTGGTTATTGACCGGAGAACGTCTCGGTCATGTCTGCATGTCTCCCGAACCCGTAGGGTCTACACACTTAAGGTTCGATGACGCTAGGGTTATTAAGGAAGTTCGCATGTGGTTACCGAATGTTGTTCGGAGTCCCGGATGAGATCTCGGACGTCACGAGGAGTTCCGGAATGGTCCGGAGGTAAAGATTTATATATGGGAAGTCCTGTTTTGGTCACCGAAAGGGTTTCGGGTTTTATCGATAGCGTACCGGGATCACCAGGAGGGTCCCGGGGGTCCACCTAGTGGGACCACCGGCCCCGGAGGGCTGCATGGGCCACATGTGGGAGGGGACCAGCCCCAGGTGGGCTGGTGCGCCCCCCCACAAGGGCCCAAGGCGCCTAGGGTTTCGGGGAACCCTAGAAGGGGGCGCCCCCCCTTGCCTTGGGGGGCAAGCCACCCCTCCTGGCCGCCGCCCCTCCTCAGATGGGATCTGAGGGGGACGGCCCCCCTCTCCCTTGCCCCTATATATATGAAGGGGGTGGGAGGGCAACCGCACCAATGTGCTGGCACAGCCCTCCCCCTCTCCCAAGTTCTTCTCCTCTCCCGCGGTGCTTGGCGAAGCCCTGCAGGATTGCCACGCTCCTCCACCACCACCACGGCGTTGTGCTGCTGCTGGATGGAGTCTTCCTCAACCTCTCCCTCTCTCCTTGCTGGATCAAGGCATGGGAGACGTCACCGGGCTGTACGTGTGTTGAACGCGGAGGTGCCGTCCGTTCGGCACTTGGTCATCGGTGATTTGGATCACGGCGAGTACGACTCCATCAACCCCGTTCACTTGAACGCTTCCGCTTAGCGATCTACAAGGGTATGTAGATGCACTCTCCTTCCCCTCGTTGCTGGTTTCTCCATACATAGATCTTGGTGATACGTAGGAAAATTTTGAATTTCTGCTACGTTCCCCACCAGTGGCATCATGAGCTAGGTCTATTGCGTAGATTCTTTGCACGAGTAGAACACAAAGTAGTTGTGGGCGTTGATTTTGTTCAATATGCTTACCGTTACTAGTCAATCTTGATTCGGCGGCATTGTGGGATGAAGCGGCCCGGACAGACCTTACACGTACACTTACGTGAGACAGGTTCCACCGACTGACATGCACTAGTTGCATAAGGTGGCTAGCGGGTGCCAGTCTCTCCCACTTTAGTCGGATCGGATTCGATGAAAAGGGTCCTTATGAAGGGTAAATAGCAATTGACTTATCACGTTGTGGTTTTGCGTAGGTAAGAAACATTCTTGCTAGAAACCCATAGCAGCCACGTAAAACATGCAAACAACAATTAGAGGACGTCTAACTTGTTTTTATAGGGTATGCCATGTGATGTGATATGGCCAAAAGGATGTGATGAATGATATATGTGATGTATGAGATTGATCATGTTCTTGTAGTAGGAATCACGACTTGCATGTCGATGAGTATGACAACCGGCAGGAGCCATAGGAGTTGTCTTTAATTTATTTATGACCTGCGTGTCAACATAAACGTCATGTAATTACTTTACTTTATTGCTAAAGCGTTAGCCATAGTAGTAGAAGTAATAGTTGACATGACAACTTCATGAAGACACGATGATGGAGATCATGATGATGGAGATCATGGTGTCATGCCGGTGACGATGATGATCATGGAGCTCCGAAGATGGAGATCAAAAGGAGCAAAGTGATGATGGCCATATCATGTCACTATTTGATTGCATGTGATGTTTATCATGTTTTTGCATCTTATTTGCTTAGAACGACGGTAGTAAAAAAGATGATCCCTCATTAAAATTTCAAGAAAGTGTTCCCCCTAACTGTGCACCGTTGCGAAAGTTCGTCATTTCGAAGCACCACGTGATGATCGGGTGTGATAGATTCTTACGTTCACATACAACGGGTGTAAGCCAGATTTACACACGCGAAACACTTAGGTTGACTTGACGAGCCTAGCATGTACAGACATGGCCTCGGAACACAAGAGACCGAAAGGTCGAGCATGAGTCGTATGGTAGATACGATCAACATGAAGATGTTCACCAATGATGACTAGTCCGTCTCACGTGATGATCGGACACGGCCTAGTTGACTCGGATCATGTAATCACTTGGACGACTAGAGGGATGTCTATCTGAGTGGGAGTTCATAAGATGAACTTAATTATCCTGAACATAGTTAAAAGATCTTTGCAAATTATGTTGTAAGCTCGCGCTTTAGTTCTACTGTTTTAGATATGTTCCTAGAGAAAATATAGTTGAAAGTTGATAGTAGCAATTATGCGGACAGTAGAAGGCTTGTGTCCTTAATGCACTGCTCGGTGTGCTGGACCTCAAACGTGGTCTGTGGATGTTGCGAACATCTAACATACACGTTTTGATGACTACATGATAGTTCGGTAATGATAAATGGTTTAGAATTGAGGCACCGAAGACATTTTGAAATGTCGCGGAACATATGAGATGTTTCGAGGGCTGAAATTGGGATTTCAGGTTCGTGCCCACGTCAAGAGGTATGAGACCTCCGATGATTTTCTTGGCCTGCAAACTAAGGGAGAAAAGCTCAATCGTTGAGCTTGTGCTCAGATTGTCTGAGTACAACAATCACTTGAATCGAGTGGGAGTTGATCTTCCAGATAAGATAGTGATGTTTTTTCCAAAGTCATTGCCACCAAGCTGCTATAGCTTTGTGATGAACTATATCAGGGATGGATATGATGATCCTTGAAATATTCGCGATGTTTGGCACCACGAAAGTAGAAATCAAGAAGGAGCATCAATTATTGATGGTTAGTGAAAGCACTAGTTTCAAGAAGGGCAAGGGCAAGAAGGGATCCTTCATGAAACGGCAAATCAGCTGCTGCTCTAGTGGAGAAACCCAAGGTTGAACCCAAACCCGAGACTAAGTGCTTCTGTAATGAGGAGAACAGCTACTGGAGCAGAATTACCCTAGATACTTGGTAGATGAGAAGGCTGTCGATAGAAGTATATTGGATATACATTATGTGAATGTGTACTTTACTAGTACTCCTAGTAGCATCAGGGTATTAGATACCGGTTCGGTTGCTAAGTGTTAGTAACTCGAAATAAAAGCTACGGAATAAACGGAGACTAGCTAAAGGTGAGCTGACGAGATGTGTTGGAAGTGTTTCCAAGGTTGATATGATCAAGCATCACACGCTCCCTCTACCATCGAGATTGGTGTTAAACCTAAATAATTGTTATTTGGTGTTTGCGTTGAGCATAGACATGATTGGATTATGTCTATCGCAATACGGTTATTCATTTAAGGAGAATAATGGTTACTCTATTTATTTGAATAATACCTTCAATGGTCTTGCACCTAAAAGGAATGGTTTATTGAATCTCGATCATAGTGATACACATGTTCATGCCAAAAGATATAAGATAGTAATGATAGTACCACCTAGTTGTGGCACTGCCACGTAAGTCATATTGGTATAAAACGCATGAAGAAGCTCCATGTTGATGGATCTTTGGACTCACTCATTTTTGAAAAGGATTGAGACATGTGAACCATGTCTATTGGTATATACGCATGAAGAAACTCCATGCAGATGGACCGTTTGGACTCACTTGATTTTGAATCGCTTGAGACATGCAAATCATACCACATGGGCAAGACGACTGAAAGCTTCGGTTTCAGTAAAATGGAACAAGAAAGGAACTTGTTGGAAGTAACACATTTTGATGTGTGCAGTCCAATGAGTGCTGAGGCACGCAGTGGATATCGTTATGCTCTTACTTCACAGATGATTTGAGTAGATACTGAGCATATTTACTTGATGAAACACAAGTCTGAATTATTGAATGGTTCAAGTAATTTCAGAATGAAGTTGAAGATCGTCGTGACAAGAGGATAAAATATATATGATATGATCATAGAGATGAATATCTGAGTTGCGAGTTTGGTACACAATTGAGACATTGTGGAAATGTTTCACGACTAGTACCACCTGGAACACCATAGTGTGATGGTGTGTCCGAACATCATAACTGCACCCTATTGGATATGATGCATACCATGATGTCTCTTATCGAATTACCACTATCGTTCATGGGTTAGGCATTAGAGACAACCGCACTCACTTTAAATAGGGCACCACGTAATTCCGATGAGATGACACCGTATGAACTATGGTTTAGAGAAACCTAAGCTATCATTTCTTAAAAGTTTGGGGCTGCGACACTTATATGAAAAAGTTTCAGGCTGATAAGCTCGAACCCAAAGCTGATAAATGCATCTTCATAGGACACCCAAAAACAGTTGGGTATACCTCCAATCTCACATCCGAAAGCAATAGGAATTGTTTCTTGAATCGGGTCCTTTCTCGAGGAAAAGTTTCTCTCGGAAGAATTGAGTGGGAGGATGGTGGAGACTTGATGAGGTTATGGAACCGTCACTTCAACTAGTGTGTAGCAGGGCACGGGAGTTGTTCCTATGGCACCTACACCAATTGAAGTGGAAGCTTATGATAGTGATCATGAGACTTCGGATCAAGTCACTCCCAAACCTCGTAGGACGACAAGGATGCGTACTGCTTCAGAGTGGTACGTAATCCTGTCTTGGAAGTCATGTTTCTAGACAACAATGAACCTACAAGCTATGGAGAAGCGATGGTGGGCCCGGATTCCGATGAATGGCTCGAGGCCATAAAATCCGAGAGAGGATCCATGTATGAAAAACAAAGTGTAGACTTTGGCAGAACGGCTCGATGGTCGTGAGGCTGTTGAGTACAGATGGATTTTAAAAGGAAGACGAACAATGACAGTAAATGTCACCATTAAGAAAGCTCGACTTGTCATTATGATGTTTTCCGACAAGTTCAAGGAGTTGACTGCGATGAGGCTTTCTCACTCGTAGCGATGCTAAGAGTCTGTTGGAATTATGTTAGCGGTTACTGCATTATTTATGAAATTGTGCAGATAGGATGTCAAAACATTGTTTCCTCGACGATTTTCTTGAGGAAAGGTTGTATGTGATACAACCAGAAGATTTTTGTCAATCCTGAAAGATGCTAACAAGTATGCAAAGCTCCAGCAATCCTTCTAAGGACTGGAGTAAGCATCTCGGAGTTGGAATGTACACTTTGGTGAGATAATCAAAGATTTTGGGTTGATACAAAGTTTATGAGAAACTTGTATTTCCAAAGAAGTGAGTGGGAGCACTATAGAATTTCTGATGAGTATATGTTGTTGACATATTGTTGATCAGAAATGATGTAGAATTTCTGGAAAGCATATAGGGTTATTTGAAAAGTGTTTTTCAATGGAAAACCTGGATTAAGCTACTTGAACATTGAGCATCAAGATCTATAAGGATAGATCAAAATCGCTTAATAGTACTTTCAAACGAACACATACCATGACAAGATTTTGAAGGAGTTCAAAATAGATCAGCAAAGAAGGAGTTCTCGGCTGTGTCACAAGGTGTGAGTATTGAGCAAGACTCAAGACATGACCACGGCAGAATAGAGAGAAAGGACGAAGGTCGTCCCCTATGCTTTAGTCGTAGGCTCTAAAGTATGCTATGTTGTGTACCGCACCTGAAGTGTGCCAAACCATGAGTCAGTCAAGGGGTACAAGTGTGATCTAGAAATGGATCACAGGACAACAGTCAAGGTTATCCTTAGTAACTAGTGGACTAAGGAATTTTCTCGATTATGGAGGTGGAAAAAGAGTTCGTCATAAAGGGTTACACCGATGCAAACTTTGACACTAATCCAGATTATTCTGAGTAGTAAACTGGATTCGTATAGTAGAACAGTTATTTGGAATAGCTCCAAATAGAGCGTGGTAGATGCATCTAGGAGATGACATAAATATTTGTAAAGCACACACGGATCTGAAAGGTTCAGACCCGTTGACTAGTAACCTCTCTCACAAGCGAGATATGATCAAACCCCATGGGAGTTGGAATCATTGCAATCACATAACGATGTGAACTAGATTATTGACTCTAGTGCAAGTGGGAGACTGTTGGAAATATGCCCTAGAGGCAATAATAAATAGGTTATTATTATATTTCCTTGTTCATGATAATCGTTTATTATCCATGCTAGAGTTGTATTGATAGGAAACTCAGATACATGTGTGGATACATAGACAACACCATGTCCCTAGTAAGCCTCTAGTTGACTAGCTCGTTGATCAATAGATGGTTACGGTTTCCTGACCATGGGCATTGGATGTCACTGATAACGGGATCACATCATTAGGAGAATGATGTGATGGACAAGACCCAATCCTAAGCCTAGCACAAGATCGTGTAGTTTGTATGCTAAAGCTTTTCTAATGTCAAGTATCATTTCCTTAGACCATGAGATTGTGCAACTCCCGGATACCGTAGGAATACTTTGGGTGTGCCAAACGTCACAACGTAACTGGGTGGCTATAAAGGTGCACTACGGGTATCTCCGAAAGTGTCTGTTGGGTTGGCATGAATCGAGACTGGGATTTGTCACTCCGTGTGACGGAGAGGTATCTCTGGGCCCACTCGGTAGGACATCATCATAATGTGCACAATGTGATCAAGGAGTTGATCACGAGATGATGTGTTGCGGAACGAGTAAAAAGAGACTCGCCGGTAACGAGATTGAACAAGGTATCGTGATACCGACGATCGAATCTCGGGCAAGTATCGTACCGATAGACAAAGGGAATTGTATACGGGATTGATTAAGTCCTTGACATCGTGGTTCATCCAATGAGATCATCGTGGAACATGTGGGAGCCAACATGGGTATCCAGATCCCGCTGTTGGTTATTGACCGGAGAACGTCTCGGTCATGTCTGCATGTCTCCCGAACCCGTAGGGTCTACACACTTAAGGTTCGATGACGCTAGGGTGATTAAGGAAGTTCGCATGTGGTTACCGAATGTTGTTCGGAGTCCCGGATGATATCCCGGACATCACGAGGAGTTCCGGAATGGTCCGGAGGTAAAGATTTATATATGGGAAGTCCTGTTTTGGTCACCGAAAAGGTTTCGGGTTTTATCGGTAACGTACCGGGATCACCAGGAGGGTCCCGGGGGTCCACCTAGTGGGACCACCGGCCCCGGAGGGCTGCATGGGCCACATGTGGGAGGGGACCAGCCCCAGGTGGGCTGGTGCTCCCCCCCACAAGGGCCCAAGGCGCCTAGGGTTTGGGGGAACCCTAGAAGGGGGCGCCCCCCCTTGCCTTGGGGGGCAAGCCACCCCCTCCTGGCCGCCGCCCCTCCTCAGATGGGATCTGAGGGGGCCGGCCCCCCTCTCCCTTGCCTCTATATATATGAAGGGGGTGGGAGGGCAACCACACCAATGTGCTGGCACAGCCCTCCCCCTCTCGCAAGTTCTTCTCCTCTCCCGCGGTGCTTGGCGAAGCCCTGCAGGATTGCCACGCTCCTCCACCACCACCACGCCGTTGTGCTGCTGCTGGATGGAGTCTTCCTCAACCTCTCCCTCTCTCCTTGCTGGATCAAGGCATGGGAGACGTCACCGGGCTGTACGTGTGTTGAACGCGGAGGTGCCGTCCGTTCGGCACTTGGTCATCGGTGATTTGGATCACGGCGAGTACGACTCCATCAACCCTGTTCACTTGAACGTTTCCGCTTAGCGATCTACAAGGGTATGTAGATGCACTCTCCTTCCCCTCGTTGCTGGTTTCTCCATAGATAGATCTTGGTGATACGTAGGAAAATTTTGAATTTCTGCTACGTTCCCCACCACTAGTTGCATATGATGTATTATGGAATGAGTAAAGAGACTTGTCGGTAACGAGATTGAACTAGGTATGAAGATACCGGCGACCGAATCTCGGGAAAGTAACATACCGATGGACAAAGGGAATTGCGTATGTTGTCATAAGGTTCGACCGGTAAAGATCTTCGTGGAATACGTAGGAGCCAATATGAGCATCCAGGTTCCGCTATTTGTTATTGACCGAAGAGGTGTATCGCTCATGTCTACATAGTTCTCGAACCCGTAGGGTCCGCATGCTTAACGTTTGTTGACGATATATTGTTATATGATTTGGTGACCGAATGTTGTTCGGAGTCCCGGATGAGATCACAAACATGATGAGGAGCTCCAGAATGGTCCGGGGGTAAATATTCATATATAGGACGATGATATTTGGACACCGGAAGAGTTTCGGGATGTACCAGGTAGAAATCGGGTCACCGGAAGGGGTTCCGGACACTCTGAGAGGTTAATGGGCCATATGGGCCAAAGGGGGAAACACACCAGCCCACAAGGGGCTGGCACACCCCTCCTAGGCCGCAACCCTTGGGGAGAGAAGGAAAGGGGGGGGGGGAGTCGGCCTCCCCCTTCCTTTCCTATCCCTCCTTTCCTTTCCCCTCCGACAAATATGGTAAGGGGGGGGGGCACTAGGGAAGGACCCCAAGTAGGCTTCGGCCTACTTGGGGAGCCCCCTTGTCTGCTCCCTCCTCCCCCACCTATTTATATGTTGGAGGGGGGCGCCACAAAAAACCAGGACAATTGTTTAGCCGTGTGCGGGGCTCCCCTCCGCAGTTTAGTCTCTCGGTCATATTTTTGTAGTGCTTAGGCGTAGCCCTGCAGAGATAGCTTCACCATCACCGTCACCACGCCGTCCTGCTGCCGGAACTCATCCACTACTTCACCATGTTGCTGGATCAAGAAGGTGAGGACGTCACCGAGCTGAACGCGGAGGTGCCGTATGTTCGGTACTCCATTGGTTGGATCGCGAAGAAGTTCGACTACATCAACCGCATTACTAAATGCTTCCGCTTACGGTCTACGAGGGTACGTAGACACACTCTCCTGTCTCGTTGCTATGCATCTCCATGGATAGATCTTGCGTATGCGTTGGTCTTTTTGTTTCCCATGCAACGTTTCCCAACAGTAATCATTCGAAATGTAAAAACATTTCTCTCAGTCTCGCATAGGTTTTGGGCTAAGGATCATAGAGGATCTAAGCTTTGAGATCTATATCCCTCTTAATAGTATGGAGGTCCTATGACTCAAATAAATGAAAAAGAATAACAAAATGAATACTATGTCTTCACTTTGTCTTTGACTTCCATTCGCTGTAGTCCAATTCCTTCAGACAGAATCTTCGAACCAATTACTTGACATCAACAATAAATTTTCGAGGGGTTAACTCCTTCACATCAATCTTCTCGCCTACATGTACTCAACAAATGTTGCTCATTCTTCTCTGCAACGCAGATATTCTTCGGTGAAGTTCCTCGAACTTGACACCAGAGACAGCATTCTCTTCGGTTCTGTATGGGCTATTTCTCTGTGTGCACTAGCAAAGAAATCAGTCCATGCCTGTTTTTGTCAACAATATCCAAAACACAGGAGGGCAAATATTGCACCAAATATCTCCCCCTTTTTGGACGATTGTTGAGAAAACAGAACACATCGAAAGATAGATAACAGAATGAAATGAAATGCGAAGGATAACGAAAGACGGGAGATAATTACGAAGATAAGACACGCTCCCCCTAAAGATATGCATCATTTGAGAATGCATAGGAGATAAATCGTAAGGTAGCGAGATGGATCTTCGTACGAGTGATATTGAAATTTGATCTCATTTGTGGTCTCTTTCAATACACTCGACAGTGTCTCAGGTAATTCCTGTCACACACAATCTTTGAAAAAGATATGTTAGAAGGAGTGAATACTTTGAAATGATTTGTGACGAAGGATAAGCCATGAGGATTTTGCTCAGAACAGGGTTTGTATCCACACGAGATATAAGTTCCCTGCAAGTTAGATACTCGAGAAGAATCAGAGCAAGGGAATCATAGATATATTGCTCGTAGTACATATGCTTCAGACAAGGTTTTCCTGCAACAAGGATGATACAATGTAGATATGCAAGGAAAGCATCTTAATAGACAGATGTAAAGAATTTGCTTTTGAATAAGAAGTTTTAATCTGAAGCAGACTTTCTTCTCCTGCAAAGTTGATAACGAAATATAATCATTATAGAATATCTAAGCATAAGACACATATGGTTTCAAGGAGTGAAATATCTCTTCTAAAGAAGCATGATTTCCAATACTCCTTGAAATGCTATTTCTTTCCCTGCATGATAGATAATTATCAATGATAATTATTGCAAGGAAGTAAGCTTTTGATTTATCGTGCAAACAAATAATTTGAAGAAAATAGCATTGCAGGGGGGTTATTAACGACACATGATGACCAAGTATTTCAACACCACAGGCGGTGCTTCAAGTTTCCAAAAGCAAATTGTTCGATGAAAACCAAATAGATCGACAGAAAAGCAAATGGCGAATGGAAATAGCATGCAAATAACCCGCTTATCTATCACTCGATTTTCTTCTCCCCATTTTTGTCAACAAGTGTAAAAAAGGAAAGAGAATGCATACGAGTAACTACTCGTCCGAAGAATCCTCAGAATCAGAATTCCAACTGCTCGGCAAAGCAGAGCGAGTGATGGTCGTAGCCGAAGTAGGAGTTGGAGACGCATCATGTGCTTCGGGATCAGCTTCAAAAATAGCAGTGCGAGGTGCATTTGGCTTGAAAATAAATGTCACAGCTGTGTCTTCGAGATCATCATCCGGATCGTCAAACAACAGGCCAGTGGAGGCGCAATGCTGAGGAAGCATTGGGGTTTGCCTACGGATGCGAGGAACTTCAAACAACTCCAGATAAACGTACTCTTTCTTAATACCCTTGGCAAATAGTGGTTTGCGAGAATAATGCTTGTGCAGAAGGGTCCAAGAGTGCTTCTTTTGCTCCTTCTCATGCAGGAGAGTTTGGCGAGCATAATTGTGAAGCAGATTTAACTCAGTCATCATTTCCAGCTTTACTTTCTGATCGAGCTTGATATGTATTTCCAGGGCTTACTGAGTGCGAAGACAAATCTCGTACAAAGGAGGATTTTATTCACGAGGGATTTCAACTTTTGCCTTCTTGATTTTTGGAGCTTTAGCAGAAGCAAACACAGAAGCAGAAACAGTGGAATCAATCAGTATCTTCACTTTGCCGATGTCTTTCACAATTTGAAAAGTGTCATGGACTCGTGGCATATAAACATTCAGAATATGTGTGGAGAGGAACTTTTCATCAATGAGCTGCTCAATGGCAAACATGCCCCAAGGTGCATATGGCTTCAAGGCTTGAGGGCTATCAGCCGCGTAGGTCAAATGAAAAGATCTGGAATATCAAAACGACCCGAGCAGTGGCTAGAAGAGCATTTCCCATGATGCCATTAATGGTTTCTGGCCTGTTTGTTGGCGTGAGGGAGTTGCAAAGTACATAGAGCAACACTTTGTTCTCATAAGCCAGATTATTTGGATTTGCTTCAATACATTCATCACCAACAAGTTTGGGGTCCATCAATAGATGAAGTTGAGCTTCAGATACATCCCAATTGTGAAGTCTGTGCTCACGAGTAGAATCAAATTTGCACCGAGGAAGATTCAATAGTGCTAAGAACTGGTCAGCTGAACATTTGATCTTTTCTTCTCTTGTCATCCATTCGAGGATCCAAGTACCACTATTTGCAAGGTCTCCTAAGATATAAAGAGTGGCATAGAAATAAAGAATCACTTCATGATTCCATCCATGATTAAACGAGGGAAGCTCTTCAGGAAGACAAGTTCAATCTGCTCGATGGTATGATGAAAGCAGGGTAAACTTTCAAGCTCTGTGAAATCCAGAATTTTGTGCTTGAAAATGTGATTCTTGCCATACAGAATGCGAGCATAGTACACGACCCGTTCCTTTGTCCAAAATCTATGTGGCAAGGACGTTATTTCTCCATCATATGGGCTGGTCCGAAAGAATGATCCCAATAGTGAAGTCTATGCTCACGAGTAAAATCAAATTCGCACCAAGGAAGATTCAATAGTGCTAAGAACTAGTCAGCTGAACATTTGATCTTTTCTTCTCCTGTCATCCATTCGAGGATCCAAGTACCACTATTTGCAAGGTCTCCTAAGATATAAAGAGTGACATAGAACTAAAGAATCACAACATGATTCCAGCCATTATTAAATAAAGGAAGCTCTTCAGGAAGACAAGTTCAATCTGCTTGATGGTATGATGAAAGCAGGGTAAACTTTCAAGCTCTGTGAAATCCATAATTTTGTGCTTGAAAATGCGATTCTTGCCATACAGAATGCGAGCATAGTACACGGACCGTTCCTTTGTCCAGAATCTGGGTGGCAAGGACGTTCTTTCTCCATCATATGGGCTGGTCCGAAAGAATGCAAGTTTTGGAAGATGAAACTGCTCATTAAAGGCAGGACCATCAGCGCCATCTTCAATAGGAAACAATGGAAAAGTTTCTAGTGGGTTTCTCAGATGATCTTCTTCGCTCGTAGTCTTGGTCGAATTTCATCAGGTGTAGGCACACCTTCCTCAATAGGCTTGAGAGGAGCACGAGGCTTCCTTGATTTCTCTTATACTGATTGCTTTGGGGCACTTGTCTGACTATCTTTTTTGCTGCCGGAACTCCTTCAGTGGGTTTCTAACTTCTGGCACCAGGGCCTTTTCTTTCAGTGTATTTCCTTCGGTTGGGGGCACAATGACCTCTTTCTCAGATGCTCAGGGCACAACTGGTGGAGCAATAACTTCTTGAGCCATCGGCTCAGCAGATTCTTTTCTTCCTCTTCCAATCGTGGTGCAATGGAACGAGGAGCAGGATCAATATCCATCTGGGTAGGGGCATCAGATGATGTGACCGGGGTGGTTTTGTCTCTGGAAGCATTTAGCTCCCCCTCATTCTTGTCAGTCTCCTCCTTATTTGATTTGGAGGGCTTAGCTTGCATTTTTCTCGGAGGCGATGGATCTGCCTTCTCAACTTTAATTTCCTCATCAACATCATCAACAGGTGCTTGCTGCTCAGGCGAGGCATTTCCTTCATCAATTTTTTCCAGGAAGATATCAACAACATCAGGTTGTTCTTGAGCTGCTAGAGTAGGAATGATAACCTCCACATGGTCAGTTTGCTGCATTGGTTCATCTTCGTGAGGTGGAGATGGTGGAACCTAATGTAAGGGAGTGATGGAATCAAGTGGAGCATCAGCAGCAACAGTCTGAAGGCGGCGATCTTTGTTTACTTTCGGATAGCTAGCTCTCGCTTTAGCCTTCTGAAGTTTTTCTTCTTTGATTCTTCTGTGAGCAAGATCTGTCTTGCGGTCAATTTCCTCGTTTCTCGTGTCACACAACTAAGATAACTTCATGTGCAGCCACGAATGCCAATCCATTTTTTTATTCCGCATGAGTCTGAGAGCCTTGGTGATTTCAACAATCTCTTTGTTCAGATTATTTCTTTTGAATTCAGTGTTGGACTCTCTCCTCATTTGCTCGAGAACTTGCTTGTCTTTGATAGCTTGATTCAGCTTCTTGGAGATTTTCCTCAGCTCAATGAAATGTTTCATTACCATTTTGGTAACATCGTCAGGTAATCCCAGACGGCTGAGATCATCAGATTTTGCATCATATGCAGCACTGTCAATAACATCGATCATGAACTTGAAGTCATCTGCTGTTCCTCTATGGAAGCAGGAACACTAGGTTTGGCCTTCTTAGCAGAAGCATCAACTTTTCCTTCAGACTGCAACTTTCTCTTCACTGCGGGTTTATACAAGGATCTTGGTGATCTCCTTGGAGAGCGCAAAACTTTCACTAGTGAGGGGCTCTTAGACGGCTTGTTGAGAATGGCATGTTGATCATAGATGGGAATTTCATCAGCAGCATCTTCGCTGGATGACTCATCAGACAAGTCAGAAACAACTTTCTTGGATTTCTTGACATTGGTTTTCTTTCGGGGAGCACGAGGGGATACATATTTCCTGGACTTGCTTCCTTTGGAGGCAGAAGCACGATATTTCTTCATCTAGACGTCTTGCTGAGTTAGCGCGACGTTTTTAGCTTCGACTTGGTTTTTCTTCGCTTCCCTGGCATCATGCTTGGCTTTGGCTTTCGCCCTTTAGCCACTTCCTTGGGAAAATCAACGATGATTTTGAGGGAGTAGGGATGAGAATTTTGAGGCTATGGTAGTCTGACTTTTTCATCATCGAGGCAAAAACAGCTTTCAGCAATGTAGTCATTCCACGGTGGTGTGAAGGCAAACAGAATCTGATAGTTCTTGCAAACATTTTCATAGTTGTACCATTTCTTTGTCCAGTGGTGGTGAATCCTTTGAAGCCTGTTGTTGCGTTCAGTCGCTGATTCACCAGGTGGATTTCTGTAACTTTCTGGACCAGACATTTCAGAAGTGGTATTCTTCTCTCTGCCACGAGCACCCTTTTGGGATTTCCATCAGAGAAGAGGGTTAGGGTGTCTGTGACCAATTCATCCTTGGGATGACTGTGAGCAGAGGGAGTTACCTCACTATTTTCTTCGGATTTAGACTCAGGTTTCTTCATTGGTGCTTTGGGAGTCTTTGAAGATTTTCCTCCTTCTATCAATCTCATTCATTCAGATCTTGGTGGATACTGAGGCAATTCTCCTTCAGAACCTAAATGCTCTTCCGAACTCTGTGCCATGGCCAACCTGTGATAAGAATAGATGCGAGGGAAAAATGGGGTAGGGCCATAAACATTCACATAAGGTGTTTTGAACGAAAAACAATGTTTTTTTGGAGGAACATAGGAATTTATGGTAGTCTTAGAGAAGATATCCTCGATAGATTTTAAACAAGCCATAGTATGTACAAGGCTGACAAAAGACTATCTAATCTTTCGGATAAGCATACATGAACCCTAGATGGAGGAAAACAAGTACGAGGAAGATCTACAAACCTTACCGGTCAAATCCTAGTGATTGCTAAAGATATACCGCAGAGAAATAAATCAAAGAAAATAGCCTTGGTATGAACTGCCCTAAGGATAGAGATGAGGACAAGAGCAGTTCAAGATCCAAGTGCCGTAACTTGGCAACTTGGATCAGCTACGACAATGAGGGAGGAAAGATTACCGCACCGGTGTGATCAACCACGATGAAGATCCACTGGAGTTGCATGGCAAGGCTCCTCGCCGGAGTTGCTTTGAGCAAGGGCTCGGGTGGAGGTGGACGCGGGTTTGAGGAATGGGAGGAAGAAGATGCGGCAAGGGGTATTTATAGCTGGCAAGCTGAACCACCTCTCCGAAATCTATGGCTCACAGTTGCAGGACGTTCCGCATTCAACGGACACGATCACGATCGTGAGGATCGTGGGTACGTGGCAACCATTTCCTGTGAAAAACTCGGGGTGAGACTGAGAGACCAAACGGTTCGAAGAAGGGCAAGCGCCAAAAGAGGACAAAAGTTCGAAGTCGATTTCTTTTGCGACCAAGGACGTCGGATAGAAATTTTCTTCAGGTAAAATTGCATGGTTATGACGGACAACAAATATTTGGATGAGAAAGAATAGAGAGATAAAAGGTTCCGAAACAAAACACTCAGCCAGAAGAGGGAAACACAAATACACAGAGCTATGAGTGAGTTGTTCATCAGACGAAACACAAGCACAATGAAACGGAGACAAACACATGAAAGAGATAAAATAAGCACGATCAACAACAATAGTTCTCAGGGCTAAGAATAAATGAGTGGAATCCCTGAGAGAAATCCTTCAAGAGGGGTTAGTTCTTTTTCGCAACCCACAATTGCGTGGGCAGCGAGAATCTCATTCGCTTTGTTCGAGCAGAAACATTTCTCCGATGATTTCTGTAGTTCGCCTGTGCATTTCGAGAGTAATCATATGAATGTGCATTGAAATTGTTTCCAGAGATATGAGCATAATGATTTGAAGAGGTACGCATGTACTTCTTATGTCGAAGGTTTGACCGATACCCATTTTAGGAAGTTCCAGCGCCAATCTACGAATGATAATCATTTCCTCGAGGAGAATTACTCTGCATATTCACGTTAGCAGTGACATATAAATTTTCAATGATGCACTTCTTCACCCAGATTTGCTTCTTGGGTGAACCAGAACTGCAGTTAGTCCCAACATACTGAGCGAAAACCTTACCATTCCGTTGTTTGAAGAATTTGTAGTTTGAGTCATCAGACTCGTCAGAAACAACCGAAATGGGAGTACTATATATCCAGACAGAATTGCAGGTTCGAGAGTTTTTACTTTTAGCAAGAACCCAACTCGTTCGAGGATATTGCTCGGGAGTCCAGTAGGTTCCATCAACGTTGAGTTTTTTTTGAAACCGAATCCTTCCTTTTGGTTTTTTTGTGAAGAATTGACTTCTTGAGCACATCACGAAGAGTTTGATGCCCTTTGAGGCTCTTTAGAATTCCTGTCTCAAGCAAGTTCTTTAACCTGCAATTTTCATCAATGATAGCAAGAAATTCCTCGTAAGAGGGGTTAGACTTACCATTCATAGTTGTTGCTATGTTCTTGCTGACAACATTAGATGTTTCAACAGTTGAATCATCATTGCAACATTCTAGGCATTTAGAGCAAGGAGGCACAAAATCATCAGGAAGACGATTAGATTGCTCGACAAAGAGAGAAGCTTTTTCTTTTGCAAGCACCTTATGAGACTGTTTCAGTGACTCGAGTTCTTGATTCCTATTAAGGAGTTGATCTGATAAACTCTCGTAGTCGACTATAAGGGAATCATATTGGTTGGAAAGATCATCAATAGTTGAAGAAAAATCATCATGCTCTTCGATCAACTTTTGATTCTTCCCCATCTCTTCGACCAGTAATCCTTCGGTTTTCCTAAGATTATTTTCAAGTTTTTCAAGCTGATCTTGTTGAGATTTTGCAATCTTAACTAGTTTAGCATGGGCAATGTATTCAGGAGTGTCGCAGGAAACCACGGACACCTATGGGACCAAAGGTCCCTTGCTGGTTTGGCGGGGGGATGGCACGTTGCACAAAGAGCAGAAGAACGTGGGGAAGCACGGTAGAGATCACACGGGCAATTTTACCCAGGTTTGGGCCACCGTGAGGCGTAAAACCCTACTCCTGCTTTGGTGGATTGATGGTGGAAGAGTGGTGGCCGAGCGTACACTAGTACAACGACGTGCTAAACAAACGGTTTTTAACCCCTTTCTGCGACGACATTTGGAACCGTCGCTAGGTGAGTGTGTGTGATAGGGTGTCCTTCCCACACGACCCAGAAATCATCGTGGATAGGCCCTCCTAGGACCCAGGCTGGGGCCGTGTGCGATCGGGCGAGGCATCGAAACCCAATCATTTCTGTAGGTATGTACATCCCACACGGTAATCCGAGAAAATCATTTCCGTAGGTATGTACATCCCACACAGTGAATCCCAGAAAATCATTTCCGTAGGTATGTACATCCCACATGGTGAACCCCAGAAAATCATTTCCGTAGGTATGTACATCCCACACGGTGAATCCTAGAAAAAAATTTACGTAGGTATGTATATCACACACAGTTCTTTGTGTGGAAATGTTTGTGCAAGGTGACCTAACGCAAACAGTTCGCTGCCGGAAGCCGTGTGTGATTGTTAGTTGATCGAACACGCCTACTTTCTAGAAACCGTGCGAGTTGTTTGAGTTCATCGCCCACGGTGCTATCTGAGTAACCGTTTGCAATAGAAAACCCCAATAAGTAGGGTAATTAGCCTATTATTGATAATCCATGTACTAATCAAACTGATATTTCTTATAAAACACGCCAGATATTTCATATCCGTATAAAAGCAACCAGGATTTCATAATCGAATTACATCAAATAGCTTTGGCACTCAGTTATGCCATTACACAACAACACCAAGTTTCACATGCAACTTCCAAAACCTTTGGAAAGTAGCATCATACATGGTAAATAGACAGATGAATCTCATCTGGGAAACTGCAGAAGCGGAAGGCAAATATTGAGCCTTCAGTGATGTTGAATGTCCTTGCAACTTTAGGCCAGTGGCTATGGATAATTGCCCATCCAACCTTCATCCTCTTCCACAAGACTTCAATATTGTACCATGGGTGTTGAATGAATACCTTCCTTGCCTCTTGACCATGCAGGTGGTTTGAGAGGTAATCATCGGTCAACTGCTTTGAAAAGTACTGAAAACAAAGCTATCCATAAATCGCTGTTGTAAATTTTGAAATGGCGCAAGGGGTAAAAACAAGGTAAAGGAGTTGGTACCATCCTATAGTTGACTGAGGTCTTCTTCATTGTGCAAACAAAGATCTTGCTATTATTCATCGCAAGTTTCTTCATCCTAACAATCTTTCAGAGTTTCTTGACTCGACTGATATTCATGGACATCTCATTTCCCCATATGCAAAATGGGTCGAACAGTGGGTCTAAGCCTCTGACAGTAGGACCTACATGTGCAAGACCAAATTGTAAGAAACCTAAATATTAGAATAATTCCCGCAACTGCACAATAATGTGCTATTAGCCAAAGGACCCTGCTTGAACAAACCTCAATGGTAAACCGCAGTGTCTCCCATTGTTTCCCTGCAACACACATAAGGAAGATCTTGATCAGGTTAACTGAGAGTTGCCATACTATCAGTAGATTATGTATTGAGTACAACCAAATTCGATTGGCGTCACATGCATAACAATACAAAATTGTACCCACAACAAATGAAAATCAAATTGCAGAACTGAATCTAACAGTTAAATGGACAGCAGACCAAATGAACCAAAATAGTTAATTGAGCACGACATTGCAGAATAGAAACATATACTAGAAGATAAGACAGTTAACAAAACAAAGAATGCTTGAGAACAGTACTACGAAAGGTAGCAATTGTTGGACCAAAGTGTTAACTGAACATTACATTTTAGATGACCAAACTGTTAACTGAACATCAGATTGCATATTAACATTATAGAGGACAAATCACTAGAAGGCACTGGCGGTGGCCTCAAGAAAACATCACAAACTGTATTTTAAAGTAGACAACCGCGTGGCAGTGTCGACGGTGGCCTCGAAGACGAGGTGCTCCTCCAAGATCTGGCGGTCGACACGCATGGCAGCCATAGCGACCTCGTTCGCGCGTGTGGCCGCATGCTACATAGCTCCACGTTATACTGCGTGTAAAATGGCTGTGGGCGGCGCTTAATTGGAGGAGGGGTAAGTGATTTCGTTGGAAGGTGTCACTCCATCAGTCGGGGCATGTGGGACAGGAAAGGAGGAGGATGGTGTGGGTGGGGTGTGGATTACCTGACCATATCGACGAGGCCGCATAGCAAGAAGAAGGGTGGGCGGCGAGGAGGCCACGCAGCAAGAAGAAGGGTCGGCGGCGAGGAGGCCGCACAGCAAGAAGAAGGGCCGCCGGCGAGGAGGCGGCGTTGCAAGAAGAAGGGTCGCCGACGAGGAGGCGGCGCTGCAAGAAGAAGGGTAGCCAACGAGGAGGCGGCGCTGCAAGAAGAAGGGTCGCCGGCAAGGAGGCTGAGCTGCCAGTAAGCAGAAGTGAAGGTTTGAACTTGGAAAGCAAGGAGGAACAGTGGAAATGTGGCTTTTGGTAGGAGGGAGGGGGCGGGGAGATAGATATTTCCGCAGTGGCAAAAAGGTTTCGCTCGGTGCCGCGAGAAACTGGTGCGCAAGTGTGGTTCAAGCAGGGGCGGTGGAGTGTAGACGAAGAAGCTTCCTGCGTAAGCCAGACAAGACGGTGCGCCAAGATATTTTATATTGCATCCCACACGCTTCTTTCTAGTAAACTGTTTGTGGTATACCTGATTTTTTCATTATGTTTTGAAAGACAAAATGGTGTTACAGAGGGAAAGGATGGTGTTTGAATTGCTAGAACATTTACGTACAGTCAACATGCAACTAGTACATGAGTGCCGTGTTTAAATTTGGAATTATTCGGGTCCGTTTGGCATTTTTATGCATTAATTGAGTGTCTGGGCATTTAGTGTGCATAATTCAAATTTGAACTACAAGCACATGTTCCAATGCACCAAAGTTTGCTGAAAAATCACATGTATGTCTTTGGGTGAATTTATAGGTCCCATGCAAGAAACGGGAATAAAATTCAAACATCTGGGCGTCGTGGCTCGACCGGAATATTGAGCAATTTGGTTTTTTAATTCCTGTAAATCCAAAACACGGCTGAAAATCATGAAACTTGGCATGGTGTCCTGACATGGCACCAACATGCGGCGGTTAGTTTTTGGCCGAATTGGGACAAGCTTTGGTGTAAGCTTCTTGCAAACTAGAGCTTCTCCTCTAGAAGGCTCCTGGTTCCGAGAGGGAACGTGTGACCTCCGTGCGAAACGACATACGTACACTGCCTTCTCCCGCCTTAATTTTTGTACACTGGCAAATTAGACCAAATAGAAGTATCGTGCTAAAATTTGGAATTATTCCGTGTTTGTTTGGCCTTTTTATTCATTAATTAAGTTTCTGCACATTTAATGTGCATAATTCAAATTTGAACTGCAAGCACATGCTCCAATGCACCAAAGTTGTTTGAAAAATGACATGTGTGTCCTTGGGTGAATTTCTAGGTCCCATGCAAGAGATGGGAGTGAAATTCAAACATCTGGGCGTCGTGGCTCGGCCGGAAAGATTGAGAAACTTGGTTTTTTTAATTCCTGTAATTCCAAAACACGCCTGAAAATCATAAAACTTGGCATGGTGTGATGACATGGCACCAACATGTTGCGGTAATGTTTTTGGCCGAATCGGGACAAGCTTTGATGTAAGCTTCTTGCAAACCGGAGCTTCCCTCAAGAAGGCTCCTTGTTTCGAGAGGGAACGTGCCACCTCCGTGTGCGAAACACATACGTACACTGCCTTCTCACGCCTTAACTTTTGTACATTGGAAGATTAGACCAAATAGAAGTATCATGCTAAATTTTGGAATTATTCCATGTTCGTTTGGCCTTTTTATACATTAATTGATTTTCTGGGCATTTAATGTGCATGATTCATATTTGAACTACAAGCACATGCTCCAGTGCATCGAAGTTGTTTGAAAAATCACATGTGTGTCCTTGGGTGAATTTCTAGGTCCCATGCAAGAGATGGGAGTGAAATCAAACATCTGGGCGTCGTGGTTCGGTTGAAAAGATTGAGAAACTTGGTTTTTTAATTCCTGCAAATCCAAAACACGCCTGAAAATCATGAAACTTGGCATGGTGTCATGACATGGCACCAACATGCTGCGGTAATTTTTTTGGCCGAGTTGGGACAAGCTTTGGTGTAAGCTTCTTGCAAACCGGAGCTTCCCTCAAGAAGGCTCGTGGTTCCGAGAGGGAACGTGTCACCTCCGTGTGCGAAATGACATATGTACACTGCCTTCTCCCACCTTAATTTTTTTACACTGCCAGATTAGACCAAATAGAAGTATCGTGCTAAAGTTTGGAATTATTCCGGGTTCGTTTGGCCTTTTTATACATTAATTGACTTTATGGGCATTTAATGTGCACAATTCAAATTTGAACTACAAGCACAGGCTCCAGTGCACCAAAGTTGTTTGAAAAATCACATGTGTATCCTTGGGTGAATTTCTAGGTCCCATGCAAGAGATGGCAGTGAAATTCAGACATCTGGGCGTCGTGGCTCGGCCGAAAAGATTGTGAAACTTGGTTTTTTAATTCCTGTAATTCCGAAACACGTCTAAAAATCATGAAACTTGGAATGGTCTCATGACATGGCACGAACATGTTGTGGTAATTTTTCTGTCCAATTTGCGAAGGCGCACACATTGACAATCAACAAATTCATTTTGGAACAAGTGCTATCACGTTACAAATCGGAAACACAAGTATTATTGAAACCGTGGGCGTTCGACTTACCAATTATGTGCGGCCACAGGTCCCCTTTTTTATTGGCTAGGAGGTGCCGTGCGGGGTAGCTATTTGAGTACGGGAGGTGTGCGATCAGACCCCTACGTGCGCTCATCAGGAGGAGAGCCCTTTGACCGCTACTCGCCGCGCACCTCCCTACCAACGTCTCCATTAATCGCGCCCGAGCACCTGTTCTACGGCGTGGCTATATGTCTCACTGGACTAAGATTTAAGAGAGAAAAATGAAAATCTGAAAAGAAAGTTTTGCACGGATCTTGAAGTAAGATCCGACAGACCTATATAGCCTCGACTGCGACTTATAGCAAGCATGATGAATAGAAGGACGATGAGAGTGGATAATAATTGTCTTACATATTTAGAAACATAATTAAAGAAAGCCACATGCGGCAACGCCCGAAATACACAAGGGCAAAAGAAGAAGGAAGACAGCGATCTAGCTCACTGATCTCTACTTTCTTGATGCGTTTCTGCAGGCCGCGGGAACTAGTCTCCGCGGCGAGCGGCGACGAGATCTTTCTTGTCCTCAAGATGCTGCTTGAGAGCATCCATGGATTACTCCACCAGCCTTCTACGCTCGATGCGCAGCATGTCATTCTCGTCCATAAGTTTCTCGACGATTACGTCGGTCCTCTTCAACAAGGCAATTGTCTGCTCCTGCCGCTCTACACTTCCGACGATCTTCGCCCTCAGCAGGTCGTGCTCGGCCCGGAGCTTCGCATTGCTCTCATTTAGTTGCCTGATGACATCGGTAGACTGTTCAAACGAGGCTTTCAGGTCATCCTGCAACCTCGCCCACCTGGAGATCTGATCCATCTGCCTAAGGACGAGGGCACGCATGCGCCTGTAAGAGTCCTCGCCTACCCGCGAGACATTTTCCCAGGCCGCCGTGGCGCGGGAGGACATCTCTGCTGCATTCGCGGCGCGACAGGACATCTCTTCTGTTTCCGCGGCGCGGCCGAACCAGTCTGCTGCATCGACGGCACGGCGGGTCCTCCGTGCTGCTTCGGCGGCGCAGCGGGACCTGTCTGCTGCTACGGCCGTGCGGCGGGATATGTTGGTTGCTTTCGCAGCAAGGTGGGACATCTCTCGTGCTTTTGCTTCTAGGCTCGCCTCTCCCTGGTGGCAATCTCTTGACCCAGAACTCATGCTGGCCATGTCGGATGCAAGGGAACGATGATGAATGACTTGTTTGTTTTTGACTTTTCGTGGATGAGGAGTTGAGGAGGAATGTGCAGTCATCTTGGAGTAGTAGTATTTATAACCGCGTAGAAATACACTCCTAAGTGGGAAACCGTTTAGGTTTTGATCGGTGTGAACAGGTTTGCAATTTGGAATGTGACGGGACGCGGCCTCCCTGTTCTTCTAAAAAAATTTGTGACGGGACGCATGCTCAAAATTTACTGACGGTTATAAGTGCAACACTATTCCCTGAAGGCGTAACGTGGGCTCGTACGCCTTCTCGGCCGCGTACGTGGTGTTTGCACCATAGGGTGCACCGCAATAGGAAATGTCAACACACGTCTTGTTCCAACAATCATGCGCTCGTTATTACCATCGCACACGCTTCTTTTAATTAGAATGGGTGTGCCCGTCTAGCACACACACATTGATCTATCTAACTATTTCAGTTTGTTGTGGCTAATCGCAAACAGTTCTACCATGTGAAGTGTATGCCATGAATCGCAGACCTTCATCTGGCTGCCTGTTTCTTTTGTGTTGTCTAATCACAAACAGTTCATCCGAGTGAACCGTATGCTGTACATCGCACACGCCTTCATCTGCCTGCCCATTTCTTTTGTTCCTCCTCATTGAAAACGGTTAATTGAACTGAACCGTGTGCCCTGAATCACACACGCAACTAAAATCTGAACCGTGTTTGATGCATCCTCCATCGTAAACATTTGCACCTTTTTTGACGATTTTTTACTCCATCGTTTGGGATTATGGCATCGCACACAATTTTGTCGAAGGGTGTTTGATCGTAGTGTCGCGTTAGCAGCATCCTGCAGTAGTGGTAGTACACTTGCCTGACAGGGTTGCCTCAGGGCGACAGTGGCTACACGCGTATGAATGTGTGGGTGTCCAACCTTCTAACCCTTTCTACGGGTGCCATGGGCCTCCTTTTATAGATTAAGGGGTCACCACAATGGCAACGTAGTCATTATGCACTGACAAGATAGCAAATAGTGCTATCATACCTAACTCCGCAGGCTGACAGGGCGCGTTAAATGCGCCGCTCAACGTCACGTTGTCGCTTGCCCGACAAGCCTTACCGGGTTGTTTTGCCAGCTTCATGCCTGCTCGCTTGACATGTCGCAGGACGGGTGTCGTCGGTAGGTATTTCTTGTAGAAAGAGGATGTCATGTGGCGAATGGCTGCCACTTAATCACTCTGCGGCTTGACACCGCACTGATCGACGACGTGGGTCGTGGTGGGGTGGTTGGGTGAGGTGGTTTTCCTCCGCGTGTCCTAGCAGGCCTTGCAGGGATGCCTTGGATGCTCTCTTCCGGGGGCGGCCCCGTCCTCGCCAGGCTCGACTGCCCGGAAAGGGAGGTTTTTCTCCTGGTGGTATCTTGCTTCTCTAGCTTGGTCTTGGTCCTTTTGATCTGCATGTTGGTTCTTCCAAGATCTTGGTCCCTTTGTACTCTGGCCTGGCCTGGTGCTGCAATCTTGCTCCCGTGCTTGTGCACAGTCTGGGTAATGGACCCAGGGTTTATTGCACCGACAGAAGCCCCCGGGCCTGCCCTGAAGACGTTGCCGAGCGTCGTCGGGGTAGGCCCTAATAAGTGTACAGGCAGGGGTGCAGAAGAGGCTGGTCTCTTGAGGTCTTCTTTGCTTCTTCATTAACTTTGAGCCCGGGCCAGTTTCCGGTTTTCCCATGCGTCGTGCGCAATGTTGCGGAAAAACATGGACCGTGGCCCGCGGATCACCCACGCCCCACAATCACGGGGCGGAAACTGCCATCCTACTTGCCTCCTGCTTCACACGCACCTCCCACGTGTTCTACATGCATTGGGCGCGGTAGGTGGTGGATGCGGAGAGCACAGGGACAAGTGTCATGGCAGAAAACCAGGCGTCGATGGTTGGAGTAGAGGGTCGGCCTTGATTCTTAGAGCCATAGAAGGCGCAGGGAGGACGTATTGGAGGAGCAGGGCGGCCGCTCCCTGCGCGAGAGGCTAGCCCCTGCCCCATCCTTCTATAAGAGGGGGCAGGAGCATTGCATTTTCACACACACTTCTTCTTACCCTCCGCATTCTTGCTTCACTCGTCATGGTGAGAGGACGAGGGCGCGGTGGTATTCCAGCGGCGGCGACGAGGGCTTCTACTTGACAGCGCATCCCCCCTCCTCCGGATCCTGCAGTCGTGGAGCCCGCCATGAGAGGAGGAGGGAGGGGGCGAGGCCGTGGTCGCCGTGGTGCTCGAGGAAGAGGAGGATGGGGCGGTGCCTCGGCCGCGCCTCCACCGCAGGCTCTTCCTCCAATTGAGGGCCACGTCGGGGATCAGCCTCGAGAGTTCATCATTAGGCTGTACAAACCTCCGTGTGGCCATCTTCTTCTCCCTACTCCATTCGCACGGAAAATGGAGCTTGAACAACCACATGCTCTGAGGTTGCATATGAGGGGGTGTAGAAATGGCGGCATGTGGGTGGATGTTGACTTCCCAGCCGCCCATGTTATGTACCCCGCCATGGTAGGAAGACCCTTGCTCGTGCCCACAGCTTCTCGGAGGGGCACGTTATCCAGTTTAAATTAATGGAGAGCGGCCTGCTCTCCGTCAAGATCTTTGGGCGCTCAGGAGCTTGCTTAGGGTGCTGCGCGGAGAGTTCGACCAACGACGAAAGATCCTCCTCGAGCGAAAGCAAGGAGGAGGACAGTGACGGCGATGACGACAACAGCGACCCGGAGGATGACGACTCTGACTCCGGCTGAGCGTTCGCCTGCACCATCTTCATCGGGCGGAAACACCATCATATGCACCTGCATCTCCTTCCCGGCAAGACGATTCGCCGGGGAGTTGGATGCAGAAGTGGGGATGGTGCTTCTCGGCTTCTTCCAGCAGCCTTCTAGCTAGACTTCGACAAACTTCCTCACGGGCTGTAGCTTCGTTAGCCGTGCCGAGTTCTGCTGGACCTAGTGGTGGCGGTTGACGGGTTGCCTCCGCCATGATCTCCATCGATGCGTTCGTCGGTGTCTTCCCGTCCCCGCTAGGCTACCTCTCCTGGAGCCCGACGGGGCTAGGCCCGGCTTCTGCCCTGGTGCTCCTTTTGTCTCCTTCGCCTTCAACTGCCATGCCAAGGAGGAGAGGACAAGAAAGGGCATCACGAGGCACTTATCTTTTTTCAATCTTAAACCTATAGGCATTCGCCAAATTGTAGTTCAAATACTGTAATCTCTCGAGTCCATGTTTACGTTCTGTAAGATTTTGTAACAGCCTGGTTTTTGGCCCTTTCCTTTTCCTTTTTGATTCATTGGTTTATGCACTGATTTTCTTTTTGGAGTGGTTCTGTGGCCTTGTCACCTCGGAAATCATCATCATTTCCTCTCCCATGTGACTCATCATCCTCAAATCTTGCCCAAGACCATGTCATTCCCATTCTAGCCCAACCCTAGAATTCTTTTCTTGGGGAATATTCCTTTTCTTATTAAAGGAATAACCCTAATTGCCCTAGGTTGTGAAGCAACCTATATTTCTGTCCATCCAAAAAATCCCAATTAATTCTCATAGTTTCTTTGGGTCATATGTTGCTCAAATATGCCCAAACTTTCCTGTCCTAGCCCAAGATTAATTCCCAATAATTATTCTTCATTTCTTTCCAGTGTGACTTTCTGTGAAGGAAGTGCCACCTATCCTTTCCTGATTGCTCCCAAACCTTTTTGGGAACTCTCTTATGTCCAAATCATTGCCTCATGCCAAAATTCAACTTTATTTTCCTAGCCAATCTTCCTCGGCAATTTTTCAAACTTTTTGTCAGATAGAAGGCATTGTGAAGGAAGTACTAGCTAGGAGTTCCCATATGAGTTTTAATTTTGCACACTCCTTCATGTGCTCATAATAGCACACTCCTCCAAATTTTAGCTCAATCCCTTGATCTATGTGAGCACATGATCAAATCTTTGATTCTATTAATATTTTCAGGTTGTGAAGCAAGTATAATTTTTATTTCTTTATTAATTCTAATAAATTACCAGATTGTGCTCCTACCCTTATAACATCTCCACCAAATTTGGGACCATTTCATCAAGCCATTTTCCCTCCAAAAATATTACAAGTTGCTGTCCAGAGAAGATGTGTGTTAAGCAAGTACCATTTTGGCCTGTCCATTTGGTATGAAACTTTTACAACATATTCATATGGCCAAATAACTCTGTCTTGCCAAATTTCAGCTCAAGTGGCTTCTCCATGTGACTGCACCTTCTTGATCAAGTTTCTGGACCCAAATGTGTGTTAGCAACTATATTAGTTTGTGTTCCAAATCCCCTCATAAACCACAGGATCATAGTCCTTAAGCTAATCACCCCAGCCAACTCCACTGGAACCAATCAACTCCCTGTTGATCAGCAGTGCACGTCCAAGTTTGATGCAACAAACTTTGCCTGATGCCTCACATCTCTCAAGTGCTCCTTTTGTCAATTCATCACCTCTCCCAGACTCAGTGATGTAGGGACTAGTCACTTGACAACTCCTTGCAACCTCCCTTGTCCTCTTCGTGCCAGTGCCTGTGGTGACTGTCCCCTTGGCATGACGTTTCACGCGCTCTGGCGGCGTCGGCCGCGCTTTGGGTGTCGGGACACACCGGTCAGCTCGGCATCAGCGGTTTCCGCGTGTCTGGGCATGCTGACCTGACTCCCCCTTCCTCTCCCGTCGCTCTCATGTCCCTGCCCCCTCCCGAAACATCCTTGCCGGAGCTAGACGCCGCGCGTCCACGGACATATAATGGCCCTTTGGCTCTGTCTTCGTCTCGGCCGCTTCCTCCCTCTGCCTCTTGGCCTCCTCCGCCCCGTTAGTCTGCCCTATGCCCCCTTCCGTCGTCTTCCGGCAAGTAAGCTCGTCCGCCCATAGGTCCGCGGCGACGTCCACGCGTCCGCGGCAGCGCCAGCGCGACAACTCCTCCCCCGCCTATTTATAGCCAGCCCTGCAGCACCCCGAGCTCACCACTGGCCTTCTCTAGCTCCCCTCATCCTCCCAAGCCCCTTCCCGAGCCTCTGGAGCTCTCCCTGCTCACCATCGCTGCCATGGCCGCCGCCCGGCTTCTCCTAAATTCGCGACCACCGGAGCCCCATTCTCCCTCCGAGCATCACCACTAGATCCTATGAACTTCGGCGGAGCCCTCCCCATCCCCTCATTCGTCTTCCCATCACCAGAGCGCCGTACCCATCTCTGGTCGAGCCGCTCTCCGCCGCGGCTAGTGCCTCGCCCGTCTCCAAGCTCCTCGTCGTTCATGCCCTTCCTGGATGGAACCGCCTCGGCCCACTGATCTCTCGCGTAGGTTGAGCACCGCCGATGGTGGCTGGTGTCGCCTGTGAGCCTCGTCGGGGCCGGTCCGGTCCTCTATTCTACGGGTGGTGTCGAGCTGAAGAAGAAAGGAGCGGCAGGAGTGAGAAAAGCAGCACGGGTCCCACCTGTAAGTGACACTAGGCCCGGCCCCGCCCCCTCGCTGACGTGGATAAGTGGAGACGTACTCCTGGTTAGTACGCTTTCCCTTACCGAAAGCGTATTTCGGTTCTTCTTCGGGCCAGAATGCACTTTCCTCTCTGGAAAGCTTATTCTTGAGAAAGGCGCGTTCTGTTTAAACTGTAGGGGACCTGTTTGTAGAAGTTACTTTTGCAGATTAGTCCCTGGGCTTTAAACGGTCGTATCTTTTTACCCGTAACTCCAAATGAGGTGATTCCAAAGCCCACTTCCTCTTCTCGTCAAGCCCGTTCTGTTGGTATCATTTTCATCATGTGTTAACATTCCGAAAATGACCATTTTACCCTTGCACCAAATCAGCCCCCTCTGATAGAGAACGTTTTCCGGCGATTCTTTCCGCGTGTTTCTCACACTTCCTCCCAGTGAATCCCTCCGTCCTAGGCAAGCCACACCCTCCATTTGCATGACTGCAATGCAGTGACCTTGTTTAAATTATTTGAACTTGTTAAAATATTGTTTTATCTACTTGTGATGTATTCATGGCATTTCTCAGAGTATTGTTTGATCTTGCTATTGCCATGATATTGTTTGGAGTTCTAGGTTTAATATTTTGCATCTTATGTGGATGATATGTTGCCTTTGGATTCTTAGTGGCTATTATGATTATCTTCATGATGGTATTATGCTTTGGATTATTACTTGGATATCATGTTGCCTTTGGATTATTAGTGGCTAGTATTATTTTCATTGCTACCTCTTGAGCATGCGTTGGTTTTCCCTTGAAGAGGAAAGAGTGATGAAGCAAAGTAGCGTAAGAATTTCCCTCAGTTTTTGAGAACCAAGGTATCAATCCAGTAGGAGACAATTTACAAGTCACCTAGTACCTGTACAAATAATCAAGAACCTTGCAACCAACGCGATAAAGGGGTTGTCAATCCCTTCACGGTCACTCGCAAAAGTGAGATCTAATAAAGATAGAAAAGTAAATATTTTTGGTATTTTTGTTGTATAGTTTGGAAAGTGAAGATCGCAAAATAGTAAACGAGATGCAATGTAAATAAAAGATGCAATGTAATAAGAAAGAGACCTAGGGGCCATAGGTTTCACTAGTGGCTTCTCTGAAGATAGCATGTATTATGGTGGGTGAACAAATTACTGCCGAGCAATTGATAGAAAAGCGCATAGTTATGAATATATCGAAGGCAATGATCATTAATATAGGCATCACATCCGTGTCAAGTAGACCGAAACGATTCTGCATCTACTACTATTACTCCAAACATCGACCGCTATCCAGCATGCATCTAGAGTATTAAGTTCATAAGAACAGGGTAACGCATTAAGCAAGATGACATGATGTAGAGGGATAAACACAAGCAATATGATATAAACCCCAAACCCCATCTTTTTATCTTCGATGGCAACAATACAATACGTGCCTTGTTGCCCCTACTGTCACTGGGAAAGGACACCGCAAGATTGAACCCAAAGCTAAGCACTTCTCCCATTGCAAGAAAGATCAATCTAGTAGGCCAAACTAAACCGATAATTCGAAGAGACTTGCAAAGATATCAAATCATGCATATAAGAATGGACGAACCAAATAATATTCATAGATAATCTTGTTCATAAATCCACAATTCATTGGATCTCGGCAAACACACCGCAAAAGAGTATTACATCGAATAGATCTCCAAGAACATCGAGGAGAACTTTGTATTGAGAATCAAAGAGAGAGAAGAAGCCATCTAGCTAATAACTATGGATCCGAAGGTCTGTGGTAAACTACTCATGCTTCATCGGAGAGGCAATGATGTTGATGTAGAAGCACTCCGTGATTGATTCCCCCTCCGGCTGATTGCTGGAAAAGGCCCCAAGATGGGATCTCATGGGTATAGAAGGTTCCGGTGGTGGATAAGTGGTTTCTTGGCTCCCCCTGATCGATCTAGGGTATAAGAGTATATATAGGCGAAAGAAGTACATTGGTGGAGCTACGAGGGGTCCACGAGGGTGGGGGGCGCGCCTACCCCCCTGGGCGCGCCCTCCTGCCTCGTGGCGTTCCAGACTTCAACTCCAAGTCTTCTAGATTGCTTTCAGTCCAAGAAAGATCAGCACGAAGGTTTCATTCTGTTTGGATTCCGTTTGGTATTCCTTTTCTGCCAAACTCTAAAATAGGCAAAAAAAGAAATTGGCACTGGGCCTCCGGTTAGTAGGTTAGTCCCAAAAATAATATAAAGAGCATATTAAAGCCCATTAAACATCCAGAACATATAATATAATAGCATGGAACAATAAAAAATTATAGATACGTTGGAGACGTATCAAGCATCCCCAAGCTTAATTCCTGCTCGTCCTCGAGTAGGTAAATGATAAAAACAGAATTTTTGATGTGGAATGCTACCTAACATAATTATCAATGTGATTTTATTTATTGTGGCATGAATGTTTAGATCCGAAAGATTCAAGAAAAAAGTTTAATATTGACATAAAAATAATAATACTTCAAGCATACTAACAAAGTAATCATGTCTTCTCAAAATAACATGTCCAAAGAAAGTTCATCCCTACAAAATCATATAGTTTGGCTATGCTCTATCTTCGTTACACAAAATGTTCAAATCATGCACAACCCCGATGACAAGCCAAGAAATTGTTTCATACTTTAGTATTCTCAAACTTTTTCAACTTTCACGCAATACATGAACGCGAGCCATGGACATAGCACTATAGGTGGAATAGAATGGTGGTTGTGGAGAAGACAAAAAAAGAGGAAGATGGTCTCACATCAACTAGGCGTATTAATGAGCTATGGAGATGCCCATCAATAGATAACAATGTGAATGAGTAGGGATTGCCATGTAACAGATGCACTAGAGCTATAAATGTATGAAAGCTCAACAAAAGAAACTAAGTGGGTGTGCATCCAACTTGCTTGCTCACGAAGACCTAGGGCATTTTGACGAAGCCCATCGTTGGAATATACAAGCCAAGTTCTATAAAGAAAAATTCCCACTAGTATATGAAAGTGACAAAATAAGAGACTCTCTATCATGAAGATCATGGTGCTACTTTGAAGCACAAGTGTGGAAAAAGGGTAGTAGCATTGTCCCTTCTCTCTTTTTCTCTCTTTTTTGTTTGGCTTCTTTGGCCACTTTTTTTTCATTGGCTTCTTTGGCCTCTCTTTTTTCCTCACACGAGAGAGTGCTCTAATAATGATGATTATCACACTTTTATTTATTTACAACTCAAGGATTACAACTCGATACTTAGAACAAAATATGACTCTATATGTGTGTCTCTTGCGGTGTACCGGGATGTGCAATGAATTAAGAGTGACATGTATGAAAAAATTATGAATGGTGGCTCCGCCACAAATACGATGTCAACTACATGATCATGCAAAGCAATATGACAATGATGAAGTGTGTCATAATAAACGGAACGGTGGAAAGTTGTATGGCAATATATCTCGGAATGGCTATGTGTCGGGGGAAATATGCCTCCTCGAACACCTATGGGGACCGAGCCCCTTTCTTGGTTCGGCGGGGGGCGGAGGTCGCGTGAAGAGCGGATCGAGGCGATGCACACAAGGGGTTTACCCAGCTTCGGGCCGCACGGATGCGTAAAACCCTACTGCTGCTTTGTGGTTTTGTATTGTGTTCTTGCTTGGGAACGTGTGGTGCTACAGTACACGCGAGCTGCTGGCGAGACCGAGCGCGAATGGCCTCCTCCTTCTCCTGTTGTGCATGGGGCCTCCTTTTATATGTGCAAGGGGTTACCCACAGGTGGCAACGTAGGCGGGGGTAAAACTGGAAAACGCTGTGTTGGGTACAACTGTTTGCACAGTGCTATCATACCTAACTCTGACGGCAGGGGACAAGGGCATTAAATGCCTATCCACATCGCTCAGATGGTGCAGGAAGGGGACCGTCAGGAGCGCCACCGTTTGCCACGATGGCTACTCTGTCAGCGTTGCTTCGCCACCGCATGCCCCTGGCTGCGCAGCCTCTCGCCACGTACGCCTGGAATGGCCCCAGAGCGACGCGTGGGTGGATGAGATGGAGCGCAGGCGCGGGGTGGTGACTTGCCGCGGCAAGCGCCTTGCCGCGGTTGGTGCCTTGTCGCGCCCGGGAGCTTGTCGCTCACCGGTCCTTGCCGGGACGCGGGGCGCGTCGCAGCAAGTATCTTGTCGTGCCTCGGTCGGCCTTCCCGGTAAGCTCCTCTTGCCGGGGCCTTGTGCTTCGAGCGGTCGTCCCGGCAAGCTCCTCTTGCCGGGGCCTTGCTCTCTTCGGGGGGCCTTCCCGGCAGGCTCCTCCTGCCGGGGCCTTGGCTTAAATACTTTGTTCTTGGATGGCCCAGAAAGGGACCACGGAGAGTTTTGGCGGTCGCCTGGCAAGCCTTGCCGCGGGGTGCTGCGACTGCCCATGCACAAGTTCGGGGGACTAAGGTACCCCTACTTTAGTACACCGACAGGAGCCCCCGGGCCTGGGCCATACACGGTGCCGAGCGCTGTTGGGCCAGGCTCAAAATAGTGCACGGGCACGGATGGCCTGGGTCACGCTGCATCTTCTTCTGCGTCCACCGCGTCCTCCCCGAACGGCACGCGTCGAATGCGGCATCGTGGGGAGAGGCGTGCGTGACGTGGGCGGCGTGCGCGGGGCTGAGCCCCGCAGGCATGCGTCACGTCGCAATAAAGGGGGATGGTTCGCGCTATCTCCATAAGTGGAGGGAGGCATGGAGGCGCGGCTCATTTGCTGGACGGGGCCGAGGCACGGTTTCCGAGGCGTCCGCTCCCCACGATCACGGGGCAAGGGGAGGTCGCCTCAGCCGTCGCCTCGGGCTTGCACGCTAGCCACGCGGCTCCCATGCACCTGGGGTCGCGGACGGTGGAGGCAGGAGATCGGGCTGAGGCAGCAGGCCGGTCCCAGTCGCCTGCCCTCCCTGCGTCTTGATTGGCTGAGCGGGGCGGCCGAGCCCCCATCCTGCTCCTTTATAAAGAGCAAGAGGAGGGCGACGAAAACCCACACTCCTCTATCTTTGCTTCTCTTCAGCTTCTGATCCCCTCTCTCCATTCGCCATGGAGAAAGGGAATCCTGGTCCTTCATCGGTGGCGGCGAGGGTCGCCGCTAGGCAACGCGCCCCTCCTCCCCTTGCACCCGCGGTGGCGGAGCCAACCGTAAGGGGAAGGGGGAGGGGGCGAGGTCGTGGATGAGGTCGTGGACGAGGCCGAGGCGCTCAGGGATGAGGCGGACGAGGCGACGCGCCAGCCTCGCCTCCGCTAGCGGCCCCTCTTCTCACGGCAGTCCACATCGGGGACGACCCCTGCGAGTTCTTCGTCAGGCTGCGCCGGGCGCCTCAACGCCGCCTCCGCCTCCTGGCCCCCTTCACGAGCGCGATGGAGGTGGAACAACCCGAGACGCTAAGACTGCGCATGAGAGGCTGCGGGATCAGCGGCACGTGGGTCCACGTCGAGTCACCAGCCCCCGGCGTGATGTATCTTGGTCGAGGGTGGAAGACGTTCGCCCGTATCCACAGCTTGATGGAGGGGTTCACCCTCCATTTTAAGTTGATGGAGGGCGATCTCCTCTCCTCCAAGGTCTTCGGGTGCTTCGGGACCCGGGCCCGGTGCTGCGTGGATAGCTCCTCCGACAGCGAAAGCTCCTCCTCGAGCGAGAGTGACGAGGAGGGGAGCGACTGCGACGACAAGGGTAGCGGTCGCAGCTCCGCGTGGCACCGGCGACCCCATCATCCGTGTCGCCGGCTCCTTGAGCTTCCTGGGGCCGTCTCCTTGGCGGCTGGCATGGCGAGGCTGCGGAAGAGGAAGAGGGCTGGCGGCAAGGCCGTCAAGTCGGAGTACGAGGGCGAGGTGCCCTCGACAGCATGCTGACGTCCTGCCGCCCCGTCGAGCCCTGCTTCCGGCGCCGCCGTCACCGTCCAGCTTTCAGCCGGCCCCCGGGGCGTTCTGTTGGTGTCTTCTGCCACCCGTAGCTTGCCTAGGCGCCCCTTTTTCCCTTTTCGCCTCCTTGTCCTACCTCCTGAGGAGAGAGACAAGAAAGGGATTACGGGCATCTTATCTTTTTTCAATCTGTAAGCCCTCGGGCCTTAGCTGTGTTTAAAACTTGTAATCCCGTCTTTCATGTTTTTCATTCTCTCTGAACTATACCTGAGCGGAATGTTTTTAATGAAAAGGGGATGTTTGCCGGGCCATTTGTCCCGTGGGTAAAACCCACGCCAAGGAGCGAATCCTTTATGTCGTTAAGATAGACACTTCTTTGCCCGGCAACAGGCCCTGCCGTCTTCCCGCGCCACTCGACCTTCCTCACGCCTTTGGCGGAGGCAGGGATGAGGCGGGTTCGGGCTCCTCATTCCGTTCCTTTGCCGCCGCGGCTACTACCGAAACCGGCCCCAGGAACGCGCTCCGGGGCCCAGAGTTAAGGGAGCACGACAACTTTTTAGGAAGGAACAAGGTTTTCGCATTCCTCAGTCCATAAGAGAATGCATGACAAGGGATGAAAGACTTATCTGGGATTGCAGCCCCCGACAACTTTGGCTTGCCGTGGGCGAATCTTTGTGCTTGCAGCCCCCGGCAACACTGGTTCGCCGGGGACCAGATGCTGGTCCGCCCTTCTTCTCTTCTTCGTCCTTAAGCGGTCTGGCCAGGATATGCAAAACCCTGCGAACCAAAGGAAACGAAAGAACAGGAAAAAGGACGCAGACTCGACCTCTAAGCTAGGGGTTAGCAGCTGTTAGGCACTATCAACCCTAACCAAGGACGAGACTCGACTCAGCATGCATGCTAAAACTTAGGGTGCCAACGCTTCATTTACTACTGCTCAGGGTCTGCGCCTGGCTTTGTACAAAGGATTACATGCAACAGCGGTAAGACTTGTACAAAAGGTTGGTTGCCGGGCGGGGCCCGACAACCGCGCCTTACGGGTAAAACTTACGAAGATGCTCAATATTCCAGGAGTTGCTCACCGGAGTGCCATCTTCGGTCTCGAGGCGGACAGCGCCGGGCCTCGTGACTCGTCTCACCTGGTAAGGGCCTTCCCACTTCGGCGTCAACTTGTTATGATTCTTGGCGGACGGAACACGCCGAAGAACAAGGTCGCCTTCCTCGAAGCTTCTGGCTTTAACTTTGCGGCTATGGTAGCGACGCAAAGCTTGCTGGTAGCGAGAGGCTCGCATAGCAGCCTGAAGACGATCTTCCTCAAGGAGCAGCGCGTCATCTTCACGCAGCCGCTCTTGCTCAAGCTCATCATAAGCGAGCACTCGAGGTGACCCATATACGAGTTCCGTGGGGGTAACTGCTTCTGCTCCATAGACTAGAGCAAATGGTGTCTGGCCAGTGGCTCGATTTGGCGTCGTTCTGATCGACCAAAGAGCCACCGGCAGCTCCTCGATCCAGTTTCTTCCGCACTTGTGCAGCCTGTCGAAAGTTCTGGTCTTGAGCCCGCGCAGCACTTTGGCATTGGCCCTTTCCGCTTGACCGTTGCTCCGGGGATGAGCAACAGAAGCGAAGCAGACCTTGGCGCCGAGATCTTGGACGTATTGCATGAAGGCGCGGCTCATGAAATGCGTACCGTTGTCGGTGATGATCCTGTTGGGGATCCCGAAGCGGCAAACAATCGACCTGAAGAACTTGACTGCTGACTGTGATGTCACCTTCCTCACTGGTTCCACTTCCGGCCACTTTGTGAACTTGTCGATTGCGACGTACAAGTACTCAAAGCCCCCGACAGCTCGGGGGAAGGGGCCGAGGATGTCGAGCCCCCAGACCGAAAATGGTAGGATAAAGGGATCGTCTGGAGAGCTTGAGCTGGCTGGTGTATCTGCTTGGAATGGAACTGGCACGCTTCACACTTGGTTACTTGTGCAGTTGCATCCTGGAGTGCTGTCGGCCAGAAGAAACCTTGCCGGAATGCTTTGCCGGCAAGTGCTCTGGCGCCAATGTGGTGACCACATATGCCTCCATGTATCTCTACCAACAGCTTTTGTCCGTCTTCCCGGGAAATACACTTCAGTTTCACATCGTTGCGCCCTCTTCTGTGCAGTGTGTTGTCGATGAACTGGTACATACTCGAGCGCCGGGCTATTCTTTCCGCTTCTTCTTGCTCTTCGGGAAGTTCTCCGCTTTGGAGGAAATGGACAGTCTGCTGCGCCCATGCTGGAGCCTGTGGCTCGACAACAAGGACTGAAGGCACATCTGCTGCTGCGAGAACGTCCGCTTCTACGGCGAGGATCTGGGGCTCGGCCGGAGCTTGACGTTCCCCGGCAAGCTTGCCGGAGCAAAACTTGTCGGGAGCGCCTGCTTCTACGGAACAAACCCTGGGGTTTTCCGGAGCAGACGGCTCCTCAGCGCTCTTGGCATCGATCTTAGGGACCTTCTTCTTCCCTCCGGGGGCTTCAGCGGCAAGTGGCTTGTGATCCGCTGCGGCTGCTGCTTCCCGGTAGATCTTGTCGGCACAGATAAGGGCATCCTTCTTGTCTCCGGGGACAGAGATGACGCTTATCGGGCCTGGCATCTTGAGCATGTTGTATGCGTAGTGAGAGGCCGCCATGAACTTGGCGAGCGCTGGACGGCCGAGAATTCCATTGTAGGGCAATGGAAAATCGGCAACGTCAAAGGTGATCCTCTCTGTCCTGAAGTTCAGCTCGCTGCCAAATGTTACTGGCAACGTTATCTTCCCCTTCGGCTTGCTCCTTCCCCGGTTGATTCCTTGGAACGTGCCGGTCTCTTCGAGCTCGCTGTCGGGGACTTGGAGTTTCCGGAGCACAGCGGAGGAGATCAGGTTCAAGCCGGCCCCGCCGTCGACTAGCATCTTAGTGACCTTGAGGTTGCGGACCGTTGGTGAGACCAACATCGGCAAACACCCGATTGCAGTTGTGCGGTCAGGGTGGTCCTCAATATCGAAGATGATAGGCGTGCTGGACCATTTCAGAGGCTTGCGCGACTCGACGGGTGGTTCCGCTGCATTGACTTCACGCGCCCACTGCTTGAGCTGGCGGTGAGAAGTATGCAGGGAAGCACCGCCGTCTACGCACAAGACCTCTGTGGCTTTCTGAAACTCCTGCTTGCTGGTCTCGACGTCATCCATGTCTTCGTCTTCGTCGTCGTCTTCGTTCTTGTCGCGGCCGCGGGGAGGTCTGTCCGCTTGCCGCTGCTTGTCCTTGTCGCGGCGTCGTCCCTGGATGGGACGCTTCGTACCCGATCCTCCGCCACCTCCCCGGGCTCTCTCCTTGTCGCGCCGCTCGTACTCGGCCTTTTGCAGCTCGACGAGCCGCTCGACCTGCTTGCAGCTCTGGAGGTCATGGCCCTTGGTGCGGTGGATCTTGCAGTACTGTTTGTTGGTGCCGCCCCGCTTGTCAGCGACCGCCACAGCCTGGCAGTTGGCGCATCCGGCAACCTCCTTGCCGGAGCTACCGGCCTGGGCCTTCTTGGCGGCGCCTTCATCGTCGGACTGCTCAACAACCAGTACTTCTTGGCTCTTCTTCTTCCTGTTGCTCCGCCGCCGGTTCTTCCTTGCCGGGGCGGTATCCTCACTGTCAGATTCTTCGGCTCCATTGTTCTCTCCGGGGAGTTTCCTTCTTTCCTTGGCGCGTGCACACTTGTCGGCCAGGGCATATAGCTCGCTGACGTCCTTGATCTTGCACATCACCATCTCCTCCCGCATCCTGCAGTTACGCACGTTCTGATGGAACGCGCTGATGACCGCGGCAGGGTGGACGTCTGGGATGTTGTGGTGCACGCGGCTGAATCTCTGGATGAACTTGCGCAAGGATTCCCCTTCCTTCTGGACGAGCAGGTGAAGGTCGCTCGCTTGGCCATGGGGTTTGTGGCCGCCTGTAAAGGCGCCAACAAACTGATGGCACAAGTCTGTCCAGGAGGTTATGGAGTTATCCGGCAAGTGCATGAGCCAGGATCTGATGTTGGATTTGAGTACCAGCGAGAAGTAGTTGGCAAGGATCTTGTCGTCCTGCCCCCCAGCAGCCTGCACCGCAATGGTGTAGATGCTGAGGAACTCCGACGGATGCGACTTGCCGTCGTACTTCTCTGGTACATCTGGCTTGAAATTCTTCGTGCTGGGCCACTGGACTTGCCGCAGCTCACGGGTGAACGCAGGGCAGCCTACCGCGTACGGCAGGTCGCCTGGTCCCCCGGGCGCATGCATGTCGACAGAGGGCCCAGCGCGCTGGTCTGATTGACGCCGTGCTTCTCTCCGACGCTCGATGCGAGTACGAGCGTCCTCTTGCTCTCGCTCGTGAAGAACGTGACATTGATCGCGACGAGTTCGCGGATTTGACGATGCGGTGGAGTCGTTGTCGCGATGGCTCTGGCGAGTCGGCGACCTTGGCCTTTGGGGCGGGGAGTGCACGGTGGTCGCGCCCCCACCGGTCTTGGCGCCATCGGTTCTCGCCTGGCCGACCTGCCGCGGCTGCGACGCACTGTGCTGCCGCGGGGTGTCGCCGTTAGCGAAACCGATGAGGCTCTGTATCGTGGCCCTCCAGTCGTCGAGCTTGTCCGCTGTTGGAGGGTAGTCTAGGAGCAGTTGAGCTCGCGCCAGAGCTTCTGCTGGAGTGGTGGGCAGCGGTGGCGAACGGCGCATGGAGCGGGATGTGCTCGAACTTCTAACTACGTTAGAAGGAGCAACACCCGGACCAGGCAGTCGCGCCACGCTCGCGCCAGCGCGTTGGTGTGAGTGCTGGCCTTGAGCGCCCTGGGATCCGCCGGCTCGATCTGGGTCCAGCGAGCGTATGGTACCACGAGCGCCAAGATGCTGCTGGTCCCGTGCCTCCTGAGAGGAGCGCGGTGCATGTTCGGACGCCGTGGCACCATGAGCTGGCTCGGTGGCGCCCGTTCCGCCGCCGGTGCCGTCCCCACCACCCGTTTGCTCCAGGGGCGGTGGGTTCGACGCGGACGGACCAGCCACCTCTGGAACCTTCTTCTTTGGTGGCATGTCGATGAAGATGATGGAGATCTAGCCTGTGCAGACGCAGGATCAGGTTCGCACAACTTCGACGCCCCCTACCCGGCGCGCCAAAGATGTCGGGGAAAATATGCCTCCTCGAACACCTATGGGGACCGAGCCCCTTTCTTGGTTCGGCGGGGGGCGGAGGTCGCGTGAAGAGCGGATCGAGGCGATGCACACAAGGGGTTTACCCAGCTTCGGGCCGCACGGATGCGTAAAACCCTACTGCTGCTTTGTGGTTTTGTATTGTGTTCTTGCTTGGGAACGTGTGGTGCTACAGTACACGCGAGCTGCTGGCGAGACCGAGCGCGAATGGCCTCCTCCTTCTCCTGTTGTGCATGGGGCCTCCTTTTATATGTGCAAGGGGTTACCCACAGGTGGCAACATAGGCGGGGGTAAAACTGGAAAACGCTGTGTTGGGTACAGCTGTTTGCACAGTGCTATCATACCTAACTCTGACGGCAGGGGACAAGGGCATTAAATGCCTATCCACATCGCTCAGATGGTGCAGGAAGGGGACCGTCAGGAGCGCCACCGTTTGCCACGATGGCTACTCTGTCAGCGTTGCTTCGCCACCGCATGCCCCTGGCTGCGCAGCCTCTCGCCACGTACGCCTGGAATGGCCCCAGAGCGACGCGTGGGTGGATGAGCTGGAGCGCAGGCGCGGGGTGGTGACTTGCCGCGGCAAGCGCCTTGCCGCGGTTGGTGCCTTGTCGCGCCCGGGAGCTTGTCGCTCACCGGTCCTTGCCGGGACGCGGGGCGCGTTGCAGCAAGTATCTTGTCGTGCCTCGGTCGGCCTTCCCGGTAAGCTCCTCTTGCCGGGGCCTTGTGCTTCGAGCGGTCGTCCCGGCAAGCTCCTCTTGCCGGGGCCTTGCTCTCTTCGGGGGGCCTTCCCGGCAGGCTCCTCCTGCCGGGGCCTTGGCTTAAATACTTTGTTCTTGGATGGCCCAGAAAGGGACCACGGAGAGTTTTGGCGGTCGCCTGGCAAGCCTTGCCGCGGGGTGCTACGACTGCCCATGCACAAGTTCGGGGGACTAAGGTACCCCTACTTTAGTACACCGACACTATGGAAATGCCATAATAGGTAGGTACGGTGGCTGTTTTGAGGAAGGATATGTGGTGGGCTTATGGTACTGGCGAAAGTTGCGCGGCACAAGAGAGGCTAGCAATGGTGGAAAGGTGAGAGTGCTTATAATCCATGGACTCAACATTAGTCATAAAGAACTCACATACTTATTGCAAAAATCTACAAGTCAACAAAACTAAACACTAAGCGCATGCTCCTAGGGGGATAGATTGGTAGGAAAAGACCATCGCTCGTCCCCGACCACCACTCATAAGGAAGACAATCAAAGAAACACCTCATGCTTCAAATTTGTTACACAACGGTCACCATACGTGCATGCTACGGGACTTGCAGACCTCAACACAAGTATTTCTCAAATTCATAAGTAATCTACTAGCATGACTCTAATATCACCATCCTCATGTCTCAAAACAATCATCAAGCATCAAACTTCTCATAGTATTCAACGCACTTTATATGAAACTTTTTATTACACCCATCTTGGATTCCCATCATATTAGGACTAGTTTTATAGCCAAAACAAATTACCATGATGTTCTAAAAGACTCTCAAAATAATATAAGTGAAGCATGAGTGATCAATAATTTATACAAAATAAAACCACCACCGTACCCTAAAAAGATATGAGTGAAGCACTAGAGCAAAATTATCTAGCTCAAAAGATATAAGTGAAGCACATAGAGTATTCTAATAAATTCCGATTCATGGGTGTTTCTCCCAAAATGTGTGTACAGCAAGGATGATTGTGGTAAACTAAAAAGCAAAGACTCAAATCATACAAGACGCTCCAAGCAAAACACATATCATGTGGTGAATAAAAATATAGCCTCAAGTAAAGTTACCGATAGACGAAGACGAAAGAGGGGATGCCTTCCGGGGCATCCCCAAGCTTAGGCTTTTGGTTGTCCTTGAATTTTACCTCTTTCCACTCCTTATTCCAAAATCCATCAAATCTTCACCCAAAAACTTGAAAACTTCACAACACAAAACTTCAATAGAAAATCTCACGAGCCCCGTTAGTATAAGAAAATAAACCACCACTTTAAGATACTGTAATGAACTCATTATTTATTTACATTGGTGTTAAACCTACTGTATTCCAACTTTTCTATGGCTCATAGCCCCCGATACTACTCATAGATTCATCAAAATAAGCAAACAACACACGAAATACAGAATCTGTCAAAAACAGAACAGTCTGTAGTAATCTGACTTGTTCGTATACTTCTGTAACTCCAAAAGTTCTGAAATAAATTGGTGGACGTGAGTAAGTTGTCTATTAATCATCTTCAACAAGAATAAACCTAAAAGCACTCTCCAGTAAAAAGTTGCAGCTAATCTCGTGAGCGCAAAAGTTTCTGTTTTTTACAGCAAGATCGCAAAGACTTCACCCAAGTCTTCCCAAAGGTTCTACTTGGCACAAACACTAAATTAAACATAAAACCACATCTAAAAAGAATCTAGATGAATTATTTATTACTAAACAGGAACAAAAATCAAAGAAAATAAAATAAAATTGGGGTTCCTCCCAACAAGCGCTATCGTTTAACGCTCCTAGCTAGGCATAAATGCAAGAATAGATCTAGGTATTGTCATCTTTGGTATGCAATCCATAAGGGGCTCTCATAATAGATTCATAAGGAAATTTTAATTTTCTTCCTATGAAAGCGTTCCATGCCTTTCCTTAACGGAAATTGGAATCTAATATTTCCTTCTTTCATGTCAATAATTGCACCAATCGTTCTAAGGAAAGGTCTACCAAGAATAAGAGGACATGTAGGATTGCAATCTATATCAAGAACAATAAAATCTACGGGCACTTAATTCATATTTGCAGCAATAAGAACATCATTAATCCTTCCCATAGGTTTCTTAATGGTGGAATCCGCAAGATGCAAATTTAGAGAACAATCATCAAATTCACGGAAACCTAGCACATCACACAAAGTTTTTGGAATCGTGGAAACACTAGCACCCAAATCACATAAAGCATAGCATTCATAATATTTAATCTTAATTTTAATAGTAGGTTCCCACTCATCATAAAGTTTTCTAAGGACAGAAACTTCTAGTTCAAGCTTTTCTTCATAGGATTGCACTAAAGCATCAACAATATGTTTAGTAAAAGCTTTATTTTGATTATAAGCATGAGGAGAATTTAACACGGATTGCAACAAGGAAATACAATCTATAAAAGAGCAATTATCATAATTAAATTCCTTGAAATCCAAAAAAGTGGGTTCGTTGCTATGTAAAGTTTTGACCTCTTCAATCCCACTTTTATTAATTTTTGCATCAAGATTTGAAAACTCCGAATCATTGGGGCGCCTTTTAACTAAAGTTGACTCATCTCTAGTCCCATCTTTATCAAGATTCATATTGGAAAACAAATATTTAATAGGAGACACATCAATCACTTTTAGATCTTCATCATTATTATCATGAAAACTAGAAGAACACGCTTTCACAAAGCAATCTTTTTTAGCACGCATCCTAGCGGTTCTTTCTTTGCACTCATCAATGGAAATTCTCATAGCCTTGAGAGACTCATTGATGTCATGCTTAGGTTGAATAGATCTAAGTTTCAAAGAATCAACATCAAGAGAAATTTTATCCATGTTCCTAGCCAACTCATCAATCTTAAGCAATTTTTCTTCAACCAAAGCATTGAAATTCTTTTGCGAATTCATAAATTCTTTAACACTAGTCTAAAAATCAGAGGGCATCTTATTAAAATTTCCATAAGAATTGTTGTAGGAATTACCATAATTATTAGAGGAATTACTAGGAAACGACCTAGAATTAAAGTTTCCTCTATATGCGTTGTTACCAAAATTGTTCCTACCAACAAAATTCACATCCATAGATTCATTATTATTCTCAATCAAAGTGGACAAAGGCATATCATTAGGATCAGAAGAAACACTTCTATTAGCAAATAATTTCATAAGTTCATCCATCTTTCCACTCAATCGCATGAACCTTTTTACTAGTGGATCTTTCAGTGTGCCATTGAGAATAATTAACCATAATATTGTCTAGGAGTTTAGTAGCTTCTTCTAAAGTGATTTCCATAAAAGTGCCTCCCGCGGCCGAATCTGAAAGATTTCTAGAAGCAAAATTCAATCCGACATAATTTTTTTGTATAATCATCCACAAATTCAAACCATGTGTAGGGGAATTACGTATCATTAATTTCATCCTCTCCCAAGCTTGTGCAACATGCTCATGGTCAAGTTGCTTAAAATTCATAATATCGTTCCTAAGAGAGATGATCTTAGCGGGAGGAAAATACTTAGAGATAAAAACATCTTTCCACTTATTCCATGTATCAATACTATTTCTAGGGAAAGAAGAGAACCAAATTTTAGCACGATCTCTAAGCGAAAACGGAAATAGCTTCAATTTAACAATATCATTGTCCACATATTTCTTCTTTTGCATATCACACAAATCAACAAAATTGTTTAGATGGGTAGCGACATCTTCGCTAGGAAGGCCAAAAAATTGATCTTTCATAACAAGACTCAGCAAAGCGGTATTAATTTCACAAGATTCAGCATCGGTAGTGGGAGCAATCAGAGTGCTAATAAAATATAATTTTAGTATTATCTTGAGCCATCGTGACAAACAATCAATCCAACACACAAGCTGATAGAGGCAAAGGTGTCCCATCTTTCGGTGAGATGGTGGCTATCGTTTTGGAGGAAGTCGACTTTGACGATCCGACTAAGAACGTGCGAGGACGTCGCGCCTTAGCAATCGCTAAACCAACTTCGAGAGGTTATTGACCACGCTGGAGCACGATCAACCTGACCACGAAGGTCTGTTTCCTGCAGGCAAATGAAGAACAAGCAAGAAACTAAGATTGCAATCTGGATATTGCGAATATAAGAGGAAAGCTTTATTGATCAAGGTGGGGTTGTGTGACGCCTTGGTCTGGTCGTTGAACACAAACGAAGTACGCGAAGTTGCAGCTATGGCAAACTTTTAATCTAAACAAAACCCAAAGTCTAAACGATGCCCCAGGGCTGTATATATGGAGGAAGAGGGGGGGGGGGGGATTTCGTGGCCCTTGGAGGAGGGGTCCGAAACCCACCCTAACTCTTGTTTCCCCACACATACGGACTCTAAAAACAGCCTATACTTAAGTATTTCGAAATTACATGGGCCTGGCCGAAAAAGAAGGTGACGCAGCACCTAGAATAGCCTCTGGACGAAAATTATGAAGTGGCATCTTGTATATTTCGTCCAAGGCTTCATGCACTCATTATGGTGGCTTCAAAGTCCTGAAATCATCACTTGAAACTCTGTTCTTGTCTCCCTTGCGCATGCCATCAACTCCATGCTTGTTCTTGCTCCAATGATCATCCTTCTCCAAGCTAGGCCCTTCATTTGTAAGCAAAACAAATGTATCCAATTTAGGCAGCATCATATTCTCATGAACATTAGAATCATTACCAAGAAACGAAAGTACCTGATAATTCAATTGGCGTGCGCGAGCTCTCGTAATTGGTCCAGTATGTATAGCAGCAGAGGCTGTGGATGTAACAATGGTATTGATGTCCTCATCATCATCCCCTTCTTGAAATGAAGTCGTCCTCGACGGAAGCTCATCTTCCTCACCCAAATAAGGCTTCAAATCTGCAATTTTAAAAGTGGGACTAACCCCAAAATCTGCAGGCAACTCAAGTTTGTATGCATTATCATTTATTTTCTCTGACACCTTAAATGGACCATCAGCACGTGGCATTAGCTTTGATTTGCGCAAATTAGGAAACCTATCCTTACGCAAATGTAACCAAACAAGATCACCAGGTGCAAAGACAACATGTTTTCTACCCTTATCTCCAGCAAGTTTATATCTAGCATTCATAGTATAGCGACGAGACAAAGCATCAGCAATAACATTTTCTTTACCCTTCTTGTGTTTAATGACATAAGGGAAAGTCTCAATGAATTCAACCCATTTAGCATGTCTACGATTCAGTTTAGCTTGACTTTAATATGTTTCAAAGATTCATGATCAGAATGTATAACAAATTCTTTGGGCCATAAATAATGTTGCCATGTCTCTAAAGTCCGAACAAGAGCATATAATTCTTTATCATAAGTAGAATAGTTCATACTAGGCCCACTCAATTTTTCAGAAAAGTATGCAACAGGTTTGCCATCTTGTAATAACACACCTCCTAATCCAATTCCACTAGCATCACATTCAAGCTCAAAAGTCTTACTAAAGTCAGGAAGTTGAAGTAAAGGAGCATGTGTCAACTTATCTTTCAATACCGTGAAGGCTTCTTCCTGTGCGGTACCCCAAACAAAAGCCACATCCTTCTTTGTAAGCTCATTGAGAGGTGCAACAATGGTGCTAAAATCTCTCACAAAACGCCTATAGAAACCAGCGAGTCCAAGAAAACTCCTCACTTGTGTGACCGTTTTGGGCTGCGGCCAAATCTCAATAGCTTCAATCTTGGCTTTATCAACTTCAATTCCCTGTGGAGTAACAACATAGCCAAGAAAAGACACTCGGTCGGTGCAAAAGGTGCACTTCCCAAGGTTACCAAACAAACGTGCATCACGTAGAGCATTAAAAACAGTACGTAAATGTTCCATATGTTCTTCCAAAGATTTGCTATAAATCAGTATATCATCAAAATAGACTACCACAAATCGTCCAATGAAAGCACGTAAAACTTCATTCATTAGTCTCATGAAAGTACTAGGTGCATTAGTTAACCCAAAAGGCATGACTAACCACTCATATAAACCAAACTTAGTTTTAAATGCTGTTTTCCATTCATCTCCCAATTTCATATGAATTTGATGGTATCCACTACGCAAATAAACTTTGGAGAATATTGTAGAGCCACTCAATTCATCAAGCATATCATCTAGCCTAGGAATAGGATGACGATAACGAATGGTAATATTATTAATGCCTCTACAATCAACACACATACGCGACGTACCATCCTTTTTCGGCACTAGAATAATAGGAACATCACAAGGACTAAGGGATTCGTGAATATAACCTTTGTCGAGCAGCTCCTGTACTTGCCGCATAATCTCCTTCATCTCCTCTGGATTGTTACGGTATGGTGCACGGTTGGGTAGTGATGCATTGGGAATTAAGTCAATTTGATGCTCAATCCATCGAATAGGTGGTAATCCCGGTGGCACGTCTTGTGGGAAGACGTCAGCGAACTCCTGCAAAATGTTAGTGACAGCAGGGGGCAAAGAGGAAGGCACGTCCTCGAATGAAAATAATGCCTCTTTGCACACAAAAGCATAGCAAACAGATTTGCTAAAAACTAGCTCATCAATATCAGATTTGGTGGCAAGTAAACATGCACTTTTCAATTTAATTTCAGAAGCAACACTAGATGGTTTACTATTAGGCTTCATTTGTTGGTCAAATTCTTTTGCCACAATCTGATTTTCACTCTTATTTTTCTCCTGTTTTGCTTTATTAGCTCTATGAATATCATCTTTCAAAATGGAATCAGGAGTCATAGGAAGCGAAGTAATATTTGTATCCTTATGAACAAGAGTATACTGATTGTTTCTACCATGGTGTACAGAATTTTTATCAAATTGCCATGGTCTATCAAGTAATAAGGAACATGCTTGCATAGGTACCACATCACAATCAACATAATCAGCATATGTAGAGATACTAAAATGCACACGAACAGTACGTGTTACATTAACCTTGCCGCTGTTGTTGAACCATTGGATGTAGTAAGGATGTGGATGTGGTCTTGTGGTGAGAGATAGCTTCTCCACCATCTCCATGCTAGCCAAGTTGTTGCAGCTCCCTCCATCTATGATGACGCGAATAGAGCGTTCCTTCACAACTCCCTTTGTATGGAACAAATTATGCCTTTGATTTTGCTCAGCTTGTGTAACCTGCACACTCAAAACACGTTGAGCAACTAAACATTCATACCTGTCAGCATCTTCAGCAGCCATGTATTGTGTCTCATGATCAGAATCATCTCCACCGTGTTCTTCATGTGTAATAAGAGCCAAAGTCTCCTCATCATAGTCACTAGCGGACTCATACCCACCATCCTCAGTAACAATCATCACACGCTTAGATGGGCATTCTCTCGCATAATGACCTCCACCCTTGCAAGTCGACAAATAATATCATGTGTTTGCCCTGTTGATGCCATGGATGAAGAAGAGCTCTTTGTAGGCCCAGAAGGTGTGCTCTTGGCAGATAGTGGTGATTGTGCCTGCTTTACTGTATCACGGTTGGAGGTGGCAGCCGACGGAGGTGCCGGTGTAGCAGAACGTGTGGAAGTAGATGATGCACGTGGTGTCCATGATGAAGGTCGACCTACAGAAAAGTTAGTTCGCGCCAATGCTTGTCGATCCTGCACTTCACGTTCAGCTTTACAAGCAAGATGGAATAAACGAGTGATATTATTATAATCCTTATAGTCTAGAATGGTCTGAATCTCTCTATTTAATCCACCTAGAAAACGTGCAAGCATAGCTTCATTCTCCTCAACAATACCACATCTAATCAAGTCAGTTTGTAATTCCTGATAATATTCTTCTACCGAATTTTTTCCTTGTCTTAAGCGCTGCAATTTTTGAAGTAATTCACGTTGATAATATGATGGAACCCAACGAGTACGCATAGCAGTTTTCAAAGCAGCTCAAGTAGCTGGAACATGATATAATCTACAATGTTTAGACCACCAAACACATGCAAAGCTAGTGAAAGCACAAACAGCAGCAGGAACACGTCTCTCCTCAGGATATTGTAAACATGTAAATCGTTGTTCAGTTTCTAACTCCCAAGTAAGATATATATCAGGAACATATCTACCCTCAAATGGTGGAATATTCAATTCCAGTTTAGGGAGATGGTCATGATCTCGTACCTGAGGGGGAGCCCTAACATTGCCATTATTTGCATGTGGACGACCTGGTGGTGGTGGTGCTGGTGGTTGGACGTAGTTCTGATGTTGATCAACATCATCCTCGTAATCTCCCACATAATCATCCTCCCCCACATCAGCAGCAGGAGCCACAGAAGTATCAACAGCAGCACCGGCAGCTTGGCCAGGCTGAAGAGGGACACGGGTCGCTCGGCGGAGGGCTGTTTCGCGATGTGGAGGTAGTCGTTGTTGCTCTTGTAGAGGTGCGTTAGGTGCAGCCGTTGGTGGTGGTGGTAGACGCGCGAGCAATTCATTGAACTTGTTATCGAGCTTTGTTTCGAACGCCTTCTCAATGCCATCTATCTTCTCCATGGCCTCTTCAAATCTATTTAGCACATCTTCCACCTGTCCACTCATCATTTGCTGAAACTTATCATGTAACGCTTTGTTTGGCATGTTCTCCCAGTCAGTCTCATCGGCTTGTGATTCTGCCATGGTTAGCAGCAATAGAAACACACAAGAATATGATTCTACAGACTACTAGGAAGTGGTGGTGGTGGTGTGGTGGACAGTCACAAATTCGTCAAGCAAATCTCAAATTCTTACCAGTTCTTACCCAACAGCAGGCGGTGATCGGCAACCGTTGTAGTCAAAACTCTCAAAGCTTTGATAGAGCGATTGCTAGGGAGAGTCAAACGCACGACGTAGATGTATGTGGAGCTGGAAAGGCTTATAGTATGGTAGCAAAAAGGTCAGCAATAATCAATTCAGAGATGCAAAGTTGAATAAACGCTCAACGACGGTACTGTGCTGGTCCTAGGCTAGACCATGCTAGAGACGCAAGCCTAGAACACTAACAAAATCACGACGCTGCACGAAAACAAGGGAAAAGCACACTCTGGAAAAAAAAATCGCTCTGTTTTTTTTGCGCTCCTCTTTTTTTTGCGATAAATCACTATAATGGCGAGTGTCTCAAAACTCTTCCCAGGTCAAACTGACAGGATGGGTACGGAATTTTTTTGACATTTTTTTTTGGAAATCAGGGCAGCGACGACGAAAAAGTGCGACCAAAAATCACTATGATGGCGAGTGTCTCAAAAGACTCAGAACAGCCTAAAAATAGGATAGGGAAAAAATATTTTCGGTCGCCGATTTTTTTTTCTGAGACCTACGCAGGCAAGGAAACACAAATCGGAACTTAGATGGATCTCGAAAACAAACCTAATATGAGAAGAACTCAGACTGGTGGTGGATATATGGTGGTGGTATATGGCAGCGGTGGTGGTATATGGTAGCGGTGGTGGTATATGGATACGGATTGGTGGTGGTATATGGATACGGATTCAGAGCGGTGGCGGATAAGCAATGGTGGTAGATGGCAAGGCGATGATGATGGTGCGGCGGCGGCGTGACAACTTATGACCAGAACTCGAAACTCTAAAAGACTAGACTCTAAGACCAGCAACTTGACACGATGATGTAACCGCAAATTCAATAAAGCAAATATAGAAAAGATTATGCAAAGGCTCAGATTGGTTCGGATGGGATGAACTAACCCTAATTTTTTTTGGCTTTGTCGTGAGAACAGACTCGATCTAAACTACGAAAAACTGTAAAATCTCACCGAGCAACCTGGAAATCTGATACCACTTGATAGAGGCAAAGGTGTCCCGTCTTTCGGTGAGATGGTGGCTATCGTTTTGGAGGAAGTCGACTTTGACGATCCGACTACGGACGTGCGAGGACGTCGCTCCTTAGCAATTGCTAAACCAACTCCGAGAGGTTATTGACCATGCTGGAGCACGATCAACCTGACCACGAAGGTCTGTTTCCTGCAGGCAAACGAAGAACAAGCAAGAAACTAAGATTGCAATCTGGATATTGCGAATATAAGAGGAAAGCTTTATTGATCAAGGTGGGGTTCTGTGATGCCTTGGTCTGGTCGTTGAACACAAACGAAGTACGCGAAGTTGCAGCTATGGCGAACTTTTAATCTAAACAAAACCCAAAGTCTAAACGATGCCCCAGGGGCTGTATATATGGAGGAAGAGGGGGGGGGGGGGGGGATTTCGTGGCCCTTGGAGGAGGGGTCCGAAACCCACCCTAACTCTTGTTTCCCCACACATACGGACTCTAAAAACAGCCTATACTTAAGTATTTCGAAATTACATGGGCCTGGCCCAAAAAGAAGGTGACGCAGCACCTAGAATAGCCTCTGGACGAAAATTATGAAGTGGCATCTTGTATATTTCGTCCAAGGCTTCATGCACTCATTATGGTGGCTTCAGAGTCCTGAAATCATCACTTGAAACTCTGTTCTTGTGTCCCTTGCGCATGCCATCAACTCCATGCTTGTTCTTGCTCCAATGATCATCCTTCTCCAAGCTAGGCCCTTCATTTGTAAGCAAAACAAATGTATCCAATTTAGGCAGCATCATATTCTCATGAACATTAGAATCATTACCAAGAAACGAAAGTACCTGATAATTCAATTGGCGTGCGCGAGCTCTCGTAATTGGTCCAGTATGTATAGCAGCAGGGGTTGTGGGTGTAACAATGGTATTGATGTCCTCATCACAAGCACACAAGAAGCAAGTGAAAAGAGACGAATGGAAAAGGGCGAAGAAAAGGCAAAGGTTTTTGAAAATCGTTTTAGAAGTGGGGGAGAGGAAAACGAGAGGCGAATGGCAAATAATGTAATGCGAGGGAGAAGAGTTTATGATGGTACTTGGTATGTCTTGACTTGGTGTAGATCTCCCCGGCAACGGCGCTAGAAATCCTTCTTGCTACCTCTTGAGCATGCGTTGGTTTTCCCCCTAAGAGGAAAGAGTGATGCAACAAAGTAGCGTAAGTATTTCCCTTAGTTTTTGAGAACCAATATATCAATCCAGTAGGAGACAACGCACAAGTCACCTAGTACCTGCACAAACAATCAAGAACCTTGCAACAAACGTGATAAAGGGGTTGTCAATCCCTTCACGGTCACTCAAAAGTGAGATCTAATAAAGATAGAAAAGTAAATATTTTTGGTATTTTTGTTGTATAGATTGGAAAGTAAAGATTGCAAAATAATAAACGAGATGCGATGTAAATAAAAAAGATGCAATATAATAAGAAAGAGACCGGGGGACATAGGGTTCACTAGTGGCTTCTCTCAAGATAGCATGTATTACGGTGGGTGAACAAATTACTGCCGAGCAATTGATATAAAATCGCATAGTTATGAAGATATCTAAGGCAATGATCATGAATATAGGCATCACGTCCGTGTCAAGTAGACCGAAACGATTCTGCATCTACTACTATTACTCCACCCATCGACCGCTATCCAGCATACATCTAGGGTATTAAGTTCATAAGAATAGAGTAACACATTAAGCAAGATGAGATGATGTAGAGGGATAAACTCAAGCAATATGATATAAACCCCATCTTTTTATCCCCGATGGCAACAATACAATATGTGCCTTGCATTCCCTACTGTCACTGGGAAAGGACACCACAAGATTGAACCCAAAGCTAAGCACTTATGCCATTGCAAGAAAGATCAATCTAGTAGGCCAAACTAAACCAATAATTCGAAGAGACTTGCAAAGATATCAAATCATGCATATAAGAATTCAGAGAAGAACCAAATAATATTCATAGATAATCTTGTTCGTAAATCCAAAATTCATCGGATCTCGGCAAACACACCATAAAAGAGTATTACATTGAATAGATCTCCAAGAACATCGAGGAGAACTTTGTATTGAGAATCAAAGAGAGAGAAGAAGCCATCTAGCTAATAACTATAGACCCAAAGGTCTGTGCTAAACTACTCACGCTTCATTGGAGAGGCAATGGTATTGATGTAGAAGCCCTCCGTGATTGATTCCCCCTTTGGCCGATCGCCGGAAAAGGCCCCAAGATGAGATCTCACGAGTACAGAAGGTTGCGGCGGTGGAGAAGTGGTTTCTTGGCTCCCCCTGATCGATCTAGGGTATAAGAGTATATATAGGCGAAAGAAGTACGTCGGTGGAGCTACGAGGGGCCCACAAGGGTGGGAGGCGCGCCCTCTTGCCTCGTGGCCGCCTCGTGGCGTTCCAAACTTCAACTCCAAGTCTTCTGTATTGTTTCGGTCCAAGAAAGATCATCGCGAAGGTTTCATTCCGTTTGGATTCCGTTTGGTATTCTTTTTCTGCGAAACTCTAAAATAGGCAAAAAAAAAAAGAAACTGGCACTGGGCCTCCGGTTAATAGGTTAGTCCCAAAAATAATATAAAAGAGCATATTATAGCCCATTAAACATCCAAAAAAGATAATATAATAGCATGGAATAATAAAAAAATTATAGATACGTTGGAGACGTATCTTTCATCATGATGCTAGTTGATATTATGTTTAGGGTATGATTTAGTAGATGATGCTTGCATGTGGATATTAGTTAGATAGCTTGTTATTGTTATTGAAGTAGTAGTATTATCGTTCTTGGATTCATTAGGATAGTAGTGCTATGCTACCCTTGGAGTATTTTGACATGGCGATAGTATGCTTTGGATTAGTTGTTGGATATTGTTATGAATTGGATTACAGGGTGATAGATGAGATCGGAGTATTTTTAGGGATAAATTCCATCATTAAGTTGGTCAGGTACCACTGAAACGGGCTTTCCCCAGTGCAACCACATTTTCCTTTTATGCGGAGGCCCTAATGCGGTCTGTTGTCATGCCTCTTGCCGGTGCCTCCAACGAGGGAAGGTTATGGGCGCGCACTACCCTGATCAGGTAGGCGGACATAAACCTTGTGTGCCCATAGTTGTTGTAGCCGGCTTTGTCCCCGTTTGGGACCGTTTTTGTTTTGGCACGACGGTGGCCATTGTGGCCTTTGGTAGGCACGGGGCCACCCAGGACTGAACCCAAAAGGGCGGTTGGTCGGAGTGGCTGGGAGAGTGTCATGGCAGTAGGTCAGTTTTGTCGGAACATCGTTGGTCCACCTGAATGGGAGTGCGAGGCCATGTGGTGTGGGTAAAGTGCGCTACCTCTGTAGAGTGTGTGTGTGTTTAAACTATCGATAGCCGCGTCCTCGGCCATGGGCATAAGTTCTTACTAGATCACACCGTTCGACCAACACTCACCTGACGGAATGACTTTCGATGATTTATATGTTGATGTTTTATGAGCAGTAACAGTTGGCAGGATGCAGATGTTGATATTGAGATGATCTTGAGGATGATCATTCAGTTTATGATGTGGTCACGAGGTGATCATGTGGATGTTTTGATCACAAGGTGAGCAGGTGGATCACGAGGTGATCGAGATGGTATATTGCTTGGCCAGATAGCCAAGAATGAGATGGTTATTGAGATCTGAGATGGTGGTTTATCAGTATTGTTGTAGTTCATATCATGCTTAGTAGTTGCGTTCGCATCATAGTTGTTGTTATTTAATTAATCTCTAATGCTATGTTGTTGTCTTGCCTTGATGCTTTTGGTTGTTGTGAGCTTGCAAGTACATTCAATGTACTGACTTAGCATGTCATGCAAGATTGCAGGTGATGTCGTGATTGATTGCTTTGCTTGTCGAGGTTACCATGCGTGCGAGCTAGATCGTGTCCCAGCCAGAGTCCCTGCGGAGTGGAGTTCACCACCTTCGTCGTTGTTCCACTGCTAGAAGTATTCCACTGCTACGAGTTGTTCACTGCTAGAAGTATTCCGCTGCTACGAGTTGTTGTTCGCTGCTAGAGCAAGTGTAGTATCGCAGGCATAGTGTCGCCATGCTGATGTGATCCTTTGTACAAAATCATCACAACAGTAATGATCAAGCCAGCAGAAAGACAAGCCAATTTCAAGACCAATGGAATATTTTCAGTCAAAGGTATGGCTCATATACAAGGTCTGGCTCAGCAATAAATGATGCTTGAAATATGTTATGCTCTGAAAGAAAGGCAGAATATGTTATGGTTAAGGAACACAGGCAAACAAATTTTCTCATGCAAGTAATCAACCGCAAAACATTATGGGTGGATTTCAGTCTGCATATCACAGCATGAAGTTTTGGATATGAGAAACTCAGTCTTCCTCCACATGCTAGGGGAATAAGCTTATCGTGCAAGGCTCCTCAAGTTTCCTCAGTACAATATATGGATAGATTCCGGTCCCAGATACTCAGTCTTTCCCAACGAGATACCTCAGTAAAAGCTTTTGACAGACAAGAATGAATCTGTCTCAGTAAGCAATCAGAGGAGAAGCTTCTCAAGTACAGAACCCATGCTTCTCCAGCACAATACTCAGGTCAAGCTTCGTGTTTAAGCTATCGAGACTTCTTCTGCACGCTACCCAGACAAAAGCTTAGAGCAGAAGCTAACAAGTCTTCCTCAGCAAGCTACTCGTATGGCTTCTCTCGTAAGCCACTCAGTCCGCATCAGTACCACAATATTGCACCATCCTCAGAGATTATGGGGTGAGTTGGCAGTATATGACAGTGCAGTTCAAGGATCAGATTCAAAATAATTTTTTCAGAAGTACAATTCAGTCAAGACATATGCCTGCCCCAAGAATCGGGTATTCGGTTGCATATGATTCTTATACCTATGGTGAGCATGTATCCCCGATCGGATCAGTCACCCATACGGGATACGGCAATGATCAAGCAGATATACCTAAGAAAGGTACGGATCCAACAACCTCATGAGCCATGCAAATGAAGATAAGTAGAGATACACATCATATGTAATATAAGGATCGACAAGATCTGGATATGACATCACAAAATCAACAGCCTTGACAGGGCCACCAAGGCCAATATTCCCGCACCGACAAGGATATCTCACGAACTCTTGTCACCCTCTTGTATGATTGGCCTCAACAATGAGTTCTGCATAGCTACCTGCCCCGATCATATGTCATATATGTGCGGACCCAGGTCAGAAAACAAGCACAAGGAATTATGCCAAAAATATTGCACCAACCACATCCATGATCATACGGAGAATCAAGGACATGTGTGGCCAAGTTATTTCAGTAAGGTATCCTCACAAAGAAAATCATGACCGTGAAAGGATGAGACTGTCAGCAAAGGGATGATGATGATTTTTGCGTGACCATCAGGGTCCGGATACCCAAGTCAGTTGAAAGCCATAATTAATATGGAGCCATAAAGGCATACCCTCAGAGGATTTCTCTGTTCTACAAGGATTTCATATTCCGCTGACCCGCTTGAATTGGTTAGTGCGGGATATCCAAGTGTGTTCTGTCAGATCCAAGTTTCAGGAACAACCTCAGCAGTTTGACTTCAGTGGCAGTATTGAAGCATCTCGCGGCCTATTACCACATCTAGGTATACCAACAATATGGGTAATTCAAAAATCTAACCATCAACTCAGATCAGGTATATTCACTGGCGGAACCAAGTGCATGGACAACAGGTCATGAAAAGTTTTTTCCCGCCAGCACTCCTGTCAGGACAGCCCCAAGATGTTAATATTTGAGGTATGACACAGCTATAAATCCATACCCCGTTATATCGCTCACGACAAAAGGTAGTCGAATCTTTGGTACATACCCCATGCTCAAGCCAAAGGAATAAATCAAGATAAACCAGTACCACCTATGAGCAGTCAGATGCCGTCAGAAAATGGCCATGATTCTCAGCATTTATGGAACCCAGAAGACATGCATTTGTTTGAGCAGACCCCATGGCAGAAGTAAAAGGTTTTCATGCAAAAAGGAAATTTTTGGGTAGATCATTTGGATATCAGCACAGATATGGAAAAATCAACGTCAGCAAAAGGGTTTAGTATATGAGCAAAAACCTGTCAGAATTTGGGAAAGGTGAAGCAAACCACCCCAGAGCAAGGTAAGTTGATCATCTGAAATTCTCGGGGGAACAATAAATAAAGGAAATGGATACCCGAGTTGGAAATGGTGTCCTCAAGTCATACTTATTCCCTGAGCAACCAAATCTTGAGGACGAGATTTCTTTAAGGGGCGAAGGTTTGTAATAGCCAGGTTTTAGGCCCTTTTCTTTGTCTTTTTGATTCATTGGTTTTTGCTCTGATTTTCTTTTTGGAGTGGATCTGTGGCCTTGTCACCTGGGAAATCATCATCATTTCCTCTCCCAAGTGACTCATCATCCTCAAATCTTACCCAAGACCATGTCGTTTCCTTTCTAGCCCAACCCTAAAATTCTTTTCTTGGGGAATATTCCTTTCTTATTAAAGGAATAACCCTAATTGCCCTGGGTTGTGAAGCAGCCTATATTTTTGTCCATCTAAAAATTCCCAATTAATTCTCATAATTTCTTTGGGTCATATGTTCCTCAAATATGCCCAAACTTTCCTGTCCTAGCCCAAGAATAATTCCCCAATAATTATTCTTCATTTCTGTTCAGTGTGACTTTCTGTGAAGGAAGTGCCACCTATCCTTTCCTGATTGCTCCCAAACCTTTTGGGCATTCTATTATGTCCAAATCATTGCCTCATGCCAAAATTCAACTTTATTTGCCTAGACAATCTTCCTCAGCAATTTTTCAAACTTTCTGTCAAACAGAAGGCATTGTGAAGGAAGTACTAGCTAGGAGTTTCCTTATGAGTTGAAATTTTGCACACTCCTTCATGTGCTCATAATAGCACACTTCTCCAAATTTCAGCTCCATCCCTTGATCTATGTGAGCACATGATCAAATCTTTGATTCTATTAATATTTTTAGGTTGTGAAGCAAGTATAGTTTTTATTGCTTCATTAATTCTGATAAATTACCAGATTGTGATCCTACCCTTATAACATCTCTCCACCACATTTGGGACATTTCATCAAGCCATTTTCCCTCCAAAATTATTCCAAGTTTCGGTCCAGAGAAGATGTGTGTGAAGCAAGTACCATTTTGGCTTGTCCATTTGGTATGAAACTTTTACAGCTTATTCATATGGCCAAATAACCCTGTCTTGCCAAATTTCAGCTCAAGTGGCTTCTCCATGTGAGTGCACCTTATTGATCAAGTTTCTGGACCCAAATGTGTGTTGCATAGCAACTATATTAGTTTGTGGTCCAAATCCCCTCATAAACCACAGGATTATAGTCCTTCTTAAGCTAATCACTCCAGACAACTCCACTGGAACCAATCAACTCCTTGTTGACCAGCAGTGCACGTCCAAGTTTGATGCAGCAAACTTTGCTCGATGCCTCACATCTCTCCAGTGCTCCTTTTGTTGATTCATCACCTCTCCCAGACTCAGTGATGCAGGGACTAGTCACTTGACAACTCCTCATAGCCTCCCTTGTCCTCTTCGTGCCAGTGCTTGTGGCGACTGTCCCCTTGGCATGGTGTTTCACGCGCTCTGGCAGTGTTGGCCACGCTCTGGGCGTCGGGACGCGCCGGCCAGTTCGGCATCGGCGGTTTCCGCGTGTCTGGCGTGCCGACTTGACCCCCCTTCCTCTCCCGTCACTCTCGTGTCCCTGCCCCATCCCGAAGCCTCCTCGCGGAGCTAGATGCCATGCCCCCACGGACAAACAGTGGCCCTTTGGCGCTGTCTTCATCTCGACCGCTTCCTCCCCATGCCTCTTGGCCTCCTCTGTGACACCCCCTATTTAATCGTACACTAATCATGCACCCAAACGTGTACGATCAAGATCAGGGACTCACGGGAAGATATCACAACACAACTCTAAAAATAAAATAAGTCATACAAGCATCATAATACAAGCCAGGGGCCTCGAGGGCTCGAATACAAGTGCTCGATCATAGATGAGTCAGCGGAAGCAACAATATCTGAGTACAGACATAAGTTAAACAAGTTTGCCTTAAGAAGGCTAGCACAAACTGGGATACAGATCGAAAGAGGCGCATGCCTCCTGCCTGGGATCCTCCTAACTACTCTTGGTCGTCGCCAGCGGGCTGCACGTAGTAGTAGGCACCTCCGGTGTAGTAGGAGTCGTCGTCGACGGTGGCGTCTGGATCCTGAGCTCCAACATCTGGTTGCGACAACCAGGTAGAAGGGATAGGGGGAAAAGAAAGAGAAAGCAACCGTGAGTACTCATCCAAAGTACTCGCAAGCAAGGAGCTACACTACATATGCATGGGTATATGTGTAAAGGGCCATATCAGTGGACTAAACTGCAAAATGCCAGAATAAGAGGGGGATATCTAATCATGTCGAAGACTACGCTTCTGGCAGCCTCCGTCTTGCAGCATATAGAAGAGAGTAGACTGAAGTCCTCCAAGTAGCATCGCATAGCATAATCCTACCCGGCGATCCCCTCCTCAATGCCCTGTTAGAGAGCGATCACTGGGTTGTATCTGGCACTTGGAAGGGTGTATTTTATTAAGTATCCGGTTCTAGTTGTCATAAGGTCAAGGTACAACTCCGGGTCGTCCTTTTACCGAGGGACACGGCTATTAGAATAGATAAACTTCCCTGCAGGGGTGCACCACATAAACCAACACGCTTGATCCCATTTGGTCGGACACACTTTTTGGGGTCATGCCCGACCGCGGAAGATCAACACGTCGCAGCCCCACCTAGGCACAACAGAGAGGTCAGCACGCCGGTCTAAACCTAAGCACGCAGGGGTCTGGGCCCATCGCCCTGAGCACACATGCACGTTGCGTGGGCGGTCGGAAGCAGAACTAGCCCCCTTAATACAAGAGCAGGCTTACGTTCCAATCCGGCGCGCGCCGCTCAGTCGCTGACATCACGAAGGCTTCGGCTGATACCACGACGCCGAGTGCCCATATCTTTCCCACGTAGTTGGTTAGTGCATATAGACCAAATGGCCAGACTAAGATCAAATACCTAGATCTCGTTAAGCGTGTTAAGTATCCGCGAACGCCGACCATGGCCAGGCCACCTCTCTCCTAGGTGGTCTCAACCTGCCCTGTCGCTCCGCCACAAAGTAACAGTCGGGGGCCGTTGAGAACCCAGACCCACCACTACCTGGGTGGAACCACCTGCCCCTTCAGCCCCCATCTCCGAACAATATCATAAGTAATGTAACAGTATAAGTATATATCATATGCCCGTGATCACCTCCCGAAGTGATCACGGCCCAGTAGTATAGCATGGCAGACGGACAAGAGTGTAGGGCCACTGATGTAACACTAGCATCCTATACTAAGTAGTAGGATAGCAGGTAAAGTTAACAACAGTAGTAGCAAGGATAGGCTATGCAGCAGTATAGGATTAACTGAAAGCAGTAACATGCTACACTACTCTAATGCAAGCAGTATAGAGAAGAATAGGCGATATCTGGTGATCAAAGGGGGGGCTTGCCTGGTTGCTCAGACAAGAAGGAGGGGTTGTCGATGTAGTCGATCACAGGGGTACCGGCATCGGTTTCTGGGTCTACCGGTAAGAAGTAACGGATGGGGAACACAATAAGTAACAGAGCAATCAAATGTAACAAAAGCAAGAAGCGGCAATACGTTGTGCTAGAGGTGACCTAACGTAGGGATAGGTGATACCGGCCAAGGGGGGAAACATCCGGGAAAGTATTCCCGGTGTTTCGCGTTTTCGGACAGATTAACCGAAAGGGGAAAGTTGCGTGTTTGCTATGCTAGGGATGTGTGGTGGACGAACGGGCTGCATATCCGGATTCATCTTGTCGTTCTGAGCAACTTTCATGTACAAAGTATTTTCATCCGAGTTACGGATTATTTTATATTAATTTTCGAAGTTTTAAATGATTTTCTAATTTCTAGGTTTAAATTAATTCGAAACTAAATTAGTATTTAAATGCTATGGGTACACAGAAAGTGTACCCAGAAGTGTGCACCTGAGGCTGACAGGTGGGGACAGTTGACTAAGTCAACTACCTAGTCACTAGGTCCAGTCAGTAGTTGACTGGTCAGCTTGACTAGTCAATGGGGTCTAGTGGGACCCCCCTGTCAGTGACTAGGCTAGTCCAGTCAGCAGTTTGACTTGGTCAATCTGGACAGGGGGTCCACCTGTCATTGGCTGATATTTTAACAGATCGTTTTTAATGGGATAATTATTTGACGGGGCCCATCTATCAGTGAGTCACCATTTTTTTTACAGATATTATTTATCCAAAAAAACATTAATTAGCGAGGTGGGGGCCGGTGCCAGGGAGTCAGGAGGTGGTTAGCTCATCGCTAATGAGGCCACATAAGTGGCTTACGACGGTGATGGCAGAACGCGCCGGCGGCGGCCATTTAGAGGACTCCGGCCACTATTTGGCCCGGGGACGGTTCCCACGGCACGTGCTTGACGTCGCGCGTCGACTGTTAACCGCGGCTCGTGCAGGAGCTGCCGGAATCGACGGGGGCGACGGCGTGCAGTGGCGGTGACGTTGGAGAGCGCGGAGGGAGGCGGTTGCAGGGGCGGCCCGAGCGGCAGAGCTCCGGCGGGCGTGCGGTCATGGGACAGAGGCTGGGCATGGGCGCAGTGAGGGCGCCGTGGCGGTGCGGCAGTAGCAGCCAGGGCTACATGGCGCGCACGAGCGCGCGGGGGGGGGGGGGGAGGCAAGCGGGCCACACGGCAGCGCGGAGCTCGGGCGACAGCAGGGGAGCACGTCTGGAGCTAGCGGGTGCAAGCCACAGGCGGGGCACGGCGAGCTAGGGGACCGGAGGAGAGGAATCTCACGAGGGGATGTAGGGTCCGGGCAATGGGGGTCGAGGAAGAAGACGGGGACGACGCAGTCTGGCGGGGAGGCGACGCCGGCGAGGTAGCGGGCGATCCGGTGGTGGCAGCGTCGAGCGGTGACGGGGTGGGGGCCCCGAGCACTGGGCACCAGTCAGGAGGAGGTGAGGACGGGGCAGCGACCGGGTCGTCGGCAACGAGGGCGGCAAGGGGATGAGCGGCGACGGCGGGGAAGCACCGAGCGGCGTCGGGGTCGAGCCCTCGATCTCGATCCAGATCGAGGGGGGAGTGGGCGATGTGGGGGGGAGGAGTGGGGTAGTGCGGTCGGGTTAGGGTTTCGGTCGGGTTGGGGGGGGGTTAAGTGGCGCTGGGGCCGGTTGGGCCAGTGAGCTGGCCGGCTGGGCCGTTGGCCCAGTTGGCTAGGGGGGCTTTTTTGTATTTTAGTTTTCTATCCTTTTATGTATTTTATTTCTTTTTTTTGTTTTTTTTTGTTCCTCATTGTATTTTAGTTTTGTAAAGTACAAAAATGGTCCCTAAATTGGTAATAGAAATTATACCACTGCCACAATTAACTTGGCACCTAAATATATTAGTTTGTAATCGTTTATCATTTTAAAAGCATTTAAATAATTGTGTTTGCTACTGTTTTAGTTTATTTAGTGCATTTAAATATTTTATTAAATGATGATTTCTTCACCAACATTTATTATGGATTATTTGACACATTAGGAACAATTTAGTTTTGACTTTTGAAAACTTTAATTATTTTGACTTTAATTCAAATTTGAATTTGGTTTGGTTCCGAGCTAACACGAGATTATCAACAATAATCGAGGTGGCGTGGCACCATTACCAGAGGGTTACTGTAGCTTGATTACCCAGGCGTCACAATTCTCCTCCACTACAAGAAATCTCGTCCCGGGATTTAGGAGGGAGTAAGGGGGAGGGATTGGGTTACGAAAAATCTAACGGATCTTCTCGGTCTTGGTTGCTCTTCTCGAACAGGTCGATCCATAGCGTCGATGTCTTCATTCCTATGCATCAATGCATCATCATGAAGTTGTCGTCCTTTCTTCGGGAACTCCATCATACTTACAAAAGGGTAAGAAGGGAAAACTCTATATGGATGGATTCTAACAAGATCGACCATCAGACGGTTAACTCAGGGAAGAAGCATAAGTATCTCTCGAATTGAAACTTAAGAAGATATCGAGAGCAAAGTAAGAAGGTACCATGAGAAGTTTCAAACGGATAGGCAATCGTTCGATGCCTAATCAGAAGGTGAAAGGGTTTTAGGGCAACGGGAATAGGTATTGCGCCACATACCAGAATAGATCACTAGACAGGTGGTTCGTGAATTACATACGAAGTCAAGCGCGAGGAACAACCTTGGGAACAGGTGGTGTACATGAGTGTCAGGTTTCGATTCTGTGAAACTGTGGGTTATGGGCCCACCATGTGGTTTTTTTAATAGGAGTAGTGACATCTTGCACGGTCATGATAGCAAGGCATGTCAGGGAGTACCATGTCAGCTATGTCGGCAACAACGTTGGTACCAAGGGCGAGGGACGAAGAGAACTATTTTCCTGCTCGTTGAAACGAGGCGGACCAATAGGCAAAGTTCTCGTCCTTCGGTGGTTACCGAAATGTCATCAACAATAGTAACATAGTCTTACTGACACAGTTGTACACCAAGGTGTTTACATAAGCAGAGAATATTACTGCTTAGATCATATAGATCACAAGGAAGGTTAAACAAATCAATGGAAGGAAAATGTGATCATCAGATCAAACAAAACAATGGAAAGGATAATGTGTTTGACACATATACCAGGGGTATACCCTTCCCAAGGACAAGCAGAACATGATATCCATGATAGGATATAATGTAGAAAACCTTTTAGGTAGGGGAGAGAAATTTCATGACATTACCCATACGACGGTGTTTGGATAATTGAGCAGGAAACATTTAGCATTGGGCTTCAAATGTTCTTGCTGAAAATCGAAGTACCATAGACATGCTTCGAGATAGCATTGACATGGTCTTCAAGCAAAGGTCGTACTTTGGATACACGACGGATTCATCAGGAACAACTTATAGAATAAGTCTTATAATTTCCTCATGGAAGAATGGATAACCTTGCTGAAAAGGAATCTATAACAATAGGGCCTCAGGCCAGGTGTGCTAGGCACGACATCACCTTACCGGGTCATATTAAGACCAATGTTATAACTCTTGGAAATATGTTCCCACCATCATATCTGACCGAGATTCAGATCTGATTGGTGTCAGGATACCTCAGACCCAGGATGCCTGAGAAGAAAAGGTGCAAAACAAATTGACGAGATGACATTGTAAGATTCTCGGGAAATGTACTATGGAAGGGAGTTTCAGAACAAGAGCTCATCATTAAACCAATGAAGGAATAAGGAGGTAGTTGATGAACTCAGTGACAATTCATCGAGATTTCGAAAGGATGGATTTCCACAATTATGTGAACAAGGAGATAACATTTGTCAGATCCAATGATATAATGATGTATGCTCGAGGAAAACATACACCATTAACAATTGGTTGGACGGTGCACCCATAATATGGGCTTAGGTAGCATGATCAATGTTTAGAATGGTGACTCTATAACCAATACACAAGGGATGAAACTATCGTTCATTATCTTACAAGCAATAAGGTTGCTAGTAATTTTGAATTTTACACATCACAGTTCAATCGTCGGTATTCCGTTTGGAAACAACGCGTGGACCAAGAGATGAATGTAGATGGCGGGATGTATCACTTGTACCAAGAATTCTTAAGAGGTGGTGAAACTATCACGACATTCCTGACAAAAAAAGATGGTAATACTCCGAGGTAAAGAAGAACAATTGCTGGATAGCAAGGATCTCAAGGTATAACACAAAACACGTATAAGTTTGTGTTGAACGGAAGGCAATAAATTGGTCGGTGATAACACAAACCATTGAGGGGCGAGGATGGTATTTCTCATCAAGAATTCGATATATATCTTGGAAGAGCTCAAGATGTTGATGATGACCACGACACATTTGTCGAGAGATTTCATGAAGATGTAATCGGTCGGCGATGACATCAAGTCAAATGATGATGCAGCGAAAGTCAAATAATACTTGAAGAAGAACTCATAAGAAGTTATGCAGTTCCGTGATAATCTCAAGATACCAGAGGGGGTAATACTTGATGACAGATCAAAGTAGAGGTTGGACTGGGGTATTGCTCTACAGAAGACAAGCGCTTAAACTTGCACGCGAAATGGTATTTAAAGGAGAACATGGACGGAACCACGATTGCAAAAGGCTAGATCCCAGATATAAGATGAACTTATACCAAAGGAATAATTAATTTAAGAGAAGCTTTAATGATAAGATCAACATCGTGTCCATGGGCATGAACACAAAGTTCAAGGTCGACTCCCACTTCTCCAATGCATGACCATTCATTCACTTCTCTATTAAAGTGATTTGAGTGTGAAACCTACCTAGTGAATTACCAAAGGAGTATGACCCGTGAAAACTTTCGGGTTCACACTGATTAAGGAAGGCATATGTTCAACCCCTCGGGGCATCGTGGAAACATACACCACAAGCTTCAATAGTAAATATCACCAGATTGAAAGCAGAGCATGGTTGGCCAAACCAGGGAATAGGATTTACCAACGACATTAGGTATCAGGGAAGAACTTCCAAAGTGATTGGATATGAGGGACGTTGTCGGATAAAATCCAACAAAGGATCCGATGGTTCTCAAGGGATCTGATGTAAGCATCGGTACTCAAACAGAGGAAGAAACAATGCAAAGGCATTGGATTCTAGAAACAACTAACTAATTAAAGCTTAATGCAAAGAAAATTTATGATTCCCAAATCAAGGGATCAGAAGCAATCGTTCTGATTGGAAATGAATAAGTTCAATAGACTTAGAAGCACAACCGATCAAGGCATTGATTGGTCAAGAACCATCTCATGTTTAAAATGACGTCTGAGCCGGAAGATATTTTAAAAGGATCAACTGGTGATTGCGTGCATTCGCACTCATGTTGAATCAAAAGGATCAAAATGACGGTGCCTAAGGATACTAACGAATATTGCCAGACATATGGAAGTATCCACCATGCAAGTAGACAAGTATTGCAGAGCAATAAGCTACTCAGGATCGTTGGAGGATCGAATAGTATTTCGAAGACCATTGTGATACACATGAACAACTGGGGGATAAGCGGATACTCGATAAGTGCGAGAATTATCCGTAGGGGTATTCAGGTGACAAAGAACAGCAAGGAAGTAAGCTCAAAGGATTATTGAAACAACGGCGAGTGTTTCGGGGTATCTTGTAACAACAAGACCAACTGGGGATGAATGTAAGAATAAAAACTGCAAGTAGTTATCCATAAGGGTTGACGGTGGAAGGGGAATTGCAAAAGCGATGAACACAAGTTCTCGGGTTAACAGCAGAGAGTATCTTCAGGGTCTTCATGTGTAGTAGACGATCATCAGTAATAAGGGGCTCTCCGGGTGAAAGTGATAACGAGATCCTAATGTTAGATTTTGGCCAAATTCATTTAACCCGGATAGAAGAGAGATCAGAGTCCCAGAGTATAGATCGAGGAATAAAAGATCCTACTACCACCCAATGGTGACGTGTGCCCGTAAGACACACAGCCATGTTAGTAAAAGTTTTGCAATGTCTAGACTCGACTTCGGCCAAGGAGTGTGGAAGGGGGATTCCTACAGGCAGTCGGCTTTGATACCAACTTGTGACGCCCCCGATTTAATTGTACACTAATCATGCACGCAAACGTGTACGATCAAGATCAGGGACTCACAGGAAGATATCACAACACAACTCTAAAAATAAAATAAGTCATACAAGCATCATAATACAAGCCAGGGGCCTCGAGGGCTCGAATACAAGTGCTCGATCATAGATGAGTCAGCGGAAGCAATAATATCTGAGTACAGACATAAGTTAAACAAGTTTGCCTTAAGAAGGCTAGCACAAACTGGGATACAGATCGAAAGAGGCGCATTTCTCCTGCCTGGGATCCTCCTAACTACTCCTGGTCGTCGCCAGTGGGCTGCACGTAGTAGTAGGCACCTCCGGTGTAGTAGGAGTCATCGTCGATGGTGGCGTCTGGATCTTGAGCTCCAACATCTGGTTGCGACAACCAGGTAGAAGGAATAGGGGGAAAAGAAGGAGAAAGCAACCGTGAGTACTCATCCAAAGTACTCGCCAGCAAGGAGCTACACTACATATGCATGGGTATATGTGTAAAGGGCCATATCAGTGGACTGAACTGCAGAATGCCAGAATAAGAGGGGGATATCTAATCCTGTCGAAGACTACGCTTCTGGTAGCCTCCGTCTTGCATCATATAGAAGAGAGTAGACTGAAGTCCTCCAAGTAGCATCGCATAGCATAATCCTACCCGGCGATCCCCTCCTCGATGCCCTGTTAGAGAGCGATCACCGGGTTGTATCTGGCACTTGGAAGGGCGTGTTTTATTAAGTATCCGGTTCTAGTTGTCATAAGGTCAAGGTACAACTCCGGGTCGTCCTTTTACCGAGGGACACGACTATTCGAATAGATAAACTTCTCTGCAGGGGTGCACCACATAACCCAACACGCTTGATCCCATTTGGCTGGACACACTTTTCGGGGTCATGCCCGGCCGCGGAAGATCAGGACGTCGCAGCCCCACCTAGGCACAACAGAGAGGTCAGCACGCCGGTCTAAACCTAAGCGAGTAGGGGTCTGGGCCCATCGCTCTGAGCACACCTGCATGTTGCGTGGGCGGCCGGAAGCAGAACTAGCCCCCTGAATACAAGAGCAGGCTTACGTTCCAATCCGGCGCGCGCCGCTCAGTCGTCGACGTCACGAAGGTTTCGGCTGATACCACGACGCCGAGTGCCCATATCTTTACCACGTAGTTGGTTAGTGCGTATAGACTAAATGGCCAGACTCAGATCAAATACCTAGATCTCGTTAAGCGTGTTAAGTATCCGCGAACGCCGACCAGGGCCAGGGCACCTCTCTCCTAGGTGGTCTCAACCTGCCCTGTCGCTCCGCCATAAAGTAACAGTCGGGGGCCGTTGGGAACCCAGGCCCACCACTACCTGGGTGGAACCACCTGCCCCTTCAGCCCCCATCTCCGAACAGTATCATAAGTAATGTAACAGTATAAGTATATATCATATGCCCGTGATCACCTCCCGAAGTGATCACGGCCCAGTAGTATAGCATGGCAGACAGACAAGAGTGTAGGGCCACTGATGTAACACTAGCATCCTATACTAAGTAGTAGGATAGCAGGTAAAGGTAACAACAGTAGTAGCAAGGACAGGCTATGCAGCAGTATAGGATTAACTGAAAGCAGTAACATGCTACACTACTCTAATGCAAGCAGTATAGAGAAGAATAGGCGATATCTGGTGATCAAAGGGGGGGCTTGCCTGGTTGCTCAGACAAGAAGGAGGGGTCATCGATGTAGTCGATCACAGGGGTACCGACATCGGTCTCAGGGTCTACCGGAAAGAAGTAACGGAGGGGGAACACAACAAATAACAGAGCAATCAAATGTAACAAAAGCAAAAAGCGGCAATACGTTGTGCTAGAGGTGACCTAACGTAGGGATAGGTGATACCGGCGAAGGGGGGAAACATCCGGGAAAGTATTCCCGGTGTCGCGTTTTCGGACAGATTAATCGGAGGGGGAAAGTTGCGTGTTTGCTATGCTAGGGATGTGTGGTGGACGAACGGGCTGCATATCCGGATTCATCTCATCGTTCTGAGCAACTTTCATGTACAAAGTATTTTCATCCGAGTTACGGATTATTTTATATTAATTTTCGAAGTTTTAAATGATTTTCTAATTTCTGGGTTTAACTTAATTTGAAACTAAATTAGTATTTAAATGCTATGGGTACACAGAAAGTGTACCCAGAAGTGTGCACCTGAGGCTGACAGGTGGGGACAGTTGACTAAGTCAACTACCCAGTCACTAGGTCCAGTCAGCAGTTGACTGGTCAGCTTGACTAGTCAAAGGGGTCTAGTGGGACCCCCCTGTCAATGACTAGGCTAGTCCAGTCAGCAGTTTGACTTGGTCAATCTGGACAGGGAGTCCACCTGTCATTGGCTGATATTTTAACAGCTCGTTTTTAATGGGATAATTATTTGACGGGGCCCATCTGTCAGTGAGTCACCATTTTTTACAGATATTATTTATCCAAAAAAACATTAATTAGCGAGGTGGGGGAGGGTGCCAGGGAGTCAGGAGGTGGTTAGCTCATCGCTAAAGAGGCCACGTAAGTGGCTAACGGCGGTGATGGCAGAACGCGCCGGCGGCGGCCATTTAGAGGACTCCGGCCACTATTTGGCCGGGGGAAGGTTCCCATGGCACGTGCTTGACGTCGTGCATCGACTGTTAACCGCGGCTCGTGCGAGGGCTGTCGGAATCGACGGGGGCGACGGCGTGCAGTGGCGGTGACGTTGGAGAGCACGGAGGGAGGCGGTTGTAGGGGCGGCCCGAGTGGCAGAGCTCCGGCGGGCGCGCGGTCACGGGATAGAGGCTGGGCACGGGCGCAGTGAGGGCGCCGTGGCGGTGCGGCAGTAGCAGCCGTGGCTACGTGGCGCGCACGGGCGCGCGGGGGGGGGGGAGGCGAGCGTGCCACACGGCAGCGCGGAGCTCGGGCGACAGCAGGGGAGCACGACGGGAGCTAGCGGGTGCAGGCCACAGGCGGGGCACGACGAGCAAGGGGACCGGAGGAGAGGAATCTCACGAGGGGATGTAGGGTCCGGGCAGTGGGGGTCGAGGAAGAAGACGGGGACGAAGCAATCTGGCGGGGAGGCGACGTCGGGGAGGTAGCGGGCGATCCGGTGGTGGCGGCGTCGAGCGGCGACGGGGTGGGGGCCCCGAGCACTGGGCACCAGTCAGGAGGAGGTGAGGACGGGGCAGCGACTGGGTCGCCAGCGACGAGGGCGGCAAGGGGATGAGCGGCGACGGCGGGGAAGCACCGAGCGGCGTCGGGGTCGAGCCCTCGATCTCGATCCAGATCGAGGGGGGAGTGGGCGATGTGGGGGGAGGAGTGGGGTAGTGCGGCCGGGTTAGGTTTTCGGTCGGGTTGGGGGGGGGGGGGTTAAGTGGTGCTGGGGCCGGTTGGGCCAGTGAGCTGGCTGGCTGGGCCGTTGGCCCAGTTGGCCAGGGGGCCTTTTTTGTATTTTAGTTTTCTATCCTCTTATGTATTTTATTTCTTTTTTGTTTTATTTTGTTCCTCATTGTATTTTAGTTTCGTAAAGTACAAAAATAATCCCTAAATTGGTAATAGAAATTATACCACTGCCACAATTAACTTGGCACCTAAATATATTAGTTTGTAATCGTTTATCATTTTAAAAGCATTTAAATAATTGTGTTTGCTACTGTCTTAGTTTATTTAGTGCATTTAAATATTTTATTAAATGATGATTTCTTCACCAACATTTATTATGGATTATTTGACACATTAGAAACAATTTAGTTTTGACTTTTGAAAACTTTAATTGATTTGATTTTAATTTAAATTTAAATTTGGTTTGGTTCCGAGCTAACATGAGATTATCAACAATAATCAAGGTGACATGGCATCATTACCAGAGGGTTACTGTAGCTTGATTACCCGGACGTCACATCCCCCACCCCGTGAGTCTACCCTCTGCCCCCTCCCGTCGCCTTCCGGCAAGCAAGCTCGTCCGCCCACGCGACCACGGCGACGGCCACGCGTCCGCGGCAACGCCAGCACGACAACTCCTCCCCCGCCTATTTATAGCCAGCCCCGCAGCACTCCGAGCTCACCACTCACCTTCTCTAGCTCCCGTAGTCCTCCCGAGCCCCTTCCTCGAGCCTCTTGAGCTCTCCCTGCTCACCATCGCTGCCATGGCCGCCGCCCGGCTTCTCCTAAATTCGCGACCACTGGAGCCCCATTCTCCCTCCTAACATCACCACTAGATCCTCTGAACTTCGGCGGAGCCCTCCCCGTCCCCTCGTTCATCTTCCCATCACCAGAGCGCCGTACCCATCTCCGGCCGAGCCGCCGTCCGTCGGGGCTAGTGCCTCGCCTGTCTCCTAGCTCCTCGGTGTTCATGCCCTTCCTGGATGGAACCGCCTCGGCCCACTGATCTCTCCAGTAGGTCGAGCACCGCCGATGGTGGCCGGTGTCGCCGACGAGCCTCGTCGGGGCTGGCCCGGTCCTCTGTTCTGCAGGCGGCGTCGAGCTGAAGAAGAAAGGAGTAGGAGGAGAGAGAGAAGCAGCACGGGTCCCACCTATAGGCGACACTAGGCCCGGCCCCGCCCCCTCGCTGATGTGGATAAGTGGAGACGTACTCCTGGTGAGTACGCTTTCCCTTATCAAAAGCGTACTATGCTTCTTCTTCGGGCAAGAATGCGCTTTCCTCTGTGGAAACATATTCCTGAGAAAGGCGCGTTCTGTTTAAACTGCCAGGGACCTGTTTGTAGAAGTTACTTTTATAGATTAGACCCTGGCCTTTAAACGGTCGTATCTTTTTACCTGTAACTCCAAATGAGGTGATTCCAATGCCCACTTGTTTGTCTCGTCGAGCCCGTTCTGCTGGTATCATTTTCACAATGTGTTAACATTCTAAAAATGATCATTTTTTCCTTGCACTAAATCAGCCCCCTCCGATAGAGAATGTTTTTTCTGGCGATTCTTTCCACAAGTTTCTCGCACTTCCTCCCGGTGAATCCCTCCACCCCAGGCAAGCCACACCCTCTATTTGCACGACTGCAATGCAGTGACATGGTTTAACTTATTTGAATTTGTTAAAATATTGTTTTAGCTACTTGTGATTTGTTCATGGCATTTCTCGGAGTATTGTTTGATCTTTCTATTGCCATGATATTGTTTGGAGTTCTAGGTTTAATATTTTGCAACTTATGTGGATGACATGTTGCCTTTGGATTCTTAGTGGATATTATGATTATCTTCATGATGGTATTATGCTTTGGAGTATTACTTGGATATCATGTTGCCTTTGGATTATTAGTGGCTAGTATTATTTTCATCATGATGCTAGTTGATATTATGTTTTGGGGCATGATTTAGTAGATGATGCTTGCATGTGGATATTAGTCGGATAGCTTGTTATTGTTATTGGAGTAGTAGTATTATCGTTCTTGGATTCGTTACGATAGTAGTGTTATGCTATCCTCGGAGTATTTTGATATGGCGATAGTATGCTTTGGATTAGTTGTTGGATATTGTTATGAATTGGATTACTGGGTGATAGATGAGATCGGAGTATTTTTGGGGATAAATTCCGTCATTAAGTTGGTCAGGTGCTACTGAAATGGGCTTTTTCCAGTGCAACCACATTTTCCTTTTATGGGGAGGCCCTAATGCGGTCTGTTGTCATTCCTCTCGCCGGTGCCTCCAATGAGGGAAGGTTATGCGCACGCGCTACCCTGATTAGGTAGGCGGACATAAACCTTGTGTGCCAATAATTGTTGTAGCCGACTTTGTTCCTGTATGGGACCGTTTTTGTTTGGCCACGACGGTGGCCGGTGATGCCTTTGGTAGGCACGGGGCCACCTAGGACTAAATCCAAAAGGGGTGTTGGTCGGAGTGGCCGAGAGAGTGTCATGGCAGTAGGTCGGTTTTGTCGGAACGCTGTTGGTCCACCCGAATGGGAGTGCGAGGCCATGGGTTATGTGGTGTAGGTAAAGTCCGCTTCCTCTGCAGAGTGTGTGTGTGTGTGTGTGTGTGTGTGTGTGTGTGTGTGTGTGTGTTTAAACTATCGATAGCCGCGTCCTCGGTCATGGGCATAAGTTCATACTAGGTCACACCGTTCGATCAACACTCACGTGATGGAATGACTTTAGATGATTTATATGTTGATGTTTTATATGCAGTAACAGTTGGCAGGATGCAGATGATGATATTGAGATGATCTTGAGGATGATCATTCGGTTTGTGATGTGGTCATGAGGTGATCATGTGGATGTTTTGATCACAAGGTGAACAGGTGGATCACGAGGTGATCGAGATGGTATATTGCTTGGCTGGATAGCCAAGAATGAGATGGTTATTGAGATCTGAGATGGTGGTTTATCAGTATTGTAGTAGTTCATATCATGCTTAGTAGTTGGGTTCGCATCGTAGTTGTTGTTATTTAATTAATCTGCTAATGCTATCTTGTTGTCTTGCCTTGATGCTTTTGGTTGTTGTGAGCTTCCAGGTACATTCAATGTACTGACCTGGCGTGTCATGCCAGATTGTAGGTGATGCCGTGATTGATTGCTTTGCTTGTCGAGGTTACCGTGCGTGCGAGCTAGATCGTGTCCCAGCCAGAGTCCCTGCGGAGTGGAGTTCACCACCTTCGTTGTTGTTCGCTGCTAGAAGTATTCTGCTGCTACGAGTTGTTCGCTGCTAGAAGTATTCCGCTGCTACGAGTTGTTGTTCGCTGCTAGAGCAAGTGTAGTATCGCAGGCGTAGTGTCGCCATGCTGATGTGATCCTTTGTAACATCAGACACTTGTATCATTATCCTTTGTAATAAGAGATGATTTCTTATATGTGAAGCAGTGCCATATTCCAGAAGACTTCATGTAACGCCCCAAGACCGACGCTCCAGATGGCTTCCATTCTTTTTTCGTTGTTGTCATGTGTTCCGTTTGTTTGTTGCATTCATCACCGCATCATCCGCATTGCATCGGCACTTCGTTGCTGTCGTTTTTTTTCAAAACTTGCATTCGTTAGTCGTTGACCGTTGCAGACCAATCGAGTTTTCGCTTCCCTCTTGACCGTGTCCGCCTAACCCTCTTTGCACAGTGCATCGACCCCTCGCTTGCTCGTCCGAAACTTCTCCGAACCCGATCCGGGCAGTCGTCACCGTTGGATCCGGATTATCCCCTAACATCTATTAAACATCACCGTTTTCTTATTTGGGCTTCCTATCCTATTTTTCTAGGACCGTCCGATTTTTATCGGATGATCCACATCCTCCCCCTTTCCCTATTTATAGACCAACCTCATACCTAATGTGCCCCAACCCTAAAAATTAGGACTCTTGTCCCATTCCGCCGCCACCCCCTATCCAAATCCTCCTCGGAGTCCACACGGAGCCGACCAGCCACCACCGATCCTCTTCCTTGGGATCCATCCCCTCCCGATCCACCAACCATAGCCAGACTCTTCTCCTCCTCGTTTTCCCCTCCTCTGCTCGTTCGTCCCCGATGCAGTGCCGCCAAGTCCTTTCCTCCACCCGTACCACCAGGCCGCGCCACCCTGCCGTCTCCTTCCTCCGTTTCTTCCCTTCCCTCCGGTTCCCTCTCTCTCTGACGGCCTCTCCTCTCTGTTTCTCTGAACAGGAGTTCAGCTCACAGCCGTCCGGAGCCGCTGGAGCTGAGCCGCCGTCGTCCTGTTCGACCCCATCATCCAGATCCACTCCGGCCATCCCCGCACCAAGTTCGCCGTCGTCGCGCCGAGGCCATCGCCAGCCGCCGCCGTTGCCTCTGCTTCGCGCCCCCGTGCTGCCGCTGTCGCGCCCTGCTTCGTCTGAAGTTCCAGCGCCAAGTCCCCTCTTCTGCATCGAGCTGCCTCGAGCGAGCGCTCGCGTTGACCGCGCCTCGAGCGCCACTTCTTCGTCGGATCCGGACGGGACCGACCAGATCTGCTCGTCCTCACGCGTCCCCGTCGCCAAGTCTGGCCGCGGCCATCACCCCTGCATCCCCGCTTCACGACCAGCGCCGCCCCTGTCCAGTGCGAGCAGAACGAGCGTCTGCATCGCTCGGTCCAGCCGCGCGTTGACCTCCAGCGCCAAGGCCCAGCGCGCCAGCCTTCTGCTTCCCCTCTCCACCGACTGGGCTTGGCCCATGGTGAGCAATCAGCGGCCCCGCTAGCCCTTTGACCTGTTGCAGTTTCGGCCCTGTTATGTTTTTTTTTCGTTCTGCGAATTTGTTAATTATCCAGAAAACTGCATATTTACAGATTGGACCCTAAACTTCATGCATTTAATAACTCACAAATGGTGCATCGGATTAAAATGTTTTAAATATGTAAAATGCTTAGAATTTCATCTAGTTTCCTAATATGCAACTTTCATCCATGTTAAAATTGTTTAAACTACTGTTTGCATTAATTTGCTTGAATGCCATGTTAAAATGATTTATTCCATAACTTAATAACCGTAGCTCCGAATTTAATAAATTATATATGTAAATGGGGTAGGAAAATGCATAGATTAACATGTTGCACTTTATTTTCCTGTTTAAAAACAATAAAATATGGTTTTAGGCAGAACAGTACCAAATCTAATATATGCTCATGAGGTTTTTCCGGACTTGTTGTTTGTTGTTCCGGCCTCATTTAAATTTGCCTAGATAGGTAGTTTTTCATATGTTTCACCTCTTGCCATTTGTAACAACATTTAATATTGTTGGTTATATATACAAGAGAGAACTAAAATAATTAAATGTGGTGTTTTGCCAATATGCAACTCGTTGCATATTGAGCTCCACTTAATTTGTAGTATTGTTTGTGCACTTTGCCATGCCATGCTTCATTAAACCGGACATGCATCATACCTGATTGTGCATCATGCCATGTGTATGTGGTGGTTGTTTACAATGTTGTTTGTTTCTTTCCGGGTTGCTTCTCTCGTTAGCTTCGGTTTCGTTCCGGAGTTGTGAGGATTCGTTCGACTACGTCTGTTTGTCTTCTTCATGGACTCGTTCTTCTTCCTTGCGGGATTTCAGGCAAGATGACCATACCCTCGAAATCACTTCTATCTTTGCTTGCTAGTTGCTCGCTCTTTTGCTATGCCTATGCTGCGATACCTACCACTTGCTTATCATGCCTCCCATATTGTTAAACCAAGCCTCTAACCCACCTTGTCCTAGCAAACCGTTGTTTGGCTATGTTACCGCTTTGCTCAGCCCCTCTTACAGCATTGTTAGTTGCTGGTGAAGATGAAGTTTGTTCCTTGTTGGAACATGGAGATGTTGTTCCTTGTTGGAACTTGTTTACTTGTTGGGATATCACAATATATCTTATTTAATTAATGCACCTATATACTTGGTAAAGGGTGGAAGGCTCGGCCTTATGCCTGGTGTTTTGTTCCACTCTTGCCGCCCTAGTTTCCGTCATATCGGTATTATGTTCCCGGATTTTGCGTCCCTAACGCGGTCGGGTGATTTATGGGACCCCCTTGACAATTCTCTTTGAATAAGACTCCTCCAGCAAGGCCCAACCTTGGTTTTACCATTTGCCTCACCACCACCCATTTTCCCTTGGGAGTAATTAAACCAAGGGTCATCTTTATTTTAGCCCCCCCGGGCCAATGCTTGTCTAAGTGTTGGTCCAAACTAGAGCACCATGCGGGACCGTCCCTTGGCAACTTGGGTTATGTTGGTACCTGTACGCTTAGCTTATCCGGTGTTGCCCTGAGAACGAGATATGTGCAGCTCCTATCGGGATGTCGGCGCATCGGGCGGTCTTGCTGGTCTTGTGTTATTACTGTCGAAATGTCTTGTAGCCGGGATTCCTAGACTGATCGGGTCTTCCCGGGGAGAAGGAATATCCTTCGTTGATCGCGAGAGCTTATCATGGGCTAAGTTGGGACACCCCTGCAGGGTTTGAACTTTCGAAAGCTGTGCCCGCGGTTATGTGGCAGATGGGAATTTGTTAATGTCCGGTTGTAGAAAACCCGAAGTTGACCTTAATTAAAATACACCAACAGTGTGTGTAACCGTGATGGTCTCTTCTCGGCGGAGTCCGGAAAGTGAACACGGTGTTGGAGTTATGCTTGACGTAGGTTGTTCTAGGATCACTTCTTGATGATAGTTGTTCGACCGTGCTCTTGCCTTCTCTTCTCGCTCTCATTTGCGTATGTTAGACACCATATATGCTAGTCGCTTGCTGCAGCTCCACCTCACTACCCTGTCCTACCCATAAGCTTAAATAGTCTTGATCTCGCGGGTGAGAGATTGCTGAGTCCCCATGACTCACAGATACTTCCAAAACCAGTTTGCAGGTGCTGATGAAACCGTGCAGGTGACGCACCCGAGCTCAAGGAGGAGCTCGATGAAGATCTTGTTCATTGTGTTGTTTCGTTTCAGTTGATCAGTAGTGGAGCGCAGTTGGGGTCGATCGGGGATCTGTGTAGCATTTGGGGTAGTCTTCTTTTATTTTGGTTCCGTAGTCGGACCCTGATTGTATCTGTATGATGTATTGCTTTACTCATGTATTGTGTGAAGTGGCGATTGTAAGCCAACTATGTATCTCTTTCCCTTATGTATTACATGGGTTGTGTGAAGATTACCTCACTTGCGACATTGCTTTCAATGCGGTTATGCCTCTAAGTCGTGCTTCGACACGTAGGAGATATAGCCGCATCGAGGGCGTTACAAGTTGGTAATCAGAGCCTTCCCCGACCTTAGGAGCCCCCACTGATTGATCGTTTTTAGCGGCCGAGTTGTGTCTAGAAAAATGTTTTGAGTCTTAGGATTATATATATTGGAGAGTTTAGGAATTCTTTTTACTTCCCAGTCTCCTCATCGCTCTGGTAAGGCATCCTGACGTAGAGTTTTGACTCTTCTCTTCTCAAATTTCACTAAAAAATTTTTAGGATCACGCGGGTATCTTAGAATCGTTCCGATGGTTTTGTGATGACAACATTGTCTTGGTGCCTCCTGTCAGCAGGGGTTTAGTGGAAGTGTCCCGGGGAGTTGAGCTCTGAGGTGTTGTCGTCATAATTTTATCGTTGCAGTTCTGGAATACCTGAGTTTAGTACGCCGACATCGAAAATCTCTTTTGTACAGTTGTTGGTGAGATAACCCTGATAGCCCAATACTGAGGCGAGTGCGGGAGTATTGCCATAACTCGTATAACGGATGTTTTTTTTCAAAGGTTGAGGTAGACGATTTCCGAAGATTTCTTGGTTATGTGTTGAAGGATGGATACAGCTGGATCTAGGTATTGTTAGTTTGGGTGATATATTTTGTGTCCCCTGTATCCCCAACACCTGATTGCATAACCAGAAAGTTTCGGGAGTTTATAAGTGGGAATTCAAGTATCACGTAGGAATTCTTTCCAACAGACACATGATACGATATGGGATCTATCATATGTTTGTTTCTGGCTTATTCTGCAAGCCAATCCTTGTTTTGTTTTGTGGTATTCGAGTTGCTTCGAAGTCAAATGTTGAATCCATACCTTTCCTAAATGGTGTTCTCATATTTCTATGTGAATACTAATCCTTCTTGGTCACTGAGATTGTCTTTTCAATTCTTTCCAACCGGTGTGCTTCTCTTCAAGTGGATCCGATCACTTCAACATTCGCAAGATCAATTATCAGTTCTTCTCAACGGTGTTTGTTTCATTCGTCCCAAGTTGTCTTTGTTTTTCCCGCCCTCCCACCCTTTTCTTCGGACTCAGATTTCTTAATCAAGTATCCTTTTATTGATGGGAAGTCTCTCCATTCTATTCCGTCAATGTTCTTATCCGGTGATTCTCAGGAAGATACTAACGGAGCCTTAACTTCATCATTATTTGTTCTCTTTCTTCTCCGGTGGATTCAATTCAAGTTTCGGTGTCGATCATACCTTTTTCCTCGTTTCAAATGTTTTCTCGTACCGATGCACCTCTTAATCATTCACCTCTCGCTATTCATTTGTTCCGGAGTGATGAAGATATCTCAGAAGATTCAAGTTTCCATTCTCAATGCACTCAATTTCTTTTGAGGATGCTATCCCATTCAAGCCATTTAACTTAACCGGTGTAATCTCTCTTCCTAAGCAATTCTTTCAACGGTGTTCCTTTTGAGTGGGCCCTAACCCACAGGTCTTTTCCCAGGATCTTACCTGACTCTTCTAATCTTCCCGGAGCTATTCTCAAATTCATTTAAAAGTTTGACGTAAGAATGAAGTATCATCAGTCATTTGCCTTTCTCCAAGATCTTCCAAATTCTTTTCATCGTTGGTTCAACCTTTCCAATTTTCATTTCGGAGTGCCTCAACTATTCCTTGTGGTGTTTCTCATCGTCATTTTCAACATTTGAAGACCGAAGAAGAGTTTCTCTTAAATCTTGCTCCATTCTCTTCAAGATTCATGGTTCTAGCTTGATGCCATCCTCTCATAATTGTTTTCGATTGTGATAATTCTTTTCACCCATCCGGAGCATTTTAGGAGTCTTCTCAGTTTCATTCTTCGAAACCCATCATCTCAGTATTATTCATTCTCAGCTTCGTCTATCGTTCTCCAAATCTTACCGGTGCATCATTCAATATTCTCTAATCAGTTCATGATCTCTTCGTTCTCATGTATCTAAATCCTAGCAAGCATCTTCGTTCATTTGCTAATTCTTCCCGGTGTTTCTTTATCTTTTCTTCATTTTAAATTCTTACGATGGTTCGTTCAAGATCCTTCTTCCGTTGTTATCATACCAATTCATTCGTTCTTTCCAAATCCTACCGGTGGTTCGTTGAAGACCTTCCCAGTTTGTTCTAGCTCTCTTAATTCATTTTTTTTCCAATGAGAATAAGTGGTATGCCAAGTCCGTTGCTTGTCATCAATTTAAATTGGTGAAGGATACGCATAATGTAATTCTTATTCTTGTTTCATCCAAGTGATTAATTCCTATTCCGGAGGTTCTTCAAATTCTTGATTTCAATTGTTTCACCTTATCTTCCTCAGAGTTCCAAGCTCTCGCAATTATATCACCACGGAGATCCATCTAATCATTGCAAGGCTTCACTTGTATTTTCAACTTCTCTTTCTGTCTATCTTCCTTTTATTACCGGAGTTCTTCATGGAGGTTCTACATGATGGTTTATCAAGGACCCTTTTAATTCTTAAATTGTTCTTCAAGTTTTCTCTTGGAGTTAAGATCCGCCAAGCTATACTCTAAATTAAACATGGTGCTCAATACATGTTTTGTTTTGAGGAGTTCAAGTATTCTTCTTCTTGCATTTCGAAGTGCAATTCTTTCTACCTTATCTTTTGAGGTGGTGTTATGTCCTTCTTGACAATTTCCCTTCATGCTTCATGATTCACATGTTGTCAAGAATGAGGTATTTTAAATCCATCAATCTCTTCATTGGAGTTATCTTGGGTTATATTTCACCTAAAGCCTTCCATTGGGAATGTTGCTATTTGTGGTGCTTATCAATGTTCCAAGTTATCTCTCTATCATATCGGTGAAGAAGTTTTTCATCTCTTTGGTGCTCTCATCCAATCTATTGTTTTTGTTAGTGGCAGAAGTTCACCTCAAGTTTTGAGATGTCTCTATAAGCCCACGAGGATCATATCTTTTCGTTGGTGGTTTTCCAACAACTCCGCTATAACCTTCTAGGAAGGGTGCTCTCCAAGCTCTTTTGTGGCAGAAGTTGGCATTTTCTTATCCATTCTTTCTTTCTTTCCAGTGATCTATCTTCTATTCTTTCTTCCGGAGACATTGTGTTGTTGCTCTCTGGTCAAATCATTTTGTTTTGTCAGGACCTTGTTCTTTCCTTGCTTATCGATTTAACCGGAGTGTTGTGGCTATCATTCCTCTTTTAACCAGAGTCTCATCTAAGTGCTTTCATTTTGCCAAGTTCATATTCTATTCCTTCCATTCTCTACCAGAGTGCTGTCCAAATTATGTCATTCTTATTCCTTCTCTATCTTATTTAAACCGGAGTGGTTTCAATATCTATCTTGTCACTTAAGCTCTTCTTTCTCGCCGTATTCCTTGTTCCTTGTCTAATGGAGTATTTCATTTCGTTCATCTCCACGATATTCTTTCGTTCATGTTGCTCAACCTCTCAAGGTTCTTTGGTTTCACTCGTTTGTCAAAGAAGCAACTTAGTTTTACCTCTCCTCTTTTTCTTCCGTTTTCCCTCCGGTGCCATTCTAGATCTCGGGACGAGATCCTCTCGTAGTGGTGGAGTGTTGTAACGCCCCAAGACCGACGCTCCAGATGGCTTCCATGTTTTTTTCGTTGTTGTCATGTGTTCCGTTTGTTTGTTGCATTCATCACCGCATCATCCGCATTGCATGGCACTTTGTTGCTATCATTTTTTTTCAAAACTTGCATTCATTAGTCGTTGACCGTTGCAGACCAATCGGGTTTTCGCTTCCCTCTTGACCGTGTCCGCCTAACCCTCTTTGCACAGTGCATCGACCCCTCGCTTGCTCGTCCGAAACTTCTCCGAACCCGATCCGGGCAGTCGTCACCGTTGGATCCGGATTATCCCCTAACATCTATAAAACATCCCTGTTTTCTTATTTGGGCTTCCTATCCTATTTTTCTAGGACCGTCCGATTTTTATCGGATGATCCACATCCTCCCCCTTTCCCTATTTATAGACCAACCTCATACCTAATGTGCCCCAACCCTAAAAATTAGGACTCTTGTCCCATTCCGCCGCCACCCCTGTCCAAATCCTCCTCGGAGTCCACACCGAACCAACCAGCCACCACCGATCCTCTTCCTTGGGATCCATCCCCTCCCGATCCACCAACCACAGCCAGACTCTTCTCCTCCTCGTTTTCCCTCCTCTGCTCGTTCGTCCCCGATGCAGTGCCGCCAAGTCCTTTCCTCCACCCGTACCACTAGGCCGCGCCACCCTGCCGTCTCCTTCCTCCGTTTCTTCCCTTCCCTCCGGTTCCCTCTCTCTCTCTCACGGCATCTCCTCTCTGTTTCTCTGAACAGGAGTTCAGCTCACAGCCGTCCGGAGCCGCTGGAGCTGAGCCGCCGTCGTCCTGTTCGACCCCATCATCCAGATCCACTCCGGCCGTCCCCGTGCCAAGTTCGCCGTCGTCGCGCCGAGGCCATCGCCAGCTGCCGCCATTGCCTCTGCTCCGCGCCCCCGTGCTGCCGCTGTCTCGCCCTGCTTCGTCTGAAGCTCTAGTGCCAAGTCCCCTCTTCTGCATCGAGCTGCCCCGAGCGAGCGCTCGCGTTGACCGCGCCTCCAGCGCCACTTCTTCGTCGGATCCGGACGGGACCGACCAGATCTGCTCGTCCTCGCGCGTCCCCGTCGCCAAGTCTGGCCGCGGCCATCACCCCTGCATCCCCGCTTCACGACCAGCGCCGCCCCTGTCCAGTGCGAGCAGAACGAGCGTCTGCATCGCTCGGTCCAGCCGCGCGTTGACCTCCAGCGCCAAGGCCCAGCGCGCCAGCCTTCTGCTTCCCCTCTCCACCGACTGGGCTTGGCCCATGGTGAGCAATCAGCGGCCCCGCTAGCCCTTTGACCTGTTGCAGTTTCGGCCCTGTTATGTTTTTTTTTCTTCTGCGAATTTGTTAATTATCCAGAAAACTGCATATTTACAGATTGGACCCTAAACTTCATGCATTTAATAACTCACAAATGGTGCATCGGATTAAAATGTTTTAAATATGTAAAATGCTTAGAATTTCATCTAGTTTCCTAATATGCAACTTTCAACCATGTTAAAATTGTTTAAACTACTGTTTGCATTAATTTGCTTAAATGCCATGTTAAAATGATTTATTCCATAACTTAATAACCGTAGCTCCGAATTTAATAAATTATATATGTAAATGGGGTAGGAAAATGCATAGATTAACATGTTGCACTTTATTTTCCTGTTTAAAAACAATAAAATATGGTTTTAGGCAGAACAGTACCAAATCTAATATATGCTGATGAGGTTTTTCCGGACTTGTTGTTTGTTGTTCCGGCCTCATTTAAATTTGCCTAGATAGGTAGTTTTTCATATGTTTCACCTCTTGCCATTGGTAACAACATTTAATATTGTTGGTTATATATACGAGAGAGAACTAAAATAATTAAATGTGGTGTTTTGCCAATATGCAACTCGTTGCATATTGAGCTCCACTTAATTTGTAGTATTGTTTGTGCACTTTGCCATGCCATGCTTCATTAAACCGGACATGCATCATACCTGATTGTGCATCATGCCATGTGTATGTGGTGGTTGTTTACTATGTTGTTTGTTTCTTTCCGGGTTGCTTCTCTCGTTAGCTTCGGTTTCGTTCTGGAGTTGTGAGGATTCGTTCGACTACGTCTGTTTGTCTTCTTCATGGACTCGTTCTTCTTCCTTGCGGGATTTCAGGCAAGATGACCATACCCTCGAAATCACTTCTATCTTTGCTTGCTAGTTGCTCGCTCTTTTGCTATGCCTATGCTGCGATACCTACCACTTGCTTATAATGCCTCCCATATTGTTAAACCAAGCCTCTAACCCACCTTGTCCTAGCAAACCATTGTTTGGCTATGTTACCGCTTTGCTCAACCCCTCTTATAGCATTGTTAGTTGCAGGTGAAGATGAAATTTGTTCCTTGTTGGAACATGGAGATGTTGTTCCTTGTTGGAACTTGTTTACTTGTTGGGATATCACAATATATCTTATTTAATTAATGCATCTATATACTTGGTAAAGGGTGGAAGGCTCGGCCTTATGCCTGGTGTTTTGTTCCACTCTTGCCGCCCTAGTTTCCGTCATATCGGTATTATGTTCCCGGATTTTGCGTCCCTAACGCGGTCGGGTGATTTATGGGACCCCCTTGACAATTCGCTTTGAATAAGACTCCTCCAGCAAGGTCCAACCTTGGTTTTACCATTTGCCTCACCACCACCCATTTTCCCTTGGGAGTAATTAACCCAAGGGTCATCTTTATTTTAGCCCCCCCCGGGCCAATGCTTGTGTAAGTGTTGGTCCAAACTAGAGCACCGTGCAGGACCGTCCCTTGGCAACTTGGGTTATGTTGGTACCTGTACGCTTAGCTTATCCGGCGTTGCCCTGAGAACAAGATATGTGCAGCTCCTATCGGGATGTCGGCGCATCGGGCGGTCTTGCTGGTCTTGTTTTATTACTGTCGAAATGTCTTGTAGCCGGGATTCCGAGACTGATCGGGTCTTCCCGGGGAGAAGGAATATCCTTCGTTGATCGCGAGAGCTTATCATGGGCTAAGTTGGGACACCCCTGCAGGGTTTGAACTTTCGAAAGCCGTGCCCGCGGTTATGTGGCTGATGGGAATTTGTTAATGTCCGGTTGTAGAAAACCCGAAGTTGACCTTAATTAAAATACACCAACCGTGTGTGTAACCGTGATGGTCTCTTCTCGGCGGAGTCCGGGAAGTGAACACGGTGTTGGAGTTATGCTTGACGTAGGTTGTTCTAGGATCACTTCTTGATGATAGTTGTTTGACCGTGCTCTTGCCTTCTCTTCTCGCTCTCATTTGCGTATGTTAGACACCATATATGCTAGTCGCTTGCTGCAGCTCCATCTCACTACCCTGTCCTACCCATAAGCTTAAATAGTCTTGATCTCGCGGGTGTGAGATTGCTGAGTCCCCGTGACTCACAGATACTTCCAAAACCAGTTTGCAGGTGCCGATGAAACCGTGCAGGTGACGCACCCGAGCTCAAGGAGGAGCTCGATGAAGATCTTGTTCATTTTGTTGTTTCGTTTCAGTTGATCAGTAGTGGAGCCCAGTTGGGGTCGATCGGGGATCTGTGTAGCATTTGGGGTAGTCTTCTTTTATTTTGGTTCCGTAGTCGGACCCTGATTGTATCTGTATGATGTATTGCTTTACTCATGTATTGTGTGAAGTGGCGATTGTAAGCCAACTATGTATCTCTTTCCCTTATGTATTACATGGGTTGTGTGAAGATTACCTCACTTGCGACATTGCTTTCAATGCGGTTATGCCTCTAAGTCGTGCTTCGACACGTAGGAGATATAGCCGCATCGAGGGCGTTACACTTCATATCGATCTCTGGGCTGGAATACGGGGCGTTACGGTTTCTCTGAGCCGGGGTGCCACAGATTTGTACTTGTATGATCAGCATATTAATGAAAAGGATGAACCTTGCCGGGAACCCGTGCATGTATATGTCCATGCGGAGGTGGAATACCTCTTTATTTTAAATAAACGAGTTTTCCCCGGCAGGCTATCCTGCCGGTACCCTTTTCATTTACTTGCCAGAGAACCGAGCCTACCGGGCAAAAAATAAAGGGACCAGCCCCCCGCCAACCTGTTTTCACCAAAGGCCACTACGACCATCCTGGCTGAACCAACGTTCGAGCAAAGGATGGGAGCACCTAAGTTTCAAAGAGCAGCGAAGTTTTCTCATGCACAAGTTTCAGCTTACAGAACACTTATGGAGAAGAAGTAGAACTTACCTGTTTGGCTTGCCGGAGATCGCAGTGTTGGTCCATCTCCCAAATCCTTGTAGAAGCCAAGTTCACGGCAGGAACTTGCAACTTCATGTAGATGGGGAATGATGCAAGATGCGACCAGAGCGTCGTACCTGCCTCCGGCCCAGCCGCTGTCCGCCGGGGCTAGTGCCTCGCCCGTCTCCAAGCTCCTCGGAGTTCGTGCCCTTCCTGGATGGAACCGCCTTGACCCACTGATCTCTCGAGTAGGTCGAGCACCGCTGATGGTGGCCGGTGTCACCGCGAGCCTCGTCGGGGCCGGCCCGGTCCTCTATTCTGTAGGCGGCGTCGAGCTGAAGAAGAAAGGAGCGGGAGGAGAGAGAGAGAAGCAGTGCGGGTCCCACCTATAGGCGACACTAGGCCCGGCCCCGCCCCCTCGCCGACGTGGATAAGTGGAGACGTACTCCTGGTGAGTACACTTTCCCTTATCGAAAGTGTATTTCGCTTCTTCTTCGGGCCAGAATGCGCTTTCCTCTCTGGAAACGTATTCCTGAGAAAGGCGCGTTCTGTTTAAACTGCCAGGGACCTGTTTGTAGAAGTTACTTTTGTAGATTAGTCCCTGGGCTTTAAACGGTCGTATCTTTTTACCTGTAACTCCAAATGAGGTGATTCCAAAGCCCACTTGTTTGTCTCGTCGAGCCCGTTCTGCTGGTATCATTTTCATAGTGTGTTAACATTCTGAAAATGACCATTTTTTTCTTGCACTAAATCAGCCCCCTCCGATAGAGAATGTTTCCCGGTGATTCTTTCCGCGAGTTTCTCGCACTTCCTCCCGGTGAATCCCTCCACCCCAGGCAAGCCACACCCTCCATTTGCATGAATGCAATGCAGTGACATGGTAAAATTATTTGAACTTGTTAAAATATTGTTTTAGCTAATTGTGATTTGTTCATGGCATTTCTCGGAGTATTGTTTGATCTTGCTGTTGCCATGATACTGTTTGGAGTTCTAGGTTTAATATTTTGCATCTTATGTGGATGACATGTTGCCTTTGGATTCTTAGTGGCTATTATGATTATCCTCATGATGGTATTATGCTTTGGAGTATTACTTGGATATCATGTTGCCTTTGGATTATTAGTGGCTAGTATTATTTTCATCATGATGCTAGTTGATATTATGTTTTGGGGCATGATTTAGTAGATGATGCTCACATGTGGATATTAGTCAGATAGCTTGTTATTGGTATTGGAGTAGTAGTATTATCGTTCTTGGATTCATTATGATAGTAGTGTTATGCTATCCTTGGAGTATTTTGATATGGCGATAGTATGCTTTGGATTAGTTGTTGGATATTGTTATGAATTGGATTACTGGGTGATAGATGAGATCGGAGTATTTTTGGGGATAAATTCCGTCATTAAGTTGGTCAGGTGCCACTAAAATGGGCTTTTTCCAGTGCAACCACATTTGCCTTTTATAGGGAGGCCCTAATGTGGTCTATTGTCATGCCTCTCGCCGGTGCCTCCAACGAGGGAAGGTTATGGGCATGCACTACCCTGATTAGGTAGGCGGACATAAACCTTGTGTGCCAATAGTTGTTGTAGCGGCTTTGTTCCTGTTTGGGACCGTTTTTGTTTTGCCACGACGGTGGCCGTTGATGCCTTTGGTAGGCACGGGGCAACCTAGGACTGAATCCAAAAGGGGTGTTGGTCGGAGTGGCCGAGAGAGTGTCATGGAAGTAGGCCGGTTTTGTCGGAACGCCGTTGGTCCACGCGAATGGGAGTGCGAGGCCATGGGTTCTGTGGTGTGGGTAAAGTGCGCTTCCTCTACAAAGTGTGTGTGTGTTTAAACTATCGATAGCAACGTCCTCGGTTATGGGCATAAGTTCGTACTAGGTCACACCGTTCGATCAACACTCACGTGATGGAATGACTTTAGATGATTTATATGTTGATGTTTTATGAGCAGTAACAATTGGCAGGATGCAGATGATGGTATTGAGATGATCTTGAGGATGATCATTCGGTTTGTGATATGGTCACGAGGTGATCATGTGGATGTTTTGATCACAAGGTGAACAGGTGGATCACGAGGTGATCAAGATGGTATATTGCTTGGCCGGATAGCCAAGAATGAGATGGTTATTGAGATCTGAGATGGTGGTTTATCAGTATTGTAGTAGTTCATATCATGCTTAGTGGTTGGGTTCGCATCATAGTTGTTGTTATTTAATTAATCTGCTAATGCTACGTTGTTGCCTTTCCTTGATGCTTTTGGTTGCTGTGACCTTGCAGGTACATTCAATGTACTGACCTGGCGTGTCATGCCAAATTGCAGGCGATGCCGTTATTGATTGCTTTGCTTATCGAGGTTACCGTGCGTGCGAGCTAGATTGTGTCCCAACCAGAGTCCCTGCGGAGTGGAGTTCACCACCTTCGTTGTTGTTCGCTGCTAGAAGTATTCCCCTGCTACGAGTTGTTCGCTGCTAGAAGTATTCCGCTACTATGAGCTGTTGTTTGGTGCTAGAGCAAGTGTAGTATCACAGGCGTAGTGTCGCCATGCTGATGTGATCCTTTGTAACATCAGACACTTGTATCATTATCCTTTGTATTAAGAGCTGATTTGTTATACGTCAAGCAGTGCCGTATTCCAGAAGACTTCATCTTGATCTCTGGGATGGAATACGGGGCGTTCTGGTTTCTCTGAGCCGGGGTGCCACAGATTTGTACTTGTATGATCAGCATATTATTGAAAAAGATGTACCTTGCCGGGAACCCGTGCATGTATATGTCCATGCAGAGGTGGAATACCTCTTTATTTTAAATAAACGAGTTTTCCCCGGCAGGCTATCCTGCCGGTACCCTTTTGATTTTCTTGCCGGAGAACTGAGCCTACCGGGCAAAAAATAAAGGGACCAGCCCCCCGCCAACCTCTTTTCACCAAAGGCCACTGCGACCATCCTGGCTGAACCAACGTTCGAGCCAAGGATGGGAGCACCTAAGTTTCAAAGAGCAGCGAAGTTTTCTCATGCACAAGTTTCGGCTTACAGAACACTTATGGACAAGAAGTAGAACTTACCTGTTTGGCTTGATGAAGATTGCAGTGCTGGTCCATCTCCCCAACTCCTTGTAGAAGCCAAGTTCAGGGCAGGAACTTGCAGCTTCATGTAGATGGCGAATGATGCACGATGCGACCTGATCTTTATGCATATGCAATGATCATGGAATGCTTATGCATGCATGCAACTCTGTCGCCCCCCAGCGCTTCGTTTATTTCTCTGTTGCTCAGGGTCTGCGCTTGACTTTGTACAAGGGGTTACATGCAATTGAGGCAAGGCCTGTACAAAAGGGTGGCTGTCGGGCAGGGCCCGACAGCCGCGTCTTATGGGTAGAACTTGCGGAGATGTTCAATATGCCATGAGTTTTGCAAGTGAATGCCATCTCCGGTCTCCAGACGGACTACGCCAGGTCTGGTGACTCGAACTACCCGGTAAGGGCCTTCTCACTTCGGTGTCAACTTTTTTGTACCTTGGCCTACTAGACGCGCCTAAGGACAAGGTCGCCTTCCTCGAAACACCGGGCATGAACCCTGCGGCTGTGATAGCAACGCATGGCTTGCTGATAGCGTGCATCACGCGTTGCAGCCCAGAGACGGTTCTCCTCGAGTAGCACAATGTCGTCATGCCAGTGCCGATCTTGCACTACTTCATCGTAGGCAAGCACTCGAGGTGACCCGTAAATGAGTTCCCTAGGGATAACTGCTTCTGCCCCATAGACTAGGGAGAAGGGAGTCTGCCCGGTAGCTCGATGTGGTGTCGTTCTGAGGGACCAAAGAACTACCGGCAGCTCACCGATCCACAACCTGCTGTGCTTTTGCAGCGTATCAAAGGTTCTTGTCTGGAGTCCCCGCAACACTTCAGCTTTCACCCTCTCAGATTGTCCATTGCTTCTGGGATGTGTAATAGAGGCAAATGAGATCTTGCTTCCGAGGGTTTCGTAGTATCCTTTGCAACAGGAAATGAGTGACAACCGTTATCTCATGGGCTTGGAAGTAGTGGTGCAGTTTCCTTTAGGCCATGATGATACCAAAGATCATTTTTTGCACGCCTGATTACCTCGATCGAGCTCCTTGTACCAGGGAACTGATGAAGTACACTGGGCGCTGCACCACTTTCTTCCTTGCCGTGTCCTTGGGGTTGCCCACGCTGTCTTGCTCACTTCTGTCCTGATCCTTATCTGGGTCTGCCGGGCCTTGCTCACTTTCTGCTTCATCCACTTCCTGCTGATCCAACAAAGCTGCACTAACCACTTGATTGGTCGCTGCCAAGTATAGCAGCAACGGTTCTTGTGGTTTGGGAGCAACCAAGGTGGACACAGAGGACAAGTAGGCCTTTAACTCTTGCAAAACCGCATCTTCTTTTGGGGTCCACTTCATGGGTCCGGCCTTCTTCAAGATTTTGAAGAACGACAGGGCGCGCTCGGCAGACTTGGAAATGAACATGCTTAACGTGGCAACACACCCTGTCAGACGCCTCACATCCTTGACTACCCTTGGCGCCTGGATTTGCTCGATAGCCTTGATCTTGTCGGGGTTGGCTTCGATTCCCTGATGGGATACAAAGAACCCATGTAGCTTGTCGGAGGGAATGCCAAACACACACTTCTCCTGGTTGAGCTTCAAGTTGATCTTGCGCAGATTGGCAAACGTCTCCTCCAAGTCCTGGATGAGGGTTGCTTTGTCCTTGGTTTTGACCATAATATCATCCATATATGCCTCAATGTTTCGGTGTAGCTGTGGCTCAAAACCAATCTGGACTGCCCTTGCAAAAGTAGACCCAACACTCTTTAATCTGAATGGCATACGGATAAAACAGTACGTACCACATGGGGTGATGAACGAGGTCTTCTCTTTGTCTTCTTTGGACATGAAGATTTGATGATATCTGGAGTATGCATCCAGAAAGGAGAGCAAATCGCAACCTTAAGTGGAATCCACAATCTAATCGATGCGCAGAAAGGGAAATGGGTCCTTCCGGCAAGCCTTGTTGAGATCTGTGAAATCTGTGCAAAGCCTCCATTTCCCGTTAGCCTTGCGAACAGCCACTGGGTTTGCTAACCATGTTGGATGTAGCACTCCTCTAACCAAACCAGTTGCCTCAAGCTTCTTAATCTCCTCTGCAATAAACTGCTGCCTCTCCAAGGCCTGCTTCTGGACTTTCTGCTTGACAGGTCGGGTGTGTGGGTAGACAGCGGTGGTGCTCGATTACCTCCCTGGGAACACCGGGGATATCGTATGGTTGCCAGGCAAACAGATCGATATTCACTCGCAGGAAGGCAACGAGCGCGCTTTCCTATTTGTCATCAAGGGTGGCGCTGATAGTGAAGGTACCATCAACGCCAGCCAACCCCTGCCGGGACCTTCTTCACTTGTGGTGCAACAGCCTTGGACCTCTTGTTGTTGGAGCTCTCCGGCAAGTCATCAACAGGCACAACACACTCCGGAGAGGTACGCTTCCCGGATTCCTTGCCAGCGTCCCTACTATCCTTCTTGCTTCCTTTGTTCTCCTTGGCGGGAATTGCTGCTGCCACTTCTGCTGCCTCTGCCGCGTTCGCGTCCCGGTACATCTTATCCACGCAAATGATTGCGTCCTTCTCATCTGATGGGATGGAAATGACTCCTATCGGCCCAGGCATCTTTAAGGTGTTGTAGGCATAGTGGGATGCCGCCATGAATTTAGCCAAGGCTGGTCGTCCAAGGATCCAATTGTACGGCAAGGGGAGGTCGACCACATCAAACACAATCTTCTCAGTCCGATAGTTCAGCTCTCCTCCAAATGTCACAGGCAACGTGATCTTTCCCTTAGGATGACTCCTGTCGGGATTAACTCCTTGAAATGTGCCGGTAACCTTCAGCTCTTCCTCTGCTATCTGAAGTTTGCTTATGACCTTTGGGGAAATCGGATTCAACCTGACCGCGCCGTCAACCAACATCTTTGTGACCTTGAGGTTGCGAATTATTGGAGAGACCAACAATGGCAAACATCCTACCGGAGTGGTACGGTCATGATGGTCCTCTTCGTCAAAGATTATGGGGGTGCACGACCATTTGAGCGGCTTCCGGGCCTGTGGCGCTAGTTCCACGACATTGTCCTCTCGTGCCCACCGTTTGAGTTGGTGGTGAGAGGAGTGCAGGGACGCACCCCTGTTAATGCATAGGGCGTCTGTGGCCTTCTAGAACTCTTGCTCACTGGTTTCCTCTTCATCCCATCCATCACTCTCATCATCGCAAGCTTCCTTCTCTCGACCCCTGGCGGGTTTTCCTTGGTTCCGGAAGGGTTTGCTGGGACGATTTACTTCACCACCTCGGCCCTTCCCGCCAGCAGTATTCTGACCTTTTTCCCTATGAAGTTTCTCATATTTTGCTCTCTACCTCTTGACAAGATGCTCAATCTGATGACATTCTTGAAGACCGCGGCCTTTGGTCCGATGAATCTTGCAGTACGGCCCATCGCCCTTCCTGGCCTTCTCGGCAACCGAAGCTTCCCGGCAGTCAGCGCACACGACACCTTGCCGGGGGCTTCGACTTTAGCCTTCTTGCCGGTACTAGGTGTGCCCGGTCCTTCAACAGTCATCACTACCTTATCCTTGCGACTCTTGCTGCGCTTCTTGCTCTTCTTCTGACCGGTCGATTTGTTGTCATCCTCTAAGTCGACGTTGATGCAATCCTCCTCTTCGGGTAGCTTCCTCCCTTCCTCCATCCGAGCACACTTGTCCACCAAGGTGTACAACTCCTTCACAGTCTTGGGCAACTTCACGTTCATCTTGGAACGAATCATGCGGTTGTGCACATTGGACTGGAAGGAAGCTATCACAACTGCTGGATGGATATTCGGGATGTTCCTGTGGACTCTGCTGAATCTCTACAAGTACTTCCGGAGAGTCTCTCCTTCTTTCTGTTGGAGAAGCTGCAAGTCGCTGGGCTGACCTGGTTCTTGATGGCCGCCAGTGAAGGCGCCAATTAACTCATGGCACGGGTCAGCCCATGACGAAATGGAGTTCTTCGGCAGGTGCATTATACAAGACCTCACATTGGACTTGAGAGCCAAAGGGAAGTAGTTGGCAAACACCTTCTCATATCTTCCCACGGCAGCTTGAACAGCGATGGTGTAGATGCTCAGAAACTCTGCGGGTCCAGCCTCCCATCATACTTCTCGGGTATCTCTGGCTTGAACGTGCGAACAGACGGCCAACGGACTTGCCGCAGCTCACGAGTGAAGGTAGGGCACCCAACCTCAAAAGGCAGGCACCCGCCGACCTCGAGCGCAGGCTCGTCAACGTCGGGGTCGTCACATCCATTGGCTCGATGGTGGTTGTCGTGGCCTCACTCAATGAGGACGCGCGCGTCTCCCATCTGTCGGTCCTTCGGAGTTCGCCATTGGCCTGGGCGTACTCGAGGGTCAGAAGAGACCATCGATACTTCATCAAGTTCTTGATTCTGCCACGCTCGCGCTGGTTGCCGTGGCGGGGATTGCACTATGGGGGTGTCCCCTTCCGTACGACCAGCGGCGCGAGCCGTCGTCATCGCTTGGGGAGATCATGGCGGGCCAACTCGCGGTGACCCCCCAGCCTCGATGGAATTGAGCAGACTCTGGATGGTAGCACGCCACTCGTCCATCTGCTAGACCACCGATGGAAACCTCAGCAGCAGCTAAGCCCGCGCCATGGCCTCCATAGCAGTGCTTGGCACGGGCGATGATGATGTGGACCGCACCGTTGCTCGGCTTCTAACGGTGCCAGCGGCGACTGCACCATGTATTCGCTGTTGCGAGGCGGCCACCTGGATGGCGTGGTGACGTGGTGAAGGCGCGTGAGGGCCAACAGCTCTGTTGGGCGCAGCGACCTGGTAGACTCGCCCTGGGGGAGGTGCACGCGCTGCGGTCGCTCCCGTAGTGGGGGCGGCTGGAGGGCGGCGATTCACCCCGGACCGAGCACCATCGCTGTGGTAGTGCCTGTCGGAGAGAGGAAGGGGCGCAGATGGAATAATCAATTCACCCGTACCTTGTGGAGCGTGGCCGTCGGGATGTTCTTGATGCTGCTCTCCTCCGGCGTCTCCCGCTCCTGCTTCGGCTGCGGGGGTAGTGGCGATGGTGCCGCCTGCTCCGACCATATCCCTAGCAGTGTCCAGATCCTCGCACGCCTCCGCATCCCCCGTAGCATTGGTGGCTGCGAGCGGCAGAGCCTTCGAGGTGGACGGGTGAGCTAAAGCGCCGACTTTCTTCTTGGGCGCCATAGTTGATGGTTTCTTAGAAGATGAAGATGACGCGCTGCTCACACTTTTAGGTTCGCGTAAGTGATCCCCCTACTTGGCGCGCTAAAGATTTCACGAGAAACCACGACCACCTATGGGACCAAAGGTCCCTTGCTGGTTCGGCGGGGGGATGGCACGTTGCACAAGAGCAGAAGAACATGGGGCAGCACGACAGAGATCACGCAAGCAATTTTACCCAGCTTCGGGCCACTGTGAGGCGTAAAACCCTACTCCTGCTTTGGTGGATTGATGGTGGAAGAATGGTGGTGGAGCGTAGTACACTTGCCCGGCAGGGTTGCCTGAGGGCGACAGTGGTTACGCGCGTATGAATGTGTGGGTGTCCAACCTTCTAACCCTTTCTATGGGTGCAATGGGCCTCCTTTTATAGATTAAGGGGTCACCACAATGGCAAAGTAGTCATTATGCACTGATAAGAGAGCAAACAGTTCTATCATACCTAACTCCGCAGGATGACAGGGCGCATTAAATGCGCCGCTCAACGTCACATCATCGCTTGCCCGGCTAGCCTTGCCGGACTGTTTTGTTAGCTTCACTCCTGCTCGCTTGACACATCGCAGGACGGGTGTCGTCTGTAGGTATTTCTTGTAGAAAGAGGCTGCCATGTGGTGAATGGATGCCACTTAATCACTCTGCGGCTTGACACCACACTGATCGACAACATGGGTCATGGTGGAGTGGTTGGGTGAGGTGGCTTTGCCTCCGCGAGTCCCGGCAGGCCTTGCCGGTACGCCTTGGATGCTCTGTTCAGGGGGTGGCCTCGTCCTCGCCAGGCTCGACTGCCCGACAAGGGAGGTTTTTCTCCTGGTGGTATCTTGCTTCTCTGGCTTGGTCTTGTTCCTTTTGATCTGCATGTTGGTCCTTCGAAGATCTTGGTCTCTTGTACTCTGGCCTGGCCTGGTGCTGCAATCTTGCTCTCGTGCCTGTGCACAATCTGGGCAACAAACCTAGGGTTTGTTGCACAGACAAGGAGAATAATCAGTCATAGATTTTTGGTGTTTTGCTGATACCTGATCCTTAGAGGCCTTTGCCATGAGGCAGAATGCGATTGGTTCATCATCACTTGAAGCATCATCATCAATGTCTGAATCAAGTGATTTCTCAGATGATTCATAAGCAACGAAGGCATTGCTCCTTCCTACCCTTATGTGAAGCTCTTTATCATCTGATTCTGATTCGGATGTGTCATCTTCAGATTCTATTTTCAATTCAGCATATACTCCGATCAACTCCGATATCTTCTTCATATTTGATTCGATGGTTGCTTTGGCTTGCATGTCAGTGACTGGTCTCGTTGAAGATGAAAAAGATTCATTTTTCTTCGAGAGCTGAGTATGACGATCCATTCGAGTGAATCCATTGCAGTGAAGATACTTCTATCTGTTGCTAGGTTTTCCATCCCAGCAAGGAAAGTCTGCTATGAGGTGACTCAATTGTTTGCACTTGAGGCACTTCATTTCTTTTGGAGGCAACTTTGTTGAAGATTCAGGCAAGTAAAATTCGTCATCATTGATGAGACACATATTCTGTCTTCTGAGATCACTTAGCCTTTCTTTGAGCAAGTTCCCTTGTGATAGTGTGTTGATTCTTGACATCTTCTTGTGAGCTACATAGTATAAAAGAATTTCCCCTTCACTTTCCAAAGAAGATTCTTGATCTCCATCTTGAAGTTCCATCTTTTCTTCGTGAATAGACAGCAACGTCATGACCTCGACGTAGTGAAGTTGTTCATAGTCTTGTCTTTGCTTGATGTCAGCTACTATTGGATCAAAGGTTGCATCTAGAGCACTCAGTAGCTTGTTGACCACATCTCTATCAGTGATATTTGTATCTCCTCGTTAATGAAGTCTTTCAACAATATTGGTCAACCAATCAATGAGTTCCATAGTACATGTCGGATGGGGGCTCCAGCAAACCGGTAAGGTTCGAACACTGGGGTACGCGCGAAGTCTTTCCCTCCTACCGATCTACACTCAAGCTCACTAGGACCTTGCGGACGAACTCGACGAACTCACAACACAGAAAGAGACACGAGGTTTATCCTGGTTCGGGCCACCGTTGTGGTGTAATACCCTACTCCAGTGTGGTGGTGGTGAATTGCCTCTTGGGCTGATGATGAACAATACAAGGGAAGAACGACCTCCTGAGGTTGGGGTGTTCTTGAGTTTGTGTTGCTGAGGAAGATCTGAACCAGTTCCGGACCAGTTGCCTCCTACTGTGGTGGCTAGTCCTATTTATAGAGGCCCTGGTCCTCTTCTCAAATGTTGAGCGGGAAGGGAGCCAACAACGGCGAGCAAATTTGAAGGGGGGCAGCTAGTACAAGCTATCCTGACAAAAGCGGTCTTCGCCTGCGAAAAGCCCTGGGGTGACGCCGTCTTGGGCTCCACGATGACCTCTGCCTTGCCATCCTCCTGGTCTTGGTCTCATTGCGCCAATATGGCAACCTTTGCCCGATGCCTTGGTACTCTTCGTCTGCGCTTGCTTCCTTAGCACCAAAGAGGAAACAAGGACTCTGCGCGCATTGGTGCCCGCCTGGCACCCGCTTGGTGCCGTTCGTCATGGCTCACATCACGAGTCCCTCATGAGGTTTGCCCCGCCTTGATATCTTTGCTCCTCGTGGGCCTGCCTGGCTAGGCCACTCCAGAGGAGGTCTTGTGTCGTCTGCCTCACGAGGCTTGGACCCTCGCGAAGGTCTTGGAAGCCTTGTTGATGAAGATGGGTCGTACGGCCCGCAACGTAGCCATGCTTCTTCTTCTTCTTCTTCTTCTTCTTCTTCTTCTTCTTCTTCTTCAAAAAACCAAAAAATAGAGTAAGCTTTGTTTTGCTCTTGTTCTTTATAGCCCATTGGAGTTTGTTTGCATTTTGTTTTCAGAAGAGTTGATTGTGTGGACCTCAGGCTCCCATTCGGGTGGACCAACGACATTCCAACAAAACCAATATATTGCATGACAATAGATTGAATTAGGGCCTCCCCATCCAGGCAAGTGTGCTTGCACTGATGAGCTCGATTCGGTGGCACTATAACTTGATCAACAACTCGTTAAAGTTTGATTATAGTTAGGTTTAACTCAAATAAAAGAAATGATTCGGGTCATAGAATGCAATAGGGTGCACGATAACATAAACTTAAATGGTGAATGCATCATGACTTAATCATGTCATATAACATTTACTCTACTGTTTACAACATCAATATGACATGGAAATGAGCATAAAGCAACAAGTAGCATGAAGTAAATATTTCTAAATTATAATGCATATAATTAACCAATATTCAAGTGGAACCATTGCCATTGCAATGCCATCGTTGCAAATGAATGTTGTGGCTTGCCTTAGTTCTGAGGAGTGTCACAATACTCCTGGTCTTCTCCCACACAATTAGTTTCTTCTGAAAATGAATTTAACTGCAATAAGAAAAATGTCACATAGAGCCTTTTCTATCACTAGAAATTCTACACAACAAGTAAAAATCTCAAAGTTTAGAAGCAGAAACTTTAGCTTAAGACAAAACGACAGCAAAATGTTTCGACTCATTTGGACTTATGCTTTAGAAATTACAGTTGGTCAAAGTTTTGGTGAAAATCAGATTTAATTTGACTAATAGAATTTCCTGGAAGGGCCACATTGAAGGTGTACTTTGCCAGGACGCCTCCACTTAGAAAACGGTTCAGGATGGAGAAGAGAGGCTGAAAGGTGGGTCCCCCTCTCTGGGATAAATGTGTGAGAGAGAGAGGGCAGAGGCGGGGCGGCGCTTTCGCCGTTTATTCTTGGTTGAGGAGACAATGGTGGCCACTGGTTATGGTCGGGATGGGCTTAGGGCAACGTGAGGAGCACATACATACCCGCGGTGAGGTCGGAGGTGGAAGGACAGCATGGCTATCTTCCCCTCCAGAGAAGGCGGGCGTTAGAGCTTGTCGAAGTCGGTGTTGCCGGCGATGTTCCGACCAGCTGGCTACACCGTCGTGCTTAGGAGGTCACCATGGACTCGCCTGGAGCAGTAGTGGAAGAAGGAGGCAGGAGCGAGCGGACGACGGAGGGGGATCCGCGGCCAACTCCAGCGATGATTGGAGGCAGGAGGCCGTCGTGGCCTTGCCCCGCTCGTCTGAGCTCAATTTGTGGTAGAGGAGGTGGATGGGATGGTTTGAGAAGCTCAGGAGGGTCCTGTTTATAGGAGCAGAGGGATGTCGAGCATCGAGTGCCGCAAAGAGGAAGCTGCCATCGCTCTGGCAAGCCCAGCAGCTCGGGCGTGGGTCGAGAAGTGATAAGAAAGTCGCGGAGCAGCTGTAGAAGCATGCAAGAAAGGCTTTCGTGCACTAAGTGGGGCAGGAGGGTGCACGCACGCGCACTATTCTGCGTCGGGGAGGGCTGTGAGCTGGACAGGTGGGCATAGGGGAGTGAGCTGAGAGGTACGCCACTTGGGCGGTGGCTGAGGGCCCCAGCGTCTAGAGCGCGAGCTCTGGATGTCGAACACCTTTGTTCCACGTGGTCACCAAGTGCACTAGCACACGTGGGATTTTAGGGTCGCGTAGGCCATGTCCAGGGTGTTGTCCCTTCACTACTAAGCTACACTACACCCTTGGCTTGCCACCTAGCTTGATGGATGTGACTTGAGATAGCTTGGAAGTTTCTGGAGAGAATCTGGAGCTTGCTGTCTAGCTCAAATGACTTGGAGTTAGCAGCTGATTTTTGGTGGTTAAGCATCTCTTAGGAAAGTCCCAGTGTGGTAAAAATTTCAGCTCATTTGGTTGAAGGAAAAATAGAGTTGCTTCACAAACTACCATTTCTGGCCAGAAGTAAAAATGTTTTCCCTAACTGAAATTTGTAACATCCCAAAAAAATCAGATTTGGAATGTTAATAGGATCATTCTTTGTCATCATGATTTCTATGCATATTTGAATTTTCTGTTTATTCAGAGTGTTTTCCAACTCAAGGCAAACAAAATGGAGTGGAGATAGTATGACTTCTCCCCTATTAATTATATTTGGGAAATGCAAAGAATATATTCTGGAGTTTACATAAATTATTTTGGCATCGCTGAAGCTCAAAATTATGCTAGAGTTGTTATAATGCTCTTTATGTGCTTGCATTGCATAAAATGTAATTTTTCAAAAGTGCATATGTGTTTTAAAAATGTTCACCGTATTCTATATTAGTAGTAATATTTTACTTCGTGTTCTGGTATTTTTAGTTATCTATACATTATTTTAGTGTTAGCCACGTATCTTTTCCTGTACAGTATATCTTCGTAGATATTACTATTCATCCGGGCCAGCAGCAGCCCAACTGTTGTTTGTCGGCCAGTGCGCAAGAGCAGCAGCAGCACAACGTCAGCAAGCCGGCCCATTTTGGCCCATCCCGCAGTTTCCCTCTCTATCTTGTTTTTGTTTTCTTTTCCACCAGCTCTCTACCCCTGACATGGGGTCCCGCTTGTCATCTCCTCCAACGCACTCGTGTTCATCACGAACACTGTAGCTATCGAACCCAAACCGAGATCGAATCGATCGATTAGATCGATCCTTTGCACTCTCATCTCCATATAAGTACTCCCCATGTCCGGCTCGACCGACTTTTGGCCAAATCGTAGCCTCCCGTGCCCTAGATCGATTTCGCGATCTCACCGGAGTTCCACCGCTGTTGACCTCCGCCGTCATCGCTTTCGTCGCCTACAGTGGGTCCCAGCACATCCTCTTGCCCCTGTTAATTTTGCCTTGATCTCCTCTATCGCCTTGACCCTCTACCTCGCAGAGGGGAATACCAAACCAAGCGCCAATACCTCGATCCGAAGATCACAGCCGCCGCCCGAGCTCCAGCCGTCCTCTGCCGTCAACCTCGTCCTCCACCGACGCCGCTGAGGACTTCTTCGAGACCGCAACAGACCGTCCTCCTAGATCCCTGCTATTTTTTTTCTTTGAAACATTTTGTGTTATATACCGGCCGCCCGTCGTTTAAGCCTTGTAGTAAGCATCATCTGGCCACTCACGTCGTGCCACGTGGCAATGCCACAGCGACAACGACAGTTCTTCCCAGAACGCTATTATGGCATAATTTTTCTTTGCAGATTCCATATCAAATTTTCATTTAGGTATATCTTGAGATTTGTAACTCCAAATTCATCGATTCTTTTTCCTGTGTACTCGTAGTGACTAGGAGAATAATGTAGAACCAAAATTTCACATGTTTGCCCTTTTTAAATTTGAATTAGTTAGAATTTTCTCAAACTTAAAATTTAACTTCCAGAGGCCATATCTTTCAAACCGTTGATCCAAATTAGTTGATTTTTTGCATTGTGATCCTACTAGAATGTAGATATGATATACCTACTGTTATTTTCTATTGTTTAAGTTTTATTTGAATTCCTGCTGTTGACTTTAATGTGGTGTTATGTGAGAACAGTTTATTTATCGGTGCCTTTGTTGTCGTATAGATTGTCCGGAGTGTGAAGCGGATCAAAATTAATCATTAGAGTACTTCAACACTGTTTAAGGCAATTTTGCACTTTTGATTTTTCTCATCCTATATTCTGCTATGCACGTGTGGTTTTATGCTATGATATATGTTTGGCATGATATTTGTATCACGTGCTATCATGTCTTGGTATAAATTGTGTTATGTGATGGTGTGGTCAACTTGCTATGGTAGACGTGGGCATGTGTCGAGTGATCCATGAAAGTGGTGACTGTTTATAGCCATAGGCTCGGGATTATCAACCAGGTGAATGCATCACTTGTGGAGCGTTCTATTGTCCCTAGAGAATGTGCCATTGACAGAGTGCACTTGAGGCGAGGTATAGTTTTCAGAACTTAAATCAGGTGAATGCGTCCTTGGCAGAGCGCTCTATGCTTTCTAGAGAATGCGCCACTAACAGAGCGCACTTGAGGGACTTCTGAAATTCTTGTCATGTCTACTTAGAATCTTTGGGGCTATCTTGGACGAATAAATTAGAGGCGATTGTAATTCAGTTAGTGGAGGTAGGTGAAGACATTCTTCTCCAAGCTGTCTTGTGTGTTTTGTTTGTCATACATTGCCTTGTGGATGTAGGCTTGCTATATCATATTGTGTGATTTGCCAATATATTCAATATGTTGACCCTTTGTGGCTGCAACTTATCATGTTGCAGGATTTTCAGATGATCAGTGAGATACAGTAGGGTCGCGAGTCCTCACTCAACATGTTCTCCAGTGGGCATTGATGGACTCATCGTTTACTATGCTACCTTTTCGCTATTATTATTGAATAAGTTAGCCATGTGCTATTTAATTTGTACTACTTTATAAATTCTGGATCATACGTTGTAGTAAATGATACACTTGTTATTTGATATTCATATGTATTGTGTGTGCTAGCGAGTCGGTCCAGGGACTAGCATAGTGAGTACAGAGAAATTGAATCTTATCAGATTCGGGTCGTTACAGATGGTATCGGAGCAGTGTGTTGACTGTAGGCCGTGACCCTAGAAAATGGATTAGAAAAGCCATAGGAGTGAAAAACTTACTTTACAACTTGTTGTCTACTTGTTAGTTCAGACTCTTGTGCTCATATCTTTACTTTTCAAATATAGATGACCCCTGGAATTATATTAGTGTTATTCAAGGACTTTAGTTGGCAGACCACCATTCCTAAGTTGTGTTCGATAAACGATTTGCGGTAGTATGATGAGATCATATCTCTTGTGGATATGACCTTACCTGTAGGTTTTGCTTGTGTTGTGTGATATGTCATATGTTGGTTGGTCATTGTTTTCCGTGTTGTCATATTTTGTGGATTGTTTGTATTATGCAGTTGGGTGCTTTGATTGATCATATGTGCTCTTTTGATGTGATTACTGTAAGATAGTTTTGGTCACTTGTGTGAATTTAGTGTTTGTTTTTGTTGTTGTTGGAGTTTTAGTTGCTAGCATGAGCATATGGGTAGTGTTTTCGCCCTTAGACCTATTTCTGTCTATATCTCACCCCTGCTTACCCATCAGATGCCGCCGAGGCATAACTCTAGAGGCAGTGGTTCAGGAGACAACAACAACAATGACATACCACCATACATGCAGCGGCTGGTTCAGGGACAGACTCAGTTAATCCAGTTACTTGTTCAGAACCAGAACAACAACAACAACAACAATAATCCACCACCACCCCCAGTTGATGCACTTACTCGATTCTTGAGGTTGAATCCTCAGAGAATTTCTAGTACCCCTGAACCTATTGCGGCTGATGACTGGCTTCGCTCAGTTAATAGGCATTTGGAGACAGTTGGTTGCGCTGATGCAGAGAGAGTGAGGTGTAACGCCCCGGATCCGATGCGCCAGGTGTCCGCCAGTTATTCGCCGTCCTTGCCATGTCATTTTCTTGCGTGTCGCATCTTGCCATGTCATCATCCGCATTGCATCATCATATTTTTCGAAACTTGCATCCGTCCGGGTTCTCCGAGTTCTCTCCCTTGTCCGTTCTGAGACCAACCACACTTGCACGCGCCCGCGGCATGTCCGAAATATTATTTTATAAGTGACTGAGAAATGTTTTCGGAATGGGATGAAAGTTGGCATGCGGCGTTGTTTTGTTGTTAGTAGGTCGCCTGCCAAGTTTCATCGCATTCGGAGTCCGTTTGGTGCCCCAACGGATAACTATAGCGGCATTATAGCCGGTCTAACGTCGGACGTTTTCGGTCTCCGGAAAACAATTGCCGGGCTGCTCTCCTCTCCTCTCCTCTCCTCTCCTCTCAGTCCGAAAACCCCCTCTCCTCAGTCCACCTAGGTCCCCTAACCCCTCTCTCTCGATCGGATCCGTCGGATCGCGATCGGAGGCCTCGAAAACCCCTCCTAACCCCCTAAACCCTAGCAAACTGCTATATATAGACCCCCGTGCCATTTTGGGCAGCTTCCTAACCCTCCTCCTAAAATTCCGCGCCCCAATCATCTCCCAGCCGCCTCCCACCTCCTCTGCCTCGTTTTCCGCGCCGGCCAAGCCCCCCCCCGCCGCCACTTGGCGATCAGCCACCGACCGCGTCGCCACCTGAGCCGCCACCCACGCGCCCCTGTCTCCCACCTCGCGCAGGGCCCGCGGAACCCAAATCGGGGCCCTGGAAGCCCATCTGCGCCCGGACCGCATCGCCGCCCGCTCCTCCCGTCGCTCGTCCCCTCGAACCGAGCGTCTCCTCCTCACCTCGTCTCCCGCGCGCCGGCTGACCACCGGAGACGTCGCCGCCGGCCAGTACCGCAGCGGACCAGGCCGCCTCGCTCCTGCCGTCTTCCTCTCCCGTCCTCCATTTTCCTTTCTCCTCCTCACGTCTCGATCTCTCTCTCTGTATCCCTCACAGGAGCTCGCCGCCCCGACGACTTTGCTTCTTCTCGATCCGGCCGGGAACGGGACCCCGATGGTCTCCAGTGGCTGGATCTGACCAGTCCCGTGCTCCTCGCCACCTCACGCCTTCCCCAACCTCCGCTGCTTCGCTGGGAGGCGCCCCCGCACCCCTGCCGAAGCCGCCGCCGCCTTGGTCCTCTGCTCGGGCGAGACAAGGACGCCGCCTTGGCCTCCCAGGCCCAGTGCCCCTTCGCCAGCCGCGTGGGCCTCCCCACGGCCCAGCTCCGCGCCAGCGCCCGCGTGGGCCGCACCAACGGGCCAAGCCCAGGGTGAGCACCACACCCCAGCGCCCCCCTGTGCACTATTGGCCTGCCAGATTCGGCCCATGATGTTTTTTTGTTCGTCTGGCGAATTTCTCTTTTATCCAGTGATTTACCGTTTTACAGAAAAGACCCTAATCTTCATGCATATAATAACTCTTGAACCGTGCATCGGATTAAAATGATTTATATATGAAAAGTGCTCAGAAAATTGTGTAGTTTAATAATATCCCACTTTCATGCATGTTTAAAATGTTTAACTTGCTGTTGGTTTAAATTTGCTCAAATGCCATGTTAAAATGATTTAATTCATAACTAATTAACCGTAACTCGGATTTAAATAAATTATATATGTAAATGGGGTGGAAAAATGCCTAGTTTAACATGTTGCACTTTATTTTCCTGTTTAACAACTTTAAAATATGTTTTAGGCAGATCAGAACCAAATTCATTATATGCAAGTGAGGGGTTTTCCGGAATTGTTGTTTGTTGTTCCGGCCTCATTTAAACTTGTCTAGATAGATAGTTTTGTTGTGCTTCACCCCTTGCCATGTTAATCAACATTTAATATTGTTGGGTACATAAACAAGAGTGAACTAAATAACTTGTCGTGGTGTTTCGTCAATATGCAACTCGTTGCATATTGAGCTCCACTTAACTTGTAGGATTGCTTGTGCATTTTGCCATGACATGCATATTTAAACCGGACATGCATCATACTTGGTTGTGCATCATGTCATATTCATGTGCTGGTTGTTTACTATGTTGTGTGCTTCTTTCCGGTGTTGCTTCTTCGGGTTGATTCCGTTATCATCGCGTTTGTGAGGATTCGTTCGACTTCGTCCGTTTGACTTCTTCATGGACTCGTTCTTCTTCCTTGCGGGATCTCAGGCAAGATGACCATACCCTCGAAATCACTTCTATCTTTGCTTGCTAGATTGCTCGCTCTTTTGCTATGCCTATGCTGCGATACCTACCACTTGCTTATCATGCCTCCCATATTGTTAAACCAAGCCTCTAACCCACCTTGTCCTAGCAAACCATTGTTTGGCTATGTTACCGCTTTGCTCAGCCCCTCTTATAGCGTTGTTAGTTGCAGGTGAAGATGAAGTTTGTTCCTTGTTGGAACATGGAGATGTTGTTCCTTGTTGGAACATGTTTACTTGTTGGGATATCACATTATATCTTATTTAATTAATGCATCTATATACCTGGTAAAGGGTGGAAGGCTCGGCCTTATGCCTGGTGTTTTGTTCCACTCTTGCCGCCCTATTTTCCGTCATATCGGTGTTATGTTCCCGGATTTTGCGTCCCTAACGCGGTCGGGTGATTTATGGGACCCCCTTGACAGTTCGCCTTGAATAAGACTTTTCCAGCAGGCCCAACATTGGTTTTACCATTTGCCTACCACCTACCCCTTTCTCTTGGGTCTGATCAACCCGAGGGTCATCTTTATTTAGCCCCCCCGGGCCAATGCTTGTCTAAGTGTTGGTCCGAACTAGAGCCCTTTGCAGCGCCACCTCAAGGAAACTTGAGGGCTGGTTTTAGCTGTACGGAGTGTTCATCCGGTGTTGCCCTGAGAACGAGATATGTGCAGCTCCTATCAGGATGTCGGCGCATCGGGCGGTTTTGCTGGACTTGTTTTATTACTGTCGAAATGTCTTGTAGCCGGGATTCCGAGACTGATCGGGTCTTTCCGGGGAGAAGGAATATCCTTCGTTGATCGCGAGAGCTTATCATGGGCTAAGTTGGGACACCCCTGCAGGGTTTTGAACTTTCGAAAGCCGTGCTCGCGGTTATGTGGCAGATGGGAATTTGTTAATGTCCGGTTGTAGAAAACCCGAAGTTGATCTTAACTAAAATACACCAACCGCGTGTGTAACCGTGATGGTCTCTTCTCGGCGGGGTCCGGGAAGTGAACACGGTTGTTGGAGTTATGCTTGACGTAAGTAGTTCAGGATCACTTCTTGATCATAGTTGTTCGACCGTGCTTTGCCTTCTCTTCTCGCTCTCTTTTGCGTATGTTAGCCACCATACATGCTAGTCGCTTGCTGCAGCTCCACCTCATACCTTTTACCCTACCTATAAGCTTAAATAGTCTTGATCTCGCGGGTGTGTGATTGCTGAGTCCTCGTGACTCACCAGATACTTTCAAACCAGTTTGCAGGTGCCGATGAGCCCGTGCAGGTGACGCACCCGAGCTCAAGCAGTAGTTCGATGAAGATCTTACCCTTTGTGTTGTTTCGTTCTAGTCGATCAGTAGTGGAGCCCAGTTGGGGTCGATCTTGGTCCTTTGTCGCTTTTGAGGTTCTTCTTTTATTTTGGCTCCGTAGTCGGGCCCTGATTGTAACTGTATGATGTATTGTTTTATTCATGTATTTGTGTGAAGTGGCGATTGTAAGCCAACTATGTATCTCTTTCCCTTATGTATTACATGGGTTGTGTGAAGATTACCTCACTTGCGACATTGCTTTCAATGCGGTTATGCCTCTAAGTCGTGCTTCGACACGTGGGAGATATAGCCGCATCGAGGGCGTTACAAGTTGGTAATCAGAGCCTTCCCCGACCTTAGGAGCCCCCACTGATTGATCGTTTTTAGTGGCCGAGTTGTGTCTAGAAAAAAATGTTTTGAGTCATTTAGGAATTATATATCGGAGAGTTTAGGAATTCTTTTTACTCCCCAGTCCCTTCGACCTTCTGGTAAGGCATCCTGACGTAGAGTTTTGACTCTTCTCTTCTCAAATTTCACTAAAAAAATTTTAGGATCACGCGGGTATATTACAATCGTTCCGATGGTTTTATGATGACAACATTGTCTTGGTTGCCTCCTGACATTTAGGGGTTGTGGCAGTGTCCCGGGGAGTTGAGCTCCGAGGTGTTGTCGTCATAATCTTATCGTTGCGGTTTTGGAATACCTGAGTTTTGTACGCCGACATCGAAAATCTCTTTTGTACAGTTGTTGGTGAGATAACCCTGATAGCCCAGTACTGTGGCGAGTGCAGGAGTATTGCCATGACTTGTATAACGGATGTGTTTTCGAAGGTTGAGGTAGATGATTTCCGAAGGTTTCTTGGTTATGTGTTGAAGGATGGATACAGCTGGTTGTAGGATTTGCTAGTTTGGGTGAGATATTATGCTTCCCCTGTATCCCCAACACCTGATTGCATAACCAGAAAGTTTCGGGAGTTTATAAGTGGGAATTCAAGTATCACGTAGGAATTCTTTCCAACAAACACATGATACGATATGGGATCTATCATAGGTTTGTTTCCGGCTTATTCTGCAAGCCAATCGTTTGTTTTGATTTGGTTTATGGTATTCGAGTTGCTTCGATGTCTAATGTTGAATCCATACCTTTCCTAAATGGTGTTCTCTTATTTCTATGTGGATGCTAGTCCTTCTTGTTCATCAAGGTTGTCTTCTCAATTCTTTTCTAACCGGTGTGTCTCTCGTCAAGTGGATCCGATCACTTCAACATTTGCAAGATCAAATATCAGTTTCTTCTCATCGGTGTTTGCTTCATCCGTCCCAAGTTGTCTTTGTTTTTCCCGACCTCCCACCCTTATGTCTTCAAGGACGCAGATTTCTTGATCAAGTATCCATCTTATTGATGTGAAGCCTCTCCATTCTTTCCTTCATTGTTCTTATCCGGTGTTTATCATGAAGATGGTCAAGAGTTTCAACTCCGTCATTCGTCATTCTTTTCTTCTCCGGTGGATTCAATTCAAGCCTTGTCGATCACTTCTTTTCCTCGTTTCTATACCTTCTCATACCGGTGTACCTCTTAATCATCCACCTCTTGCTATTCATTTGTTCCGGAGTGTTGAAGATATCTCAGAAGATTCAAGTTTTCATTCTCATTTCACTCAAGTTCTTTTGAGGATGCTATCTCATTCAAGCCATTTAATTCAACCGGTTCAATATCCCTTCCAAGCAATCTTTTCAACGGTGTTTCTTTTGAGTGGGCCCTAACCCACAGGTCTTTTTCCAGGATCTTACCTAACTCTTCTAATTTTCCCGGAGCTATTCTCAAATTCTCTTCAAAGTTTGATGTAAGAATGTATTCCATCAGTCATATGTCTTTCTCCAACATCTTCCAAATTCTTTCATCGTTGGTTCAACCTTTCTAATTTTCATTCCGGAGTGTCTCAACTAAATTCTTGGTGTTTCTCGTCGTCATTCTCAGCATTTGAAGACCGTAGAAGAGTTTCTCTTAAATCTTGCTCCATTCTACTCAAGATTCATTGTTCTAGCTTGTTGCCATCCTCTCATAATTGTTTTCGATTGTGAAAATTCTTTTCACCCATCCGGAGCATTTCAGGAGTCTTTTCAGTTTGATTCTCCGAAGGCCATCATTTCAGAAGAATTATTCCGTCAAGATTGCGGCTCTCGTTCTCCAAATCTTACCGGTGCATCATTCAAGTATTCTCTAATCAGCTCGTGATCTATTCGTTCATGTGTATCTAAATTCTCTCAAGTATCTTCATTCATTTTCTAATTCTTCCCGGTGTTTCTTTATCTTTCTTCGTTCATTTTCAATTCTTACGGTGGTTCGTTCAAGAATTCTCCTCCGTTGTTATCATATCAATTCATCCATTCTTTTCAAATTCTCTTCCGTTGTTACCGGTGGTTTGTTGAAGTCCTTCCCAAGTTTGCGATATATCTCTCTTAATCCTTTCTACGAGAATAAGTAGTATGCCAAATCCATTGCTTGTCATCAATTTAATTGGTGAAGGATAAGCATAATGTAATTCTTGTTCTTGTTTCTTCCAAGTGATAATTCCTTCTTTCGGAGTTTGTTCATGATGAATAAATTCTTGATTTCAATTGTTTCATCTTGTCTTCCTCGGAGTTCCAAGCTCTCATCATCACGAAGATCCATCTAAATCATTGCAAGGCTTCAATCTTATTCTTTTCATCCTACATTTCTTGGTGATCATTCTTTTATTACCGGAATTCTTCAAGGAGGCTCTACATGTTGGTTCATCAAGGATTTAATTCCTTCTCGAAGTGTTCATCGAGATTCTTTTTAGAGGAGCTCAAGTATTCTTCATCTTGCATTTCAAAGTGAAATTCTCTCGACCTTATCTTTTGAGGTGGTATTATGGCATTCTTGATAATTTGAGGTCATGTCTTATGATTCACATGTTGTTAAGAATGAGATAATTAAATCCATCATTTTCTTTTCGTTCAAGAGATCTTCCAAACCAATCTATCTCTTCATTGGAGTTATCTTGGGTTATATTTCACCTAAAGCCTTCCCTAAGGATTGTGGCTATTTGTGGTGCTCATTAATGACCCAAGTTCTTCATTTGTCCTCCCGGTGATATAAGTTTCTCGTCTCCTTGTTGATATCAATCCAATCGTTTGTTTCCGTTGGTGGCAGAATTTCACCTCATAATTTTGAGATGTTTCCATAAGCCGCTACAAGCTTATTCGTTTCGTTGTTGTTTTTCCAACAACTCCGTTCTAACCTTCTTGGAAGGGTGTTCTCCAAGATCATTTCTGGCAGAAGTTGGCATTTTCTTTTCCATTCTTTATTCCAATGATCTATCTTCTATTTCTTCTTCCGGAGGCATTGTGATGTTGCTCCCTTCACTCTTCTTCTCGAATGGTGAGGATCATGTTCTTTGCTTTTGCTTATCCATTCAACCGGAGTGTCGTGTCCTTCATTCAAGTTCTATCATCTTATCAAGTTTATCCTCTCTTCTCAACCGGAGTGCTGTTTGGAATCATTCTTACCCCTTGTGTCATTCTTATAATTGTTTTTGAGGCAGTGTGTTATCGATTTCGTCAAGTATCACCCCATCTTCTCAAGTTCATATTCGATCCCTTCCATTTTCCAACCGGAGCGTTATCGTAATTGATCATTATCGTTCTTTGTACATCTCGTTTTAACCGGAGTGTTGTATCATCTCTTCAATATTTTTTTTCATCTCATCAAGTTTTTCTTCTCTTTTCAGTCGGAGTGCTGCCCATATCATATCATTCTTATTCCTTCCTATCTTGTTTTAAACGGAGTGGTTTCAATATCTATCTTATCACTAAACCTCTTGATTCTCGTCATATCACTTGTTCCTTTTTTCTAACAGAGTGTTTTCATCTTTGTTCATCTTCGTTGTTTTCGTTCTTTCATGTTATTCAACCTCTCAAGGTTCGTTGGTTTCACTCGTCTGTCAAAGAAGCATCTTAGTTTTACCTCTTCTCTTTCTCTTCCGTTCTCCCCTCCGGTGCCATTCTAGATCTCGGGACGAGATCCTCTCGTAGTGGTGGAGTGTTGTAACGCCCCGGATCCGATGCGCCAGGTGTCCGCCAGTTATTCGCCGTCCTTGCCATGTCATTTGCTTGCGTGTCGCATCTTGCCATTTCATCATCCGCATTGCATCATCATATTTTTCGAAACTTGCATCCGTCCGGGTTCTCCGAGTTCTCTCCCTTGTCCGTTCTGAGACCAACCACACTTGCACGCGCCCGCGGCATGTCCGAAATATTATTTTATAAGTGACCGAGAAATTTTCTCGGAATGGGATGAAAGTTGGCATGCGGCGTTGTTTTGTTGTTAGTAGGTCGCCTGCCAAGTTTCATCGCATTCGGAGTCCGTTTGGTGCCCCAACGGATAACTATAGCGGCATTATAGCCGGTCTAACGTCGGACGTTTTCGGTCTCCGGAAAACAATTGCCGGGCTGCTCTCCTCTCCTCTCCTCTCCTCTCCTCTCAGTCCGAAAACCCCCTCTCCTCAGTCCACCTAGGTCCCCTAACCCCTCTCTCTCGATCGGATCCGTCGGATCGCGATCGGAGGCCTCGAAAACCCCTCCTAACCCCCTAAACCCTAGCAAACTGCTATATATAGACCCCCGTGCCATTTTGGGCAGCTTCCTAACCCTCCTCCTAAAATTCCGCGCCCCAATCATCTCCCAGCCGCCTCCCACCTCCTCTGCCTCGTTTTCCGCGCCGGCCAAGCCCCCCCCGCCGCCACTTGGCGATCAGCCACCGACCGCGTCGCCACCTGAGCCGCCACCCACGCGCCCCTGTCTCCCACCTCGCGCAGGGCCCGCGGAACCCAAATCGGGGCCCTGGAAGCCCATCTGCGCCCGGACCGCATCGCCGCCCGCTCCTCCCGTCGCTCGTCCCCTCGAACCGAGCGTCTCCTCCTCACCTCGTCTCCCGCGCGCCGGCTGACCACCGGAGACGTCGCCGCCGGCCAGTACCGCAGCGGACCAGGCCGCCTCGCTCCTGCCGTCTTCCTCTCCCGTCCTCCATTTTCCTTTCTCCTCCTCACGTCTCGATCTCTCTCTCTGTATCCCTCACAGGAGCTCGCCGCCCCGACGACTTTGCTTCTTCTCGATCCGGCCGGGAACGGGACCCCGATGGTCTCCAGTGGCTGGATCTGACCAGTCCCGTGCTCCTCGCCACCTCACGCCTTCCCCAACCTCCGCTGCTTCGCTGGGAGGCGCCCCCGCACCCCTGCCGAAGCCGCCGCCGCCTTGGTCCTCTGCTCGGGCGAGACAAGGACGCCGCCTTGGCCTCCCAGGCCCAGTGCCCCTTCGCCAGCCGCGTGGGCCTCCCCACGGCCCAGCTCCGCGCCAGCGCCCGCGTGGGCCGCACCAACGGGCCAAGCCCAGGGTGAGCACCACACCCCAGCGCCCCCCTGTGCACTATTGGCCTGCCAGATTCGGCCCATGATGTTTTTTTTTTCGTCTGGCGAATTTCTCTTTTATCCAGTGATTTACCGTTTTACAGAAAAGACCCTAATCTTCATGCATATAATAACTCTTGAACCGTGCATCGGATTAAAATGATTTATATATGAAAAGTGCTCAGAAAATTGTGTAGTTTAATAATATCCCACTTTCATGCATGTTTAAAATGTTTAACTTGCTGTTGGTTTAAATTTGCTCAAATGCCATGTTAAAATGATTTAATTCATAACTAATTAACCGTAACTCGGATTTAAATAAATTATATATGTAAATGGGGTGGAAAAATGCCTAGTTTAACATGTTGCACTTTATTTTCCTGTTTAACAACTTTAAAATATGTTTTAGGCAGATCAGAACCAAATTCATTATATGCAAGTGAGGGGTTTTCCGGAATTGTTGTTTGTTGTTCCGGCCTCATTTAAACTTGTCTAGATAGATAGTTTTGTTGTGCTTCACCCCTTGCCATGTTAATCAACATTTAATATTGTTGGGTACATAAACAAGAGTGAACTAAATAACTTGTCGTGGTGTTTCGTCAATATGCAACTCGTTGCATATTGAGCTCCACTTAACTTGTAGGATTGCTTGTGCATTTTGCCATGACATGCATATTTAAACCGGACATGCATCATACTTGGTTGTGCATCATGTCATATTCATGTGCTGGTTGTTTACTATGTTGTGTGCTTCTTTCCGGTGTTGCTTCTTCGGGTTGATTCCGTTATCATCGCGTTTGTGAGGATTCGTTCGACTTCGTCCGTTTGACTTCTTCATGGACTCGTTCTTCTTCCTTGCGGGATCTCAGGCAAGATGACCATACCCTCGAAATCACTTCTATCTTTGCTTGCTAGATTGCTCGCTCTTTTGCTATGCCTATGCTGCGATACCTACCACTTGCTTATCATGCCTCCCATATTGTTAAACCAAGCCTCTAACCCACCTTGTCCTAGCAAACCATTGTTTGGCTATGTTACCGCTTTGCTCAGCCCCTCTTATAGCGTTGTTAGTTGCAGGTGAAGATGAAGTTTGTTCCTTGTTGGAACATGGAGATGTTGTTCCTTGTTGGAACATGTTTACTTGTTGGGATATCACATTATATCTTATTTAATTAATGCATCTATATACCTGGTAAAGGGTGGAAGGCTCGGCCTTATGCCTGGTGTTTTGTTCCACTCTTGCCGCCCTATTTTCCGTCATATCGGTGTTATGTTCCCGGATTTTGCGTCCCTAACGCGGTCGGGTGATTTATGGGACCCCCTTGACAGTTCGCCTTGAATAAGACTTTTCCAGCAGGCCCAACATTGGTTTTACCATTTGCCTACCACCTACCCCTTTCTCTTGGGTCTGATCAACCCGAGGGTCATCTTTATTTAGCCCCCCCGGGCCAATGCTTGTCTAAGTGTTGGTCCGAACTAGAGCCCTTTGCAGCGCCACCTCAAGGAAACTTGAGGGCTGGTTTTAGCTGTACGGAGTGTTCATCCGGTGTTGCCCTGAGAACGAGATATGTGCAGCTCCTATCAGGATGTCGGCGCATCGGGCGGTTTTGCTGGACTTGTTTTATTACTGTCGAAATGTCTTGTAGCCGGGATTCCGAGACTGATCGGGTCTTTCCAGGGAGAAGGAATATCCTTCGTTGATCGCGAGAGCTTATCATGGGCTAAGTTGGGACACCCCTGCAGGGTTTTGAACTTTCGAAAGCCGTGCCCGCGGTTATGTGGCAGATGGGAATTTGTTAATGTCCGGTTGTAGAAAACCCGAAGTTGATCTTAACTAAAATACACCAACCGCGTGTGTAACCATGATGGTCTCTTCTCGGCGGGGTCCGGGAAGTGAACACGGTTGTTGGAGTTATGCTTGACGTAAGTAGTTTAGGATCACTTCTTGATCATAGTTGTTCGACCGTGCTTTGCCTTCTCTTCTCGCTCTCTTTTGCGTATGTTAGCCACCATACATGCTAGTCGCTTGCTGCAGCTCCACCTCATACCTTTTACCCTACCTATAAGCTTAAATAGTCTTGATCTCGCGGGTGTGAGATTGCTGAGTCCTCGTGACTCACCAGATACTTTCAAACCAGTTTGCAGGTGCCGATGAGCCCGTGCAGGTGACGCACCCGAGCTCAAGCAGTAGTTCGATGAAGATCTTACCCTTTGTGTTGTTTCGTTCTAGTCGATCAGTAGTGGAGCCCAGTTGGGGTCGATCTTGGTCCTTTGTCGCTTTTGAGGTTCTTCTTTTATTTTGGCTCCGTAGTCGGGCCCTGATTGTAACTGTATGATGTATTGTTTTATTCATGTATTTGTGTGAAGTGGCGATTGTAAGCCAACTATGTATCTCTTTCCCTTATGTATTACATGGGTTGTGTGAAGATTACCTCACTTGCGACATTGCTTTCAATGCGGTTATGCCTCTAAGTCGTGCTTCGACACGTGGGAGATATAGCCGCATCGAGGGCGTTACATGAGGTTTGCCCCGCATTTGTTAGAAGAACCAGCCGCAGCAGGGTGGTACAATTACTTGGTCACTTATTCTATTGCTACTATCACTTGGGCGCAGTTTTAGGCAGGTTTTCACGCCGCACATGTGTCTGCTGGAGCCATGAGTCTAAACAAGAAGGAGTTTCGCAGCTTGTGTCACGGAGGTCGCACTTTGAATGCATATGTGGAAGAATTCAATAATCTTGCACGTTATGCCCCTAATAATGTTAACACGGATGCAACTAGACATGAGAAGTTTCTGGAAGGTCTGGATGATGAGTTGTGTGTTCAATTGACAGTGGCAACATTCAATAACTGTCAGGAGCTTATTGATAAGGCTATTGTACTTGAAGGCAAGTTTCAAGAGGTGGAGAACCGCAAGAGGAAGGCAAGTGACACAGATTTGAACTCTGGAGGACAATGGAAGCACCGTATTCATTAGCATCTTCTGAGTACTATGATTCTGAAGTGGACATGTATAATGGTCATAACTGTCATTACCACGATGGAGATAATCATCACAACAACAATGGACACAACCACAATGGTCAGGGGAATGGCAACAACGACCACAACCTTTTGACGCCCACAAAGAAGGATCTAAGCCAGTTACTTTGTTACAGATGCAGGAACCCAGGACACTATTCAACAAACTGTCCTAAGCTAAAGAACATGAATTATGACAATGGGAATTCTGGAGACAAGGAGATTGATCACTTCGAAAGTGGACATGTGAATCACACAAGGTTAGGAAGACCAGATAATGCATCAGTCTTTGGTAAGATTCTTAATCAAGTTTCAGTATTGTGACCATTCTTTCAGTATTGGTGCATCATATCTATTCATGTCAAGGGAATTTGGAAATATACAATGAGTAAGCCTGAAAATCTTGGAATATGGATTATGTCAAGTTCCCATCTTTAACCATTGCTAGCCAACTCGAATCTCTTCATTTTAAAGGGGGTAGATTTGTAACATCCCAAAAAAATTCAGATTTGGAATGTTAAAAGGATCATTCTTTTTCATCATGATTTCTATGCATATTTGAATTTTCTGTTTATTCAAAGTGTTTTCCAACTCAAAGCAAAAACAATTGGAGTGGAGATAGTATGACTTCTCCCCTATTAATTATATTTGGGAAATGCTAAGAATATATTCTTGAGTTTACATAATTTTTTTTGGCATTGTCGAAGCTCAAAGTTATTTTGTTATAATGCTCTTTATGTGCTTGCATTGCATAAAATGTAAATTTTTCAAAAGTGCATATGTGTTTTAAAAATGTTCACCGTATTCTATATTAGTAGTAATATTTTACTTCGTGTTCTGGTATTTTTAGTTATCTATACGTTATTTTAGTCTTAGCCACGATATATTTTCCTGTACAGCAGATCTTCGCAAATATTACTATTCATCTGGGCTAGCAGCAACCCAACTGTTGTTTGTCGTCCAGTGCGCTAGAGCAGCAGCAGCACAACGTCAGTAGGCCGGCCCATTTCAGCCCATCCCGCAGTTTCCCCCTCAATCTTGTCTTTGTTTTCTTTTCCACCTGATCTCTGCCGCTGATATGGGGTCCCGCTTGTCATCTCCTCCAACGCACTCGTGTTCATCACGAACACTGTAGCTACCGAACCCAAACCGAGATCGAATTGATCAATTAGATTGATCATTTCCACTCTCACCTCCATATAAGTACTCCCAACGTCCGGCTCGACCAATTTTTGGCCAAATCGTAGCCTCCCGTGCCCTATGTCAATTCCGCGATCTCACCGGAGTTCCACCGCTGTTGACCTCCGCCGTCGTCTTTTCCGTCGTCTACAGTGGGTCCCAGCACCTCCTCTTGCCCCTGTTAATTTCTCCTTGATATCCTCTATCGCCTTGACCCTCTACCTCGCAGAGGGGAGTACCAAACCGAGCAAAAGGACCTCGATCCGAAGATCACAGCCACCGACTGAGCTCCAGCCGTCCTCTGCCGTCAACCCTGTCCGCCACCGACGCCGCTCAGGACTTCTCCGAGACCGCAACAGAGCTCCACGTCCCGTGCGCTACCGCTGGAGTCTGGAGACCACCGAATCAGGCGCCATCATCGACTCCGAGCCGCCGAGCGTCTTCTTCCCCAATCCGGCGCCACCTAGCCCTCTGTTCTCCGGTGAGTCGCCCCCATCCGTCCGATCTCCATTGGACGGCTACGATTTGATCCCTGCTATTTTTTTTCTTTGAAACATTTTGTGTCATATACCGGCCGCCCGTCGTTTAAGCCTTGCAGCAAACACCATCTGGCCACTCACGTCGTGCCACGTGGCAATTCCACAGCAGCCGCGGCAGTTCTTCCCAGAATGCTATTATGGCTTAATTTATCTTTGCAGTTTCCATATCAAATTTTCATTTAGGTATATCTTGACATCCGAACTCCAAATTCATCGATTCTTTTTCCAGTGTACTCGTAGTGACCAGGAGAATACTGTAGAACCAAAGTCTCACATGTTTGCACTTTTCAAATTTGATTTTGTTAGAATTTTCTCAAACTTAAAATTTAACTTCCAGAGGCCATATCTTTTAAACCGTTGATCCAAATTAGTTGATTCTTTTTGCATTGTGATCCTACTAGAATGTAGATATGATATACGTACTGTTATGTTCTGTTGTTTAAGTTTTATTTGAATTCCCTGCTGTTGACTTTAATGTCGTGTTATGTGAGAACGGTTTATTTATCGGTGCCTTCGTTATCTCTTAGATTATCCGGAGTGTGAAGCGGATCAAAATTAATCATTAGAGTACTTCAAAACCGTTAAGGGCAAGTTTGCACTTTTGATTTTGCTCATCCTATATTCTGCTACGCATGTGTGGTTTTATGCTATGATATATGTTTGGCCTGATACTTGTATCACGTGCTGTCATGTCTTGGTATTAATTGTGTTATGTGATGTTGTGATTAACTTGCTATGGTAGTTGTGGGCATGTGTCGAGTGATCCATGAAAGTGGTGACTATTTATAGCCGTAGGCTTGGGATTATTAACCAGGTGAATGCGCCACTGGCAGAGCGCCCTATTGTCCCTAGAGAATGCGCCATTGACAGAGCGCACTTGAGGCGAGGTATAGATTTCGGAACTTAAATTAGGTGAATGCGTCCTTGGCAGAGCGCTCTATGGTTCCTAGAGAATGCGCCACTGACAGAGCGCAATTGAGAGACTTCTGAAGTTCTTGTCATGTTTACTTAGAATCTTTAGGGTTATCTTGGACGAATAAATTAGAGGCGGTTGTAATTCAGTTAATGGAGGTAGGTGAAGACATTCTTCTCCAAACTGTCTTTGTGTGTTTTGTTTGTCATACATTGCCTTGTGGATGTAGGTTTGCTATATCATATTGTGTGATTTGCCAATACATTCAATGTATTGACCCTTTGTGGCTGCAACTTATCATGTTGCAGGATTTTCAGATGATCAGTGAGATACAGTAGGGTCGCGAGTCATCACTCAACATGTTCTCCAGTGGGCATTGATGGACTCATCATTTATAATGCTACCTTTGCGCTGTTATTATAGAATAAGTTAGCCATGTGCTATTCAGTTTGTAATACTTTATAAATTCTGGATCATACATTGTAGTAAATGATGCACTTGTTATTTGATCTTCATATGTACTGTGTGTGCTACCGAGTCGATCCAGGGACTAGCACAGTGAGTACAGAGACATTGAATCTTATCAGATTCAGGTCGTTATAGATGGTATCAGTGCAGTGTGTTGACTGTAGGTCGTGATCCTAGAAAATGGATTAGAAAAGCCATAGGAGTGAAAAACTTACTTTGCAACTTATTGCCTACTTGTTAGTTCATACTCTTGTACTCATATCTTTACTTTTCAAATATAGATGACCCCTGGAATTATATTAGTGTTATTGAAGGAGTTTAGGTGCCAGACCACCATTCCTAAGTTGTGCTCGATAAACGATTTGCGGTAGTATGATGATATCATATCTCTTGTGGATATGACATCACATGTAGGTTTTGCTTGTGTTGTGTGATATGTCATATGTTTGTTGGTCATTGCTTTCCATGTTGTCATATTTTGTGGATTGTTTGTATTATGCAATTGGGTGCTTTGATTGATCGTATGTGCTCTTTTGATGTGATTAGTTTAAGATAGTTTTGGTCACTTGTGTGAATTGTGTGAATTTAGTGTTTGTTTTTGTTGTTGTTGGAGTTTTAGTTGCTAGCATGAGCATATGGGTAGTGTTTTCCCCCTTAGACCTATTTTTGTCTGTATCTCACCCCTGCTTACCCATCAGATGCTGCCGAGGCGTAACTGTAGAGCCAGTGGTTCAGGAGACAACAACAACAATGACATACCGCCATACATGCAGCAGCTGCTTCAGGAACATACTCAGTTGATCTAGTTACTTATTCAGAACGAGAACAACAACAACAACAACAACAACAACAACAACAACAACAACAACAACAACAACAACAACAACAACAACAACAACAACAACAACAACAACAACAACAACAACAACAACAACAACAACAACAACAACAACAACAACAACAACAACAACAACAACAACAACAACAACAACAACAACAACAACAACAACAACAACAACAACAACAACAACAACAACAACAACAACAACAACAACAACAACAACAACAACAACAACAACAACAACAACAACAACAACAACAACAACAACAACAACAACAACAACAACAACAACAACAACAACAACAACAACAACAACAACAACAACAACAACAACAACAACAACAACAACAACAACAACAACAACAACAACAACAACAACAACAACAACAACAACAACAACAACAACAACAACAACAACAACAACAACAACAACAACAACAACAACAACAACAACAACAACAACAACAACAACAACAACAACAACAACAACAACAACAACAACAACAACAACAACAACAACAACAACAACAACAACAACAACAACAACAACAACAACAACAACAACAACAACAACAACAACAACAACAACAACAACAACAACAACAACAACAACAACAACAACAACAACAACAACAACAACAACAACAACAACAACAACAACAACAACAACAACAACAACAACAACAACAACAACAACAACAACAACAACAACAACAACAACAACAACAACAACAACAACAACAACAACAACAACAACAACAACAACAACAACAACAACAACAACAACAACAACAACAACAACAACAACAACAACAACAACAACAACAACAACAACAACAACAACAACAACAACAACAACAACAACAACAACAACAACAACAACAACAACAACAACAACAACAACAACAACAACAACAACAACAACAACAACAACAACAACAACAACAACAACAACAACAACAACAACAACAACAACAACAACAACAACAACAACAACAACAACAACAACAACAACAACAACAACAACAACAACAACAACAACAACAACAACAACAACAACAACAACAACAACAACAACAACAACAACAACAACAACAACAACAACAACAACAACAACAACAACAACAACAACAACAACAACAACAACAACAACAACAACAACAACAACAACAACAACAACAACAACAACAACAACAACAACAACAACAACAACAACAACAACAACAACAACAACAACAACAACAACAACAACAACAACAACAACAACAACAACAACAACAACAACAACAACAACAACAACAACAACAACAACAACAACAACAACAACAACAACAACAACAACAACAACAACAACAACAACAACAACAACAAAAACAACAACAACAATCCACCACCACCCCAAGTTGATGCACTTACTCGTTCCTTGAGGTTGAATCCTCAGAGGTTTTCTAGTACCCCTAAACCTATTGTGGCTGATGATTGGCTTCACTCAGTTAATAGGAATTTGGAGACAGTTGGTTGCACTGATGCAGAGAGAGTGAGGTTTGCCTCGCATTTGTTAGAAGGACCAGCCGCAGCAGGGTGGGACAATCAATTGGTTTCTTATCCTACTGCCACTATCACTTGGGCGCAGTTTCAGGCAGGTTTTCGCGCCGCACATGTGTCTGCTGGAGCCATGAGTCTGAACAAGAAGGAGTTTCGCAGCTTGCATCAGGGAGGTCGCACTGTGAATGCATATGTGGAAGAACTCAATAATCTTGCACATTATGCCCCTAATGATGTTAACACGGATGCAGCTAGACAGGAGAAGTTTCTGGAAGGTCTGGATGATGAGTTGTGTGTTCAATTGACAGTGGCAACATTCAACAACTGTCAGGAGCTTATTTATAAGGCTATTGTACTTCAAGGCAAGTTTCAAGAGGTGGAGAACCGCAAGAGGAAGGCAAGTGACACAGATTTGAACCCTGGAGGACAACGGAAGCACCGTAATTTGTTAGCATCTTCTGAGTACTATGATTCTGAAGTGGACGTGTATAATGGTCATAACCGTCATAACCACGATGGGGATAATCATCACAACAACAATGGACACAACCACAATGGTCAGAGGAATGGCAACAACGACCACGACCTTCCGACGCCCACAAAGAAGGATCTAAGCCAGTAACTTTGTTACAGATGCAGGAACCCAGGACACTATTCAACAAACTGGCCTAAGCTAAAGAACATGAATTATGACAATGGGAATTCTGGAGAGAATGATATTGATCACTTTGAAAGTGGACATGTGAATTACACGAGGTTAGGAAGACCAGATAATGCATCAGTCTTTGGTACGATTCTTAATCAAGTTTCAGTATTGGTGCATCATATTTATTCATGTCAAGGAAATTTGGAAATATACAATGAGTAAGCCTGAAAACCTTGGAATATGAATTATGTCAAGTTCCCATCTTTAACCATTGCTAGCCAACTCGAATCTCGAGGACGAAATTCATTTTAAGGGGGGTAGATTTGTAACATCCCAAAATATTTCAGATTTTGAATGTTAATAGGATCATTCTTTGTCATCATGATTTCTATGCATATTTGAATTTTCTGTTTATTCAAAGTGTTTTCCAACTCAAGGAAAAAAAAGTTGGAGTGGAGATAGTATGAATTCTCCCCTATTAATTATATTTGGGAAATGCTAAGAATATATTCTGGAGTTTACATAAATTATTTTGGCATTATTGAAGCTCAAAGTTATTTTGTTAGAATGCTCTTTATGTGCTTGCATTACATAAAATGTATATTTTTATAAATGCATATGTGTTTTAAAAATGTTCACCGTGTTCTATATTAGTAGTAATATTTTACTGCGTGTTCTGGTATTTTTAGTTATCTATACGTTATTTTAGTCTTAGCCACGATATCTTTTCCTGTACAGTAGATCTTCGCAGATATTACTATTCATCCGGGCCAGCAGCAACCCAACTATTGTTTGTCGCCCAGTGCGCTAGAGCAGCATCAGCACAGCAGGTCGGCCCATTTAAGCCCATCCCACGGTTTCCCCCTCTATCTTGTTTTTGTTTTCTTTTCCACCTGCTCTCTGCCGCTGACATAGGGTCCCGCTTGTCATCTCCTCCAACGCACTCGTGTTCATCACGAACACTGTAGCTACCGAACCCAAACCGAGATCGAATCGATCAATTAGATCGATCCTTTGCACTCTCACCTCCATATAAGTACTCCCACATCTGGCTCGAGCAATTTTTGGCCAAATCATAGCCTTCCGTACCCTACGTCGATTTCGCGATCTCGCCGGAGTTCCACCGCTATTGACCTCCGCCGTCGTCGTTTCCGTCGCCTACAGTGGATCCCAACACCTCCTCTTGCCCCTGTTAATTTCGCCTTGATCTCCTCTCTCACCTTGACCCTCTACCTCTCAGAGGGGAGTACCAAGCCGAGCGCCAGGACCTCGATCCGAAGAACACAGCCACCGCCCGAGCTCCAGCCGTCCTCCGCCGTCAACCCCGTCCGCCACCGACGCCGCCGAGGACTTCTTCGAGACCGCAACAAAGCTCCGCATCCCGTGCGCAACCGCTGGAGTCTGGAGATCACCAAATCAGGCGCCATCATCAACCCCGAGCCACCGCGCGTCTTCTTCCCCAATCTAGTGCCGCCTAGCCCTCTGTTCTCCGGTGAGTCGCCCCATCCGTCCGATCTCCGTTGGACGGCTACGATTAGATCCCTGCTATTTTTTTCTTTGAAACATTTTGTGTTATATACCATCCGCCCGTCGTTTAAGACTTGCATTAGACACCATCTGGCCACTCACGTCGTGCCACGTGGCAATTCCACAGCAGCCGCGGCAGTTCTTCCTAGAATGCTATTATGGCATAATTTTTCTTTGCAGATTCCATATCAAATTTTCATTTGGGTATATTTTGAGATCCGTAACTCCAAATTCATCGATTCTTTTTCCTGTGTACTCGTAGTTACCAGGAGAATACTGTAGAACCAAAATCTCACATGTTTGCACTTTTCAAATTTGATTTCGTTAGAATTTTCTCAAACTTAAAATTTAACTTCTGGAGGCCATATCTTTTAAACCGTTGATCCAAATTAGCTGATTCTTTTTGCATTGTGATCCTACTAGAATGTAGATATGATATACCTACTGTTATGTTCTGTTGTTTAAGTTTTATTTGAATTCCCTGCTATTGACTTTAATGTGGTGTTATGTGAGAACGGTTTATTTATCGGTGCCTTCGTTATCGTATAGATTTTTCGGAGTGTGAAGCGGATCAAAATTATTCGTTAGAGTACTTCAACACCGTTCAAGGCAAGTATGCACTTTTGATTTTGCTCATCCTATATTCTGCTATGCATGTGTGGTTTTATGCTATGATATATGTTTGGCCTGATATTTGTATCACGTGCTGTCATGTCTTGGTATTAATTGTGTTATGTGATGTTGTGGTTAACTTGCTATGGTAGATGTGGGCATGTGTCGAGTGATCCATGAAAGTGGTAACTGTTTATAGCCGTAGGATCGGGATTATTAACCAGGTGAATGCGTCACTTGCAGAGCGCTCTATTGTCCCTAGAGAATGCGCCATTGACAGAGCGCACTTGAGGCGAGGTATAGTTTTCGGAACTTAAATCACGTGAATGCATCCTTGGCAGAGCGCTCTATGGTTCCTAGAGAATGCGCCACTGACAGAGCGCACTTGAGAGACTTCGGAAGTTCTTGTCATGTTTACTTAGAATCGTTGGGGTTATCTTGGACTAATAAATTAGAGGCGATTGTAATTCAGTTAGTGGAGGTAGGTGAAGACATTCTTCTCCAAACTGTCTTGTATGTTTTGTTTGTCATACATTGCCTTATGGATGTAGGTTTGCTATATCATATTGTGTGACTTGCCAATACATTCAATTTATTGAACCTTTGTGGCTGCAACTTATCATGTTGCAGGATTTTCAGATGATCAGTGAGATACAGTAGGGTCGCGAGTCTACACTCAACATGTTCTCCAGTGGGCATTGATGGAATCATCATTTATTATGCTACCTTTGCGCTGTTATTATTGAATAAGTTAGCCATGTGCTATTCAGTTTGTAATACTTTATAAATTATGGATCATACATTGTAGTAAATGATGCACTTGTTATTTGATCTTCATATGTACCGTGTGTGCTAGCGAGTCGATCCAGGGACTAGCACAGTGAGTACAGAGACATTGAATCTTATCAGATTCAGGTCGTTATAGATGGTATCAGTGCAGTGTGTTGACTGTAGGTCGTGACCCTAGAAAATGGATTAGAAAAGCCATAGGAGTGAAAAACTTACTTTGCAACTTGTTGCCTACTTGTTAGTTCATACTCTTGTACTCATATCTTTACTTTTCAAATATAGATTACCCCTGGAATTATATTAGTGTTATTGAAGGAGTTTAGTTGGCAGACCACCATTCCTAAGTTGTGTTCGATAAACGATTTGCGGAGTATGATGAGATCATATCTCTTGTGGATATGACCTTACCTGTAGGTTTTGCTTGTGTTGTGTGATATGTCATATGTTGGTTGGTCATTGCTTTCTGTGTTGTCACATTTTGTGGATTGTTTGTATTATGCAATTGGGTGCTTTGATTGATCATATGTGCTCTTTTATGTGATTACTTTAGGATAGTTTTGGTCACTTGTGTGAATTGTGTGAATTTAGTGTTTGTTTTTGTTGTTGTTGGAGTTTTAGTTGCTAGCATTAGCATATGGGTAGTGTTTTCCCCTTAGACATATTTTTGTCTATATCTCACCCCTGTTTACCCATCATATGCTGCCGTGGCGTAACTCTAGAGGCAGTGGTTCAGGAGACAACAACAACAATGATATACCGCCATACATGCGACAGCTGCTTCAGGGACAGACTCAGTTGATCCAGTTACTTGTTCAGAACTAGAACAACAACAACAACAATAATCCACCACCAACCCAAGTTGATGCACTTACTCATTTCCTGAGGTTGAATCCTCAGAGGTTTTCTTTACCCCTGAACCTATTGCGGCTGATGATAGGCTTCGCTCATTTAATAGGAATTTGGATACAGTTGGTTGCACTGATGCAGAGAGAGTGAGGTTTGCCTCGCATTTGTTAGAAGGACCAGCCACAGCAGGGTGGGACAATTACTTGGTCACTTATCCTATTGCCACTATCACTTGGGCGCAGTTTCAGGCAGGTTTTCACGCCACACATGTGTCTTCTAGAGCCATGAGTCTGAATAAGAAGGAGTTTTGCAGCTTGCGTCAGGGAGGTCGCACTGTGAATGCATATGTGGAAGAATTCAATAATCTTGCATGTTATGCCCCTAATGATGTTAACACAGATGCAGCTGGACAGGAGAATTTTCTAGAAGCTCTGGATGATGAGTTATGTGTTCAATTGACAGTGGTAACATTCAAAAACTGTCAACAGCTTATTTATAAGGCTCTTGTACTTGAAGGCAAGTTTCAAGAGGTGGAGAACCGCAAGAGGAAGGCAAGTGACACAAATTTCAACTCTGGAGGACAACGGAAGCACCGTAATTTGTTAGCATCTTCTGAGTACTATGATTCTGAAGTGGACGTGTATAATGGTCATAACCATAATAACCACGATGGGCATAATCATCACAACAACAATGGACACAACCACAATGGTCAGAGGAATGGAAACAATGACCACGACCTTTCGACGCCCACAAAGAAGGATCTAAGCCAGTTACGCTGTTACAGATGCAGGAACCAGGACACTATTCAACAAACTGGCCTAAGGTAAAGAACATGAATTATGAAAATGGGAATTCTAGAGAGAAAGAGATTGATCACTTCGAAAGTGGACATGTGAATCACATGAGGTTAGGAAGACCAGATAATGCATCAGTCTTTGGTAAGATTCTTAATGAAGTTTCAGTATTGTGACCGTTCTTTCAGTATTGGTGCATCATATTTATTCATGTCAAGGGAATATGGAAATATACAATGAGTAAGCCTGAAAACCTTGGAATATGGATTATGTCAAGTTCCCATCTTTAACCATTGCTAGCCAACTCGAATCTCAAGGACGAGATTCATTTTAAGGTGGGTAGATTTGTTACATCCCAAAAATTTTCAGATTTTGAATGTTAATAGGATCATTCTTTGTCATCATGATTTCTATGAATATTTGAATTTTCGGTTTATTCAAAGTGTTTTCAACTCAAGGCAAAAAAATTTGGAGTGGAGATAGTATGACTTCTCCCCTCTTAATTATGTTTCGGAAATGCTAAGAATATATTCTGGAGTTTACATAAATTATTTTGGCATTGTTGAAGCTCATAGTTGTGTTAGAGTTGTTATAATGCTCTTTATGCACTTGCATTGCATAAAATGTAAATTTTTCAAAAGTGCATATGTGTTTTAAAAATGTTCACCGTATTCTATATTAGTAATAATATTTTACTGTGTGTTCTGGTATTTTTAGTTATCTATACATTATTTTAGTCTTAGCCACGATATCTTTTCCTGTACAGTATATGTTCGCAGATATTACTATTCATCCGGGCCAGCAGCAGACCAACAGTTGTTTGTCGCCCAGTGCGCTAGAGCAGCAACAACAGAGCGTCAGCATGACGGCCCATTTCAGCCCATCCCACAGTTTCCCGCTCTATCTTGTTTTTGTTTTCTTTTCCACCTGCTCTCTGCCGCTGACATGGGGTCCCGCTTGTCATCTCCTCCAACGCACTCGTGTTCATCACGAACACAGTAGCTACCGAACCCAAACCAAGGTCGAATCGAGATTGGATCGATCCTTTGCACTCTCACCTCCATGTAAGTACTACCCACGTCCGCCTCAACCAATTTTTGGGAAAATCGTAGCCTCCCGTGCCCTAGGTCGATTTCGGGATCTTGCCGGAGTTCCACCACTGTTGACCTCCGCCGTCGTCGTTTCCGTCGCCTACAGCGGGTCCCAGCACCTCCTCTTGCCTGTGTTAATTTCGCCTTGATCTCCTCTATCGCCTTGACCCTCTACCTCGCACAGGGGAGTAACAAACCGAGCGCCAGGACCTCGATCCGAAGATCACAGCCACCGCCCGAGCTCCAGCCGTCCTCTGCCGTCAACCCCGTTCGCCACCGATGCCGTTGAGGACTTCTTCGAGACCGCAACAGAGCTCCACGTCCCATGCGCTACCGCTGGAGTCTGGAGAACACCCGAACAGGCGCCATGATCGACTCTGAGCCGCCGCGCGTCTTCTTCCCCAATCCGGCGCCTCCTAGCCCTCTGTTCTCTGGTGAGTCGTCCCCATCCATCTGATATCCGTTAGATGGCTACAATTAGACCCCTTATGTTTTTTTTCTTTGAAACATTTTGCGTTATATACCGGGCGTCCGTCATTTAAGCCTTGGAGTAAACACCATCTGGCCACTCACGTCGTGCCACGTGGCAATGCCACAGCAGCCGCGGCAGTTCTTCCCACAATTTTATTATGGCATAATTTTCCTTTGCAGATTCCATATCAAATTTTCATTTAGGTATATCTTGAGATCCGTAACTCGAAATTCATCGATCCTTTTTCTTGTGTACTCGTAGTGACCAGGAGAATACTATAGAACTAAGATCTCACATGTTTGCACTTTTCAAATTCGAATTCGTTAGAATTTTCTCAAACTTAAAATTTAACTTCTGGAGGCCATATCTTTTAAACCGTTGATCCAAATTAGTTGATTCTTTTTGCATTGTGATCCTACTAGAATGTAGATATGATATACCTACTGTTATGTTCTATCGTTTAAGTTTTATTTGAATTCCCTGTTGTTGACTTTATTGTGGTGTTATGTCAGAACAGTTTATTTAGCGGTGCCTTCATTATCGTATAGATTGTCTTGAGTGTGAAGCGGATCAAAATTAATCGTTAGAGTACTTCAACACCATTCAAGGCAAGTTTGCACTTTTAGTTTTGCCATCCTATATACTGCTATGCATGTGTGGTTTTATGCTATGATATATGGTTGCCCTCATATTTGTATCACGTGTTGTCATGTGTTGGTATTAATTGTGTTATGTGATGGTGTGGTCAACTTGTTATGGTAGACGTGGGCATGTGTCGAGTGATCCATGAAAGTGGTGAGTCTTTATAGCCATAGGCTCGGGATTATTAACCAGGTGAATGCGTCATTGGTAGGGTGCTCTATTGTCCCTAGAGAATGCGCCATTAACAGAGCGCTCTTGAGGCGAGGTATAGTTTTCAGACCTTAAATCAGGTGAATGCGTCCTTGGCAGAGCGCTCTATGGTTCCTAGAGAATGCGCCACTAAGAGAGCGCACATGAGAGACTTCTGAAGTTCTTGTCATGTTTACTTAGAATCTTTGGGGTTATCTTGGACGAATAAATTAGAGGCGATTGTAATTCAGTTAGTGGAGGTAGGTGAAGACATTCTTCTCCAAACTGTCTTGTGTGTTTTGTTTGTCATACATTGCCTTGTGGACGTAGGTTTGCTATATCATATTGTGTGATTTGCCAATACATTCAATGTATTGACCCTTTATGGCTGCAACTTATCATGTTGCAAGATTTTCAGATGATCAGTGAGATACAGTAGGGCCGCGAGTCTTCACTCAACATGTTCTCGTGTGGGCATTGATGGACTCATCGTTTATTATGCTACCTTTCCGCTGTTATTATTGAACAAGTTAGCCATGTGCTATTCAGTTTGTAATACTTTATAAATTCTAAATCGTACGTTGTAGTAAATGATGCACTTGTTATTTGATATTCATATGTACTGTGTGTGCTAGTGAGTCGATTAAGGGACTAGCATAGTGAGTACAGAGACATCGAATCTTATCAAATTTGGGTCGTTACAAAATTTTACAAAGGACCATGGCATATTTTTGCATGGGAAGGTGAGGCATGATGCAAAGGATTTTAGGAAATTTTCTGAGAGTTTTATAAGGAATAGAAGTGAGGGTTGCTTCATAGCATAGTCAAATAAAGGGCGAGAGAAATTGAAATGAAAATGCCACATGAAAAATTATAGCATGGCTAATGAGTGAGAGACATGAGATTTGAGAGGGTCTAGGGTGATAGGTCTCACTTGGAAGAAAATCAAAAGTATTTCCAAGTGCGAAGTCTAAATGTATTGATAGAAAAGCCCAAATGCAAATGAAATATTCAATAAAACAAATGAAAAAGAAAAAGCCGAAAACCAAGGTGTCACATTGATCTACGCCAGACAATGAGGAATGCAAGAGTAAGGAAGAGATGTGTGTAAATTCGCAACTGTGAAGGTATGTCCTACGACCCCTGTCTTTTGCAAAATACTTAGAGTAGATGTACTAGTGGTATGTGTGATATGTGTAGATGGGAGTAAGTCTTGATAATTAAGACAAATATTTTTTTCTAGTAGGTGAAATAATTTTGTATCCTTTGTTCTGTTTAGTTTAGACAACCAAGACTTGTCATGGGACTGTTTTTCAAATGAAATGATATTAACCAAGAATAACTTTGCACAAGAGAAAGTCTTTCAAGACTTCGGAGATGAGAAAAATTGTAGTGGAAGTGATGTTTTAAATGCTCAACCCCATGTTGTTAATTTTAATAGACTTGATAGCACTTGGGGATTAAATTATCTAGATGAACATAGTTGAAGGGTGACCGAGATTATGCCAAAAATCAATGTTGTATCTCTTACATGGTGCTTCAGCTTCTTGCTGGTGCATGGCCCCACTACTCTATGCATGTGTACATGTGTAAATGTGGCTTCGTCACCTTTTTTTCTCCAGAAACCACAACAACAGGAGAGGCTCCCACTGCTATATTAAATTAAGAATAAACTATACAGAGTATTTACATGCCTTCACACAAGAAGGTGGAGAGGATCTTAGTATTGGTATAAGATACAAAAGTGTTCAAACACAAACCTAGGCAAAAAAAATACAAGGGGCAAGAGGTGCTAGCTGGGAGAGGTGATCGAATTATCCATGAAGTCTGCTTTCTCTGACTTGACCATGAATTTTAGGATTTGTAAGTCGAAAATCATGCCCCTTTTCCAGCCTTGTAGTGTGGGAGAAATCTTGTCAAAGTAGCATGCATTCCTTTGTTTCCAAATGTTACAAGCACCCAACATTATGACCTCTTTGAACGTGCCTTGATTCCAAATTCTGGCAGCCTCCTTCAACATCTCTTGGATTTCTAGATTTGCGTTCCATTGCACATTTATGGTGTTCCAACAATTAGTGCTGAACTCACGCTCGAAGAAAAGGTGTGTGTTTGTTTCCAAAGGGGTTGAGCTACAAAGCATACAAGAGTGATCACTCCCAATATTGAAGTGTCTTTTACACAAGAGGTCTTGTGTGTTCACCCTGTGCATATAAACATGAGCCACATAAATACTTTGTGCTTCATCATACATTTAGTTTTGCAGATGGCACGTATATGTGCTGGTGGGTTAAGGTCTCTAGAGAAGAATTTGTCGAATTTACGTGGCTTGAAATTGGTTTCACCCCAGCATAGCAGCCAGTCATTAGTCTCAAGGGGGTTTAATGTGATCTGGCTTAGCTTCTCATTTAACCCATCAAGTTCGTCCCTATCTTGAATCGAGAGAGGCAACATGAAATTTCGATCCGGAGTTGGATGGCCATAAAGTTAGCTAGAGATATGTCCTCTTACTTGGCATACGAGAACAACCTTTTATAAGAATCTTGCAGCACACCATTTTTGTCCCATAGATCTTTCCAGAAAAGAATAGTTTCACTGGCTGTCGGTGTACTAAAGTAGGGGTACCTTAGTACCCCGAACTTGTGCACGGGCAGTAGTAGCGTCCCGCGGCAAGGCCTACCAGGGGAGCGACAAGAGTCTCCACGGCCCTTTCTGGGCCGGACGAAGGCCAAGTGATCGAGCCTAGAAGACCAGGCCCCGGCAAGAGGAGCTTGCCGGGGCGAGAAGGCGAGGTCCGGCAAGAGGAGCTTGCTGGGCCAAGGCGACAAGGCCCCGGCAAGAGGAGCTTGTCGGGACGACTAAGCCGAAGCACCAAAGCCCCGGCAAGAGGAGCTTGCGGGACGACTAAGCCGAAGCACTAAGGCCCCGACAGGGGGATCTCGCCGGGACGGCCGAGCCAAGGCACACCAAGAGAAGCCCGCCGCGGCGCTCCGCGCGCCTCGGCAAGGCCTGACGAGCGGCAAGCTCTCGGGTGCGGCAAGACAACCACCGCGGGAAGCCACTTGCAGCGGCAAACCACCACCTCAGGCATGCGCTCCAGCTCACCTGCCCACGCGTCACTCTGGAGCTTCCCCGGAGACACGTGGCGGGGCGCCGCGCAACCTGGGGCGCGCACATGGCATGCGACGTTGGCGGAGCCCCCGTGGCAAGCGGAGGCGCCCCTAACGGTCCGCCTCGGCACTGTTCAGGCGATCCAGATGGGCATTTAATGCCTTTGTCCCCCGCCGTCAGAGTTAGGTGCGATAGCACTGTGCGGCCACTATTCGCACAGTTCCTTGCCATTTTGACCCTCACCTGCGTCGCTACCTGTGGGAAACCCCTTAGCATATAAAAGGAGGCCCATGCGCACGTAGAGGGGAGGGAACCCTAGAGGGATCGAACCCTAGGAGACCGGAAGAAGGGCACCCAGTAGACCCTCGCCTACGTCCAGCTCCAACTTACTGTAGCTTCTTGCACTCCAGAGCAAGAACTCGAATCAACCAGACAAGCAGCAGTAGGGTTTTACGCATCCATGCGCCCCGAAGCTGGGTAAAATCGTTGTGTGTGTGTGTGTTGCCTCGATCTGCTCTTTGTGCAACCTCCGCCCCCCGCCGAACCGACAAGGGGCTCCGTCCCCATAGGTGCTCGTGGAGGCCGATATCCCCCGACATCTTTGGCGCGCCAGGTAGGGGCGGCGTCGAGGTTGTGCGAACCAGATTTGGCGACCACAGGTGAGCTCAGGTATGGCCAGGTACCTTTCCGCTCCAACCCGCGGAGCGGAGGCACTCCTCCCCACGGACTCGTGCACGGCCCTCCTCGAGTACCCACTCACGCAGAGTCCGGGCAAGAGCAGCTGCTCCTTGAGGAGGACCGCCTTCCGGCCGCTGAGCGAGTTTCTCGCCTCCAGCAAACTCTGCGCCGCTCCCGTAGCCGCAGAAGTTAGCGCCGGAAGTTGCGGGAAAGGCGACCTCGTTCTTCGGCGAGCCCAGGCCGCCAAGATCCAAACGAGTCGATGCCGACCGTGGTAGGAACCTTGCCAGCGCGGCCGTCGGAACCCGTTCCGTCGGCCACCCTCTCTCTGTCCAAGTCTTGCCGCAGTTGCATGTAATCCTTGGTACAGAGACGGGCGCAGATCCCAACATAGCTTATGTGCCCCGCACATCTTGTCGATTTCGCGCCTCTCCGCTTGGCGCATGCATTATTTGACACGATTGTGCTGCACTCGACTCCGGCAAGCGATGGCGGGCCGCGAAGCCCCGAGCCTTCGTTATTCCCTTACCTTGAGTAGGGGGGATGACAGGATAGGCTGGGCGTCGCCCGAGGAAGCTGCGCCTTGCCGGACGGCGAACAACAGAAAAGCTAAGTTGCCAAAGTTTGAGCAATTAAGCTCCTTTTTATCCTTAAGTTATCTTCCTCGAACGGCCGAGCTTCGTATGGGAAACCTGTGCGCGGAGGGGCCGGCTCGTGGCTGGTTGCGCCCTTATTTCATTTCGAGTCCGCTCAACGACTTAAGTGTGCTACATCCCGAGTGGCGTCCTTACTTTGTTTCGAGCTTGCTCGGCAGCTTGAGCGTGCCGCGACTGCAGTCGCCGCGCTTACCTCGCCCTGAGCCTGCTCAACATTGTAAGTGAGTTGCGCCAGCCACGGCAAGGTTTCTTGCCGGTGGAGGCTCCGCCAGCGGGTTGCTGATGTCCCGCACTCGGCACCCGTGGCAAGGCGGAGGCTTGCGCCGACAAGTTCCCGGGAGCGTAGGGCGTGAACGTACGAAGCACAAGGTCGAACGAGGGAGATAACAACGCAATGAACTGCCTAAGATAAGAGTTATATTCCAAAATGACTTGCCTCTGCTCTAATCAGCTGTTTCTATGACATGCTCAGCGGCGACAAGGGAAGAAGGAAGGAGTGCGGACCCTCGTCATCCCCTTCCGCTCCTTATAAAGGGGCAGAGTGGGGGCTCGGCCGCCCCGCCCAACCAATCAAAGCAGAGGAAGGGCAGGCGACGGGGCCGACCCTCTACTTCGACCCGCGTCGGCCCGGCTTCCTGCCTCCACCACCGCAACCCCCAGCGCATGGAGGACGCGTGGCGGGCGAGCAGGGCCGAGGCGACAGATGAGGCGACCTCTTCCCCCCCCCCCCACTCGAAAGTGGGGGCGGACGTTTCGCCTTTCCAAATAAAGGAATCGTGCCCGACGTGACGCATGCCTGCGGGCCTCAAGCCCCGCGCACGCCACCCACGTCACGCACGCCTCGCACGCCTCGCCCCCCACGACGCCGCGATAAGCGCGCGCCACTTGGGGAGGGCGCGACGGGCACGGAGTTAAGGAGCAGCGCAACCCAGGCCACGCGTGCCCGTGCACTGTTAGGGCCTGGCCCAACAACGCTCGGCACCGTGTATGGCCCAGACCCGGGGGCTCCTGTCAGTGTACTAAAGTAGGGGTACCTTAGTACCCCGAACTTGTGCACGGGCAGTAGTAGCGTCCCGCGGCAAGGCCTGCCAGGGGAGCGACAAGAGTCTCCACGGCCCTTTCTGGGCCGGACGAAGGCCAAGTGATCGAGCCTAGAAGACCAGGCCCCGGCAAGAGGAGCTTGCCGGGGCGAGAAGGCGAGGTCCGGCAAGAGGAGCTTGCCGGGCCAAGGCGACAAGGCCCCGGCAAGAGGAGCTTGTCGGGACGACTAAGCCGAAGCACCAAGGCCCCGACAAGAGGAGCTTGCCGGGACGACTAAGCCGAAGCACCAAGGCCCCGGCGGGGGGAGCTCGCCGGGACGGCCGAGCCAAGGCACACCAAGAGAAGCCCGCCGCGGCGCTCCGCACGCCTCGGCAAGGCCTGACGAGCGGCAAGCTCTCGGGTGCGGCAAGACAACCACCGCGGCAAGCCACTTGCCGCGGCAAACCACCACCTCAGGCATGCGCTCCAGCTCACCTGCCCACGCGTCACTCTGGAGCTTCCCTGGAGACACGTGGCGGGGCGCCGCGCAACCTGGGGCGCGCGCATGGCATGCGACGTTGGCGGAGTCGCCCCCGTGGCAAGCGGAGGCGCCCCTAATGGTCCGCCTCGGCACTGTTCAGGCGATCCAGACGGGCATTTAATGCCTTTGTCCCCCGCCGTCAGAGTTAGGTGCGATAGCACTGTGCGGCCACTATTCGCACAGTTCCTTGCCATTTTTACCCTCACCTGCGTCGCTACCTGTGGGAAACCCCTTAGCATATAAAAGGAGGCCCATGCGCACGTAGAGGGGAGGGAACCCTAGAGGGATCGAACCCTAGGAGACCGGAAGAAGGGCACCCAGTAGACCCTCGCCTACGTCCAGCTCCAACTTACTGTAGCTTCTTGCGCTCCAGAGCAAGAACTCGAATCAACCAGACAAGCAGCAGTAGGGTTTTACGCATCCATGCGGCCCGAAGCTGGGTAAAATCGTTGTGTGTGTGTGTCGCCTCGATCTGCTCTTTGTGCAACCTCCGCCCCCCGCCGAACCGACAAGGGGCTCCGTCCCCATAGGTGCTCGTGGAGGCCGATATCCCCCGACACTGGCCCCTAGGATGCAACTGGTGATGCCTCCATAGATGTCCATTAGGGAGAAAATGTTCAGCCCTGTCCATTAGGGAGAAACTGTCCATTAGAGAAGAATAGTGTCGTCACCTTTCTTAATGTTATGTCGAGGACTCCACTGGCCAATGAACGATCCACCAAGATCGATAGCTCGGATTTCGGCTATGATTTTGTTATCGTACGTAGTGGCAACACTACAAACACATACTATTCAGCTTTCTCTTGAATGGGTGTGATGCGGAGCATCCTTCCATCATCCCCATGGACTCTACACCAACACATCAAGCACCACGTGGACCTATGACAAGAGCTCGAGCACGCGCCATAGGAACCAAGGTGAACTCACTCCTACTCGAGATCGATATGGATATAAATGGAACTTGGATGCTACCTCACCAAAACATGCTATGTGTCATTAGGTACGAAGACCAACACCACCAAGTAGCTATGGGACACCCCAAAGGAGTAGGATAATCGCTCCGAGGCCACGAGGAAGGAGAAGGAGCCCAAGAAGTTGAAGATAACACCTTCCAGGTGACCCTGTGTGCACGGGCCCTCCAGACCTCGTGCCCACGGGCCACCCAAAGGGCTTCTGTAGCCAGACGCGCACCCCCGTGCGCACGGCCTCCAGACCCTGTGCGCACGGGCTCTCGCCGCTGTAGCACCCCGTGCTCACATGCATGTACTGATACTCTCCAATGCATCTATAATTTATGAAGTATTCATGCTGTGTTTACAACAATTATATATGGTTTTGGTATGATTTGAATGGAACTAACTAAGACCAGCTCTGTTTTCAGCAGAACTACCGTGGTGTTGTTTTTTGTGTAGAAATAAAAGTTCTCCAAATGCAACGAAACTTTTTGACAATTTTTTTGGAACAAAAGAGGAACTAGAAGCTTTGTGGGAGGACCAGAAGGCGAAGGAGGTGGCCACTACCCACTAGGGCATGCCAGAGGCCTTGGCCGTGTGCTGGTGGGTAGTGGCCCCCTTGAAGCCCATCTGAGTGTGAGACCGACGCCAAAAAATCCTATAAATACAGAAACCCCCATAAATAACCCTAGATCAAAAGTTTCACCGCCACAAGCCTCTATAGACACGAAAAACCAATCTGGACCCTGTTCCGACACTCTGCCGGAGGGGGAAATCATCACCGGAGGCCATCTTCATCATCCCGGCGGCCACCATGATGAGGAGGGAGTAGTCCACCCTCGGGGCTGAGGGTTTGTACTAGCAGCTATGTGTTTAATCTCTCTCTCTCTCTCTCTCTCTTGTGTACTTGATTTGGCACGATCTTGATGTATCACGAGCTTTGTTAATATAGTTGGATCATATGGTGTTTTCCCCTCTCTATCTTGTTGCGATGAATTGTGTTTTCTCTTTGAGATTTCGTTGGATTGAATACTTTTATGGATTTGAGAACACTTGATGTATGTCTTACTATGAACACTCGTGGTGAAAATGGGGTATCATACTGATTGACTTCATGTATGTTTTGGCGCTCAACTCGTGGATTCCTGAGGTGACATTGGGGTAATCTATGCATAGGGGTTGATGCACGTTTTTGTCTTTGTTTTTCCGGTAGAAATCTTGGGGCACTCTTTGAAGTTCTTTCTGTTGGATTGAGTATTATCAATCAAAAGTTGTTTGATGCATATCACATAATAACCTCACCGATACTCGCGGTGACATTGGAGTATCTAGGTGACATTATAGTTGGTTGATGTGTATTATATGGTGTTATTTTAGTACAAACACTTGGATAGATCGATCGAAAATAATAGCTTTGAGGTGGTTTCGTACCCTACAAACAATGTCTTCTTATATTCTTTGCTAGATAAGAACTTTAGAGTGATTCTTCATTGCATGTTGAGGGATGGTTATATGATCCATTTATATTAGCACTCTTGAGAGATTGCACTAGCGAAAGTATGAACCCTAGGCCTTGTTTTCAAGCATTGCAATACTGTTTGTGCTCCGTTTTATCATTTGCTACCTTGCTGTTTTTTTATTTTTCAAATTACAAAAATCAGTATCTACTATCCATACTAATCTTGTATCACCATCACTTCACCGAACTAGTGCACCTATACAATTTACCATTGTATTTGGTGTGTTGGGGACACAAGAGACTCTTTATTATTTGGTTGCAGGGTTGTTTGAGAGATACCATCTTCATCCTACACCTCCCACGGATTGATAAACCTTAAGTTACCCACTTGAGGAAAACTTGCTACTGTCCTACAACATCTGCGCTTGGAGGCCCAACATGAGTCTACAACAACAAGTTGTGTAGTATACATCATGTACCATGCACACGGGACCCCCATGCGCACGGGCCTCCCAGGTTTTGCCGTGGATACACTTTCTTGCTTCCCAAGTCGTCCCTTTCCACCCTCTAGCTATATATTTCGGTTCTAAGACATTTATTAGTGTTAGCAAAATATATGTGAGACATTGATAGAGCTTTTCTCATTCTACCACTCCTCTTGGAGATCAAGACCTCTTAGGAGAGGATACCAAGTGGATTTCAAGACCTCGTTTTGAAGAAGACTATCATCAAGATCTCACCTCCTTAGGAGTGGGAAGAAGCTTACCTTTGTGCTTGTTTCCTTGGATTGATCTTGTACTCTTGTGGATCTCAACTATATATGCTACTCTAGTGGATGTGTGATTGGGTTTTGTTTGAGTGAATTCCCTCTTTGTGTTCTTGTGTTCATCCTCCTTTCCGCTCTAAGTGTGAAAAGATCTTCACTTAGGGCTCCACTCTACAACATCTTGGTATCATGGGTCATGGCTGATTCACATCTTGGAGTCCCTACCCGCCATATTCTAGCCTAATTTTGTTGCTTTCTGTCCCAATTCAAAAATCCCCACAAAAATAGACCCAAATTTTTTCTTGCAATTTGTTGCATCTTGTGAGATTTTGTTGATTTGGTCCACGACTTTCGTGTTTGACAAGTGGATCTACCCCTTACCACCATGCCCCGTCCATCCCACCAACAATTTTGGCCGATTTTTGCTGATTCTCCCTGGATCCAGGCATGTTCTTGCACAGCAGAGCACCCCGTGCGCACGGGCCACTGGGACCCCGTGCACACGGGACCCTGTGCACACGGGCATCACTTACCCTGTGCGCACGACCCCTCAAGTATAGTTCAGCCATAGCCCATTTTGCACCCTTTTGCCATTCCACCACCACCATTCGCCTTCCACACTATTTCCCGTTGGTGTTTGAGCTTTTGAGTTGCGGTTCACCATGTACTAAGGTGTTTCGGCCACTTAGGGACGGTTTGACTTCAACATCACCGCGACTCGTCATTGCCTCAGACTCCACATCGACTTCAACCATTTCATCTTCATACTACCGTAAGCAAGGACGGTAACCTCGACGACATCTTGTACTCATACCTTGCCATTACATTTGATAGCCTCGAGCCATTTTGCATCACTTACCTATAGAGACTAGCGAGTTGAGAATTGCTGGGCCATGCTATTTGTGCACCTTTAGCGATATGTCTTTCCCGTGCATATCATACTTGTTGTCTCGTACTCCGGCTCGAATGTCAAGCATTGTGGCATAGTAAAAAAACATTTAAGCAAAAGAAAGGAGAAACAAAGAGCTTGTAAGCAATAGCATTGAGCCATTTGGCATAGTTTCATCATCTTGGTCAATACATACATAAGCATACTTGTGATTGTAGATGGCCCGTTTATCTCATAGGTTGGTGCAGACGCGTATCTAGCCCATTTGAGCAATCGAGGTAGCGTCTCGCTAGTATCCGTACAATAAGAGCATTTTCAGTGGTTCCACATTTTGAGCTCACTCCTTGGTTGTGCGCATCCCATCTATCTTCTGTGTGTGTGTTCCTAGTGATATCCTTGGGTTTGATCTATTTGTCTTACTTGTAATTTGTGCATCTCTTCACCATTATCAATATGTTGGCTAACACTTGCTTGAATTTTGTGCCACTCATCCTAACCGAGCCACTCCATAAGCCTTTACTTATAGGTGTGAGAAACGAAACCTGGTACCAATCTCCTATTATAGCATTCCATTGAGTGATACTCGATACATCCTTAATCTTCGGAAAATGTAACTTTGGTATTGTTCTCTCATTTTCCTACTCACCACCACTTGGTTATGACGGATAGGCCAAGTTCTTCAGCGAACCCACTCTTCGAGGATCAAGATGAGGAACGCGACTACATCACCAAAAACCACTTCTTCATCGCCCAACGAGTTCTCCATCAAGAAAGTGAAGCTTTGGGTGACCGCATTGAGCAATTCGCCACCTACCTTCACCAATCGGAAGCAACAAACCAGGACTACCTCAATGCCAAGCTCACCACACAAATGGAAGAATTCCACAACATGATCATGAGCTGCTCATCTTCCACCATCTCTTCCTCAAGATGGAGCCACTCAAGTCGAACCTCTTCGGCCTACTATTATTCCGATGCAAGTCCTCCTCGATCTTGTTCTCATCAACGTGATGACACATCAAGATCACGAAGCTCAAGCAAATCCATTCCATGGCATTGGTTTGTGTGACGCCCTCGATTCAATCGTACACTAATCATACACGCAAAGGTGTACGATCAAGATCAAGGACTCACAGGAAGATACCACAACACAACTCTAGACACAAATTAAAATAATACAAGCTTTATATTACAAGCCAGGGGCCTCGAGGGCTCGAATACATAAGCTCGGAAACACAAGAGTCAGCGGAAGCAACAATATCTGAGTACAGACATGAGTTAGACAAGTTTGCCTTAAGAAGGCTAGCTCAAAAGCGACAACGATCGAAAAGGCAAGGCCTCCTGCCTGGGAGCCTCCTAACTACTCCTGGTCGTCGGCGGTCTTCACGTAGTAGTAGGCATCGGCGGTGGCATCTAGCTTCTGGGCTCCGACATCTGGTTGCATCAATCGGAAAGAAGAAGAAAGGGGGAAAAGGGGAAGCAAAGCAACCCTGAGTACTCATCCAAAGTACTCGCAAGCAAGGATCTACACTACAAATGCATCATTATGAAAGGAAGGCTGTATATGTGGACTGGGCTGCAGAAATGCCAGAATAGAGGGAAAGCCTAGTCCTATCGAAGACTAGCATCTTCTGGAAACCACCATCTTGCAGCAACAGGAGGGAGTAGAGTAGCATAAGTAAAGTAGTAGAAGTGTTATCAACCTCGGCCGGAGATCCTTTCTCGACTCCCTGCGAGAAAGAAATTTCAGAGCCTTACTATCCAGTTATCATCACAATCCATTACTCATCACCATCCAGTTCTCATCACAAGTATCCAGTTCTAGTTGTATCGATCGGGATACAACTCCAAGTGTCCGTTACCGTAGGACAGGCTATCGATAGATGTTTTCTTCCCTGCAGGGGTGCACCAACTTACCCACCACGCTCGATTAACTCCGGCCGGACACACTTTGCTGGGTCATGCCCGGCCTCGGCCAAACAATACGCCGCAACCCGACCTAGGCTTAATAGAGAGGCCAGCACGCCGGACTAAACCTATGCCCCCAGGGGTCATGGGCCATCTTCCCGGGAACTCCTACACATTGCGTGGGCGGCCGGTGAGCAGACCTAGCTACCTCCTTCAACAAGGCAGGTGCTTACGCAGTCCAACCCGGCGCGCGCCGCTCACTCGCTGACGTCTATTAAGCTTCGGCTGATGTATACGATGCAGAACGCCCATACTATGCCCACGTGATGGTTAGTGCTATCAGGCCAGAGGCCCCTCGGATCAAATATCCAAATCGTAGTGGATTAGGAACACGCGGTAACAAGCAGAGACTCACGAAAGAGGTGACCCCGTTGCCCCGTCTCGAGGACTTGCGGCAAGGGCTAGGAATGCCCGGCCACGCCTCGTAATTATCTGGCGGGCACCTTCCAGGGCCGCCCGACTCCACATCACTCGCAATTAAGCTCGCGCGGGTACCCCTCAGGGTCGACCCGTCTTTCCAAGTAACAATGGTAAAGTCCTAGTATCCGTGTGTCCAAATATCAAGGGGAAAACCCGAGGAATCACCCCCGATGAATTCCACTAGATGTAATCATCAAGGTGAACGTAAGAGGAATCACCCCCGAGGTTCACACTTGAGGGGTTGCACGACAGAGCCGTATCGGAAGTGGTTAAGGAGGAAATCACCCTCGATGACCACGAACGAATAGCTACACTACAGGTTAACATCAGAAGTGCTGTAGAGGGCTCACCCTCGGCACTCGATAGTAACCAAGTAGTGTCGAGCAACTAAGGGGAAAGTGATGTGCGGTGTCGGGGCCTGGTCTTCGATCACGTAGATCAAGTCGTCGATGATGAAGCAGGGGCAACAAGGACAAGTGGGGGTCACTGATGGATCACTAACCAACCTATACTAAGCAGTTTAGGATAAGCAGGTAAGGTACAATAGCGGATACAAAAGCAGGCTATGCATCACAATAGGAGCAAACAATAACAGTAGCAAAATCTAATGCAAGCATGAGAGAATGGAATGGGTGATATCGGGATGATCAAAGGGGGGGCTTGCCTGGTTGCTCTAGCAAGGAGGGGTCATCGTCGATGTAGTCGATCACAGGGGCATCAGCAGCAGTCTCGAGGTCTACCGGAGAAGAAGAGGGGGAAGAAATAGTAAATATAATACAAACATAAGCACGACGGTGCATAACAAGACAATGTGCGGTGCTAGGTGTGCCCTAACGCGGCAGGAGGTGATACCGGCGAAGGGGGGAAACATCCGGGAAAGCATCCCGGGTGTTTCGCGTTTTCGGACAGACGAACCGGAGGTGAAATGTTGCAGGTTCGCTATGCTAGGGATGTGTGGTGCGAACAGGAAGCGTATTCGGATTCGTCTCGTCGTTCTGAGCAACTTTCATGTATAAAACTTTTTCATCCGAGCTACGAATTATTTTATATTAATTTTTAAAGATTTAATTCGTTTCTAGAATTAACAGAATTAATTTAATTAGAAAAATGCAATTATGACGTCAGCATGATGTCAGGGTGATGTGAGCAGTCAAATAGTCAGTTGACCTAGTCAAACTAACATGTTGGTCCCACTGTCATTGTCTAAGACTAACTAAACAGGTTTAATAGTTTAGTTAGTTGATTAGGTTAATCTAATCACGATTAATTAAGTTAATTAATTAATTAATTAATTAATTAATTAATTAATTAATTAATATTTTTAATTCTTTTTTAAACCTTTTTTTTGTTTTTAGGGGCTGGGCCCCACGTGTAAGTGGCACAGGGGCTAGCGGGTGCACGGGCAAACAGGTGTGGGCGCCCGTGTAGAACCAGGCGTGCAGGGCGCAGCGATGCGAGCCGCGGCCGTGGCAGGTGCCGGCGACGGGGCGGCAGGGGGCCGTGGCGGGGCGCAGGGTGGAGGTGAGTCGGGCGGTGTGAGAGCGGGGCGAGGGAAGCCGTAGGCAGGCGGGGCGGCGCGCGGTGAAGCACGGCGGCGCACGGCAAGGAAGTGGTCGGGCGCGGCGCAGCCATGCGCGGGCAAGCGCAGCGGCCACGGGATTGTGGTAGGAGCGGCGAGCGGCTGCCGGACGGAACGGTCGAGCGGTGTGGCCAGCCTGGAAGCGGCGGCTGTCCGCGAGCAGGCGAATGCGGCTGCAGGGCGAGGCGGCCGGAGCGCGGCCGCGGATGGCGTCGCACGACGAACGAAGAGAGGGGGAAGGGGGAGCATGCTCACTGGGCCCTGTAGAGGTGCTAAAGGAGCTCGGGGAGGCGCCGGGGCTCGGGGCAGCGGTGGTCGTCGACGGGACGACGACGGGGTGGCGATGACGATAGGCGACGATGTTCGAGGAGGAGGTCGATGCGTCCAACGTGGCGACGGGGACGGGGCGGCGCTTGGCGAGGTGGCGCCGGCGTGGTGGCGCCGGGGAAGGGCAGCGGCGTCAGGGGCGCGGAGCGGCGCGGGATCTGGCTCCTCTTCCCCGATCCAGATGGGGGAAGGGGAGAGAGGCGTGGGAGAGATCGAGGGAAGTGGGGGATATCGTGCGAGGGAGTGGGGGTGGTTAGCGCTAGGGTTTGGGTCGGGGTGGCCTTGTAGGCCAGAGAGGGGTGGGGGGGCGTGGGCCGGCCTGGGGGTTACCTGGGCCGAGGTTAGTGAGGGACTAGGCCTCTTCTTTTTTGCTTTTGAATTTTCTATTTTCCATTATCTCCTTTTCTTTTGCATTTTCTTTTTGTACCAAATGAGTTTTGTTTTAACAAAACTTGGCGCATAAATCTAACACAATATATTGAGATGGAACAAAAAGTATGGGGTCAAAAGGAGTTGTCTAACCATTTTTAGAAACTGAAAAGGCCAAATAATTTGCTGCTGGATCAAAATTTAATTCCCAGGGGCATTTTGGGAATTCAAAAGAGGTTAGTTCCAACATGACAATTTTCAAGGGATTATTTGCCATACTTTGAACATTTTAGTTTTCAGGTTCGGCAAATATGAATTTTTGACTTTAGATTGGATTTGAATTTGAACTGTGATTTGGATCAAGTGAAGATTAGCAACAGTAACATGATGACATGGCACCATTAACAGGGGATTACTGTAGCATGATACTGGGGGTGTTACAGTTTGCAAGGACGATTCCGGGCACGTGAAAGAGCAAGACACAAGAACAAGACGCCGTGGACCAAGAGCAACCTCAACAACCACAATGTCAACCACCTCAGGACGGTAATGCGATTCGACAAGAACAAAGACGCCATGATGAACAAGCCCTCAAAGCACAAAGCACACTCCGTGAGGCCACTAGAGCCGTCACCGAACACAACCGTAAAGTGCATGAACAAGAAGAAGCAATTCGCCAAGAATGACAGGATGAAGCCGCTCGCCATGAGGAACAACAAGAAAGACGGAACCGAGCACACATGCCTCGTCCTAATCGGCAAGTCCATCAAGAAGAGCGTGAAATTGAAGATCTTCTTCCACGACAACTCCGACATCAACATCGTCCACATGATGAAGAACAACGCTACAACAAGCTCAAGTTCACCATGCCCAAGTTCTCCGGAAGCAATGATCCCGAGGAGTACCTCTCATGGGCATTGAAGATCGACAAGATATTCTGTCTTCACAATTATGAAGAGGAGAAGAAAGTCGCCATGGCCTCCCTCGAGTTTCAAGACTACGTCCTCATTTGGTGGGAGTAAGTGATCGAGCGACGCCGAAAGAGAGGCAAACCACCAATCACGACTTGGACACAAATGAGGGATGTCATAAGAGCTCACTTCGTGCCTACACACTACACCTGCGATCATTTCAAGAAGTTGTAACTCCTCAAGCAAGGCACGAAGACGGTGGAAGAATACTACCAAGAAATGGAGATTTCCAAGATATGGGCCAATGTCAAGGAAGATGACGAGCAAACTATGGCACACTTCTTGAATGGCTTCAATCACCCAATAAAGAAGATTGCTGACTTCCAACCTTACTCCAACCTCTTGGAGCTAGTTCACCATGCAACCAAGGGTGAGCGACAAGTGCAAGATGATTTCAAATATGCCATGTAATCTTCCAAGACCTACGGCTCTTACACTCAAGCTTCCACAACTACAACACCTCCTACCTCGACTAGAACATCACCAAGGAACAACGACAAGTCAAGCTACAAGAAACTTTCAACATCTTCAAGTCGTCCTCCTACTACAAGCAACTTCAAGCCGAGAGCTTCATCATCATCTACTCCAATGGATGAGACTGTCAAGACAAGTTCCATCAAATGTTTCACATGTCAAGGCCGACGCCACAAGACATTCGAGTGCCCCACTCGGCGCACCATGATCGCCAATGATGACGACACCTACGACTCGATGAGTGAGGAAGGAATGGAAGCCCTTGAGGACGTGGCCATGCACCAACGCGTGAATGAAGATGAAGATGACCAAGTATTTTGTGACAATGATTTGATCCACGCTCTCATTGTCTCCAAGGTTCGACACTTCAATACCAACAAGACGAAGACCAACATTGCCACATCTTCCACACCGAAGTGGACATTAATGGACGTTCCGTGAAGGTCATCATCAACGGAGGAAGTTGCCATAATTTGGAAAGTGAAGAGCTATGTTCCAAGCTACAATTGGTCAAGATATAACATCCTCGCCTCTACAAGGTCCAATGTCTTAGCGACTACGACACCATTCAAGTGGAGCACACCGTTCAAGTTTCGTTCAAGATTGGCGCCATCTCCTCTTAGGAAGATCTCGGCAATTCGACTGCGGCGTCATCCACAACGGGCGTACCAACCACAATAGATTCAAGATGAAGGGTAAGGAGTACGTGCTACGACCTATGTCGCCAAGTCAAGTGATCAACGACAAAGAAGCATCCACCCATCATGGAGAGAATAGTGAGAGAGTGACCCACCAAAGCGAGAGTGAGTTCCATAAGCCAAAAATGAGTGCCTCCACAATGAGCGACAAGAAAAACTTAGTGCTTTTAGCCACCAAATGTGAGATGAGATAAGTGTGTGAGAAGCCGTGTAGTGTTCTACACTATGTCCTACTATGCAAAGATGAAGCAGCAAGGACTAACACCTCTAATCATCTACCTCTAGTGTTGTCTAATCTATTGCAGGAGTTCACATACGTATTCCCCGATGAGCTACCTCCCAGCCTTCCTCTACTTCTGGCATCAAGCACCAGATGGACCTCATCCCCGGTGCACCCCTATTGATGAGGACATGACTACCTTGGATACGACCAAAAATATTGCATACATGCATATTTGTCAGGTGATTTCTAGTGTCAACTATTCAATAATCTATTTATATTATCCAGAACAAAAATACTTCACACACTTTTGTGTTTTGTCTAATTGCAGGTATATGGGACATTTGTACAATCCACATATGAAGATAAGGGAAAAAGAGAAGTTTAGGTGCTGTTCAAAAAGTCCTTTCACGTCACTTTTGGGTCAAGAGAAGATAGATTCCAAGTCTCTCACGTTCTGGATTCAGATTCGGACTGCACAGACATACCTGACTCAAAACGGCAAGAACTTTTTCATACGGACTCCGAATTGGGTGATTCTTTTTTTGTTGGAAAGTAGATTTCGTCCTCTTTCCACTCCAATTGGATTCACCTTTAAATTCGTCCGGAGCATTGAGATACGGACGAAACAATCTGACGCTGCAGCAGAATCCGAGTCAAACAACAAGTCCAAAGGTGTTGCATCACCTCCACTTGGGCCCATGAGCCTTGTACGACCTAGGGTTGGTTTTAGGCTGCCTTGGGACGTCCTCCCACCTCCTTGGCCGCCACCCCTTGCTCCTATATAAGTAGATCCACCTAGTAGCTTTTTTCTTGGGATTTGTTTAGTTAAAAGTTAGCCAACGCAACTTCGTGTACTTCGTTTGTGTCCAACGACCTGACCAAGACCGCTTTCGGATCCCCACCATTATCAATACTTCATCCATATTCGCAATATTCAGATTGCTTTATCATATTCTTGCATGTTCTTCGATTGTTTACATGAATAGACCTTCGTGGTCAGGCTGATCGTGCTTCCAGCACCGTCAGTAACCTCGCGAGATTGGTTTAGCGATTGCTAAGGCGCAACATCGTGCATGTTTGTAGTCGGATCGTCAAAGTCATCTCCACCAAATCGATAGTTATCATCTCATCGAAAGATTGGGACAACCCCCGCCTCTATCAAGTGGTATCAGTTTTCAGGTTGCTCGGTGAGAATTTCCAGTTTCCCCTAGATTAGATTTATTTTGTTACCTATTGTCCAAGAAAAAGCCACAAAAAAATTAGATCTAGTCATCCTTTTTGTCCAAGCCAGTCTGAGACTTTGCAATTTTCTTTTCATTGTTTGCATTATTGAATTATCGGTTGCATCGTCATGTCGAGTTGCTGGTCTTAGTGTCTAATTCGTTTAGAGTTTCGAGTTCTGTTCACATTAGTCACGTCGCCGCTGCATCATTATCCCTTCCGCTGTCCACCACATCATCCATCAATTTCCAACACATGTTACCCATAGTTCATTATCACAATCATAGTTGAGGTCGTTCACATCTTCGCTTGATCCAATCTGCATCTTATCTAGTTTGTCTTGGAAAGAGGGAGAGAAAAAAAAGATAGAGAAAAAAAAAGAGAGAGAAAAAAAAAGAAAAAAAGAGAGAAAGAAAAGAAAAAAAAGTGTGAGGAAAAAAGAGAGAGAAGAACAAAAAACAAAATTCAAATCTATCTAGCCTCAATCTTGTAGTTGAATTCGGATTGGAATCTGTTTTGTGCACTGATCAGTAAAACAGGCCTAACTTCCTCATACGAAGTCCGTTTTGGCTCCGCGAGTACTCAAATGAAAGCTAGCGACGAGACGCATCTAAATAGTTGCAGAAGCTAGTTCAATATTTGACACCTCAAAATCGGCTTCTAAATAGGTCTTTTTGCCCTCCGAAGTTCGCGGACAGCTTATTCCAGTTTTTCAGGCCAGTTTTCGAATTCTTTGACTCCTCATATCAATTCAGAATTGAGTGATTCTTGTTGCATCGGAAAGCTTGAGCTAGTAGCATTCTTTGAAAAAAGTTATCAGAAAATTTGCTCAAACTTTTCAAGAGGAAAGTTGGAGAGAGAGTTGTTGTATATCCTGCTTGGCAGTTGTTTCACATCATTATCTTTACTGCTATTGTGATCTTCACTTATATCTTGCTGTCCATAGCTACTTCATATCCTTTTTTGATGCTAGTTGTGCTACGCCGTGACCTTATTAGTGTTCTAGGCTCGCGTCTCTAGTCCGGTCTAGCCTAGGACCAACACAGTACCGTCGTTGAGCGTTTATTCAACATTGCATCTTTGAATTGATTATTGCTAATCTTTTGCTACCATATATAGCCAACCCAGCTCCACATATTTCTACACCGTGTATACGTATGTTCCCTGACAATCGCTTTACACAATTTTCAGAGTTATTTGACACCGCTGGTTGCCTATCACCACCTGCCGCATGGTAAGAACTTGTAAGATATTGATATTTGCTTTACTGTGAGCACTTTACAACCACATCCTAGTAGTTCATAGGAACATTATTCTCGAATTTTGTTTCTTGTTTCTACTAATCATGGCAGGTTCCAGAGACAGAAGTTCTTGGACGACGGACACATCATCACCATCACGAGAGTTGGGACAACACACACAAGCACATGGTCAGGTTATCTCTTTACCGTCATTTGAGGGTAGATTTAATCCTGCTATTTATCTAGCTTGGGAGCTTGAAGTAGAACAAGTTTTTAGTCACCATAACTTTTCTGAACTTCAGCGAGTACGAGCTGTCACTAGAGCATTTACTGGTTTTGCTTCTGTTTGGTGGAGTGTGCATTGTAAGAAAAACATTGATAACCAACCCACAACTTGGAAAGATTTGAAAAATGTAATGAGACAACAATTTTCCCTCCTGACTATCGTCGTGAATTGCTTCGCAAATTTGATCAATTTAAACAAGGCAACAACACTGTTCATGCTTACTGCCAAGAGTTCAAATCTTATATGCATCATTGTGACATAGAAGAATCTGAGGATGATACAATGAATAGATTTTTTGGTGGTTTGAACCATGATATTCAAGCACGATTTCAATATATTCCTCGTTGCATTACTGGTATGTATGTTCGTGCTTGTACCTTTGAGAGACAGTTACAGGAGGATGCATTGGGTGACTACAACAACTACTATTCTAGTTCATGCTCACCACCACCGCTTGGTTCCTCCACCGTTGCACCTACAGCAGCCACACCTCAGATTGTGAGCGCGACATCATCTCAAGAGTATGGTACATTGCCATCATCCGTACCTACATCAGCTACATCTTTGCGACAAGGTAACTGTAAAGGTATTGATGATATAACTTCACATGAGAATGATGCATACCTAGTTAACTTGAATACATTATGTGTTGAGTTACCTGTTGATTTGAGCGCATCACCTATTTTAGAGAATCATGTTACTGTCATGAATGCATCATGTGATCAAACAACCGAAATACCAACAATTTTGAGTGCACCCAATGAATTAATTGTTGATGCAAAAGAACCAATGTTTAATCATTTTGATATGACCTCTAATCTTGGTGATGATTCTGTGTCAAATGACTTAATTCATGTTGGCTTATTTAAGCATGTTGTAGCATGTAAATTTTATGCAAGTAAGGTTTATTCACCAATATTGGGATGGTTTAATGATGAATATTGTCAATCTTTTCATATGAATAAGAGCTTCACTTATATGTGAAAACTGAGTTGCAATACTTTCATGCCTTCTACTTCTTGTGATAATATTTTCGCTTTATATTTTATTCACTATGAAAGTTACTCATGTATACATGTGTCATATCTGCAAATTCCATGGGAAATAAAAATTGATGACATATACATATACAACATGTACACCTTATCTCTTTTGTTAGCCACATTTCAGATAAAGCAACGCCGAGGACGGCTTTATTTTCAAGAAGGGGAGGATGATGAGGACATGACTACCTTGGATACGACCAAAAATATTGCATACATGCATATTTGTCTGGTGATTTCTAGTGTCAACTATTCAATAATCTATTTATATTATCCAGAACAAAAATACTTCACACACTTTTGTGTTTTGTCTAATTGCAGGTGTATGGACATTTGTACAATCCACATATGAAGATAAGGGAAAAAGAGAAGTTTAGGTGCTGTTCAAAAAGTCCCTTCACGTCACTTTTGGGCCAAGAGAAGATAGAGTCCAAGTCTCTCACGTCCTGGATTCAGATTCGGACTGCACAGACATACCTGACTCAAAATAGTAAGAACATTTTCATACGGACTCCGAATTGGGTGATTCTTTTTTTGTTGGAAAGTAGATTTCGTCCTCTTTCCACTCCAATTGGATTCACCTTTAAATTCGTCCGGAGCATTGAGATACGGACGAAACAATCTGACACTGCAGCAGAATCCGAGTCAAACAACAAGTCCAAAGGTGTTGCATCACCTCCACTTGGGCCCATGAGCCTTGTACGACCTAGGGTTGGTTTTAGGCTGCCTTGGGACGTCCTCCCACCTCCTTGGCCGCCACCCCTTGCTCTTATATAAGTAGATCCACCTAGTAGCTTTTTCCTTGGGATTTGTTTAGTTAAAAGTTAGCCAACGCAACTTCGTGTACTTCGTTTGTGTCCAACGACCAGACCAAGACCGCTTTCGGATCCCCACCATTATCAATACTTCATCCATATTCGCAATATTCAGATTGCTTTATCATATTCTTGCATGTTCTTCGATTGTTTGCAGGAATAGACCTTCGTGGTCAGGCTGATCGTGCTTCCAGCACCGTCAGTAACCTCGCGAGATTGGTTTAGCGATTGCTAAGGCGCAACGTCGTGCACGTTTGTAGCCGAATCGTCAAAGTCGTCTCCACCAAATCGATAGTTATCATCTCATCGAAAGATCGGGACACCCCCCCGCCTCTATCACCTATCGAACAAGGCTCCATACCGCGTCAAACCCAAAGAAACTAAGGAGATACAAAGGAAAGTACAACACCTCATTGACAATGGACATGTACGTGAAAGCTTGAGCCCTTGTGCCGTTCCAGTTATTCTTGTGCCTAAGAAAGCTGGTAGTTTTCGCATGTGTTCCGATTGCCGTCGCATAAATGCTATCACCGCTCGCTATGGGCATCCCATTCCACGCCTTGACGATACACTAAATGAGCTTAGTGCTGCCACCATTTTCTCAAAAATTGATCTTAAAAGTGGCTATTCGCAAATTCGCAATTAACAAGCTGATGAGTGGAAAACAACTTTTAAAACTAAATTTGGCTTGTACGAGTGGTTAGTTATGCCCATGGTCTTATCAGAAGCACCCGACACTTTCATGCGAGTGATGCACTATGTTCTTCAAAAATATATTGGCATATATGTTTTGGTCTACTTTGACGATATACTTGTGTTTAGCAAATCATTAGAAGATCATGTCACTCATCTTAGGGACGTTTTGCAAGTTCTTAGAAATGAGTGTCTTTATGTTAACATGGAGAAATGCATTTTTGGTGTTAACAAGCATGTTTTCTTAGGCTTTGTTGTGTCTTCTAAGGGTGTTCATGTTGATGAGTCTAAAATTGAACCAATTAAAACTTGGCCACAACCCACAAATTTGCAACAAGTGCGTAGTTTCCTTGGTCTCGCCGACTTGTACCGTCGTTTTGTTAAGGACTTTAGCACCATTGCATGCCATGAGTAAGAAGAATGCACCTTTTGTTTGGGGACCTTACAATATATCGCATTTGATGAGCTTAAATCTTTGCTGACACATGCTCCAATTCTTGCATTGCCTAATTTTGACAAAACTTTTGAGGTCCATTGTGATGCTAGTGGAAATGGTATTGGTGGAGTTTTGATGCAAGTAAAGCAAACCATTGCATATCTTAGCGAAAATAATTTTCGATGCCCAACTTAACTATCCCATCTATGACAAAGAATTATATGCTTTAGTGCGAGTATTGCATGTTTGGGAGCGTTACCTTCGCCATGAATTTGTCATACATACCGATTATGACACACTTAAATACCTTAAAGGTCAAACAAAGTTGAATAAATGACATGCTAAATTTATTGAATCTTTTCCTTATGTGATCAAGTACATTAAGGGTAAAGATAATGTTGTGGCCGATGCTCTTTCTCACAAGTGCATGTTAGTTACTCAACTTGAATTGAATGTTATCGGATTTGAGCATGTTAAAGATCTCTATGCACTCGATCCTTCGTTTGCGATACCTTATGCAAAATGTCTTGCAAACACTTGTTGGGAGCACTATTACCTTAAGGACGAATATCTTCTGCACGCTAACGAACTTTGTGTACCAAGTCTTCTCTTCGTCTGTTACTTTTGCAAGAGGCTCACGGTGGAGGACTTATGGGACATTTCGGACGCGACAAGACCTTTGCCACACTCTCCTTCAAGTACTTTTGGCCAAAGATGTTCCATGATGTTGCACGCTTCACCAATCGATGCTCTACATGCCGCAAAGCTAATTCACAAGCTCAACCTCATGGTTTACATATGCCACTTCCTATTTCGTATCAACCATAAGAAGTTATTAGCATGGATTTTGTGCTTGGATTACCTAGGACTCAAAATGGAAAGGATTCCGTATTTGTTGTTCTGGACCGATTCTCTAAAATGGCACATTTCATCCCATGCAATAAGATAGATGATGCTTCACATGTTGCACATCTTTTTTGTAGGGAAATCTTGAGGTTGCACGGAGTGCCAAGGACCATTGTGTCGGACCGCGACGTCAAGTTCCCAAGCTACTTTTGGAAGATACTATGCGCCAAGCTCGGCATCAAATTACTATTCTCGACGACCTATCATCCCAAAACCGATGGCCAAACAGAAGTCACCAACCGGACGCTATCTACTATCCTACGTGTGTTGATCAAGAAGAACACCAAGGAGTGGGAGGAGTGCTTACCCATCGCCGAGTAAGGCTACAATAACTCAATAAAATATACTATCGGCAAGTCCCCTCGTCTATGACTTCAACCCTTTGTCTCCATTGGACATTCTTCCTCTACCCCTCCAAGAACGTGCAAACATGGATGCAAGTGCAAGGGCAACTTATCTCAAGAAGGTGCATGAAGATACAAGGTCCACGATCGAGCGTCGAGTACACCGCCTCGCCACCAAGATCAACTTCAATAAGACTCCCATGGTGTTAAAACCGGGTGATCTTGTATGGCTTTATCTTCGCAAGGAACACTTCCCCCACGAGCGCAAGTCAAACTACTACCGCGAGCCAATGGACCTTTCAAAGTGCTAGTCTGTTACAATGACAACGCCTACAAGATTAACATCCCACGCGGCAAGTACAACGTAAGTGACATATTCAACGTCAAGGACTTGACTCCATACCATGGTGATGAAGATCATGATCCAAGGACGGATATCTCCCAAGGGGGAGATGATGCAGAGCATCCTTCCATCATCCCCATGGACTCTACACTGACAAATCAAGCACCACGTGGACCTATGACAAAAGCTCGAGCACGCGCCATCGAAACCGAGGTGAACTCACTCCTACTCGAGATCGATATGGATATACATGGAACTTGAATGCTACCTCACCAAAACATGCTATATGTCATTTGGTACAAAGACCAACACCACCAAGCAGCTAAGGGACACCCCAAAGGAGTAGGAGAAGTGCCCCAAGGCCATGAGGAATGAGAAGGAGCCCAACCAGTTGAAGACAACACCTCCCAAGCGTCCCTGTGCGCACGAGCCCTCCAGACCCCGTGCCCACAAGCTACCCAGAGGGCTTCTACAGCCGAGACGCACACCCCTATGCACAAGGCCTCAAGACCCCATGCGCATGGGACCTCACCGCTGTAGCACCTAAGGATGGCAATTTTATCCATGGACATGGATATCCATGGATATCCGACCCGAATGGATAGGGTTTGGATATGTTTTTGTGTCCATGGGTGGCACCCAAACCCGACCCGATTGTTCGTGGGTAGGGCATGGATATAATCTTGTACCCATGGATATACCCAAACCCGACCCGATAGTATGACTTAATGGGGAAAAATCTGCTATCCCTGCCCCACGTTCACATGTCCCACTTCAATTTTACACTTTTTTTATCTAAAACATGCATAAGAAATTAAACAATCCCCATCGTAACTTTTATAAGTTGATAGTCAATCCCCTCTGTAACATACTCCAACACCCCTTCCCTTATTTTTATCTCCTTCTTAAATGACTCACCATTCTCATCTATTAGAAAAATACTAAATGATCTTAGGTTGTTACTGGATGTTGATTTACCATAAGTGAAGCCTAGCCTGCCACAAGGTGAAGAATGTAAGAGTTTATGTTAATATTGTGTTAAGTCTTATTTATATGTCTTGAGAGGACCCAATGGATATCCAGTGGATATGGATATCCATTGGATTTGGACATGGACACAATTTTTCACCCATGGATTTTTTCATGGGCGGGCAAAGACTGTCTTCATGGATATGGATATGGATTTGATATTGTTCAACCCGATCCAAACCCGACCCATTGCCATCCTTAGTAGCACCCCGTGCGCACGAGCGGGTACCGTGCACACAGGACCACCGTACGCACGGGCCTCAATTACCCCGTGCGCACGGGCCTCCCAGGTTTCAGCCGTGGATGTCCTTTGTTGCCTCCCAAGTCGTCCCCTTCCTCCCTCTAGCTATATATTTCGGGGCTAAGACATTTTTTAGGGCTACAAAGTATATGTGAGACATTGATAGAGCCTTTTCCCTTCTACCACTCCTCTTGGAGATAAAGACCTGTTAGGAGAGGATCCCAAGTGGATTTCAAGACCTCCTTTTGGAGAAGTCTATCATCAAGACCTTACCTCCTTACGAGTGGGAAGAACCTTAGCTTTGTGCTTGTTTCCTTGGATTGATCTTGTATTCTTATGGATCTCAACTATGCTATTCTAGTGGATGTGTGATTGGGTTGTGTTTGAGTGAATTCCCTCTTTGTGTTCTTGTGTTCATCCTGTTTCCCCCTCCAAGTGTGAAAAGATCTTCATTTAGGGCTCCACCCTACAATAGGGTGTGTATGTGGTAAATAATGGGGACTTATTAAAAGAGCTTGAAAGAGACTTATATCAAAGGTCCATAGTTGCTAAACATTAATCCAAAGGGAAAACCTATGCATGATCAGTTAGTTGGCATAATCCCTTCACGTGACAATCAAAGTTCCAGCGAACAATTATTGAAGTGAAGTGTTTGAGAGCCTAAAGGAGGAAATAATTGTAGGTGTGCTTATGAACACTAGAGAATCAAGTTTTACTACATGCTTTTCACTCCCTAACTTATGTTTTTATGGCTCTATCGAAAGAAAACTCTTCCGTGCATTCTCGGTAAGCAAGTGTTGTCTAGAATAAACATAATAGAGTGTTGCAGAGTTGTTTTATCTAGTAGATAAAGAACTTTGTGTTGATTATCTTTCCTTCATTAACACTTGCACTATAACCATGCCACCACTACAACTATGCTAAATTTTCAGGTCAAGAAGCAGAGGGCTTTCTAGGCGTACCGATCGTAAGTGAACCAAAACCTTCTCGTTATTTCGGTTTAAACAACTACGTTCCTTATGATTCAGATTTATCTTTATGTTGCTCAAGGACGATCAAGTTTAAGCTTGGGGGAGTCGATGAGTGGTATTTTTACACTCATTACCTTTGTTTAAACCAAGATATTTCATTTTGAAAGAGATATTCGCTCTGGTATGGCTACTAATGACTAATGAATGCAAATGATTCGAAAAATCGTCTCTTTGATGTGTTTCCACAGGAAAGGGCTAAAAAGGGAAGAAATCGCATGTGGAAATGGAATGGAAGGAAAATGGAGGAAGGGGAAGTCAACATGAAGCGTCTGCGTGAAGACAATACAAAAGATGACATTCCATACGGGCACGAGCGCCCGTATGAGTGCCCGTTTGGTGTGGATTCCGAGGCAGATCGTCCACCTGAACAACTTTTATAAAAGGGACCCCATCGAATGTCAACATAACAACGAGCATAGAAGCCAGAACCACTTCATCATCATCTTCATCCACAAACCCTAGTCACCGCCATTTCCATCTCCATAGACATTTCCACCACCACCATAGTGCCCTTTCATCTAGTTCATACTTGTAGTCGTGCATCGCACATGGCATCCATTATAAGACATATTGCAATCAATAAATCTCAAGATCTCTTCTTCAATGTCTTTTCTCATGGTCTAATCTTCGTTGTGATTAGTTTGGTAAGGTATGGGTTGAGGCATGAGCCTTGAAACCCAAGGTTCCATAAGTGGCTCTCATGATAGATTCATATGGTAATTTTATTTTCGTCCTAGGGAAGTGTTCCATGCCTTTCCTTAATGGAAATTGGTATCTAATATTCCCTTCCTTCATATCAATAATTGCACTAATCGTTCTAAGGAAAGGTCTACCAAGAATAATAGGACATGAAGGATTGCAATCTATATCAAGAATGATAAAATCTACGGGCACATAGTTCCTATTTGCAACAATGAGAACATCATTAATTCTTCCCATAGGTTTCTTAATAGTGGAATCCGCAAGGTGCAAATTTAAAGAGCAATCATAAAAATCATGGAAACCTAGCAAATCACATAAAGTTTTGGGAATAGTGGAAACACTAGCACCTAAATCACACAAAGCATATAACTCATGATCCTTAATCTTAATTTTAATAGTAGGTTCCCACTCATCATAAAATTTTCTAGGGATAGAAACTTCCAACTCAAGTTTTTCTTCATAAGATTGCATTAAGGCATAAACGATATGTTTGGTAAAGGCTTTATTTTGACTATAAGCATGAGGAGAATTTAGCACGGATTGCAACAAGGAAATACAATCAATCAAAGAGCAATTTTCATAATTAAATTCCTTGAAATCCAAAATAGTGGGTTTATTAGTATCTAGGGTTTTGATTTCTTCAATCCCACTTTTATCACTTTTAGCATCAAGATCTAAAAACTCCGAATTTTTAGAACGCCTTCTAGGTAAGGGTGGATCATATTCAATCCCATCATTATCAAGATTCATGTTGCAAAACAAAGATTTAATAGGGGACACATCAATAACTTTTATATCTTCATCTTTATTTTCATAGGAACTAGAAGAACAAGCTCTTATAAAGGCATCTTTCTTAGCCCGCATCCTAGCGGTTCTTTCTTTGCACTCATCAATGGAAATTCCCATGGCTTTGAGAGAGTCATTGATATCATGCTTAGGAGGAATAGATCTAAGATTTAAAGAATCAACATCAAGAGAAATTCTATCAACGTTCCTAGCCAAATCATCAACTTTGAGCAATTTCTCTTCAAGTAAAGCATTGAAATTCTTTTGCGAATTCATAAATTCTTTAACACTAGTCTCAAATTCAGAAGGTATCTTATTAAAATTTCCATAATAATTGTTGTAGGAATTACCATAATTATTAGAGGGATTACCAGGATAAGGCCTAGGATTAAAGTTTCCTCTATACGCGTTGTTACCAAAATTATTCCTACCAACAAAATTCACATCCATAGATTCATTATTATTCTCAATTAAAGTAGATAAAGGCATATCATTAGGATCAGAAGAAACACTCTTAGTTGCAAATAATTTCATAAGTTCATCCATCTTTCCACTCAAAACATTAATTCCTTCTATCGCATGCACTTTTTTATTAGTAGATCTTTCAGTGTGCCATTATGGATAGTTAACCATAATATTATCTAGGAGTTTAGTAGCTTCTCCTAAAGTGATTTCCATATAAGTGCCTCCCGCGGCCGAATCTAAAAGATTTTCTAGAAGCAAAATTCAATCCAGCATAATATTTTTGTATAATCATCCACAAATTTAAACCATGAGTAGGGCAATTACGTATCATTAATTTCATCCTCTCCCAAGCTTGTGCAACATGTTCATGATAAAGTTGCTTAAAATTCATAATATCGTTTCTAAGAGAGATGATCTCAGCGGGAGGAAAATACTTGGAGATAAAAGCATCTTTGCACTTGTTCCAAGAATCAATACTATTTTTAGGCAAAGACGAAAACCAAGCTTTAGCACGAACTCTAAGCGAAAAAGGAAATAGCTTCAATTTAACAATATAATTATCGACATCTTTCTTCTTTTGCATATCACATAAATCAACGAAGCTATTTAGATGAGTAACGGCATCTTCACTAGGAAGGCCGACGAATTGATCTTTCATGACAAGATTCAACAAAGCAGCATTGATTTCACAAGATTCAGTATTCGTAAGAAGAGCAATTAGAGTGCTAAGGAAATCATTATTGTTGGTATTAGTAAAGTCACATAATTTGGTATTATCTTGAGCCATCGTGACAGACAAGCAATCCAACACACGAGCAAAACAAAGGGAAGCGAAAAAGAGGCGAACGAAAAAGAGAGGGCAAATAAAATGGCAAGGGTGAAGTGGGGGAGAGGAAAACGAGAGGCGAATGGAAAATAATGTAATGCGGAAGATAAGGGTTTGTGATGGGTACTTGGTATGTTGACTTTTGCGTAGACCTCCCCGGCAACGGCGCCGGAAATCCTTCTTGCTACCTATTGAGCACTGCGTTGGTTTTCCCTTGAAGAGGAAAGGGTGATGGAGTAAAGTAGCGTAAGTATTTCCCTCAGTTTTTGAGAACCAAGGTATCAATCCAGTAGGAGGCTACGCGCGAGTCCCTCGCACCTACACAAAACAAATAAATCCTCGCAACCAACGCGATAAGGGGTTGTCAATCCCTTCACTATCACTTACAAGAGTGAGATCTGATAGATATGATAGGATATTATTTTTGGTATTTTTATGATGAAGATGCAAAGTAAAATAAAAGCAAAGTAAAAAAGCAAAGGAAATAACTAAGTATTGGGAGATTAATATGATGAAGATAGACCTGGGGGCCATAGGTTTCACTAGTGGCTTCTCTCAAGAGCATAAGTATTTTACGGTGGGTGAACGAATTACTGTTGAGCAATTGACAGAATTGAGCATCGTTACGAGAATATCTAGGTATGATCATGTATATAGGCATCACGCCCGCGACAAGTAGACCGACTCCTGCCTGCATCTACTGCTATTACTCCACTCATCGACCGCTATCTAGCATGCATCTAGAGTATTAAGTTCATGGAAATAGAGTAACACCTTAAGCAAGATGACATGATGTAGAGGGATAAATTCATGCAATATGATAAAAACCCCATCTTGTTATCCTCGATGGCAACAATACAATACGTTCCTTGCTGCCCCTACTGTCACTGGGAAAGGACACCGCAAGATTGAACCCAAAGCCAAGCACTTCTCCCATTGCAAGAAAGATCAATCTAGTAGGCCAAACCAAACTGATAATTCGAAGAAACTTGCAAAGATAACCAATCATACATAAAAAATATTGTTCATAGATAGTCTTGATCATGAACCCACAATTCATCGGTCTCAACAAACACACCGCAAAAAGAAGATTACATCGAATAGATCTCCATGAGAGAGGGGGAGAACATTGTATTGAGATCCAAAGAGAGAGAAGAAGCCATCTAGCTAATAATTATGGACCCGAAGGTCAGAGGTAAACTACTCACACTTCATCGGAGAGGCTATGGTGTTGATGTAGAAGCCCTCTGTGATGGATGCCCCCTCCGGTGGAGCTCCGGAACAGGCCCCAAGATGGGATCTCGTGGTACAGAAGGTTGCGGCGGTGGAATTAGGTTTTTGGCTCCGTATCTGATCGTTTGGGGGTACGTAGGTATATATAGGAGGAAGGAGTACGTCGGTGGAGCAACAGGGGGCCCACGAGGGTGGAGGGCGCGCCCTGGGGGGTGGCGCGCCCCTACCTCGTGGCCTCCTCTTTTGTTTCTTGACGTGGGGTCCAAGTCTCCCGGATCATAATCTTCCTAAAAATCACGTTCCCGAAGGTTTCATTCCGTTTGGACTCCATTTTATATTCCTTTTCTGTGGAACTCTGAAATAGGCAAAAAACAACAATTCTGGGCTAGGCCTCCGGTTAATAGGTTAGTCCCAAAAATAATATAAAAGTTAATAATAAAGCCCAATAATGTCCAAAACAGTAGATAATATAGCATGGAGCAATCAAAAATTATAGATACGTTGGAGACGTATCAAGGCCCCGACAAGACTCTTGTCGAGGGCACCCACAAGGCCCCGGCAAGACCCTTGCCGGGGATATCAGCAAGCCGCGACAAGGCCTTGCCGCCCCGTCGCCGCCCCAGCTCACTAGCCGACCCGCCAACTAAGTAGGTACCCACGTGGCAGTACGTGGCTCCTAAGCCAACTAGTCAAGCACCTACATGGTGGCATGCAGATCTTCGTTAAGACTGCCACCACACCAGCTCAGCAGCCTGCCAACCTACATGGCGCTGCATGCCTCGTTGGCTTGGACCCGTGGCAAATCAAGGCGAAGTGGCAACGGACGGGTCGGGCCTCATTGTCGTCCCCGATAAAGTAAGACACCTAAGTAGCGCATTTAATGCGTTTTGTCCTACGATGCCAGAGATAAACTCGACTACTTTACAACTTTCCACCTCATGTGTGCCACTATGGCAGCCCCTTTGACTATAAAAGGAGGCCCGCGGCGTACTGTGAGAGGATCGGACTTTTTGGACCCTGCACGCTTTGTAGCTAGCCCAGGAACACCAGATAAACACCAGCTAGCTGGAGTAAGGTATTACGCATCACTTGCGGCCCGAACCTAGATAAATTCCCCGTGTTGGTCTCTTAAACCCGCTCTTTCCACAGCCCCGCGCCCGCCGACCGTAGAAGGGATTCCCCGTGATCCCATAGGTGTCGTTTCCACCGACATCTTTGGTGCGCCAGGCAGGGGGCGCAAGCTGTGAGAATACGGTTTGAGGGTTAGCCCATCGACTTCATCATAACCATGGCCCCCAAGAGAAAGGGGATCACAGCGATCGGGTCGCCCGGAGTCGGCCCGTTCGCGCTAGCACAGGCAGGCGACCGGGTGGCCACGGATGGCGCCGGAGATGTGGCCGGCGAGCATCCACAAGACTGTGGCGATTGGAGCCAGGCGAGCGGCATCTTTGAATCCGAGACGACGAGCCGCACGCCGCTGGGTCCGGGGGCGGGGCCGTGCTGCCCATGGGCGGCCCGGCAACCTGTACGGTGCCCCAGCTGGCACCCGCACCGTGGCCTTCCCAGGGTGCGCGCGATGAGCGACACCGCGATGCCGGAGCCCCCGGGCACCGCTGCGGAAAGAGCCCTGTGCGCCACTCGCAGGACGCACCAGGCCGGCGTGCGTCCTCGGACGCCGGCAAAAGCGGCGTGCGACTGCGAGACCGTGACAGAGCCTCTTCTAACCCGGATATAAGTCGGAGTGCGTCATGGTTTACGTAGCTCTCGCCGCTGCCCACACCAGTAGAAGCGCTGGTGTGCATGCAACTGCTCCTCGACTTCCCCCCTGCTGCGGAGAAGCTTGACGAGTGGAGGGCCACCATCCGAAGCCTTGTCAGCTTCGCCAACAAAGACGAGCCGCTCCCAATGGGACCTTCACGCCGGCGTTCTGTCGAGCCGGTGCATGCCGACGGTAGGGGGACCAGAGACGCTGCAACCACGGTGCACTCTCTTCCCCCGCAGCCACGACAGCAGCCATCGGCCCGTTGGGCCGACGCCTTTGACAATGCTTCCACAGCGTCATCCAACCCGCGAGGCCGCCGCGACAATGCCAAGTCCTTCGGGAGCGGGCCCAGGAAGACGCGCCATCAGTCGGATCGGCGCGCGGAGCCTACTATGGACCACCCAGCACCAGGGAGCTCCGGCGACCTACCTTACGAGGTGGGTTGTCCAGGCTTTACTCGCGAGTTGCGGCAGTTCCGGTGGCCCTCCCACCGCACATTCAAGCTTGATGTTGGGGAAAAGTACAACGACAAGACTCACCCGTCAGAGTTTCTCAGCATCTACACCATTGTGATGCAAGCCGTCGGGGCTCGCGACGATAAGGTGCTCGCCAACTACTTTCCGTTGGCACTTAAGCCCAACGTCATGTCATGGTTGATGCACCTGCCGGTGGATTCCATCTCTTCTTGGTCGTACCTGTGCCACGAGTTTATTGGCGCCTTTACCGGAGGCCGCCAAGCTCCTGGCCAGGCAAGTGAGTTGCATGTCATCCCCCAAAAGGATGGTGAGCCCCTGCGTAAGTACATACAAAGATTCAGCCATGTGTAGTACACCATCCCAGACGTTCATCCCGCCGCTGTCATCAGTGCGTTCCATCAGAATGTACGCAACCGCAAGATGCGTGAAGAGCTGGTGATGAACAAGGTCAAGGATGTAGCCGAACTTTATGTTCTGGCGGAGGAAGGAAGGAAGTACCCCGGCGAGGACGCCGGTGCGGAAACCAACTCCACTGACGAAGACACCTCTACGCTGACAAAGAAGGGTCGGCGTCGCAACAGGAAGCGAAAGGGCAAGACCGTGCTTGCCGTTGAAGGATTCGGCGACCCCAACGCCGCCAAGAAGGCCAATGCTGACAACCCCGACAGGGAGGTTGCCGGGTGCACCGCCTGCCGGGCCTTAGCGGCCGCCGACAAGCCGGGGGGCTCCGACAAGCACTACTGCAAGATCCACCACACCAAGGGCCATGACCTCCAGAACTGCCGACAGGTTGAGCTGCTTGCAGAAAAGCCAAAGGCTGAATATGAAAGGCGAGACAAGGAGAAGGGTCGGGATGGTGCTGAGAGGTCTGCCAAGAAGCATGGCGTCCCATGAGGTCGCCGCAGCAAAGATATTCAACAAGAGAGGCCCGCTCGGGGCCGTGATAAAAATGAGGAAGATAGTGATCATGACGAGGACGACGAGTCGGGCGACTACGAGTTCCAGAAAGCTACAGAGGCCATGTGCATTGACGGTGGCACCTCGCTGCACACCTCTCACCGCCAACTGAAGCAGTGGGCGTGTGAGGTCACTGCGGCAGAGCCATTGTTAGATGCCTAGAAGCCACTGAAGTGGTCCCGCACACCCATCATTTTTGATGCCGAGGACCACCCTGATCGCACAACTGTAGTCGGGTGTTTGACATTGTTGGTTTCGCCAACAGTACGCAACCTCAAGGCGACGAAAGTACTGGTCGATGGTGGGGCCGGTCTGAACTTGATCTCGCCCGATCTGATCAAGAGGTTGCAAATTTCTGATGGAGATCTCGAGGAGACGGGCACGTTTCAAGGGGTCAACCCGGGAAGGAGCCAGCCAAAAGGTAAAATCACGCTGCCTGTTACATTTGGGGGCGAGATGAACTATAGGACGGAGAAGATTGTTTTCGATGTCGCCGAGATCCCCTTGCCATAAAACGGGATCCTTGGCCGCCCAGCGCTGCCCAAGTTCATGACGGCATCACACTACGCCTACAGCAGATTGAAGATGCCGGGGCCGCTGACCATCATCACCGTCCCCTTTGACAAGAAAGACGCACTCATCTGTGCCGACCAACTCTATCGAGAGGCAATTGCAGCAACTGCCGCCAAGGCACTTGCTCCAACCGATGAAGCCCTAAGAAGGAAGAAGGCTGGCAAGACCCCTTTCGGCGAGGCCTCTTCCGGCAAGGGCTCCGGCACCCACTCCGATAAGCGCGCCTCTTCGGAGTGCAGTGCTCCCGTCGAGGACGTGCCAGAGGGCTCCACCGGCAAGAGCAAGAAATCCAAGGCTGCACCACCGGAAACCAAGGAGGTATCCGTCAAGGAGGACGGCACGGGCGGGGCTTTACTGTAAGCTCCACCCTTGACAGCAAATAGGAAAGCGCGCTCGTCGCCTTCATGCGGGCGAATGTCGATGTGTTTGAGCATCCGACATCCTCGGCGTTCCTAGGGAGGTGATTGAGCACCATCTTGCTGTCTGTCCTCATGCGTGGCCCGTCAAGCAGAAGGTCAGGAAGAAATCTTTGGAGCGATAAAAGTTCATCATCAAAGAGATCAGGAAGTTGGAGGCGGCAGGCCTGGTTAGAGGATTCATCCACCCCACGTAGTTGGCCAATCCGGTGGTTGTGCATAAGGCGAATGGGAAGTGGAGGCTGTGTATTGACTACACAGATATCAATAAAGCTTGTCCAAAGGATCCTTTCCCTCTGGCATGCATCGACCAGATTGTAGACTCCACTGCGGGGTGTGACCTGCTGTCATTCCTTGACGCCTATTTGGGATACCGCCAGATATTCATGATGAAGGAAGACGAAAGAAGACCGCGTTCATCACCCCATGTGGTACATATTGTTTTGTACGAATGCCTTTCGGGTTGAAGAGCGCTGGTTCGACGTTTGCCCGAGCGGTCCACATTGGTTTTGGGCCCCAACTACATAGAAATATGGAAGCTTATATGGACGACATCGTGGTCAAAACCAAAGACAGGGACACGCTCGTGCAAGACTTAGAAGAAACATTTGCAAATTTGCGCAAGATCAACCTCAAGCTGAACCCTGAGAAGTGTGTCTTCGGCGTTCTATCCGGCAAGCTTCTCGGGTTCTTTGTGTCACAGCGTGGGATCGAGGCGAACCCCGACAAATTAAGGCAATTGAGCAGATTGAGGCACCAAAACGGGTCAAGGACGTCCGTAGGCTCGCCGGCTGCATTGCTGCCCTGAGTAGGTTCATCTCCAAATCTGTTGAGCGCGCCCTCCCTTTCTTAAAGTTTTTGAAGAAGGCAGGTCCAGTAAAATGGACTCCGGAGGCAGAGGCAGCACTGCAAGATTTGAAGAGGTACCTTTCCTCGACGCCGATGCTAGTCGCACCTAAACCACAAGAGCCGTTGCTGCTATACTTAGCGGCAATGAATCAAGTGGTTAGTGCCGCGCTAGTGGCATAGAGGGAACTCGAGGGAGAAGCAGCGACAGCAGCAGCGTCGTCAGATGATAGGCCGGGGCCCTCCCCGGTGGGTCTTGACACGGGCAAGGCCTGATCCCAGCAAGGCGGAGTCTGCGCACATGGGCGAAGTTGAACAGAAGAAGAAGATGGTGCAGCACCCAGTTTATTTTGTTAGTTCCCTCTTCCAGGGGGCTAGGTCAAGATATTCTGGTATGCAGAAGCTACTTTTCGGCCTCCTCATGGCCTCGAGAAAGCCGTGCCACTATTTCCATGCACATGAGATCACCGTTGTCACCCGCCTCCCGTTGCAACGAATCTTGCACAACCCAGATGCAACTGGGAGGATTGTGGAGTGGGCATTGGAGCTGTCGAGCTTTGGCCTCAAATTTGAAAGTACTTCAACGATCAAGAGCCGAGCCTTGGCAGAGTTCATAGCAGAATGGACCACAACGCCCGACGAGGAGATTCGAGATACCACCCTTCCCGGCAAGGAGATGAGCAGTGAGTGGATTATGTACTTCGATGGAGCTTTCTCACTCCAAGGTGCTGGTGCCAGCATGCTACTCGACGCGCCCACCGGAGAGCGCCTCAAGTACGTAATCCAGATGCACTTTCCCTAGGAAAAATCAACGAACAACATGACGGAGTACGAGGGACTGCTGGCGGCCTCAGGATTGCGGCAGACCTCGGAATCAGGAAGCTCATCGTCAGGGGTGATTCGCAGCTCGTCGTCAAACAAGTCCAGAAGGATTACCATAGCCTGTTGATGGAAGCCTACGTGGATGAAGTGAGGAAGTTGCAAGAGCGTTTTGATGGATTGCAAGTAGAGCATGTCCCCCGAGCGGAGAACAACATTGCTGACGACCTCTTGAAGCGTGTTGCCCTGAAGTTGCCTGTGGAACCAGGTACCTTTGTGCTTCAATTAACTCAATTGTCCGCCGAGCCATCAGCAGGGCAGAACAAGCAAAGGAAGGCGGGCCCTGGCAAGTACTTTTCTGTCGAGTTCCCATGGGCCGCCGGCAAGGACGTTGCCGGGTGTCCCAAGCCTGCCGAAGAGCAACAACCCCGGCAGGGCCTTAGGCCCTGGCCGTGGAGGCAGTTGCCCCTACGACCGAAGATGTGCCTTCAGTCCTTGCCGTCGAGCCCCAGGCTCCAGCATGGGCGCAGTCCACCGTTCGTTTCCTCCAAACAGGGGAGCTTCCTGAGGAACAAGAAGAAGCATAGAAAGTAGCCCGTCGGTCCAGCATGTACTAGTTTGTGGATGATGCCCTGTACAGAAGGAGACCGAATGGTGTGAAGTTGAAGTGCATTCCTCGGGAAGACGGACTGAGGCTGTTGGCGGAAATACACGGAGGTATGTGTGGCTCCCACATAGGGTCGAGAGTGTCGGCGTTCTGGGAACGGGGGTCCCCTGACTTACCTGCCTGCGGCCTGCGGCGTGGCTCAAATGGGGGCCCAGCATGGCCCATCTTCATCAACATAAGACTCAAGACCCTCGCGAGGGGCCAAGCCTCGCGGGGCGGACGACACGGCGCTTCCTCAGGCGCGGCCTCCTCAAGTTGGCTCACGAGGAGGTGGAGAGATCAAGGCGGGGTACCTCGCGAGGTGCCCATGACGCAAGCCATGACGATCGAGGGTGCCAGGTGGGCGCCAGCCCGCGCAGCGTCCCCCTTTCCTGTTTGGTGCAAAGGGGGAAAGCGCAGGCGAGAGGATCAAGCAAAGGCACCCATTTCGGTGCAACGAGACCAAGACCAGTCCAACGGTGGGAAGGAGGTCACCATGGAGCCCAGAATGGCGTCACCACAGGGCTTTTGGCAGGCGAGGACCAACTTTAGTCAGGATAAGTGTACCAGATACTCCCCTTTGAATTGGCCAATTGTTGGCGCCCTTCCCGCTCAATATTTGGGAAGAGGCCCAGGGCCTTTGCCTATAAATAGGACTAGCCGTCCCCAGGGTATAGGCATCTAGCAATCAGGCACACCGGATCGACGATTGGGTATCCGAGCAAGCAGAGAACAAGTAGAGAAAGAGAGAGAAGGGCGGCTGAACTCCTCCCAGCAGTTCATCGTCCTAGCCAAGAACAGGCCCTCGCGAGGCCGTTCTCCCTTGTACTGTTCATCATCATCATCAGCCCAAGAGGCAATCCACACACCACACTGGAGTAGGGTATTACACCACATCGGTGGCCCGAACCAGTATAAACTCTGTGTCTCTTGTGCTGTTCTTTCTGTAGTTTAGATCCTTGCGAGACGGAGAGGTAGAGGGCATCATCTCCGCACGCACCCCAGAGTTCGAACCTTAAGGGTCTGCCGGAACCCGTGATCCGACATTTTGGCGCGCCAGGTAGGGGTGCATCGGAATCTGCCTTCCATCGCTTCGCTCTCCTCCGACCGTCGCATCCATGTCTGACGCTCGTCGGGCCCGCGCCGAGCGCGGGGCCGCCATCGCTTCCCGCGTCGCCCAGACGGCTCCCGTTGGTGGGCGTCCTCATCGTTCCCCGTCGCCCGCCGTCAAGGCCACCACCGGCCCGGCGGGGAACGAGCAGCAGGCATCGTCTCAGCACCCATCCGTGCGGCAAGACGGTCGCACCGCTACTCCATCGCTCACCCCGCCGGCTCTTCGTCCCGCGCGCTCCGCGCGCCCTTGGAGGCTCGAGCTGCTCTCATCGCAGCAAACGAGCTCCTGCGCTACCGTCCCGTCGACGACGTCTACGAAGAGTGGCTCGACCGCGTCTCCGAGCTCGTCCGCGCCGCAGGGGGCTCTCCTGCGCCGTCCGCTCCGCTGCGCTGCACCCCGCCCCGCGCGGGCAATGAAGCTCCGAGGACGTACCAACCGCCTCCTCTCCAAGAAGACGCCATGGCTCCAAGGCGCGTGGCCCCTGGGCGGAACCCGCTCCGTCAGGCGCCGGCCCAGCAAGATCGGAGCTGCCAAGAAGTCCCTCGACCGCAAGAGGCTGCCCGGGCGCTTCTTGCCCCGGCTTGCCGTGACCCTGCTCCGGCTCCGGCACGTCAAGACCCCGCGCTGCTCCCAGCTGCAGCACAAGGGGACCCGCAAGGCCAAGCTCTCCCTCAACCGAAGCCTCCCATAGCCACCGCAGGCTGCCGCGCCTACACCACCGAGCTGCGTAGCGTCGCGTGGCCCGGCAAGTTCAAGCCAGACCTGCCTCCTCACTACGACGGCACAACTGATCCCGCAGAGCTCCTCCAGCTCTACGAGCTGGGCATCGAAGCTGCCAGCGGGGATGAAAAGGTCATGGCGAACTAGTTCCCCATGGCCCTGAAGGAAGGAGCTCGCACCTGGCTCCTGAATCTGGCTCCAGGCACGATCTCCTCCTGGGACCAGATGCGCACCCGCTTCATCGCCAACTTCCAAGGTACTCGCGACCGGCCGCCCGCCGTGAGCGACATGCGCCGCATCAAGCGGCAACCTGGGGAGACCCTGCAAAAGTACATCCAGCGCTTCAACAGTGCGCGCCTCAAGATCCCCAAGGTGTCCGAGGAAGCCATCATCTCGGTCTTCTCCGATGGCGTGCGCGACGTCAAGATGAAGGAGGAGTTGGCGATGCATGAAGACCTCTGCACCTCCCTGGAGTTGTTCAACTTGGCGACCAAGTGCGCCAGGGCTGAGGAGGGACGTCTCTCCCTCCTCGAGCTGCCCGCGCCAAGGGTGGCGCGACCAACCTCGCGAGGACCGCTGGCGGGACCTGCCTCGCGAGGGGGACTGGAGGGATCAGCCTCGTGAGGATCGCCCTCATGGCAACGCAGGCCTCCCTCTGCTGCCGCCTAAGCCAAGGAGGAACGAAAACCGCCATCAAGACGAGGGGGCTGGGGGCTTCCAAGACCCGTGCGCAATCGCCTGCATCCTGGGCAGAGCTCGAGCCCCAGCCTCTCGACGCATCTTCAAGCAGTTTTCCCATGAAGTGAATGCAGTCCTCCCCAAGCTCGAAGCAACGCGCCCCCTCAGGTGGTCGGCGTGCGCCATCACGTTCAGCTCAGCAGATCAGCTCAAGTGCGCGGCCACAGCCGGGGTCCTCCCGATGCTTTGCTCCCCAGTCATCAGCAACGTACTGGTCACCAGGACCCTCATCGATGGTGGAGCGGGGCTCAACATCCTGTCCATGGAAACATTCAACAACCTCCAAGTGCCCTATGACCAGCTTCAGCCAACCAAGCCTTTCTCCGGAGTCACCGATGGTTCCACAATCCCGATCGGGCAGGTCCACCTCCCTGTCACCTTCAGGGCCCGCAGCAACTACCGCACCGAGCTCATCGACTTTGACGTCGCCCACATCCGCCTGCCGTACAACGCCATCCTCGGGTACCCAGTGCTGGCCAAGTTCATGGCTGTGACTCACCACGGCTACAATGTCCTCAAGATGCCAGGGAGTGGCGGCGTCATCACGGTGCCATGTGAAGAGAAGGATGCAATGTGTTCCCTGGAGCGAGCCTTCCAGGCCGCTTCGCTAGAAGACCCAGATCGCGGAAGCAGGAGGCTTCCCGAGACCACCCCCAAGAAGAAGAAGACGTCGTCAGGCGCAGCCCCTCAGGAGGCAGGCCCTTCAGGGCCCGTGCCTGCCTAGGGGAACCCTCCTTCCATCGCATAGGAAAGCGCGCCCGGCGCCCTCCTCAGGCAGGCCTCGGGGGCTCTCACCTGGAGGGCCACCGACCTAGCCAGGGTCACGAGGGAGGCGCTTGGGCACCATGTGGAGGCGTGTTTCGAAGCACGTTTCCCTCGAGAAGGAGCCAGGCAAGGAAGGTCAGACCAGAAGGAGTTCGTTAACAAGGCCACTCAAGACCTACAGGAGTCAAGGATCATGAGAGGTTGCCGTCGTCCACCAGCTGTGGCTCCACATCCAGGCGAGGATGGTGGGCTGCGCGTCTGCGTCGACATACTAGGGCTCAATCAGATCGCCACGACAGAGCGCCTCTGGCGCTTGCAAGTGGGGTGTTGCGGGGGTCCACCCCACAGCGTACCAGCACCTCATGAGGAGCATCATGGAGGCTCAGGAAGACAGGCGTTCCGCGGCCCTCGCGGAGATGGAGACAGCTCGCGAGGAGCCGCCAGTGCCCCCGGAGCCGGCTCGTGAGGACCGGCTTCCGCAGCCCACCGAGTCTGCCGCACCAATGCCACTTCGCCGTCGACATCTTCAGGTGACATCTTTCCAGCTTCATTCCCAGCTGGGAGCGCCCTCCCAGGGTTGCATCACTCCCAGGCCGCGTGGGTCCGTCCCTGCGGCGTGTATCCCTTTTTATTTTTCGGTCGTTAGTTTGCCTTGTTGGGGGCGCCCCTCGGGCTGCATCATCCCCAAGCCGCTCGGGCCAGGCCCAGCGGCGTGTATCTCCCTCGCGTTTATTTCCAACTATGCGTTCGCCTATCATGCTTGATTACTTGATGCCTGTCCACGACACCTCTTCTTCTAATCCATGTCGACCACTTGCACGTCAAAGTGGGGTGCCTGAGCATCGCGACTCAGGGCTCTTACTGGCTCTCTAGCCCTCACCCTCTGGCCTTGTCCACGGCATCGCGACCTGGCATACCAGCGACGGCTGAGACAAGCTCGAGGGCCGGGACCCGAGGACGTAGCATCCCGGCATCTAACCAAATTTTGCAGGAACACATCTCAAGATACGGCCCAGTGCCAGGCGCAACCCGCCTAGAGGTAGGGCCTTGTGAGTCCCGCGCTGGCTCACGGGTGCCCAGATACACCTCACCTAGCCCTACCGTGCCGGCCACGTGTCAGGGCGGGGCTGTACATGCCCCGGGGGCTCCTCCCGGAGGGGAGCCCCCTCCCACGTACCAGTGGAAGCACCATGCTCCGCGCTGGCTGACGACACTGCCGAGGAGCGGCTATGCCCGTACACATACAGAAGCGCTATGCTCCGCGCTGGTGATAAACAACTGAGGGTGGCCTCCGGGCCGCATTAACCTCAGGGAGCCCAGAGCTCAGTGGCTGTCCTCATCGCAACGCCTCCCCTCGGGAGCGCCGCGCGAGGGGGCTAGGCACGGGGGCTACGACTGGGTCATGCCCAGACGTACGCCGCCCAGCCAGGCCCCTCGGGCCTGGTTCATCGCGCGCCTCTCCCCGAGCGGAGCCAAGGTATGAAGGCCGTTTGAGCGTCAAGGGGGACCTCTGAGCATCGCGACTCAGGGGCCTAATTGGTCCCATAGCCCCTCACTCCTTAGTTCCGAAAGGCTATGCTGGGTGAGGTACGCACGGGGCCGGGCTCTGCAGACGTAGAACGGTAGCCCCGCTTACATCTCACCTCGTCACTCGTTGTTTGCGCGTCAAGGGGGACTCCTGAGCATCGTGACTCAGGAGCCTAACTGGCTCCGTAGGCCCTCACTCCTTAGTTTCGAAAGGCTATGCTGGGTGAGGTACGCGCGGAGTCGGGCTCTGCAGACGTAGAACGGAAGATACACCTACATCACGCTCCCCTACTTGTAGTTCATGCGCCAAGGGGGACTCCTGAGCATCGCGACTCGGGAGCCTAACTTGTCACGTAGCCCCTCACTCCTTTGGTCCCGTCCTGGTTTCTGGTCGGGGCTAATGCTGGGTGAGGCACGCGCGGGGCCGGGCTCGGCCGGCGTAGAACACAAGCAAGTAGGGAAGAAAAGCATAAAACTCAAGGAATTTTAAAGCAAATATTACAACCCATACTCTCGTCTTCGTACCAAACGCAAGTTTAAATGCCTCCCCGAGGCGTGGTGCATGTGCAGGAATTGAAAGAAGAACAGGGATGGAAACGGAGTCACTTGTCGGCGGTGGAGCTGCGTGGAGTGGCTTCGCCTCGTAGAGCAGCAGGGCCGGCAGCGCCTTGCTTTGGCCTGGTGCTGAAGGCCCGGAACTTCCCCAGCAGCGCCTCCGCACGCCCCTTCATGGCTTCGACAGCGGCGGCAGCACCCTCGCCGCTCACTGGCTCCAGCAGGCTGTCGAGGTCGGCTCTGGGATTGCGAAGATAGATGTGGGCGAAGACCCGCGTCAGTGCAGCGGAAGACAGGACGCGCGCCTCAGCCTCAGCCGTGGGGCCGAGGCCAAGGGCAACATCTCCAAGGGCCTTAACCAGGAAGGGAAGCAGCTTGGCGGGTCCATCCTCATCACCGGCCAGCGGGCCCTCCAGGCCGCTCTCATAAAGCGTCTTCAGCGAAGCACGGGCATCCTTCTCCATGTCCGCGAAGGCCACGCGATCCTCGGCAAGGACCCGGGCCTTGGCGTCCAGCTCGGCCTTCGTCACCCCCAGCTCCTTCTTCAGCGCACCTAGACGGTCGTGACGCTTCTTGAGCTTGGCCTCCCGGTCCTCGAGTGCCGCCTCGCGAGCCTTCGTCCCCTTTTCCTGCTCTTGGCGAAGGCGGACCTCCTCCGCAAGTTGGCCTCGCAAGCCTTGCAGCTCATCCTCCAACTCCTTGCAGCGACCACGGACTCCAACCACCTCTCCCAGGGCCGCGTCTCGGGCGGCCTTCGCCTCGAGGGTGGCCTCCCTCTCTCCGTCACAGGCCGTTGAGGCCTGAACCAACGCCGCACGAATCAAGGCGTCAGAGCGAATCCACCCGAAGCCAGTTCCAGGCACCCGGCCACCAGGCGAGGGTCGGCGCCGAGAAGATCCTGCCGCAGTCGGTCCAGTTCAGCAGCGGCACGCTCCAGGATAGAAGAAGAAGGCGGAGAAACATCGGCGCGCTCCAAGACAACAGGAGGAGTCGGGGAAGCAGCGGTCGGTGGAACGGGAGGAGAAGGTAGCGGCGGCAAGGCTGCAGCGTCACGAGGCGGAGTCTGCTGCGCCTCCACAGTCGTAGCGGCGGTGCCAGACGAGGGCACCTCGGGAGTCACTTGAGCCACGAGGGCTGGGCTCGCCCGAGCCAGCTCAGCCAGGCCTCGCAAGGTTGAGCGGGCAGGAGAAGCCCGCGCGTCACCTTCTCCTGCAGGCGGAGGTGTCGCCGCAAATGGGGCCTCGGGAGCTCCCTTCGGCTTCTTCGCCGTGGGCGCCAGCCTATTCAAGAGAAGTAATCATCAAGCCCCATCGGCGGAACGAGAAACAAAAGGTCAAGGATCAATCACTTACGGGTCATCGCCAAAAAGCTCAAGCTGCCTCCGGCCATACTTGAAGCCTGAGAGCCGGCTGGAGGGGTCGACCTTAGAAGCAGAAGGCGCGTCCATGGTTCGCCCCGGAGCCAGGACGAACCTGCGGGGGACCAACCCGGTCCTGCCCTTCTTCGGGATCGGGGGTGAGCTCCCACTACCCATCATGTCATCGTCATCATCGCCATCATCGCTTAGCGAAAGGCGGAGAGTGCGGGACTTGCGCCGGGGAGGGGGAGCCCTGGACTCTCCGTCAGTTGCCTCGGAGCCAAGGTCCTCCTCCCGCTCCTCTTCGCCCCCCTCTCTGCTGGAGTCGCCAGAGGACACGTCCACCAGTCCCTCGGGAGCCACCACGGGCACGAGGCCATCCCCGTTGAAGACAGGCATGGACTTCACCACCTGCTTCCAATCGTCGCGAAGGAACAAGGGCGCAGGCGCGCCCTCTAACCTTGCTACCTCGCCCCCGACCAGAGACTGGAAAACCGCGGTCAAATCCTCTTCGCCCACAGCCGCGGGGCTCGGATGAGGCCTCCACATTGGAGGAGAGTACTGCCGGACCGGAGCCAATTGGTGCTCCAGGAACTCCCTCAGCAGCGATGCGCCGGTCAGCTTAGTCGCCGCCGCGCTGGCCGGCTTCAGGTCCGCGTCCATCTTCTCTAGCACCGGCTTCGCGCGGGGGTCCGTGAGCTCCGCTCGGCACCAGTCACTGGAACTTACGGGCTGCTCCACGGGAAGGATCAGCCAAGGGTGGATGCGCCCTGCATCCACCAAGACCCACTTTCTCCTGAAGCCCTCGATCCTCTTCCCGGGATTCGAGATAGCAATAGCGCTGCCGCACGCGACGAAGCTCGCGCATGCGGAAGGGGAACCACGGGTGACCCAAAGGTAGAAGTAGTGGCGCAGCAAGGCCACTGAGGGTTGCACCCCCACATGAGCCTCATAGTAGTAGGCGAAGATTGCCAGAAGAAGGATGGAGTTGGGGTGGAGATGCAGAGCTTGCAAGTCGTAATGGCGGAGGATAGAGAGGAAGAACTCGGAGAAAGGGGGCACCAGACCCGCAGCGATGGAGCTTACAAAGAGAGGGTAAAAGGTGCTCCCTCGGCCCTCAGGGGTGGCGGAGCCGACCTTGAACACCTGCGCCCCGTCGATGCCCCGCGCCGCCGCCATCCGGCGCAGCTGGGCAAGGCTCGCCTCCGACACATTCGGCGAGTCCAGAGCAGGCGCGAACCAAGCCTCGGCCGGAGGTTGACGAGGCGCCATGACTCCTAGCTTACATGGGAAGGGCAGATCTGGGAGTTAGGAGGAAGGAAAGAGAGGCGCAAGAAAAGGGAACTGAGTAGCAACCGGAGAAGGAGAAGAGCAAAGCCGGAGCAGATGCCACGCCTTTAATAACCAGCGCAGTTGCAGAAGCACCCACGTCCAATACACCGCCACGCGGCGCCCAAGGCCGCAGGCTGTTAGGGCCCGCGGCGCTTCGCCCTTGCCCTTTCGCCTCTCGGCACGGCCAAGTCCATGCGCGCCTTGGGCTCGGGGGCTACTGTCGGCGTTCTGGGAACGGGGGTCCCCAGACTTGCCTGCCTGCGGCCTCCGGCGTGGCTCAAATGGGGGCCCAGTGCGGCCCATCTTCATCAACATAAGACTCAAGACCCTCGCGAGGGGCCAAGCCTCGCGGGGCGGACGACAAGGCACTTCCTCAGGCGCGGCCTCCTCAGGCTGGCTGACGAGGAGGCGGAGAGATCAAGGCGGGGTACCTCGCGAGGTGCCCATGACGCAAGCCATGACGATCGAGGGTGCCAGGCGCGCGCCAGCCCGCGCAGCGTCCCCCTTTCCTCTTTGGTGCAAAGGGGGCAAGCGCAGGCGAGAGGATCAAGCAAAGGCACCCATTTCGGTGCAACGAGACCAAGACCAGTCCAACGGTGGGAAGGAGGTCACCATGGAGCCCAGAATGGCGTCACCACAGGGCTTTTGGCAGGCGAGGACCAACTTTAGTCAGGATAAGTGTACCAGATGTTCCCCTTCGAATTGGCCAATTGTTGGCGCCCTTCCCGCTCAATATTTGGGAAGAGGCCCAGGGCCTTTGCCTATAAATAGGACTAGCCGTCCCCAGGGTAGAGGCATCTAGCAATCAGGCACGCCAGATCGACGATTGGGTATCCGAGCAAGCAGAGAACAAGTAGAGAAAGAGAGAAGGGCGGCTAAACTCCTCCCAACAGTTCATCGTCCTAGCCAAGAACAGGCTCTCGCGAGGCCGTTCTCCCTTGTACTATTCATCATCATCATCAGCCCAAGAGGCAATCCACACACCACACTGGAGTAGGGTATTACACCACATCGGTGGCCCGAACCAGTATAAACTCTGTGTCTCTTGTGCTGTTCTTTCTGTAGTTTAGATCCTTGCGAGACGGAGAGGTAGAGGGCATCATCTCCGCGCGCACCCCAGAGTTCGAACCTTAAGGGTCTGCCGGAACCCGTGATCCGACAGAGAGCCCTTGCCGGTAAAGCGTTTTGGCAAGGCTTCTTTTGGCCCACCACCCTCCAGGATGCAACTACCCTAGTAACCATGTGTGAAGCGTGCCAGTTCCATTCAAAGAAGCTTCATCAACTAGCCCAAGCCTTTCAGACAATCCCTCTTTCCTGGCCATTTTCGGTCTGGGGGCTCGACATACTGGGCCCCTTTCCCCGCGTTGTCAGGGGCTTTGATTACTTGTACGTCGCGATCGACAAGTTCATAAAGTGGCCGGAAGAGGAACTAGTGAGAAAGGTGACAACACAGTCAGCCGTCAAGTTCTTCAAGGGGCTAGTCTGCCGTTTTGGTGTGCCCAACAGAGTCATCACTGACAATGGCACGCAGTTCACGAGCCGCACCTTCATGCAGTATATTCAAGGCCTCGGTAGCAAGGTCTGTTTTGCTTCTGTTGCCCATCCCAGAAGTAACGGCTAGGCCGAAAGGGCAAATGTAGAAGTGCTGCGAGGCCTCAAGACTAGGACTTTTGACAAGCTGCACAAGTGCGGAAGGCGCTGGGTTGATGAGTTGCCAACAGTTCTTTGGTCGATCAGAATGACGCCAAATTGAGCTATTGGCTAGACACCATTTGCCTTGGTTTCCGGGGCAGAGGCGGTTCTCCCCACGGAAATCATATACGAGTCACCTCGAGTGCTCGCTTATGATGAGCTTCAGCAAGAGCAGTTGCACCAAGAGGATGCAACGCTCCTTGAGGAAGATCGTCTTCGGGCTGCTGTGCGAGCCGCTCGCTACCAGAAGGCCTTGCGCCGCTATCATAGCCATCAGGTTCACACCCGAAGCCTTGAGGAAGGCGACCTTGTTCTTTGGCGGATTCAATCCGCCAATAATTCAAACAAGTTGACGCCGAAGTGGGAGGGCCCTTATCGAGTAATGCGGGTCACGAGGCCCGGTGCTATCTGCCTGGAGACCGAAGATGGCAATCCAGTGAGCAACTCCTGGAATATCAAACATCTTCGCAAGTTCTACCCCTAATGCGCGGTTGCCGGGAGCCCCAGCAACCCCCATTTTGTACTAGCCTTGCCGGCAAGGCATGAAACCTATGTACAGAGCCAGGCGTAGACCCTGAGCATAAATAAATGAAGCGTTGGCGCCCTAAGTTTTAGCATGCATGCTAGGTTGAGTCTGTCTCTTTGTTAGGGTCGATAGTGCTTAGTGGCAACTAAACCCTAGCATAGAGGTTGGGTGTGCGTCTCTCTGTTCCTTCCGTCTCTTCTTTTGGTTTGCAGGATGCACGGGCCTTTCTGCTGAGCTGTTTGGAGAAAGGAAACAGACCGACGCCCCAACCCCAGCAAGCCAAGGTTGTCGGGGGCTGCAGATCCAGAGATCCGACCACGGCAAGCAAGGATTGCCTGGGGCTGCAGAATCAGATAAGTCTTTCACCCCCTACTCTCCACTTCCGTATGGAACTTGGACGGACGAAGCTTCGCTCAATCTTATACCGCCAAGCTCCCTCTTTCCCAGGTCCAAAGACCTTTCTTTGTGCCGGAACTTGGTTGTAGTGCGATGGAAAGAGAACAAATGAAGACCCTAATCCTACTTTTCCCCCACCTCCGCCAAGGGCGTGAGTGTAGTCGAGCTATAGAGCAGGAGGACAGCAAGGTCTGTTGCCAGGTAACGATGTTTATTTTAAGATAACAAGGATTCAATCCTTAGTGTGAGCCTCGCTCGCGCAAAAAGGAACCCAACAAACACCCCTTTTCTTCATCAATATGTTGTTAACAAGTACAGTTCATACGGAGTGTGAGCTTGAGCAAGGGGGTTACAAGATTTAAATCTGACGAGTGCCCGTAGGCTTGAAAACTAAAAGGAGATAAGATGCCCGTAATCCCTTTCTTCAGGAAGCAGATCGGGATGGCAGGGGGCAAAAAGAGTGCCTAGGCGAGGTACGAGCAGCAGAAGACACCAAGAGAAGGCTGGTGATGACGGTGCCAATGAAGAAGCCGAAAGATGAGGCAGCGGGCCGACAATATGCGACGAAGGCGTCGGTGCCATCATACTCCGAGTTGACGGCCCGCCACCCACCTTCTTCATCTTCTCCGGCCTCCCATCGTCAGCCACCAGAAGCAGCGACCCCGAAAAGTTCAAGGAGCTGGCCCCACCCTCGGCAAATCGCTCTGCTAGGAGAGAGGGCCAGGTGCAGATGCTACTGATGCCGGCTCCGCCAAGGGACGGGGAATCCGACGCCTAGTCAGACCCATACCCGTTGTCATCCCTGCTAGTTCCCTCCTCCTTGCCGCTCGAGGAGGAGCTCCGTCATCGACCGAGCTCTCCGCGCAGCACCCTATCCTGTGTCCAGAGCGCCCGAAGACCTTGACGGAGAGCAGGTCGCTCTCCACTAAATTGAAGCAGAGAAAGTGCCCCTTTATCAAGCAGTGGGCACGTGCGAAGGTCTTCCAACCCCAACGAAGGAACATCACACGAGGGGCGGGGAACCCTGTGTTCACCCACATATCCCCATTGCAACACCCCTTCATATGAAGCCTTATGCTCGGCCACTGGTCGATCTCCAGCACCCTCGCGAATGCCTCGGGAAGGCGAAGGTGGCTACACGGCAGCTCACGCAGCTGCAGGGTGAACTCCAGCGCCGTATCCCTGCTACCTCTTGAGCACTGCGTTGGATTTCCTTGAAGAGGAAAGGATGATGCAGCAAAGTAGCGTAAGTATTTCCCTTAGTTTTTGAGAACCAAGGTATCAATCCAGTAGGAGGCTACGCATGAGTCCCTCGTACCTGCACAAAGCAAATAACTCCTCGCAACCAACGCGATAAGGGGTTGTCAATCCCTTCACGGTCACTTACGAGAGTGAGATATGATAGATATGATAGGATAATATTTTTGGTATTTTTGTGATAAAGATGCAAAGTAAAATAAAAGCAAAGTAAAAAAGCAAAGGCAATAATAAAGTGTAGGAAGATTGATATGATGAAGATAGACCCGGGGGCCATAGATTTCACTAGTGGCTTCTCTCAAGAGCACACATATTTTATGGTGGGTGAACGAATTACTATTGAGCAATTGACAGAATTCAGCATAGTTAAGAGAATATCTAGGTATGATAATGTATATAGGCATCACGTCCGAGACAAGTAGACCGACTCCTGCCTGCATCTACTACTATTACTCCACTCATCGACCGCTATCCAGCATGCATCTCGAGTATTAAGTTCAAGAAAACAGAGTAACGCCTTAAGCAAGATGACATGATGTAGAGGGATAAATTCATGCAATATGATAAAAAACCCCATCTTGTTATCCTCGATGGCAACAATACAATACGTGCCTTGCTGCCCCTACTGTCACTGGGAAAGGACACTGCAAGATTGAACCCAAAGCTAAGCACTTCTCCTATTGCAAGAAAAACCAATCTATTAGGCCAAACCAAACTGATAATTCGAAGAGACTTGCAAAGATAACCAATCATACATAAAAGAATTCAGAGAAGATTCAAATATTGTTCATAGATAATCTTGATCATAAACCCACAATTCATCGGTCTCAACAAACACACCGCAAAAATAAGATTACATCGAATAGATCTCCACAAGAGAGGGGGAGAACATTGTATTGAGATCCAAAAAGAGAGAAGAAGCCATCTAGCTACTAACTATGGACCCGAAGATCTGAGGTACACTACTCACACTTCATCGGATGTGCTATGGTGATGATGTAGAAGCCCTCCATGGTGGATGTCCCCTCCGGCGGAGCTCCGGAACAGGCCCAAGATGGGATCTCGTGGGTACAGAAGGTTGCGGCGGTGGAATTAGGTTTTTGGCTCCTAGCTAGGCATAAAAGCAAGAATAGATCTAGGTATTGCCATCTTTGGTAGGCAATCCATAAGTGGCTCTCATGATAGATTCATATGGTAATTTTATTTTCTTCCTAGGGAAGTGTTCCATGCCTTTCTTTAATGGAAACTGGAATCTAATATTCCCTTCCTTCATATCAATAATTGCACCAATCGTTATAAGGAAAGGTCAACCAAGAATAATAGGACAACAAGGATTGAAATCTATATCAAGAACGATAAAATCTACGGGCACATAATTCCTGTTTACAACAATAAGAACATCATTAATTCTTCCCATAGGTTTCTTAATAGTGGAATCCTCAAGGTGCAAGTTTAGAGAGCAATCATCAAAATCATGGAAATCTAGCAAATCACACAAAGTTTTGGGAATAGTGGAAACACTAGCACCCAAATCACATAAAGCATAAAATTCATGATCCTTAATCTTAATTTGAATAGTTGGTTCCCACTCATCATAAAGTTTTCTAGGGATAGAAACTTCCAACTCAAGTTTTTCTTCATAAGATTGCATCAAGGCATCAACGATATGTTTAGTAAACGCTTTATTTTGACTATAAGCATGAGGAGAATTTAGCACCGATTGCAACAAGGAAATACAATAAATTAAAGAGCAACTTACATAATTAAATTCCTCGAAATCCAAAATAGTGGGTTTAGCAACATCTAGGGTTTTAGTTTCTTCAATCCCACTTTTATCAATTTTAGCATCAAGATCTAAAAACTCCGAATTCTTGGAACGCCTTCTAGGTAAAGGTGCATCATATTCAGTCCCATCATTATCAAGATTCATATTGCAAAACAAAGATTTAATAGGGGACACATCAATAACTTTTAGATCTTCATCTTTATTTTCATAGGAACTACAAGAACACACTTTAATAAAGGCATCTTTCGTAGCACGCATCCTAGCGGTTCTTTCTTTGCACTCATTAATGGAAATTCTCATGGCTTTTAGAGACTCATTGATATCATGCTTAGGAGGAATAGATCTAAGCTTTAAAGAATCAACATCAAGAGAAATTCTATCGACGTTCCTAGCCAATTCATCAACTTTAAGCAATTTCTCTTCAAGCAAAGCATTAAAATTCTTTTGCGAATTCATAAACTCTTTAACACTAGTCTCAAATTCAGAGGGCATCTTATTAAAGTTTCCATAAGAGTTGTTGTAGGAATTTCCATAATTATTATAGGAATTACTAGGATAAGGCCTAGGATTAAACTTTCCTCTCTAAGCGTTGTTACCAAAATTATTCCTACCAACAAAATTCACATCCATAGATTCATTATTATTCTCAATCAAAGTAGACAAAGGCATATCATTAGGATCAGAAGAAACACTCTTAGTAGCAAATAATTTCATAAGTTCATCCATCTTTCCACTCAAAACATTAATTTCTTCTATTGCATGCACTTTTTTATTAGTTGATCTTTCAGTGTGCCATTGAGAATAATTAACCATAATATTATCTATGAGTTTAGTAGCTTCTCCTAAAGTGATTTCCATAAAAGTACCTCCCGCGGCCGAATCCAAAAGATTTCTAGAAGCAAAATTCAATCCGGCATAATTTTTTTGTATAATCATCCACAAATTCAAACCATGAGTAGGGCAATTGCGTATCATTAATTTCATTCTCTCCCAAGGTTGTGCAACATGTTCATGATCAAGTTGCTTAAAATTCATAATATCGTTTCTAAGACAGATGATCTTAGCAGGAGGAAAATACTTAGAGATAAAAGCATCTTTGCACTTGTTCCAAGAGTTAATACTATATTTAGGCAAAGACGAAAACCAAGCTTTAGCACGATGTCTAAGCGAAAAAGGAAATAGCTTCAATTTAACAATATCATTATCAACATCTTTTTTCTTTTGCATATCACACAAATCGACGAAGCTATTTAGATGAGTAGCAGCATCTTCACTAGGAAGGCCGACGAATTGATCTTTCATGACAAGATTCAACAAAGCAGTATTGATTTCACAAGATTCAGTATTGGTAAGAGGAGCAATCGGAGTGCTAAGAAAATCATTATTGTTGGTATTGGTAAAGTCACACAATTTGGTATTATCTTGAGCCATCGTGACAATCAAGCAATCCAACACACGAGCGAATAAAAAGCAAGCGAGAAAAAGGCAAAAAGAGAGGGCGAATAAAATGGCAAGGGTGAAGTGGGGGATAGGAAAACGAGAGGCGAATGGCAAATAATGTAGTGCGGAAGATAAGGGATTGTGATGGGTACTTGGTATGTTGACTTTTGTGTAGACTCCCCGGCAACGGCGCCAGAAATTCTTCTTGCTACCTCTTGAGCACTGCGTTGGATTTCCTTGATGAGGAAAGGATGATGCAGCAAAGTAGCGTAAGTATTTCCCTCAGTTTTTGAGAACCAAGGTATCTATCCACTAGGAGGCTACGCGCGAGTCCCTCGTGCCTGCACAAAGCAAATAACTCCTTGCAACCAACACGATAAGGGGTTGTCAATCCCTCCACGGTCACTTACGAGAGTGTGATCTGATAGATATGATAGGATAATATTTTTGTTATTTTTGTGATAAAGATGCAAAGTAAAATAAAATCAAAGTAAAAAAAGCAAAGGCAATAATAAAGTGTAGGAAGATTGATATGATGAAGATAGACCCGGGGGCCATAGATTTCACTAGTGGCTTCTCTAAAGAGCATAAATATTTTACAGTGGGTGAACGAATTACTGTTGAGCAATTGAGAGAATTGAGCATAGTTATGAGAATATCTAGGTATGATCATGTATATAGGCATCACATCCGAGACAAGTAGACCGACTCCTGCCTACATCTACTACTATTACTCCACTCATCGACAGCTATCCAGCATGCATCTCGAGTATTAAGTTCAAGAAAACAGAGTAACGCCTTAAGCAAGATGACATGATCTAGAGGGATAAATTCATGCAATATAATAAAAAAACCCATCTTGTTATCCTCGATGGCAACAATATAATATGTGCCTTGCTGCCCCTACTGTCACTGGGAAAGGACACCGCAAGATTGAACCCAAAGCTAAGCACTTCTCCTATTGCAAGAAAAACCAATCTAGTAGGCCAAACCAAACTGATAATTCGAAGAGACTTGCAAAGATAACCAATCATACATAAAAGAATTCAGAGAAGATTCAAATATTGTTCATAGATAATCTTGATCATAAACGCACAATTCATCGGTCTCAACAAACACACCACAAAAAGAAGATTACATCGAATAGGTCTCCACAAGAGAGGGGGAGAACATTGTATTGAGATACAAACAAGCCATCTAGCTACTAACTATGTTCCCGAAGGTCTGAGGTAAACTACTCACACTTCACCGGAGGGGCTATGGTGATGATGTAGAAGCCCTCCATGGTGGGTGCCCCCTTCGGCGGAGCTCCGGAATAGGCCCAAGATGGGATCTCGTGGGTACAGAAGGTTGCGGCGGTGGAATTAGGTTTTTGGCTCCGTATCTAACCGTTTGGGGCTATGTAGGTACATATAGGAGGAAGAAGTACGTCGCTGGAGCAACATGGGGCCCATGAGGGCACGCCCTGGGGTGGTGGGCGCGCCCCCTACCTCGTGCCCTCCTTGAAGCTTCCTTGACTTAGGGTCCTGGATCACGTTCCCGAAGGTTTCATTCCGTTTGGACTCCATTTGATATTCCTTTTCTGCAAAAGTCTAAAATAGGCAAAAAAAACAGCAATTCTGGGCTGGGCCTCCGCTTAATAGCTTAGTCCCAAAAATAATATAAAAGTGGATAATAAAGCCCAATATTGTCCAAAACAGTAGATAATATAGCATGGAGCAATAAAAAATTATAGATACACTGGAGTCGTATCTGTCCCCGACGTGGCCGCTCGACGAAGCAGCAGGAGACGGTGGCGGAGATGGTGATGGGGATGGCGATGACGCGGGTGTCCCACTTCCGCGCCCGCCTCGGCCTCGAACGCTGATGTCTACTACGCAACCTTCTTCTTGTAGACGTTATTGGGCCTCCAAGTGCAGAGGTTTGTAGGATAGTAGCAAATTTCCCTCAAGTGAATGACCTAAGGTTTATCAATCCGTGGGAGGCATAGGATGAAGATGGTCTCTCTCAAGCAACCCTGCAACCAAATAACAAAGAGTCTCTTGTGTCCCCAACACACCCAAATCAATGGTAAATTGTATAGGTGCACTAGTTCGGCGAAGAGATGGTGATACAAGTGCAATATGGATGGTAGACATAGGTTTTTGTAATCTAAAAATATAAAAACAGCAAGGTAACTAATAATAAAAGTGAGCACGAACGGTATTGCAATGTGTAGAAACAAGGCCTAGGGTTCATACTTTCACTAGTGCAAGTTCTCTCAACAATAATAGCATAATTGGATCATATAACTATCCCTCAACATGCAACAAAGAGTCACTCCAAAGTCACTAATAGCAGATAACAAACAAAGAGATTATTGTAGGGTACGAAACCACCTCAAAGTTATCCTTTCTGATCGATCTATTCAAGAGTCCGTAGTAAAATAACACGAAGCTATTCTTTCCATTCGATCTATCCTAGAGTTCGTACTAGAATAGCACCTTCAGACACAAATCAACCAAAACCCTAATGTCATATAGATACTCCAATGTCACCTCAAGTATCCATGGGTATGATTATATGATATGCATCACACAATCTCAGATTCATCTATTCAATCAACACAAAGAACATCAAAGAGTGCCCCAAAGTTTCTACCGGAGAGTCAAGACAAAAACGTGTGCCAACCCCTATGCATAAGTTCACAAGGTCACTGAACCCGCAAGTTGATCACCAAAACATACATCAAATAGATCACGTGAATATCCCATTGTCACCACAGATAAGCACATGCAAGACATACATCAAGGATTCTCGAATCCTTAAAGACTCAATCTGATAAGATAACTTCAAAGAAAAAAATCAATTCATCACAAGGAGATAGAGGGGGAGAAACATCATAAGATCCAACTATAATAGCAAAGCTCGCGATACATCAAGATCGTTCCAAATCAAGAACAAGAGAGAGAGAGAGAGAGAGAGAGAGAGAGAGAGAGAGATCAAACACATAGCTACTGGTACATACCCTTAGCCCAGAGGGCGAACTACTCCCTCCTCATCATGGAGAGCGCCGGGATGATGAAGATGGCCACCGGTGAGGGATACCCCCTCCGGCAGTGTGCCGGACCAGGTCCCCGATTGGTTTTGGTGGCTATAGAGGCTTGCAGCGGCAGAACTCCCGATCTAGGTTATGTTCTGGAAGTTTGGGTATATATAAGAGGTTTTGGCGTCGGGAACAAGTTATGGGGGTCTTCGAGGCGGCCACGAGGTAGGGGGCGCGCCCAGGGGGTAGGGCGCGCCCCCACCCTCGTGGGTGCCTTGGGACTCTTCTGGCCCATCTCCGATACTCTATGGGCTTCTTCTGGTCCAAAAATAATCTCCGTGAAATTTCAGGTCAATTGGAGTCCGTTTGGTTTTCCTTTTGTGCAATACTCAAAAACAAGGAAAAAACAGAAACTGGCACTGGGCTCTAGGTTAATAGGTTAGTCCCAAAAATCATATAAAATAGCATATAAATGCATATAAAACATCCTAGATGGATAATATAATAGCATGGAACAATAAAAAAATTATAGATACGTTGGAGACGCATCAAGCATCCCCAAGCTTAATTCCTGCTCGTCCTCGAGTAGGTAAATGATAAAAACAGAATTTTTGATGTGGAATGCTACCTAACATAATTATTAATGTAATATTCTTTATTGTGGCAAGAATATTCAGATCCATAATATTCAAGAAAAAAATTTAATATTGACATAAAAATAATAATACTTCAAGCATACTATCTAAGCAATTATGTCTTCTAAAAATAACGTAGCCAAAGAAAGCTCATCCCTACAAAGTCATATAGTTTGGCCATGCTTCATTTTCTTCACACAAAATGCTCCCATCATGCACAACCCCGATGATAAGCCAAGCAATTGTTTCATACTTTAGTATTCTCAAACTTTTTCAACTTTCACGCAATATATGAGCTTGAGCCATGGACATAACACTATAAGTGGAATAAAATATGATGATGGAGGTTGTTGGAGAAGTCAAAAAGGGAGAAAGTCTCACATCGACGCGGCTAATCAACGGGCTATGGAGATGCCCATCAATTGATGTCAATGCGAGGAGTAGGGATTGCCATGCAACGGATGCACTAGAGCTATAAATGTATGAAAGCTCAACAAAAGAAACTAAGTGGGTGTGCATCCAACTTGCTTGCTCACGAAGACCTAGGGCATTTGAGGAAGCCCATTGTTGGAATATACAAGCCAAGTTCTATAATGAGAAGTTCCCACTAGCATATGAAAGTGACAAAATAAGAGACTCTCTATCATGAAGATCATGGTGCTACTTTGAAGCACAAGTGTGGAAAAAGGATAGTAGCATTGTCCCTTTCTTTTCTTTTTCTTATTTTTTTGGGCCTTCCTTTTTATATTTGGCCTTTCTATTTTTTTGGCCTTTCCTTTTGTGGCCTTCTTTTGGGGACAATGCTCTATTAATGATGATCATCACACTTCTATTTATTTGCAACTCAAAGATTACAACTCGATACTAGAACAAAGTTTGACTCTATATGAATGCCTCCGGCGGTGTACCGGGATGGGCAATGAAACAAGAGTGACATGTATGAAAGGTGGCTTTGCCACATATACAATGTCAACTACATGATCATGCAAGGCAATATGACAATGATGACGCGTGTCATAATAAACGGAACGGTGGAAAGTTGCATGGCAATATATCTCGGAATGGCTATGGAAATGCCATAATAGGTAGGTATGGTGGATGTTTTGAGGAAGATATAAGGAGGCTTATGTGTGATAGAGCGTATCGTATCACAGGGTTTGGATGCACCGGTGAATTTTGCACCAACTCTTGAGGTGAGAAAGGGCAATGCACGGTACCAAAGAGGCTAGCAATGATGGAAGGGTGAGAGTGCATATAATCCATGGACTCAACATTAGTCATAAAGAACTCACATACTTATTGCAAAAATCTACAAGTCATCAAAACCAAGCACTACGCGCATGTTCCTAGGGGGATAGATTGGTAGGAAAAAACCATCGCTCGTCCCCGACTGCCACTAATAAGGAAGGCAATCAAAGAACACCTCGTGCTTCAAATTTTTCACACAACGGTTACCATACGTGCATGTTACGGGACTTGCAAACCTCAACACAAGTATTTCTCAACTTCACAATTACTCAACTAGCACGACTCTAATATCACCATCTTTATATCTCAAAACAATTATCAAGTACCAAACTTCTCATAGTATTCAATGCACTTTATATGGAAGTTTTCAATTAAGACTTATGTTGAGGTTTCCCCAAGCTGAAGTTGAAAGAGGATGAACGAAGATGAAAGAGGGGATGCCATCCGGGGCATCCCCAAGATTAGGCTCTTGGTTTCACTTGGATATTACCTTGGGGTGACTTGGGCATCCCCAAGCTTAGGCTCTTGCCACTCCTTATTCCATAGTCCATCGAATCTTTACCCAAAACTTGAAAACTTCACAACACAAAACTTAACAGAAAACTCATAAGCTCCGTTAGTATAAGAAAATAAATCACCACTTAGGTACTGTTGTGAAATATTTATAAATACATATTTGTGTAATATCTAATGTATTCCAACTTCTCTAGGGTTTATACCTTCCGATACTACTCATAGATTCATCAAAATAAGCAAACAACACAACGAAAATAGAATCTGTCAAAAACAGAACAGTCTGTAGTAATCTATATCAAACGTATACTTATGGAACTCCAAAAATTAAGAAATAAATTGGTGGACCTGAGGAATTTATTTATTAATCATCTTCAAAAATAATCAACCTAAAAGCACTCTCCAGTAAAACATGGCAGCTAATCTCGTGAGCGTTAAGTTTCTATTGTTTACAGCAAGATCATAAAGACTTCACTCAAGTCTTCCCAAAGGTTCTACTTGGCACAAACACTAACTAAAACATAAAACCACATCTTAACAGAGGCTAGATGAATTATTTATTACTAAACAGGAGCCAAATGCAAAGAACAAAAATAAAATTGGGTTGCCTCCCAACAAGCGCTATTGTTTAACGCCCCTAGCTAGGCGTGATGATTTCAATGATGCTCACATAAAAGATAAGAATTGAAACATAAAGAGAGCATCATGAAGAATATGAATAGCACATTTAAGTCTAACCCACTTCCTATGCATAGGGATTTTGTGAGCAAACAACTTACGAGAAAAATAATCAACTAGCATAGGAAGGCAAAACAAGCATAATTTTAAAATTTTAAGCACATAGAGAGGAAACTTGATATTATTGCAATTCCTACAAGCATATATTCCTCCCTCGTAATAATTTTCAGTAGCATCATGAATGAATTCAACAATATAACCATCACATAAAGCATTCCTTTCATGATCTACAAGCATAAAATTTTTATTACTCTCCACATAAGCAACTTTCTTCTCATTCGGAATAGTGAGAGTATCATAAGAAACTCGAGTACTATAAATTGTTTCCACATTGAAAGAATAAAGTCCAGAAAAAGGGTAATCATAATCATGACAAGTTTGATAAATATCATCATCACTACTTTTTATAGCATAAGTATCATCACAATAATTATCATAAGTAGCAACTTTGTTCTCATCATAATCGATTGAAACCTCTTCCAAGATAGTGAATCATTACTAAATAAAGTCATGACCTCTCCAAATCCACTTTCATAATTGTCACAATAAGATTCAACACCCTCCAAAATAGTGGGATCATTACTTCCCAAAGTTGACACTCTTCCAAACCCACTTCATCAATATAACCATCATAAATAGGAGGCATGCTTTCAACATAATAAATTTGCATATAAAAACTTGGGAGGTTAAACATATCATCTTCTTAAAACATAGCATCCCCAAGCTTGGGACAATCGTTAATTGCAACAAATAAATTCTCAAACTTATCATTCTCATCAAACATGGCATCCCCAAGCTTGGGCCTTTTCATATCATAAGCATGATCACTCTCATCATTAATAGTATGGATATCACCAATAGTATAGCAATTATCATCATCACAATGAGTAATAGGAGCAACATCATTTGGGAGGGATACCTTTTGTGACGCCCCTGATTCAATCATACACTAATCATGCACACAAACGTGTACGATCAAGATCAGGGACTCACGGGAAGATATCACAACACAACTCTAAAAACATAAATAAGTCATACAAGCATCATAATACAAGCCAGGGGCCTCGAGGGATCGAATACAAGTGCTCGATCATAGATGAGTCAGCGGAAGCAACAATATCTGAGTACAGCCATAAGTTAAACAAGTTTGCCTTAAGAAGGCTAGCACAAAATGGGATACAGATCGAAAGAGGCGCATGCCTTCTGCCAGGGATCGTCCTAAACTACTCCTGGTCGTCGACGGCCTGAACGTAGTAGTAGGCACCCTCGGTGTAGTAGGGGTCGTCGTCGACGGTGGCGTCTGGCTCCTGGGCTCCAGCATCTGGTTGCGGCAACTAAGAGGAAAGGAAAGGGGGAAAAGCAACTGTGAGTACTCATCCAAAGTACAAGCAAGAAAGGATCTACACTACATATGCACGGGTATATGTGTAAATGGGCAATATCGGTGTACTGAACTGCAGAATGCTAGAATAAGAGGGGAATAGCTAGTCCTGTAGAAGAGAGTAGATTGTAAGTTCACCAAGTATCATCGCATAGCATAATCCTGCCCGGCGGTCCTCCCCTCGTCGCCCTGTGTGAGGTTATATCTGGCACTTGGAAGGGTGTGTTTTATTAAGTATCCAGTTCTAGTTCTCATAAAGTCAAGGTACAACTCCAGGTCGTCCTGTTACCAAAGATCACGCTGTTCGAATAGATAAACTTCCCTGCAGGGGTGCACCACATTGCCCAACACGCTCGATCCCCTTTGGTCGGACACACTTTCTTGGGTCATGCCCGACATCAGAAGATCAACACGTCGCAGACCCACCTAGGCACAATAGAGAGGTTAGCACGTCGGTCTAAATCCTATGCACGCAGGGGTCTGGGCCCATCACCCATTGCACACCTGCATGTTGCGTGGGCGGCCGGAGAGCAGATCTAGCAACCGCAATTACAAAGGAAGTTGCGTTGCGTGGTCCAACCCGGCGCGTGCCGCTCAGTCGCTGATGTCAAGAAGGCTTCGGCTGATACCACGACGTCGAGTGCCCATAACTGTTCTTGCGTAGTTGGTTAGTGCGTATAGGCCAGTGGCCAGACTCAGATCAAATACCAAGATCTCGTTAAGCATGTTATTTTGAAGTAACCGTGAACGCCGACCAGGGCCAGACCCACCTCTCACCTAGGTAGTCTCAACCTGCCCTGTCGCTCCGCCACAGAGATCCACCCAGAGAGCCGTCGGGACAAAGGTCCTTTCAACCCCTAATCCGTGAATCACTCGTGGGTACTCTACGAGCTGACCCGACTTTAGTGATCAAGGGGGGGCTTGCGTGGAAGCTCAGCCGAGAAGGACGGGTCGCCAACACCGTAGTCATATTGGGTAGCAGCGGCGTCGGTCTCGGTGTCTAGCGAGAGAAGAGGGCGAAGAAACAATAAATATAATGCAAACATATGCATGCCGATGATGACATGACAATGAGCGGTGCTAGGTGTGCCCTAACACGGTACTAGGTGATACCGGCGAAGGGGGGAAACATTCGGGAAGGTATTCCCGGTGTTTCACGTTTTCGGACAAATGAACCCGAGGGGAAAGTTGCATGTTTGCTATGCTAGGGATGTGTGGTGGACAAACAGGCTGCTTATCCGGATTCGTTTCGTCATTCTGAGCAACTTTCATGTAGAAAGCATTTTCATCTGAGCTACGGTTTATATTCTATTAATTTTTTAAGTTTTAAATCATTTTCTAATTTATTATTATTAAATTAATTCGAAATTAGTATTATTGCATCAGCATGACGTCAGCATGACGTCAGTAGTCAACAGATGATGAGGACATGGCCAGCACAGTTACACCCATATCCCCTGCTATTTTACCTCTTAGAACAGTTGCCAGAGCTCAGATATGCCACTTAAATTAACAGGTACTTTCATTTCTTGGTAATGTTTCTAGTGTTCATGAGAATATGATGCTGCCTAACTTAGATACATTTGTGTTGCTTGCAATTGAAGGGCCTAGCACGGACAAGAAGGTTGAACATTGGAGCATGGTTAAACACAAAGATGAAGGTGTGTGCGAAGAGAACAAGAATGGAGGTTCAAGTGGAGATTTCCAGACTTTGAAGCCACCATGATGACATACAAGAAGAGGACGAAATATACAAGAAGGCCTTTCATAAATTTCTTCCATAGCTTATTATTGGTGTGGCGCGACCTTATTTTGGGCCAGGCCCATGTAATCTATTTTTAGAGTCCGTATTGTAGGGGAAACGACTTAGGAGGTGTTTTAGTCCCACCTTGCCAAGGGTGGACAAAATCCCCTCTCTTTTCCCTATAAATATAGCCCTTAAGGCATCGTTTAGACTTGGGTTTTATTTAGTTAAAAGTTAGCCATTGCTGCAACTTCCTGTACTTCATTTGTGTCCAACGACCAGACCAAGACCGCTTATGAAACCCCACTTTTATCAATACTTCATCCATTCGCACTATTCAGATTACTTCATTATATTATTGCTTGTTCTTCGATTGCTTGCAGGAATAGACCTTCGTTGTCAGATTGATCGTGCTCCAGCGTGGTCAATAACCTCTCGGAGTTGGTTTAGCGATTGCTAAGGCGCAACGTCATTGTAGTTTGTAGTCGGATCATCAAAGTCGTCTCCACCAAATCGATAGTTATCATCTCATCGAAAGATCGGGACACCCCACCTCTATCAAGTGGTATCAGTTTTCAGGTTGCTCGGTGAGATTATACAGTCTTTCATAGTTTAGATCGCATCTGTCATTCTTACCTACAGTCCATGAAAAGCCAAAAGAAATTTAGATTAGTTCATCCGTGTCCCAAATAGTCTGAGCCTTTCGCCATTATCACTTTGTTTTTGCATTGTTGAATTTTCGGTTGCATCGTGTGTCGAGTTGCTGGTTTAGGTCTAGTCTTTTAGAGTTTCAAGTTCTGAGCATGTTTTGTTCACGCCGCTTCCGCAAACACCATCTTTAATCTCGTTTTCATATTCCGCTGTTGCCAACTTCATCACCATCTGTCCGCTTTTTTCTTTCGCCGCCATCATCACATTAGTTCATCTTGGAGCTGAATTCATCTTATGGAAAAATAATTGAGAGAAAAAAGAGAGATACACATACTATTGTTTCCTTGGTGGAAGGGCTTGTGGTCACGTGAAATCTGAAGAGATTGATTCGGTTTCCTCAGAAAAAGGGAGCAGCCAACGTGGAAAAAGGAGAAGCGCTGATCTGTTTCATATATCTCTCTGTTTTTTTGAAGGAGAAAATAAGGTTCGGTTGGTGGTTTCCATACTCTGGAAGTTTCCTTGGCGAAAATAGAGGAGCATTTTTTTAAAAGACGAACAAGAGCAGCCAACGTTACAGATTAATATCAAGTTTTGGTTTGGCCAAAAAAATAGGCCAATTAACTTTTGAGTGAGATCTCGTAGTACTATATCTGACGTGATCTTCTTGGCAGTTTAGAAGTAAAGAGATCAAGTGAGCCGTTTGGAAAGGTTGTGATCAGCGAAAAAAAGGAACAAAAGAGATCGGTTGGAGTTGGGAAGTGATCCACGTTGGTTGTTTAAATTTGGAAAGGAATAAGAGAGAGAGAGAGAGAGAGAAAATAAAGGGAAGTCTGATCATCATAATAAAAGTGTTGTTATTTTGGAAAGTTAAATTCGGCAAGAATATTTTTTGGATCAGTTTCCATAGGAAGACATCAAGTAAATTCGGAAAGAGATCTGCTCTTTGTTTGGAAATCACGTTTTGGAAGGGGTCTGGTGAGAGAATAAGAAAAGGCAATTGCGAAATAGGAAAGATCTTATGTTGTTGGGAAAGAAGAAGAAAAAATTATAGAAGGCAAGTACTGATTCGTTCTAATAAATCCCTGATTTTTCATGGTAAACAAGGAAGGAAAAAAAGGGAGGTGCTATTTCGGTTTGGGTTTCCAAGTATTGGACGTTTGGATCTTGCAAAAAAAAGAGAGACGTTGGCTGGGTGCACACGGGAGGGAGAGCCATTGAGCCAAGAAAAAAAAGAGGAAGAATAGGATGACGTGGTGTACTACTTGGAGAAATGCCTAGTTTGCCACGTTGGATTTTTTTAAGAAAAAAAAGTGTTGACCAGATTTAAGTTGGATCTGAACCGAATTAAAAAAAGCAGGATTTGGTTCGGTTTCCAAAGAGCATCATTATTGTTGAGCTTTCCTTGTTTGTTGATTGCAGATTCTAGTGGGCACGCTTGGACTTTGGAGAAAGAAAAAAAATAGCGGTGTTTTGTTATGCTATAAACTAGTACGCACTACAGTTACTTTGGACTGAAAAAAAAACTGGAAGGAGGCTTGTACCAAAGTGTGGTGTTGGCAACATCTTGTGAATTCCTCCATGTCTTAGGCTCGCGTCTCTAGCACGGTCTAGCCTAGGGCCAACACTCGGCCACTTTGAGCGAATTTTCAGCTTGCATTAATTAACGTGGTTGTAGCATTTTTTACCACATATATTAAGCCAACCCAGCTCCACTTATTTCTACACCGTGTATACATACGTTCACCTAGCAATCGCTTTACCCAACTTTTGGAGTTATTTGACACTGTTGGTTGCCGGTCACCACCTGCTGCATGGTAAGAACTTGTAAGACTTTCATTTGCTATACTGTGAGCGCTTTACCATCACTTCCCAGTAGTTCATAGGAACATTATTTTTGGATTTTTGTTTCTTGTTTCTACCAATCATGACAGGATCGAGAGTCAATTCATGGGCTTTGCCGATCGTGGGAGACATGCCACCACCTATGCAAATATCACAACCGTCACGTGAGGTGCACAAACATCCAGATGCACATGATCATGTTAATGTTTCTATACCACCATTTAATGGCCGTTTTAGACCTGCTTTATGTATTGAATGGGAGTTCGACATAAATAATATATTTGCTTTCCATAATTTTGTTGAACATAAAAAAGTTAAGGTTGCGGTTGGTTCTTTCACCGGTTATGTTTTAGTTTGGTGGAGTGAATATTATCGGTTACACCCTGATTATATACCTATTACTTAGGATGATTTGAAACTTGCCATGTGACATACATTTGTCCCTGCTTATTATACTCGTGACATGATGAAAAAGCTGCAACATTTAAAACGAGGTAGTGACACCGTAGTGAAATATTATGATGATTTACAAACTACCTTGTTGCATTCCTCTTTAGAAGAAAGTGAAGAATATTTTATGGATAGATCTTGGGGCGAATTAAACCGTGACATTCAGGATATACTAATTCATGAAACATGTTATCCTATGGACCATTTGTTTCGTCTTACTTGCAAAGCTGAACATGAGATAACAAGACGTGTTGCCCACAAGACAAACACACGGAAGGTGCAAATCCCAAGAGTTGCGACGGTTGTTCCTTCCACCACTACGTCTCCTATGAAAACAACATCCATTGTTGAGAGCACTACATCACCTCCACCATGTGCCGTGTCGCCACCTAGAGTGCCTTCATCATCTTTGTTGATCATAAGAGGTAATGACAAAGGTACCGATCTTCCACCTCCACATGAGTATGATGAATGCCTTGTTAATTTAAATGAACCATGCGATGAGCAACCCACTACTTTGATCACACCAGCTATTTTAGAGGACTATGTTCATGATTTGACTTTGCCATGTGATCAAACAATTTTGAGTGAACCCATTGAATTAACTATTCACGCAAAAGAATCATGCGAATCAGGAAATAAATCATATTTGGATCAAATACGTTTGAAAATAATTGTGCCAATGTTTAATCATTTTGATATGACCTCTAATCTTCGTGACGATTCATCAATGTTAGGATGGTTTAATGATAAGCATTGTCAATCTTGTGATATGAATAAGAGCTTCACTTATATGTGCAAACTAAGTTGTAATATTTTCATGCCTTTCACTTATTGTCATAATATATTGGCTTTTTATTTCACGACTTTTGAAGGCTGCTCTTGTATAACTGTGTCACATGTGCCCCAATTGAGATCAGTAAAATTGGATGACCTATACATATACAACGTGTACACTTTGTCTCTTTTGTTAGCCAGATTTCAGATTAAGCAACGCCGAGGACGACTTTGTTTTCAAGAACGGGAGGATGATGAGGACATGGCCACCACAGTTACACCCATATCCCCTGCTATTTTACCTCTTAGAATAGTTGCTAGAGCTCAGATATGCCACTTAAATTATCAGGTACTTACGTTTCTTGGTAATGTTTCTAGTGTTCATGAGAATATGATGCTGCCTAACTTAGTGCATTTGTGTTGCTTGCAATTGAAGGGCCTAGCAAGGACAAGAAGGTTGAACATTGGAGCATGGTCAAGCATGGAGATGAAGGTGCATGCGAAGAGAACAAGAACGGAGGTTCAAGTGGAGATTTCCAGACTTTGAAGCCACCATGATGACATACAAGAAGATGGACGAAATATACAAGATGGCCTTTCATAAATTTCGTCCATAGCTTATTATTGGTGTGGCGCGACCTTATTTTGGGCCAGGCCCATGTAATCTATTTTTAGAGTCCATATTGTAGGGGAAACGACTTAGGAGATTTTTAGTCCCACCTTGCTAATTGTGGACAAAATCCCCTCTCTTTTCCTTATAAATATAGCCCTTAAGGCATTGCTTAGACTTGGGTTTTATTTAATTAAAAGTTAGACATCGCTGCAACTTCGTGTACTTCGTTTGTGTCCAACGACCAGACCAAGACCGCTTATGAAACCCCACTTTTATCAATACTTCATCCATATTCGCAATATTCAGATTGCTTCATCATATTCTTGCTTGTTCTTCAACTGCTTGCAGGAATAGACCTTCGTGGTCAGGTTGATCGTGCTCCGGCGTGGTCAATGACCTCTCGGAGTTGGTTTAGAAATTGCTAAGGCGCAACATCGTTGCACGTTTGTAGTCGGATCGTCAAAGTTGTCTCCACCAAATCGATAGTTATCATCTCATCGAAAGATCGGGACACCCCGCCTCTATCAACATAGGTGTTGGCCGGTCAAACTGACGTGAGGGTCCCGCATGTCATTGACTAATTAATTAGTTAATAGTTAAATAGGTTAATTAGTGATTAGATTATCTATTTATTATTAATTAAATTAATTAATGCTTTAATTAATTAATGAATATTTTAATTAATTTTAATTATTATTTATTAATTTATTTATTTAATTAATTCTTTTTTTCGTTCTAGGCATGGGCCCACTGGTGAGTGGCTCTGGGGGGCCTAGCGGGCACTGTCTAAGCAGCTGCGGGCACACGCCCGTCAGGCCGAACCCGGGTGAGCGGGCGACGGCCGCCGAGGCGTGGCGGGGCACCGGAGTTGGCCGCGGGGGCGGCGCAGGCTCGCGTGAGGGGGAGCGGAGCAGCGGACGCATGCTGCAGTGGGCAAGAGGCAGGTGTGGGGCGGCGCGGAGCATGCGGTAGTAGCAGCAGGGGCGAGCGGGAGGAGCGGCGCGTTGGGGACGGGCCCCGCAACGCAGTGGTAGGCGAGCAACAGCGGTCGGCGCGGGCGGCTAGCGGCAGCAGCCAGCGTGGGAGCTAGCAGCAATGGCGGGGCTGAAGGCGGCGTGCGGTGACCGCGGGGGTGTAGGGCAGGGGCTGTGCCGGGGGCGCGTGCACGCGCGCGCGGTTGAGGCCACCGCGAGCGGGCGACACGAGCTGTGATGCGGGCGCGCGAGTGCGCGCGCACTTTGGCGTGGGCAGGCGTGACCAGGAGCAGGGGGAGGCGCGCCCACGCGAGGGAGCAGCAGTAGGGGCGGTCCGGTCGCAGCTGTAATGGCCGGGTTCGATGCCGACGACGAGGTGGAGCGCCGAGGACTTCGGGTAGGCTTGGGGGCACGGTGTGCGCAGGGGCAGAGGGGAAGAGGCCGGGGGCCTCACCGCTGTTCTGTAGGGAAAATGGCAGCGGGGCGTGGGGAGGAGGTCGGGGACGAGGGCGACGTAGGGGAAGCAGTCTGGCGAGGAGGGCTCCAGCGACGGCGAAGCGGTCTGGTGCCGGCGTCAGGCGTCGCGGTTTGTTCCGGGCGGCGTCCTGGACGGGGGGTTCGTTCCCCTTCCCGTTCCAGATCTGGATCGGGGGATGGAGGAGAGAGCAACGTGGGGGAAGTGGGAGCGGTCGTGGGTTAGGGTTTCTGGTAGTGGGGGGTTATAGGTGGGGTGAGCCAGCCTGGTGTCCCGGTTGGGCCGAACGGCCTAGGGGAGGGGGGTTGCTTTTCTCTCTTTCGTTTTGTATTCTCCTTTTGTTCCTTTTCTTTTATTTATTTTCCTTTTTGTTTTAATTCACTTTAAAATATTTAGGTATCCTGTAAAAGTGCGGTACGTTCACCTTAAGTACCTATGCATTATTTGGCACACTCTGAACATTTTAGTTTTGATGTTTGAAAACTTTTGTTGTTTGCCATATTTCGTATTTGACTTTTGGACCGGTTTTGAACTAATGAGAAATTAGTATCAGTAACGGAGGTGACGTGGCATCATTAGCAGAGTTTCACTGTAGCATAATTACCCGGGTGTAACAATTCTCCTCCACTACAAGAAATCTCGTCCCGAGATTTAGGAGGTAGAAGGAAACAGTGTGGGGTATTCATCACGCATGCGATCCTCGCGTTACCAAGTGGCTTCATATTTAGAATGGTGTGACCACTGGACCTTGAGGAACTTGATCGCCTTCTGACATGTTCTGCGTTTAGCTTGGTCAAGAATGCAGACTGGATGCTCTTTATAGGAGAGGTCCTGTTGCAATTCGAGCACTTCATGATCCACTGCTTGGATTGGATCCTTGAAGCAATGACGGAGTTGTGACACGTGGAACACATCGTGAACCTAAGAAAGGTTCGACGGAAGCTCCAGTTGATATGCCACTTTTCCACGCCATTCCAGAATAGTGAATGTGCCAATATAGTGAGGAGCTAGCTTGCCCTTGATCCCGAAGCGATGATTACCCTTCATTCGTGTAACTCGAAGATAGGCCTTTTCGCAGGGTGATAGACCATGTCTTTATGATGACGGTCATACTGACTCTTCTGATGCGACTGAGCAGTCTTGAGATTCTTGCGAATAATGCGGACTTGTTCTTCGGCATGTTGGATAATATCCGGATCAAAGAGTGGACGTTCCCCAGTTTCTGACCAGTTCAGAGGGGTTCGACACTTTCGTCCATATAACACTTCGGAGGGGGCCATATTCAGACTAGCTTGATAGCTATTATTATAAGAGAACTCAGCATACATGAGAGATTCCTCCCATTTCTTGCCGAAGGAAATAACACAAGCTCGAAGCATGTCTTCGAGAACTTGGTTGACACGTTCAACTTGCCCTTGCGACTGAGGATGAAATGCAGTACTGAATGACAGATGAGTTCCCATAGCTTCTTGGAAACTAGCCCAGGATCTTGAAGTGAATAAGCTGCCACGGTCCAAACTGATAACCAGTGGAATACCGTGAAGTGAAACAATTCTAGACATATAGAGAGTTGCAAGCTGACTAGTAGTGATCGTTTCTTTGATAGCTAGAAAATGCGCAACTTTAGAAAGCCAGTCAATGACGACAAGAATAGCATCATTACCTTTCTGCGATTTGGGAAATCTAGTGATGAAGTCCATTTCAACATGGTCACATTTCCATTCAGGAATAGAGATAGGTTGAAGAGTTCCAGCAGGCCTTTGATGTTTTGCTTTGATATGATGGCAAACGTCACACTCAGTAACATAACGAGCAATGTCTTGCTTCATATTAGACCACCAGAATCTCCGACGAATGTCTTGGTACATCTTTGTACTACCGGGATGAATAGACAAAGGCGTATCATGAGCTTCTTTCATAACCTCCTATGTCATATCTAGGTTTTTCTCCTTACACGACATCACTAGGCGGCCTTTGAAGTACAAAGTGCCATCATCAGCAACAGTGAAGAATGAGGGCTTTCCTTCTGTGAGGTAGCGTTTAATCTTCTCAACTTGAGAGTCATATCCCTGAAGTCTCTTGATGGAGTCCAAGAGATCTGGTTCGACAGCCATGGTATTAAGGGAACCCTGGGAAACAACACAGAGGTTCTTCTTGCGAAACTCTTTAGGGGGGAGCGAGTGCACCCGGAGGAACAATATGGAGGTTAAGCTTTCTGCATTCTTCAACAAGCGAGGGCTGAACTTTGCAAACCTCGAGATGGTTGCAGTAAGACTTGCAGCTCAAGGCATCAACCATTACATTAGCCTTGCCTAGTGTATAAGAAATATCCAAGTCAAAGTCTGCAATAGTCTCCATCCATCTCTGCTGACGGAGGTTCATGGCTGGCTGAGTAAGTAGATACTTCAGACTTTGGTGATCGGTGAAGATCTCGCAACGATTACCGAGAAGGTAATCTCGCCACTGTTTTAATGCATGAATGACAGCAGCAAGCTCGAGGTTGTGAACCGGGTAGTTCTCTTCATGAGGGCGTAGTTGACGAGGGGCATAAGCAATCACCTCGCGCTCTTGCATTAGGACACAACCTAATCCTTGACGGGAAGTGTCATAGTAAATGACGAAGTCCATCTTAGTATCAGGTGGAGCTAGCACTGGGGCAGAAGTCAACTTGTCTTTGAGTGCCTGGAAACTTTCCTGACATTTGTCTGTCCATTGGAACTTGACGCCCTTATGCAACAGGTTAGGCAGAGGCCTGGCGATCTTGGAGGAGTTCTCGACAAATCGACGACAATAGCTGGCGAGTCTCAGAAAACTTCTGACTTACTTGACATTCTTCAGAGGAGTCCATCCGAGAATAGCCTGGACTCGTTCGGGGTTGACGGAAATACCATCCTTAGAGATACATGCCCAAGATAGGTTACTTCGGGTAGCCAGAATTCACATTTGGAGAACTTGACATATAGTTGATGCTCTCGTAGCTTTTCCAGCACAAGACGAAGATGTTTAGCATGATCTTCTTTGTTCTTGGAAAATACCAGGATATCATCCAGATAAACCATGACGAACTTGTCGAGGTAATCCATGAATATATAGTTCATCAGATGACAGAAGGTGGCTGGAGCATTGGTTAAGCCGAAAGACATGACGGTGTACTCGTATGAACCATATCGAGTCACGAAGGCGGTCTTTGGGATATCCTCTTCACGAACACGGATCTGGTGGTAACCCAACCTCAAGTCGAGTTTAGAGAACACGGATGAACCAGCCAGTTGATAATACAGATCATTGATCCGAGGAAGAGGATATCTATTCTGAATGGTAGCTTGGTTTATAGGACGGAAGTCTTGGACTAATCGGTTTGTCCCATCCTTCTTCTTGACAAAGAGAGAAGGTGCTCCCCAAGGAGAGCAACTTGGGCGAATGAAACCTTTGCAAAGAGATTTGTCGATTTCCTCCTTAAGCTCAATGAGTTCATGTGGCGACATCTTGTAGGGTCGTTTGTCTATAGGAGTGGTGCCTGGTTTCAAGTCGATGATGAATTCGACAGCTCTAGAAGTGGGAATCCCCAGAATTTCTTCAGGAAAGACGTCGAGGAATTCGCGCACGACGGGAATGTTTTCAATGCCCTCGAGTGGTGCAGCGTTCAACGCATTCAATGCATAAAGCCTTGCCTCGGCATTCTGAACCAGACGAGCATTGTAGCTTATTATTTCATCGGAAGGGTATAGCAGATGGACGGTCTTAGTGGCGCAAACTCTTGAAGCAGTATGCACTTTCAACCAATTCATTCCCAGAATGAGATCAATGCTACAAGACTTCAATATGATGGGAGAGACAAGGAATTCCAGTCCTTCGATTTCAACGGGGACGTTGTTGCAAATCATGGAGGTCCGACATTGGCCCGCAGGGGTGTGTACTAATAGCCAAGCATTCATGTCCTCACATTTAATGTCGTGCAAGCATGCAAAATCTTCTGACATGAATGAATGCGATGCACCTGTATCAAATAAAACGAATGCTGGTACTGAATTTACGAGAAGAGTACCCATCACGGTAGCAGGATGATCTTGAGCTTCATTGAGATCAATGTGGTTGGCATGAACACGACCATAAGACTTGGCATTGTTGTTGCAGGCCTGGTTGTTTCCATGGCCAGCTGCGGGAAGGGCCGGTTGATTCTGATTCTGATTCTGATAGCGGTTTCTAGCAAGGTGACCTGGTTGACCACACTTGTAGAACATACCATTATTGGGAGTGGGAATGGGAGCTTGGGGTGGTCTTGGCTGCCTAGATGGTGTGGGAGGCAGACGCGGTGTAGCATAGGACTGCCTTGGGGCAGGTGCAGTTGGCTGGTACATGCTGTTGGAAATCCATATCTTACGCTTCTGCGAGGGCGGGCCCGAAGATGAGCCCATGTCATGGTTGCGCCCGTGAGATCTCTGGTGTTCCTGCAGACCATTTTTGACATTGATGGCCTTGTTCACCAAGGTGGCGAAATCGGCAAAGTCATGCACTAGCAGTGCGAGCTTGATGTCAGCTTGTAGTCCATCACGGAACTTCTCCTGTTTGCGAGCATCAGTTGAAATGTCCTCTTCAACATAGCGGGACAAGCCCAGAAACTCCCGATGATAAGCTTCCACAGTTTTGTTGCCCTAGGTGAGGTTGCGGAACTCATGCTTCTTGCGGTCCATGACTCCCTGAGGAATGAAGTGGGCACGGAAGGCGGCTTGGAAATCTGGCTAGGTGATGATTGTTCCAGCTGGCAGAGTACGCTTGTGGCTGTCCCACCATTGAGCAGCGGGTCCCTTCAGAAAGAAGGAAGCAAAGGTGACATAGCGGGCAGGGGCTACATCAGCAGATTCCATCTCATAGGTGATGTCACAGAGCCAGTCATTAGCATCCAGAGGCTGAGTTGAGCTGCGGTAGATGGTTGGGTTGAGGCGCATGAAATCCTGCAGAGTCACTTGGGCTGGCTGCTGGTTCATATTGGGGCGAGGGAACTGAGCCATCATATTCTCCATGAACTGGCGATTCATCTCAAGCTGTTGGATCATATCAGCCATGTACTCAGGCGGTGTTGGGGCATAGCCACCATGATCATGACCATCTGGTCTAACCATCCTGCTAAAATTTAACAAGGGTAGTTCAACATTGATAAATTTGCAAAGACAAGAATCATTCATGACGAAACATGCATAAAGAAAGGAGCACGATAGATACTACATAGTAGTCGGCACACCTTACAAAAGGGACCATGCATAGAGTTCAGTACATAGACTAAGGACATCATAGGTGGCACGCAGGCTCGCGGTGAATGCATCTAATACTAACAAGCAAGACTACATCAGTCCCAGGAGGAACTGTGGAGGTCGGTGTAGCCTGAAAGCTGGTAGTGTCGCATCGGGAATTCCACGTCAGTAACCTAGGGTCTGCGGATACTCTGGTGCAGAACCCGACTCTCAGGTGGCAGAAGAGGACCAAGTGCGGGAGAGTAGCCTCCCACATCTGGCCAGCTGACACCCTGGGGCATCACGGTCCTGGCTGGGTAGATCGCAGATCGCCACAGCTCACCAGATCGGACACGGGGGTGCAACAACGTCATAGCACGGTAAAGGTGCTAACGGGTGGTGTACAACTCATGGCGAAGAGCTTGGTTAGCCCTATCCAGCCCATCAGCATGCATAACCAGGTTTTGACGGTAGAAGGGCTCTCGGGTGAGAGTGGAGTAGGCAGCAGTGTAGTATCCCTCCGCACCAACATCAGATGCGATAGCAATGTGACTGAAAGGGGAGGTGTCCAACTCCCGATACTCTCCATGAAGATGTGTCAGAGCAGCATAAGCAGCATCGTGAACGGCCATATTGATGGTCACTCCAAAACCATGAGCAGTGTGCAGCACAGTAGTGGAGCCATACTCCCGAGAGTAGAGGTGGACGATGGGACGGTACTGCTCCTGGTTAAAGTCCTGGTACTCCTCGTAGATGGTGTACTCAGGGTGCTAGCGATAACCCAGGTAGGTCATCATCTCAGCTAGCACACCAGGTGAACCTGGGACACCAATGGCCGTCGTGTGGCGCACGACCTGCCTCGTGGGTTCCATCTGAAAGCAAAGATGTTCCAAAGGAGTCAAATGACAGTGTGGGTATTGTTCCAAATACTATTCTAAGGAATAACTATGGCTTATCCAACTTTGGGGTGAAGGTGGTCACGGGATCCTAATGTTAGAGTTAGTAAATTCGTTTAACCCAACTAGAAGAGAGTTCAGAGTCCCAGAGTAAAGATCGAGGAGTAAAAGATCCTAATACCACCCAAATGGCGACGTGGGCCCGTAAGACACACAACCATGTTAGTAAAAGTTTTTGCAATGTCTAGACTCGACTTCGGCCAAGGAGTGTGGAAGGGGGATTCCTACAGGCAGTCGACTTTGATACCAACTTGTGACGCCCCTGATTGAATTGTACACTAATCATGCACGCAAACGTGTACGATCAAGATCAGGGAATCACGGGAAGATATCACAACACAACTCTAAAAACATTAATAAGTCATACAAGCATCATAATTCAAGCCAGGAGCCTCGAGGGCTCGAATACAAGTGCTCGATCATAGACGAGTCAGCGGAAGCAACAATATCTGAGTACAGACATAAGTTAAACAAGTTTGCCTTAAGAAGGCTAGGACAAACTGGGATACAGATCGAAAGAGGCGCATGTCTCCTGCCTCGGATCCTCCTAAACTACTCATGGTCGTCGGTGTCCTGAACGTAGTAGTAGGCACCCTCGGTGTAGTAGGGGTCGTCGTCGACGGTGGCATCTGGCTCCTGGGCTCCAGCATCTGGTTGCGGCAACCGAGGAAAGGAAAGGGGGAAAAGAGGGGAAAAAATCAACCGTGAGTACTCATCCAAAGTACTCACAAGAAAGGATCTACACTACATATGTATGGGTATATGTGTAAAGGGGCAATATCGGTGGACTAAACTGCTGAATGCCAGAATAAGAGGGGGATAGCTAGTCTTGTTGAAGATTACGCTTCTGGCAGCCTCCATCTTGCAGCATGTAGAAGAGAGTAGATGGTAAGTTCACCAAGTATCATCGCATAGCATGGAATATGCTGGCAAAATAACACATTAGAGCAATGAACAGGTAAATGCTAACACTACATGCATATATGGCTGGTGGAGGCTCTACGGTTAACATGTTTTTGCGAAAAGCCAATTTTTTCCTACAACAAAGGAATATATTTTATTTAACTATCATGGTGGTTGAAACATTGAGAAGGTTCCTCCAACTCAATCCCCATTAAGCAGTATTAATAACCCAACAAATTACTTTAGAGTGATGAGATCAAATCAATAATTCAAGAACGAGATACTCAAGATGTCCATAACCGGGGACACGGCTAATCATGATTAGTTTGTACACTCTGCAGAGGTTTGCGCACTTTTCCCCACAAGATTCGATATCCTCCGTTGGATTTCTCGCACTACATGGTGTTTGAGAAACAGATGATCGAGACACAGTCTTTCAGAAGCATTAACTCTTTAGTCTGGGTAGACAGTACCACCTACATCCCCTACATCTGCTAGCCTTTCACTGAAAGAGGTCACGCAACATACTCAACTATGCTAGAGCCCATAATGGCTTGTGGCTGCACACGGAAGTTTCTAGCATGAATAATCTTATGATCCCTTTGAGCCTGGGTGGAGAACCGTAGGATGATCACACGGGTACTCCGGTATCCTAGGACAACACTGGATTCTCTAGGTGCCCGCAACCAATCAACCCAGATGTGTATTTAATTAGCCACCTTAAGTTAACCATTAATTAACAATCTCACATCTGTCATGGATACACTGAAACCCAAACCACGTCTACAAGCATAGCATAGCAACATAAGCATAACGTAGAAGTAACTCCCATGGTTTGATAATAAAGGACAATAGGTTCTACCTCAGCAACAACTTCCCAAACCCACAAGTTAATAGATCCTACTCATGCAATGTTTGAGGGTTGAAACTAATGCATAAAACTGGGTAATAAAGGGTATGATCAAAGTGTTACTTGCCTAACGATCTGCAAACCCTAGAGACTCGTAGTAGCACGCTCCGCACTTCGGGAATTCTATCGCATACAAACAATAGCATACATAAGCACTCAAGCATATATGCAAGGGTAAAACTTAGATGAGAAAGGTCAGATCTGAAAATTCAACTGAAGAGCCTCGATTTGCAAAAAGAAACAATCGAATCGGAGCTATGGAACTGAAACTACGATCAAACGAAGTTCGAATTCAAATCTGCTTGAAACCAAATTTCAAATAGTCAACACCATGTTCAAGTTGATTAACTGGAAAGAGGGTTCGAGACGAAGATTTTTGGCATTGGTTTCACTGGATATGGACGAATGGTTAAAAAGTTGCGAGGGTTTGAAGATCAGGGGCTAATCTGCGATAAAAATAATCACGGATGGGTCCCTGGCCGAAAATAAAACAGAAAAAGAAAACATCTATCGGACGAACGTCCGCTAACAGAGACTAACAAACGAATTCGTTCGTTTCAGAAACTAATCTGTAGAACGTTCACTAATTAGCGAACTTAGAAAAACGATCTAAACCGGCGAAACCGAGAAAACCGAACCGATCTACTCGAAAAAACCCGGATCTAGGGTTTATAAAAAATCCGAAATGGACCGGAACAAAACCGGCGACGACGACGGGTCAACGGCGACGGCGGGCGGCGGCTCCGGCGAGTGGGGCGGCTCGGCGAGGCGGTGGTGTTGACGCGGGGTGGCGGCTACGCAGCGGCGGTGGCAGCGGCAGCAGCAGCAGCGTCGCGGGGCGGCCGGCTATGGCGACGGGCGGCGGCGGTGCGGCGCGGTCGACGGGTGTGGTGGTGTGGAACGAGGAGGAGAGGGCAGCGGGGCGGGGCTATTTAAAGGGGGTCGGGGGGCGATCTGACTTGGCGAAGGGGCCAAGCGGCAGCGGCGGCGCGGTCCCGGACTCCTGCCGGAGTCCGGCGCGGGCACGGCTTGGGGAGGGGAAGGCGGTGGCAGCTAGGCCGGCCCAGTTCGGCCGCGAGCTTTAAAAAAAATCCGCCGAAAAGGAAAAATCCTAAATAAATATAAAAAATCTAAAAATGCCAAAAACAATTTTCACCGTCTAAATAAAATATTTAGAACAAAGTGAACATTTGTCTGGCCTAAAAATTCAATTTTGAAAAATTCAAAATTTTCTAATTCAAATAAAATAGCAATTAAAATCCAAATAAAAATATTTATTTGATTTTAAAATCTTTCATCCAATATTTGTCTTATTTCGGAGAAGTCATTTTATCTCCTCTCTTTTATTTTTATATTGGAAATATTTCAGAGAGAAAAATATTAAAACCAAAATGATCCTCTTTTGAAATTTGAGAAATATTCAAATACGAAAATAATGAATGCTTAACTCTCTCCGTGGGTCCTTGAGTTGCTAGGATCGCAAACAGGTTGCAAATAAAATAAGATATGCATATTCTGACCTATGTATAACATTCCAAATTGAAATTTGGGATGTTACAACTACTCATCGCACCCACCGGAGAGCGCCTCAAGTACGTAGTCCAGATGCACTTTCCCCGGGAAAAAATCGACGAACAACACTGCAGAATACGAGGGATTGCTTGCTGGTCTCAGGATCGCGGCAGACCTCGGAATCAGGAAGCTCATCATCAGGGGTGATTCACAGCTTGTCGTCAAGCAAGTTAACAAGGATTACCAGAGCCCGTTGATGGAGGCCTATGTGGATGAAGTGAGGAAGTTGGAGGAGTGTTTTGACGGTCTACAAGTAGAGCATGTTCCCGAGCAAAGAACAACATTGCCGATGACTTGTCGAAACGTGTTGCCCTCAAGTTGCCTATGGAACCAGGTACCTTTGTGCTTCAGTTAACCCAGCCATCCATTGAGCCATCAGAAGGACATAACAAGCGAAGGAAGGCAGGCCCCGGCAAGTACTTTCCCACTGAGCTCCCAGGAGCCGCCAACAAGGAAGTTGTCAGGTACCCCAAGCTTGCCGGGGGGTAGTAACCTCCGGCAGGGCCCCAAGCCCTAACCGTAGAGGTAGTTGCCCCTACGGCCGAAGATGAGCCTTTAGTCCTTGTCGTCGAGCCCCAGGCTCCGGCATGGGCGCAGCGCACCGTACGTTTCCTCCAAACAGGGGAACTCCCTGAGGAACAGGAAGAAGCAGAGAAAGTAGCCCGTCGGTCCAGCATGTACCAGTTTGTGGATGATGCCCTATACAGAAGGAGACCGAACGACGTGAAATTGAAGTGCATTCCTCAAGAGGATGGACTGGAGATGTTGGCAGAGATACATGGAGGCATGTGTGGCTCCCACATAGGTTCAAGAGCCCTTGCCGACAAAGCGTTCCGGCAAGGTTTTTTCTAGCCCACTGCTCTCCAGGATGCAACTGCACTAGTAACCAAGTGTGAAGCGTGCCAGTTCCATTCAAAGAAGATTCATCAACCAGCCCAAGCTCTTCAGACAATCCCTCTTTCTTGGCCATTTTCAGTTAGGGGGCTCGATATACTGGGCCCCTTTCCCCGTGCCGTCAGGGGCTTTGAGTACTTGTACGTCGCGATCGACAAGTTCACAAAGTGGCCGGAAGTGGAACCGGTGAGAAAAGTGACAGCACAATCAGCCGTCAAGTTCTTTAAGGGATTAGTCTGCCGTTTTGGTGTGCCAAATAAAGTCATCACCGATAACGGCACGCAGTTCACGAGTCACACCTTCATGTAGTATATCCAAGACCTCGGCGCCAAGGTTTGCTTTGCTTCTGTTGCTCATCCCAAAAGTAACGGCCGGGCTGAGAGGGAGAATGCAGAAGTGGTGCGAGGCCTCAAGACCAGAACTTTTGACAGGCTACACAAGTGCGGAAGGCGGTGGGTTGATGAGTTGCCAACGGTTCTTTGGTCGATCAGAACGACACCAAATCAAGCCACTAGGCAGACACGCTTTGCCCTGGTATACGGGGCAGAAGCAGTTCTCCCCATGGAACTCATATACGGGTCGCCTCAAGTGCTCGATTATGATGAGCTTGAGCAAGAGCAGTTGCACCAAGATGATGCGATGCTCCTTGAGGAAGATCGTCTTCAGGCTGCTTACGAGCCGCTCGCTACCAGTAAGCCTTGCACCGCTACCATAGCCGCAAGGTTCATGCCTGAAGCCTTGAGGAAGGTGACCTTGTTCTTCGGCAAATCCAATCCGCCAAGAGTTTAAACAAGTTGACGCCGAAGTGGGAAGGCCCTTATCGGGTAATACGAGTCACCAGGCCCGGCGCAGTCCGCCTGGAGACCGAAGTAGGCATTCCGGTGAGTAATTCCTGAAATATCGAACATCTTCTCAAGTTTTACCCCTAAGGCGCGGTTGCTGGGAGCCCCGACAACCCCGTTTTGTACTAGCCTTGCCGGCAAGGCATGTAACCCTATGTACAAAGCCAGGCGTAGACCCTGTGCGCAGTCGGGGAAAGAATACCCTTAGTATATACAGTTTCTCGTTGATTTCCATGTTTATGTGTATACGTATATACATGCATGTCCATGATATTGTACTACTTTTTGATTCCAACAAGTGTTAATGGACCGCCAAGGTTCCATGCTCCTGCCCTCTCTTCTTTCCAGCCGCGACAAGGACGCTCGATCCCGCCAAGGACCCGGCTTCGACAAGAAGTTGGGAAGACTGCCTGGCACGACAATCCCTGGCAAACCAAATAGATAAAGTTTACCTCTTTCCAATTCATGTTCGTAACCTGTGACTTGTGCATTAGAAAACCTCGCCACTCTCATTTAAACTCGGGTGCTCCCATCCCTAGCCCGAACGCTGTTTCAGTCGGAATAGTCGCTGTAGCCCTTGCTAAAAGGATGTTGACGGGGGGTGGACCCTTTGTCTGTAACCCAGCAGATGTGACTCTCCGGCAGGCACAGAGGGCACCGACAGGATTGCTTGCCGGGAGGACTCGTTTATTTGCATTAAGGGTGCATTTCGCCTCTGCATGGACGTATACGTGCACGGGTTCCCGGCAAGGCTGGTCTTTTTCATTGACATGTTGATACAAGTACGAATGTTACGAGACTTAGGCATGGGCTCAAGAGATTACATTATTTATAAATTAAGATTTGGCAAGTGCCTACAAGTTTAAAGAAAGATAAGTGCCCCATGATCCCCATTCTTGCCCCTTTCCTCCCAGGTGCGGCAGGTGAAAGCAAAGAAGAGGCAACGGGGAACGCGCCGATGGAGAGCATGGCGGGGATGGCCCTCGGCAAGGCGCATGACTGAGGGAGGAGGCGATGCCGATGATGGTGTTGCCGCCGATGGTCAGCCGGAGTTGGAATCGGAGTCCTCCCGCCCGCTACCATCATCATCACTGTCCTCCTCGTCACTTTCGCTCGAGGAGGAGGTTTCGTTGTCGGTGGAGCTCTTCACGCAGCACCCTAAGCAGGTTCCCAAGTGCCTAAAGACCTTGACAGAGAGCAGGCCGTCCTCCATTAATTTGAACTGGAGAACGTGCCCCTCCGACAGGCTATGGTCACGGGCAAAGGTCTTCCACCCACAACGGAGGTACATGACATGAGGGGCGGGGAAGTCGACATCGACCCGCATGCAGGCTATGGTCATGTGCAGCCTCAAGGCCTGTGGCGGGTCGAGCTCCATTTCCCGAGAGAACGGGGTGGGGAGGAAGAGGTGACCGCACACTGGCTTGTACAACCTGATGAAGAACTCGCGGGGCTGATCTCCGACGTGGCCCTCCATTAGAGGGGGAGCAGCCGGCGGAAGTGCGACCGGTGCGCCGCCCCGTCCTCCTCTCCCTCGAGCGCCACGGCGGCCTCAGCCTCGCCCCTCCCTCTTCCCCTCACGGCGGGCTCCGCCGCCATGAGCTCAGGAGGAGGGGGGACACGCTGTCGAGCAGAAGCCCTCGTCGCCACCACTGGAGCGTCGGCACGCCCTCTCACCATGGCAAGTGGAAGAAAGGGGCCAAGCAGGAAGGAGATGAATGCAGAAGGATGATGTCCCTCTCCCCTTTCTATATAGGTGCAAGGCCGGGGCTCGGCCCCCAACCTAAGGGCGGCCGCCCCACTTGACCAATCCGGCCACCATAGGCATAGGGAATCAGGACCGACCCGCTGCTCCAATCAGCAACACCCGGCTTCCCGCGTCGGCGTTAAGGCCCGTGCCCTCCGTATCCACCACCAACCCTCCCTAAGGCATGGGGGACACGTGGCGGGCGGACCAGAATTAAGAAGACAAGTGGGGCGACCGTTTCCCATCCCATGATCATGGAGCGAGGGAGCCATGGAAGCCACGACCCGTGTCCACTTTGTAAATGAGCCGCGCCCCTGTGGCTTCCTCTTTTTTATGGGGAAGACGCGGGCCGCCTCTTTACTATTCACCGCAGGGTGATCCAAGCATGCTGCGACCGTTCCACGCACGACCCTGATGACCCACAAGTATAGGGGATCTATCGTAATCCTTTCGATAAGCAAGAGTGTCGAACCCAACGAGGAGCAGAAGGAAATGATAATCGGTTTTTAGCAAGCTATTCTCTGCAAGTACTGAAATAAGTGGTAACAGATAGTTTTGTGATAGGATAATTTGTAATGAGCAACAAGTAACAAAAGTAAATAAAGTGCAGCAAGGTGGCCCAATCCTTTTTGTAGCGAAGGACAAGCCTGTACAAACTCTTATATAGAGCAAAGCGCGCCCGAGGACACATGGAAATTATCATCAAGCTACTTTTCATCACGTTCATATGATTCGCGTTCGGTACTTTGATAATTTGATATGGGGGTGGACAGGTGCTTGGGTGATGTTCTTACTTGAACAAGCATCCCACTTATAATTAACCTCTATTGCAAGCATTTGCAACTACAACAGAAGTATTAATGTAAACCTAACCATAGCATGAAACATATGGATCCAAATCATCCCCTTACGAAGCAACACATAAACTAGGGTTTAAGCTTCTGTCACTCTAGCAACGCATCATCTACTTATTACTTCCCAATGCCTTTCTCTAGGGCCAAATAATGGTGAATTGTTATGTAGTCGACGTTCACATAACAACACTAGAGGATAGAGAACATACATCTCATCAAAATATCGAACGTATACCAAATTCACATGACTACTAACAGTAAAGACTTCTCCCATGTCCTCAGGAACAAATGTAACTACTCACAAAGCATATTCATGTTCAGAATCAGAGGGGTATTAATATTCATAAAGGATCTGAACATGTGATCTTCCACCAAATAAACCAACTAGCATCAACTACAGGGAGTAATCAACACTACTAGTAACCTACAGGTACCAATCACGGACTTGGAGACAAGAATTGGATACAAGAGATGAACTAGGGTTTTGAGAGGAGATGGTGCTGGTGAAGATGTTGATGGAGATTGCCCTCTCCCGATGAGCGGAGCGTTGGTGATGACGATGGCGATGATTTCCCCCTCCCGGAGGGAAGTGTCCCCGGCAGAACAGCTCTGCCGGAGCCCTAGATTGGTTCCACCAAGGTTCCGCCTCGTGGCGGCGGAGTCTCGTCCCGAAAGGTTGCTTATTGTTTTTCCCTGGACGAAAGACTTCATATAGCAGTACATGGCCACCGGAGAGCCAACAGGGGGCCCACGAGGCAGGGGGCGCGCCCTGGGGCGTAGGGCGTGCCCCCCCACCCTCGTGGACAGGTGGTGGCCCCCCTGATGTATTTCTTCTGCTCAGTATTTTTTATATATTCTGAAAATAAATTCCGTGGAGTTTCAGGACTTTTGGAGTTGTGCAAAATAGGTCTCTAATATTTGCTCCTTTTCCAGCCCAGAATTCCAGCTGCCGGCATTCTCCCTCCTTATGTAAACTTTGTAAAATGAGAGAGAATAGGCATAAGTATTGTGACATAATGTGTAATAACAGCCCATAATGCAATAAATATCGATATAAAAGCATGATGCAAAATGGACGTATCAACTCCCCCAAGCTTAGACCTCGCTTGTCCTCAAGCGGAAGCCGATAACGATAAATATGTCCACATGTATAGAGGTAGAGGTGTCGATAAAATAAAATACGGACATGCAGGCATCATGATTATTCTTATAACAACAACATAAATAGATATTGTCATATGATTTATTATGCTCAAGTAATAATCTAATCACAATGCAAAAGTATGAATCAGAAACTTTATTGAGAACTAACAAACTATAATCTCAGTCACTGAAGCAATTGCAATTTATCATAACATCAGAAAGAGTCTATGTCAGAGCTCTCTAGCAAGTCCACATACTCAACTATCATTTAGCCTTTCATAATTGCTAACACTCACGCAATACTTGTGGTTATGGAGTTTTAATCGGACACAAAGAAAGATAGGGGCTTATAGTTTCGCCTCCCGACCTTCTACCTCAAGGGTTATGTCAACAACAATAGCTCATGCTCCCCTATATCCAATTAGATATATATATATATATATATACATATATATATATATATATATATATATATATATATATATATATATATCGGGATCTTTCCAACACACTGTGCTTGCCAAAGGATAAAATGTAAAAAGGAAAGGTGAAGATCACCATGACTGTTGCATAAGTTAGAAGATAATAGTAACAGATAGGCCCTTCGCAGAGGGAAGTAGAGGTTGACATGCGCTTTCAGGGTTGGATGTACAAAACCTTAATGCGAAAGAACGTCACTTTATATTGCCACTTGTGATATGAACCTTTATTATGCAGTCCGTCGCTTTTATTTCTTCCACATCACAAGATCGTATAAAGTTTATTTCCTCCACACCAATCAATCATACATATTTAGAGAGCAATATTTATTGCTTGCACCGATGACAACTTACTTGAAGGATCTTACTCAATCCATAGGTAGATATGGTGGACTCTCATGGCAAAACTGGTTTAAGGGTTTTGGAAGCACAAGTAGTATCTCTACTTGGTGCTAAGAATTTGGCTAGCCTGAGGGGGAAAGGCAAGCTCAACATGTTGGATGATCCATGACAATATACTTTATATCAGATATAAGAAAACATAACCCATTACGTTGTCTTCCTTGTCCAACATCAACTCTTTAGCATGTCATATTTTAATGACTGCTCCCAATCATAGAAGATGTCTATGATAGTATATTTATATGTGAAACCTCTCTTTCTTTATTACTTCCTATTAATTGCAACGATGACCAAAGCTATGCTTGTCAACTCTCAACAACTTCTAATCATCATACTCTTTCTATGTGAAGTCATTACCCTCAATAAGATCAATATGAACTCTTTATTTCTTTTTATTCTTTTTCTCTTTTCTTTTATTCACTAACTCTTTTAATCAAGCCCTTGACTCAACACTAATCTTTATTATATAGCTCATGGACTCGATTACATAGAGAGATCATAAAGCAAAACTCAAAACTAGATCATGCCAAAAACTTTATTCTACTAGATCAAGATAATACTAATAGGATCGAACTAAGAAAAACGGTAAAGATAGGAGTGTGGTTGTGATACGATACCGGGGCACCTCCCCCAAGCTTTGCGGTTGCCAAGGGGAGTGCCTATACCCATGTGATTATGTCTCCTTTGTTGGTGAGGAAGGTGGAGGTGTTGTTGATGATGCGGGCTTATCGTCCATCTTCCAAGGCATAGGCTCACCATCATAGAAGGATGATCGAGTCTCCGGGATCCTCAAATCTGCAGCCAAACTCATCCTATTGAATCTATATTCATACTTACAGTTTTGGTTTTGCAGGTCATAGATCTGGGATTGAAGGTGCTCGATCTTCTCGTGAAGCTTGAAGATAGTCTCCCCGATGTTGTCAGCATCCAGCTTGTGGTTGTTGGCGAACTCCGCGATCATCATGTGGTTGGAGTTGAGTCCACGTTCCACCATCCCCTGGCACTTGAAAACTTGTTTCTCCATTGCTTCGAGCCTTGTCTCCATGCTTCCGGTCCCCTTCGGTCCCTCAACATCGCGGATGTGCAGCTACCCATCACGCATCTCAATGGTTTGAGGGTGTCGCAGCACCTCCGCGAGGTAAGGGTTGATGACCTTCTCGAAGAACTTGTCCTTGGGGGCACTTGGAGACGTCATGATAATCCAGATCTGTCAGAAAAATAGCTCGAAACAAGAACATAGGATATTTGCGTGATACAGGAGTCAAAACGTTCGGGAGATTATATAATGAATTTTTACCGACCAAAATACGTAACGTGCAAGAAAACGGAGTCTGGAGAGCACACGAGGTGCCGACGAGGTAGGGGGGCACGCCCAGGGGGGTAGGGCGCGCCCTCCACCCTCGTGGAGACCTCGTGTCCTTCCCGGACTGCTTGTTATTTTTCTATTTTTCTAAATATTCCAAAACGGAGAAATATTGCCTTTAGAACTGTTTTGGAGTCGGTTTACTTACCGTACCACATACCTATTCCTTTTCGGAGTCTGAAACGTTCCGGAAAGTGTCCCTTATGTATTCCTCTGGGGTTACGGTTTTAATAACATTGGTTTCAACATTTATGGGATTACCTGAGATATAATGTTTGATTCTTTGACCGTTCACCACTTTCGGATTTGTGCCTTTGAAGTTGTTGATTTTTATGGCACCGGAACGATAGACCTCCTCAATAATGTAAGGGCCTTCCCATTTAGAGAGGAGTTTTCCTGCAAAAAATCTTAAACGACAGTTGTATAGCAATACATAATCACCTACATTAAACTCACGCTTTTGTATCCTTTTGTCATGCCATCTTTTAACTTTTTCTTTAAAGAACTTGGCATTTTCGTAAGCTTGGGTTCTCCATTCATCAAGTGAGCTAATGTCAAATAACCTCTTCTCACCGGCAAGTTTGAAATCATAGTTGAGCTCTTTAATAGCCCAATAAGCCTTATGTTCTAGTTCGAAAGGTAAGTGACATGCTTTTCCATAAACCATTTTATACGGAGACATACCCATAGGATTTTTATATGCAGTTCTATAGGCCCATAATGCATCATCAAGTTTCTTGGACCAATTCTTTCTAGACCTATTGACAGTCTTTTGCAAAATTAATTTGAGCTCTCTATTACTCAATTCAACTTGACACTAGACTGTGGGTGATAAGGAGATGCAATTCTATGATTAACATCATATTTAGCAAGCATTTTACGGAAAGCACCATGAATAAAATGTGAACCACCATCAGTCATTAAATATCTAGGGACTCCAAACCTAATGAGGACATGACTACCTTGGATACGACCAAAAATATTGCATACATGCATATTTGTCAGGTGATTTCTAATGTCAACTATTCAATAATCTATTTATATTATCCAGAACAAAAATACTTCACACACTTTTGTGTTTTGTCTAATTGCAGGTGTATGGGACATTTGTACAATCCACATATGAATATAAGGGGAAAATAGAAGTTTAGGTGCTGTTCAAAAAGTCCCTTCACGTCACTTTTGGGCCAAGAGAAGATTGAGTCCAAGTCTCTCACGTTCTGGATTCAGATTTGGACTGCACAGACATATCTGACTCAAAACGGCAAGAACTTTTTCATACGGACTCCGAATTGGGTGATTCTTTTTTTGTTGGAAAGTAGATTTCGTCCTCTTTCCACTCCAATTGGATTCACCTTTAAATTCGTCCGGAGCATTGAGATATGGACGAAACAATCTGACGCTGCAGCAGAATCCGAGTCAAACAACAAGTCCAAAGGTGTTGCATCACCTCCACTTGGGCCCATGAGCCTTGTACAACCTAGGGTTGGTTTTAGGCTGCCTTGGGACGTCATCTCACCTCCTTGGCCGCCACCCCTTGCTCCTATATAAGTAGATCCACCTAGTAGCTTTTTCCTTAGGATTTGTTTAGTTAAAAGTTAGCCATTGCAACTTCGTGTACTTCATTTGTGTCCAACGACCAGACCAAGACCGCTTACGGATCCCCACCATTATCAATACTTCATCCATATTCGCAATGTTCAGATTGCATTATCATATTCTTGCTTGTTCTTCGATTGCGTGCAGGAATAGACCTTCGTTGTCAGGCTGATCGTGCTTCCGGCATCGTCAGTAACCTCAGGAGATTGGTTTAGCGATTGCTAAGGCGCAACGTCGTGCACGTTTATAGTCAGATCGTCAAAGTCGGCTCCATCAAATCGATAGTTATCATCTCATCGAAAGATCGGGACACCCTCGCCTCTATCAAGTGGTATCAGTTTTTAGGTTGCTCGGTGAGAATTTCCAGCTTTCCCTAGATTAGATTTATTTTCTTACCTATTGTCCAAGAAAAAAGCCATAAAAAAGTTAGATCTATTCATCCTTTGTCCAAGCCAATCTGAGCCTATGCAATTTTATTTTCATTGTTTGCATTATTGAATTATCGGTTGCATCGTCGTGTCGAATTGCTGGTCTTAGTGTCTACTTCGTTTAGAGTTTCGAGTTCTGTTCACATTAGTCACGTCGCCGCTATATCGTTATCCCTTCCGCTGTCCACCACATCATCCATCAATTTCCACCACATATTACCCATAGTTCATTATCACAATCATAGTTGAGGTCGTTCACATCTTCGCTTGATCCAATCTGCATCTTATCTAGTTTGTCTTGGAAAGAGGGAGAGAAAAAAAGACAGAGAAAAAAAAAGAGAGAAAAAAAAGAAAAAGAAAAAGAAAAAAAGAGAGAAAGAAAAGAAAAAAAGTGTGAGGAAAAAAAGAGAGAAAAAAATTCAGATCTATCTAGACTCAATCTCGTAGTTGAATTTGGATTGGAATCTGTTTTGTGCACTGTTCAGTAAAACAGACATAACTTCCTCATAAGAAGTCCGTTTTGGCTCCACGCGTACTCAAATGAAAGCTAGCGACGAGCTGCATCTAAGTAGTTGCAGAGGCTAGTTCAATATTTGACACCTCAGAATCGTCTTCTAAATAGGTCTTTTTGCCCTACGAAGTTCGCGGACACAGCTTATTCCCGTTTTTCAGGCCAGTTTTCGAATTCTTTGACTCCTCATATCAATTCGGAATTGAGTGATTCTTTTTGCATTGGAAAGCTTGAGCTAGTAGCATTCTTTTAAAAAAGTTATCATAAAATTTGCTCAAACTTTTCAAGAGGAAAGTTGGAGAGAGAGTTGTTGTATATCCTGCTTGGAAGTTGTTTCACATCATTATCTTTACTGCTATTGTGATCTTCACTTATATCTTGCTATCCAGAGCTACTTCATATCCTTTATTGATGCTAGTTGTGCTACGTCGTGACCTTATTAGTGTTCTAGGCTCGCGTCTCTAGTCCGGTCTAGCCTAGGACCAGCACAGTACCGTCTTTGAGCATTTATTCAACATTGCATCTCTGAATTGATTATTGCTGATCTTTTGCTACCATATATTTGGCCTTCCAAGCTCCACATATTTCTACACCGTGTATACATACGCTTACCTGGCAATCGCTTTACTCAATCTTCGGAGTTATTTGACGCCGCTGGTTGCCGGTCACCACCTGTTGCATGGTAAGAACTTGTAAGACTTTGATATTTGCTATACTGTGAGCGTTTTACCACCACATCCTAGTAGTTCATAGGAACATTATTCTCGAATTTTGTTTCTTGTTTCTACTAATCATGACAGGTTCCGGAGACAGAATGTCGGTGTACTAAAGTAGGGGTACCTTAGTATCCCGAACTTGTGCACGGGCAGTCGTGGCACCCCGCGGCAAGGCTTGCCAGGCGATCGCCAAGACTCTCCGTGGCCCCTTTTTGGGCCATCCAAGAACAAAGTATTTGAGCCAAGGCCCCGGCAGGAGGGGCCTGCCGGGAAGGCCACCCGAAGAGAGCCAGGCCCCGGCAAGAGGAGCTTGCCGGGACGACCACTCGAAGCACAAGACCCCGGCAGGAGGAGCTTGCCGGGAAGGCCAACCACGGCATGACAAGGACCTCGCCACGGCGCACCCCGCGCTCCGGCAAGGCCCGGTGAGCGACAAGCTCCCGGGCGCGACAAGGCATCCACCGCGGCAAGGTGTTTGCCGCGGCAAGTTACCACCCCGTGCCTGCGCTCTAGCTCACCCACCAACGTGTCGCTCTGGGGGCATTCCAGGCGCACGTGGCGGGAGGTTGTGCAGCCAGGGGCATGCGGTGGCGAAGCAAAGCTGACAGAGTAGCCATCGTGGCAAACGGTGGCGCTCCTGATGGTCCACTTCCCTGCACCGTCTGGGCGACGCGGACGGGCATTTAATGCCCTTGTCCCCCGCCGTCAGAGTTAGGTTCGATAGCACTATACCGCCACTGTGCAGGCAGCTGTACCCACTACAACATTCTCCCATTTGTGCCCCCACCTACGCTGCCACCTGTGGGTAACCCCTTGAGCATATAAAAGGAGGCCCCATGCGCACATAGGAGAAAAGGAGGACACCCATCGCCACGCTCGGTCTCGCCAGCGGCTCGTGTGTACTGTAGCACCACGCGCTCCCGAGCAAGAACACAATACAATCCACAAAGCAGCAGTAGGGTTTTACACATCCTTGCGGCCCGAAGCTGGGTAAAATCCCTTGTGTGCATCGCCTCGATCCGCTCTTCGTTCAACCTCCGCCCCCCGCCGAACCAGTAAGGGGCTCGGTCCCCATAGGTGTTCGAGGAAGCCGATTCCCCCCGACACAGAAGTTCTTGGACGACGGACACATCATCACCATCACGAGAGTTGGGACAACACAAACAAGCACATGGTCAGGTTATCTCTTTACCGTCATTTGAGGGCAGATTTAATCCTGCTATTTATCTAGCTTGGGAGCTTGAAGTAGAACAAGTTTTTAGTCACCATGACTTTTCTGAACTTGAGCGAGTACGAGCTGTTACTAGAGCATTTACTGGTTTTGCTTCTGTTTGGTGGAGTGTGCATTGTAAGAAAAACATTGATAACCAACCCACAACTTGGAAAGATTTGAAAGATGTAATGAGACAACGATTTTTCCCTCCTTACTATCGTCGTGAATTGCTTCGCAAATTTGAACAATTTAAACAAGGCAACAACACTGTTCATGCTTACTACCAAGAGTTCAAATTTTATATGCATCATTGTGACATAGAAGAATCTGAGGATGATACAATGAATAGATTTTTTGGTGGTTTGAACCATGATATTCAGGCACGATTTCAGTATATTCCTCGTTGCATTACTGGTATGTATGTTCGTGCTTGTACCTTTGAGAGACAGTTACAGGAGGATGCACTGGGTGACTACAACAACTACTATTCTAGTTCATGCTCACCACCACCGCTTGGTTCCTCCACTGTTGCAGCTACTAGAGCAGCCACACCTCAGATTGTGAGCGCGACATCATCTCAAGAGTATGGTACATTGCCATCATCCGTACCTACATCAGCTACATCTTTGCGACAAGGTAACTGTAAAGGTATTGATGATATAACTTCACATGAGAATGATGCATGCCTAGCTAACTTGAATACATTATGTGTTGAGTTACCTGTTGATTTGAGCGCATCACCTATTTTTGAGAATCATGTTACTGTCATGAATGCGTCATGTGATCAAACAACTGAAATACCAACAATTTTGAGTGCACCCAATGAATTAACTGTTGATGCAAAAGAACCAATGTTTAATCATTTTGATATGACCTCTAATCTTGGTGATGATTCTGTGTCAAATGACTTATTGCATGTTGTCTTATTTAAGCATGTTGTAGCATGTATATTTGATGCAAGTAAGGTTTATTCACCAATATTAGGATGGTTTAATGATGAATATTGTCAATCTTTTCATATGAATAAGAGCTTCACTTATATGTGCAAACTGAGTTGTAATACTTTCATGCCTTCTACTTCTTATGATAATACTTTGGCTTTATATTTTATTCACTATGAAAGTTACTCATGTATACATGTGTCATATGTGCAAATTTCACGGGAAGTAAAAATTGATGACATATACATATACAACATGTACACCTTGTCTCTTTTGTTAGCCACATTTCAGATAAAGCAACGCCGAGGACAGCTTTATTTTCAAGAAGGGGAGGATGATGAGGACATGACTACCTTGGATACGACCAAAAATATTGCATACATGCATATTTGTCAGGTGATTTCTAGTGTCAACTATTCAATAATCTATTTATATTATCCAGAACAAAAATACTTCACACACTTTTGTGTTTTGTCTAATTGCAGGTGTATGGGACATTTGTACAATCCACATATGAAGATAAGGGGAAAATACAAGTTTAGGTGTTGTTCAAAAAGTCCCTTCATGTCACTTTTGGGCCAAGAGAAGATAGAGTCCAAGTCTCTCACGTTCTGGATTCAGATTCGGACTGCACAGACATACCTGACTCAAAATGGCAAGAACTTTTTCATACGGACTCTGAATTGGGTGATTCTTTTTTTGTTGCAAAGTAGATTTCGTCCTCTTTCCACTCCAATTGGATTCACCTTTAAATTCGTCCGGAGCATTGAGATATGGACGAAACAATCTGACGCTGCAGCAGAATCCGAGTCAAATAACAAGTCCAAAGGTGTTGCATCACCTCCACTTGGGCCCATGAGCCTTGTACGACCTAGGGTTGGTTTTAGGCTGCCTTGGGACGTCCTCCCACCTCCTTGGCCGCCACCCCTTGCTCCTATATAAGTAGATCCACCTAGTAGCTTTTTCCTTGGGATTTGTTTAGTTAAAAGTTAGCCATTGCAACTTCGTGTACTTCGTTTGTGTCCAACGACCAGACCAAGACCGCTTACGGATCCCCACCATTATCAATACTTCATATATATTCGCAATATTCAGATTGCATTATCATATTCTTGCTTGTTCTTCGATTGCATGCAGGAATAGACCTTCGTGGTCAGGCTGATCGTGCTTCCGGCATCGTCAGTAACCTCAGGAGATTGGTTTAGCGATTGCTAAGGCGCAACGTCGTGCACGTTTGTAGTTGGATCGTCAAATTCGGCTCCATCAAATCGATAGTTATCATCTCATCGAAAGATCGGGACACCCTCGCCTCTATCAAAACCTCGGAAAAATAACTTCTTTAAGCATCTTAATAGAAGTGTTATGATCAGCACTACTAGTTGGAATAGCTTCTACCCACTTAGTAACGTAATCAACAACAACTAAAATATGTGTATGTCCATTAGAGGCAGGAAAAGGTCCCATATAATCAAAGCCCCAAACATCAAATGGTTCAATAACAAGTGAATAGTTCATAGGCATTTCTTGACGTCTACTAATATTACCAATTCTTTGACATTCATCACAAGAAAGGACAAACTTACGGGCATCCTTGAAGAGATTAGGCCAATAAAAAGCAGATTGCAATACCTTATGTGCAGTTCTATCTCCAGCGTGGTGTCCTCCATAAGCTTCGGAGTGACACTTGTGTAGGATCTGTTCCTGTTCATGCTCAGCTACACAACGTCTAATAACACCATCTACTCCTTCTTTATAAAGGTGTGGGTCATCCCAAAAGTAATGTCTCAAATCATAGAAAAACTTTTTCTTTTGCTGGTATGTGAAACTTGGTGGTATAAATTTAGCAACGATGTAATTAGCATAATCAGCATACCATGGAGCTGTGCAAGAAGTATTTATGACATTAATTTGCTCATCAGGAAAGCTATCATCAATAGGTAGTGGGTCAGCGAGAACATTTTCTAACCTAGAGAAGTTGTCTGCAATGGGGTTCTCACCTCCCTTTCTATCAACAATATGCAAATCAAATTCTTGTAGCAAGTGAACCCATCTAATAAGTCCAGCTTTAGCATCTTTCTTTTCCATAAGATATTTAATAGCAGCATGATCAGTGTGAATAAACAATATAAGGTCTGAACTTATCACAAGTAAATACAACTGCTAAGAATTCTTTTTCAGTAGTAGCATAATTTCTCTGAGCATTGTCTAGAGTCTTACTAGCATATTGAATAACATTTAATTTCTTATCAACTCTTTGCCCTAGAACAGCACCTACAGCATAATCACTAGCATCACACATAATTTCAAAGGTTAAATTCCAATCAGGTGGTTGAACAATAGGTGCAGAGATCAATGCTTTCTTAAGTATTTCAAATGCTTCTACACAATCATCATCAAAGACAAATGGTATATCTTTTTGCAATAAATTAGTCAGAGGCCGAGAAATTTTTGAGAAGTCCTTAATGAACCTCCTATAAAAACCGGCACGACCAAGTAAACTTCTTATACCTTTGATGTCCTTGGGACATGGCATCTTTTCAATAGCATCAACCTTGGCTTTATCAACTTCAATACCTCTTTCAGAGACTTTATGCCCCAAGACAATACCTTCATTAACCATAAAGTGGCACTTCTCCCAATTCAAGACAAGATTAGTTTCTTCACATCTCTGCAAAACTCGATCAAGGTTGCTCAAGCAATCATCAAAAGAGGATCCATAGACGGAAAAATCGTCCATGAAAACCTCACAAATCGTTTCACAAAAGTCAGAGAATATAGCCATCATGCATCTTTGAAAGGTAGCAGGTGCATTACATAAACCAAAAGGCATACGTCTATAAGCAGAAGTACCAAAAGGGCAAGTAAAAGTAGTCTTTGATTGATCATTGGCTGACACACGTATTTGAGAGAAACCAGAATAACCATCTAGAAAGCAAAAATGTGTATGTTTGGATAATCTTTCTAGCATTTGATCGATAAAAGGTAAGGGGTAATGATCTTTTTTAGTAGCCTTATTTAATTTGCAAAAATCAATTACCATCCTATAACATGTAATAATTCTTTGCAGAATCAATTCATTTTTATCATTAGGAACGACGGCAATACCTCCCTTCTTAGGGACACAATGACAGGACTTACCCACTGACTATCAGCAACGGGATAAATTATACCTGCCTCAAGGAGCTTTAGTATTTCCTTTCTTACCACTTCTTTCTTCTTAGGATTCAACCATCGTTGATGATCACGAACTGGTTTGGCATCTTCCTCCAAATTTATTTTATGTTGACATAGAGTGGGACTAATACCCTTAAGATCATCAAGAGTATATCCAATAGCAGCACGGTGCTTCTTTAGAGTTTTCAATAATCTCTCTTCTTCATGCTTTGAAAGGTTAGCACTAATAATAACAGGATATATCTTTTTCTCATCAAGATAAGCATATTTAAGATTATCAGGCAACGGTTTAAGCTCAAACACGGGATCACCCTTGGGTGGAGGAGGATCCCCTAGGATTTCAACAGGCAGATTGTGTTTCAGGATAGGTTCCTGTTTAAAGAATACTTCATCTATTTCCCTTCTTTCATTCATAAACATATCATTTTCATGGTCTAGCAAATATTGTTCTAAAGGACCACTAGGAGGCATGGCAATAGAAGCAAGACCAATAATTTCATCCTTACTAGGAAATTCTTCCTCATGGTGTTGTCTACTAAATTTGGAGAAATTAAACTCATGAGACATATCACCCAAGCCAATAGTAAGAACATTCTTTTCGCAGTCTATCCTAGCATTAACTGTGTTCAAGAAGGGTCTACCAAATATAATGGGGCAAAAGCTATCTTGCGGGGAACCAAGAACAAGAAAATCAGCAGGATATTTAGTTTTCCCACACAATACTTCAACATCTCTAACAATTCCAATGGGTGATATTGTATCTCTATTAGCAAGTTTGATGGTAACATCAATACCTTCTATCTCAGCAAGTGCAATTTCATGCATAATTTCTTTGTATAAATCATGAGGTATAGCACTAGCACTAGCACCCATATCACATAAACCATGATAACAATGATCTCCTATTTTAACAGAAATAACAGGAATGCCTACCACAGGTCTATGTTTATCTTTAGCACAAGGTTTGGCAATTCTAGCAGTTTCACCATAGAAATAAATAACATGCCCATCAATATTATCGGCCAAGAGATCTTTAACAATAGCAATATTAGGTTCAACTTTAACTTGCTTAGGGGGTGTATAAGTTCTAATATTGCTTTTACGAACCACAGTTGAAGCTTTAGCATGATCCTTTATCCTAACAGGGAAAGGTGGTTTCTCAACATAAGAAGTAGGAACAATAGGATCATTATAAGTGACAGTCTTTTCTTCAACTTTAGTAGGTGCAGCTACTTTTACTTCTATGTGAGGATGATATTTAAACCACTTCTCCTTAGGGAGATCAACATAAGCAGAAAATGATTCACAGAAAGAAGCTACTATTTCAGAGTCAAGTCCATATTTAGTGCTAAATTTACGGAAAACATCGGTATCCATAAAAGATTTAACACAATCAAACTTAGGTGTCATACCTGACTCCTTACTTTCGTCGAGATCCCAATCTTCAGAGTTGCATTTAATTCTATCCAATAAATTCCATTAGAATTCAATAGTCTTCATCATAAAAGAGGCAGCACAAGAAGTATTGAGCATGGCGCGATTGTTATCAGAAAGCCGAGCATAAAAACTTTTAATAATTATTTCTTTTGGAAGCTCATGATTGGGGCATGAATATAACATTGATTTAAGCCTCCCCCAAGCTTGGGCGATGCTTTCTCCTTCGCTAGGCCAAAAATTATATATATATAATTGTGATCACGATGAACAAGATGCATAGGATAAAACTTCTGATGAAATTCCAATTTCAATCGTTTGTAGTTCCATGACCCTGTATCGTCACATACCCTATACCATGTCGATGCATCTCCCTCCAAAGATAAAGGGAAGACCTTCTTCTTAATAACATCATCGGGTATACCTGCAAGCTTAAATAATCCACAAACTTCATCCATATAGATTAGATGCTCATCAGGATGCTTTGTTCCATCTCCTGCAAAAGGATTAGCTAGCAGTTTTTCTAACATACCCGAAGGAACTTCAAAGGGAACATTTTCATTTTCAATAGGTTCAGTAGGTTGAGGAGAAACTCTTTGCTCTACTGGTCGTGGTGAGGATACCCCGAACAAGCCCCTCAAAGGATTACTTTCCATGGTAACAAGTGACCGTAAATTTTTCCTTACCAATCCACCTACAAAAGGCGCTTCACTCCCCGGCAACGGCGCCAGAAAAGAGTCTTGATGACCCACAAGTATAGGGGATCTATCATAGTCCTTTCGATAAGTAAGAGTGTCGAACCCAACGAGGAGCAGAAGGAAATGATAAGCGGTTTTCATCAAGGTATTCTCTGCAAGCACTGAAATTATCGGTAACAGGTAGTTTTGTGATAAGGTAATTTGTAACAGGTAACAAGTAACGAAAGTAAACAAGGTGCAGCAAGATGGACCAATCCCTTTTGTAGAAAAGGACAAGCCTGTACAAACTCTTATATAGAGAAAAGCGCTCCCGAGGACACATGGGAATTATCGTCAAGCTAGTTTTCATCACGCTCATATAATTCGCGTTCGTTACCTTGATAATTTGGTATGTGGGTGGACCGGTGCTTGGGTACTGTCCTTTCTTGGACAATCATACCACTTATGATTAACCCCTATTGCAAGCATCCACAACTACAAAAGAAGTATTAAGGTAAACCTAACCATAGCATGAAACATATGGATCCAAATCGGCCCCTTACGAAGCAACGCATAAACTAGGGTTTAAGCTTCTGTCACTCTAGCAACCCATCATCTACTTATTACTTCCCAATACCTTCCTCTAGGCCCAAATAATGGTGAAGTGTTATGTAGTCGACGTTCACATAACACCACCAGAGGATAGACAACAAACATCTCATCAAAATATCGAACGAATACCAAATTCACATGACTACTAATAGCAAGACTTCTCCCATGTCCTCAGGAACAAACGTAACCACTCACAATGCATATTCATGTTCATAATCAGAGGGGTATTAATATGCATAAAGGATTTGAAGATATGATCTTCCACCATATAAACCAACTAGCATAAACTACAAGGAGTAATCAACACTACTAGTAACCTACAGGTACCAATCCCGGACTTGGAGACAAGAATTGGATACAAGAGATGAACTAGGGTTTTGAGAGGAGATGGTGCTGGTGAAAATGTTGATGGAGATTGCCCTCTCCTGATGAGAGGAGCGTTGGTGATGACAATGGTGATGATTTCCCCCTCCCGGAGGGAAGTGTCCCCGGTAGAACAGCTCTGCCGGAACCCTAGATTGGTTCAGCCAAGGTTCCGCCTTGTGGCGGCGGAGTCTCGTCCCGAAAGGTTGCTTATTATTTTTCGCTGGAAGAAAGACTTCATATAGCAGAAGATGGCCACCGGAGATCCAATAGGGGGCCCACAAGGCAGGGGGCGCGCCTTGGGGGGTAGGGCGCTCCCCCACCCTCGTGGACAGGTGGTGGCCCCCCTGACATATTTCTTCCGCTCAGTATTTTTTATATATTCTGAAAATAACTTCCGTGGAGTTTCAGGACTTTTGGAGTTGTGTAGAATAGGTGTCTAATATTTTCTCCTTTTCCAGCCCAGAATTCCAGCTGCAGGTATTCTCCCTCCTTATGTAAACCTTGTAGAATAAGAGAGAATACACATAAGTATTGTGACATAATGTGTAATAACAGCCCATAATGCAATAAATATCGATATAAAAGCATGATGCAAAATGGACGTATCAGACCCTCTCGTCACGCACTCAATGCGAATCATGGGGAAGCGCAACTGGCGAAGAAGTTACTGTGGTTAAAACTCTGCCATGCATGCCCGCGCACCATTCTAGGCCTAGCCCAACAACGCGTCGCGCTTATGTGTGGCCCAGGCACGGGGGCTCCTGTCAGTCTACAAAAGTAGGGGCCTTTCTGTACCCCTTTACTTGTGCATGGGCAGTCATAGCCACACCTGTGGCCATGCTTGTCGGGGCGGAGGAAGGAAAGGTACGAGACTGCCAAGGCAGCACTCAAGCCAGCGGCATGAAGAGCAAAGGAGCAAGATGGATTTCCCCTGGCAACACCCTTGCCGGGGTGGCCTACATAGCCCCGGCAAGAGCCTTGCCGGGGCAACTTGCCCAACACTAGCAAGGCCGCCACCCTTGAGCCTGAGAGTTCTGACACCATCAACAACATCAAGACCAAGGCTCAGGGGGCGCCTGCATAGTAGCATGCAGATCTTTGTCAAGACCAAAGGCCTGCGAGTCTAGATTACAACCAGAATTCAAAGACCCCCGGCAAGATCCTTGCCGGGTGTCGGTGTCAAAACCAGCGGATCACGGGTAGGGGGTCCAGAACTGTGCGTCTAAGGTCGATGGTAACAGGAGACGGGGGACACGATGTTTACCCAGGTTCGGGCCCTCTTGATGGAGGTAATACCCTACTTCCTGCTTGATTGATCTTGATGAATATGAGGATTTAAAGAGTTGATCTACCACGAGATCGTAATGGCTAAACCCTAGATGTCTAGCCTGTATGATTATGATCGCCCCTACGGACTAAACCCTCTGGTTTTTATAGACACGGAGGGGACTAGGGTTGTATAAAGTCGGTTACAACGAAAGGAATCTACATATCCGAAGGCCAAGCTTTCCATCCACGCAAAGGAGAGTCCTATTCGGACACGGGAGAGAGTCTTCTGTCTTGTATCTTCACGACCCATCAGTCTGGCCCACGTCACATAGGCCGGACGCCCGAGGACCCCTTAATCCAGGACTCCCTCAGTAGCCCCTGAACTAGGCTTCAATGACGATGTGTCCGGCGGGCAGATTGTCTTCGGCTTTGCAAGGCGGGTTCCGCCTCCAAATACTCCAAAGCAGTTCTCGAACACAGAGAACGTGTCCGGCTCTGTAAAACAAACACCACACATATCCGAAGAGAGTATAATATTTTCACGAGTCCAATGTACTGATAACTTTCGTAGCATGACATCACGTCCCCGCTCGGTCATTATTTCGAACTGTTTTTAGCCTCCCGCTCCATGTTTCAAGATGCGGTTTTATTGGCACGTCTTGTTGAAGATGAGATCGTGTCCCCTTATTGCGGGATTATCATCAATACGAGCGTGGGTAATCCAACCGCGCCGTCAGCACGGCCCTTGGGGAATAGGCGAGTTTTAAGGCGAGTGGGTAGGCGCTTGATATTCGCAGCCTCTATAAAGGGATAAGGATTTCACCTTTTCACTCCCACCCTTTTTCTCTCTGCCCATCCATTCTCGAGCGCCAACACCCAAGCTTCCATCCTTTCCACCTCAAAAGAGCACTCCGACCATGTCCGGATCTGGAGCGCAGGGCAAGTAGATGGTCTCCTCCGTCAAGGAGAAGGACATCACCAAGCTCCGGGAGGCTGGGTACTTAGCCCAGGAGATCGCCCACCGGCTTCCTGCAACGGGGAAGATCATCCCCACCCCGGAGCCCCATGAGAGGGTGGTATTCATCCCTCACTTCGTCCGCGGATTGGGATTCCCTCTCCGCCAATTCATCCGTGGACTCATGTTCTACTACGGGGTTCATTGTCGTGATCTGGCCCCCAACTCCTTTCTCAACATCTCGGCATTCATTGTCGTGTGCGAGGCCTTCCTCCGCATCCTACCCCACTTCGGATTGTGGCTAAAGATCTTCAATGTGAAGCCGAAGGTGGTGGGTGGCCAACGCGTAGAGTGCGGAGGCACCATGGTGAGCAAGATGCCCAATGTGCCATGGCCCAAAGGTACCTTCATGGAGACTGTCAAAGGGTGGCAACAGCAGTGGTTCTAAGTCACAGAGCCTCGCGGTGCCACCTGGGCCGCGGCTCCCGAATTCCAGTCCGGAGCCCCGATGCGCCTCACCTCCTAGCTAGAGAAGGGCCTGGACTGGTCTTTGTTGGACGAGCTAACATTGCTTCATACGTGTATTAGGAGCATGGTCGACAAGAACATCAAGCTCGTCAATGTGATCCAGGTGATGCTAGTTTGCCGGATCCTTCCATGACAATGCCGGACTTGCCATCTATGGGAGTTCGATCCGGCCGAGCACCAGACCTTGCAACAGTTCTTCAGAACTAAGCACGAAGACATCTGGAAGGTGCTCTTTAAGGCAACGACCTTGCCGAAGACAACCGAGCACCGTGGGCACGTCCTGGCCTATCCCGCCAGTCCGGTAAGTCTTTCGTATTTCAAGGTGTATCCTTTACTTGCTTACTCAAGGAAGATGTCTAAGCTTCCCTATTTGTTTTTTCAGGGATGGACAAAGAAGGCAGAGCGGATTCAGTGTACGGCTCTGTTGCACGAAGAACCTGCTATCCCGTTTCTGACGAAGATGCTGGTTCCGGCGCCCTACCAGGCGCTGGAGAAAAAGGCCAAGGAGACCAGAAGTGGCCTCCGACGTAAGGGCACTTCAGACGTGACGTCCAAAGACGCCGAGAACCACTCCTCCCCCACCGAGGACGGCGAGGAGGAGGAGGAAAGCAATTCTCTCCCTGAGGGGGGAAGGAAGAAAAGGGCGGCCTCCATGCACCTGGAGGCAGAGGCGTCCAAGAAAGGGAAGGTCTCCCTCATGCATAACTCCGCGTGGGACATCGATAGCAGCTCGGAGTGGCGCCCCAGAGATAAGCCCCTGGCCGAATCATGAGTACTCAAAGGCACTGAAGCGTTCATATATCCAGCCTCCTTACATCATAATTTTAACATGTTGCTTGCAGTCCCGCTCGTTCCCACCTCGAGCGATCCTCATCTTCGGGAAATTTGCTGGATCCGAAGGTGATGGACAGCGGGTCCCTTCCGGCAGCCTCCTCTCCCAAGACTATGATGTACGCTGAAGTGCTATCCCGAAGGACCCTCTCGGCTCAGGAGGAGGCATAGGTGGCCGTCACGGTGGTGCCAGAGGATGATACCTCGACCATCGGACACATGGGGGAGCAGATCCCCATGGAGACTGGCGATGGGGGCCATATCCAATTTGCCCCCAAGCAGAATACGATCCCGGAGACCTATACGGCTCCGGAATCCGGCAAGCAGCCTCCTTCGAACGAAGGAGGTGCACCAATTCCACCGGTGACCTCTGTCCAGCCAGAGGCACCGGATACTCTACTAGAAGTGCTGCAAAGCGCTTCCATTGTTGAGGAACACCGTAACCTTGTGGGGTGATTGAGAGGGTTCAGTCCGTTAAGAGCGGACTGACCGAAGCCTGCACTAGCCTTCTAACAGGCTTTGAGGTAAGCGACACAATTGTATAAAAAGAATGTCATAGTATAGACAGTAGCCCCTGAGACTCTGTCCGGTGTTCGAAAAGAAAAGCCGGACAGAGGATCAAGTAATTTCGCAGGAGACTAACCAAATATGTCTTATGTGAATAAGCAGGCGTCGTTAATGGCTGCGACCTCTCATTCTGCCAAAGTCTCCGGACTGAAGCAGAGTCTGGAGCAGGCCGTCGAAGAGCTCAGCCGAGTAAAAAAGCAGCTAGAAGACAATCAAGGTATGCAATGACCTTTTGTAGATCCAGAAAGGATGAATGATTTGTGCTGACAATAGTGCCATGATATTTGTTAGGAGCAGCGACCGAGGTGGAGACCATGAAGAAGGCGCTGGCCGAGACTGAGGAGAGATCGGCAAAGGAACAAGCCGCCCGCGAAAAGCATGAGGCTAGGGTCGGTGAGGTCCTACAGGAGCTCCAGGAGGCCGTGAAGAAATGTGAGTCCTTGGAGCGCAACATTGCGAATCAACAGTCCAAACTCGCCAAGGCCCGCCAAAGTGCACAAGATGCCCGGGTCAAAACCTAGGGCGCCCTCCAAGAAATCCAGCAGGCCAGGAAAATCGCAGCGGGTAAGGCTTTTATTATGCAGAGCAAGTATGTGAAGAAAAGGTACTTCTTACTGACCCGGATTTGGAGTTCTCCAGGGGCGTTTGTAGATCTGCCGTGCAGTGTATCTGACGTTGCGGAGTTCTTCCGAGCCGAAGAGGGGAGCTCAACGAAGAAGTTGTTCTGGTCGCAATACCTTGCGCCAGAGCATCCGGTGCCCTTTAGCGATCAGCTGAAACAACTGACTGAACTGCATATGGTGGCCGAACTGGCCATGAAGGATTTAATAATCCGTTTGTGGCCTGCCGAAGCCATACCCAACAGCTACTTCGGGCTCATGAAGCGGCTGGTCAATGCCTGCCCTCGGCTTGATGCCATCAAGCGGTCGGTCTGCATGGAAGGTGCGCGGATGGCATTCGCCCGTTTCAAGATACAGTGGGCGAAGATGGACACCGTCAAGCTCGCGATCGAGGGACCGCCCGCTGGCAAGGATCACCGCACGCCAGAGCGGTATTTTGATGATGTCCTCCAGGGATCCCGCATTGTAGAGGGCCAATGTTCAAAAGACATTATCTTCGAATGAATACATTCATGTTATCTTGTCTTGTATGATGAAACAAAGCCGTTATGTAATATAATGCTTGTTTATTATTTAAAATTTTGCCTCCTGTGCGGCCGTTTTTATTAAATCTGAGAGTTGGCAGTCGTCGGCTTCAGCCCCCACGTAGGTAGTACGGGGGTGTTCAGGATGGAATATAAACACTCTTGATCCAAGAATTTGGTCCTTGAAGGAGGTGTTTAGCGCAACGAACCAGGCAATCGAACTATGTGGCTTTATCACCCTCACTTAGCCATAGGAGTTTGACAATAAAAATGTAGGCGCATGCCCTGGTTAGCATTTAATCCGGACTAGGGTGATGTGAACACCTGATCGGATGAAGGCCGATTCATCGCATAATGCGGAAAAAATCGCAAAAGTTTTTTAACCTCTGAATAGCTGACCAGCTCTCGCCGCATCATGACAGTCAGTTTTCGGCTTTCTCTACTGAGGTGTTTGATCGGGTAAACCAGAAACACAATCGCATTAGTTCTCCCTTTACTACCCTAGCCGATAGGATGGAACGTAAGGTAGCAAGCACAGGAGCCGGGCAATCCAACTATTGACCAAAGACATGATTCAGAGCCGATGCATATAATGCTAAAATTCGAGGTGCCGAACTGTACTGTAAAAAGTGTTCGGACTTTGTTGCCGCAGTATGGAGCATAATGAAGCCCTTGGCGAATTTAAAGAGTACCAAAGTGTACGGGTGGAATCGAGAAGAATGATGAAATAAAATGAAGTAGTAAGCTAGTACCACATAAGCTGGGCCGCAAATTGTTTCCATTATAATTTGATTAATATGTCAAAGCGTATTTGTACAAATAGTGCGATAAGCAACCTGACTATTTAACATGCCAAGACCAAGGGGGATCTGCGTGCGGGTCCTGAAAACAGGTAGAATGATCGTTGAGAAGAACATCTAAAGATTCCCACATGCGTCTGTATTGCTTGCCGCCTTGGTATATCTATCCTTCGTGAGGACCGATGAGCAGGCCGTCGGGAGGGGCTTGTGAAAAAGAGACCAAAAATGGTAAAAATGAAAAGGAAAATTATGTGTGTGAGCCGTATGATGGGCCACAATAAAGTTACGCCTCCGTATATGCCCATGGTATTTTGAGTGCGTAGTTATGTACGCGCGGTCCGTACGCCGCCATTTGGTCGGGACTGAGACGGAGGCCAAATTGCTAGTCGAGCTCTTGACGAGCTGGACTGTCCTGCTGCAGAGTAGTCCGGACTTGTTTGACAGTGTCCGGGAGCTTGGCTGCCGAGTTAAGGTTCTGCTTGATAAGGCCGCTCTGTACTTCTGCTGCCAGAGCTGCGGTGTGCTCCTCAGTACGGAGGGAGCGCTCCGTGTTTCCATTGACTGTTATGACACCGCGTGGTCCGGGCATCTTGAATTTGAGATAAGCATAGTGTGGCACCGCATTGAATCGGGCAAACACAGTTTGTCCAAGCAGTGCATGATAACCGCTGCGGAAGGGGACGATGTCGAAGATCAATTCTTCGCTCCGGAAGCTGTCCGGAGATCCGAAGACAACCTCCAATGTGATTGAGCCTGTACAGTGGGCCTCTACACCTGGTATGACTCCTTTAAAGGTAGTCTTTGTGGGCTTAATTCTTTAGGGATTAATGCCCATTTTGCACGCTGTATCCTGATAGGGCAGGTTCATGCTGCTACCACCGTACATGAGGACTCGCATGAGGTGGAATCCATCAATGATTGGGTCGAGGACCAGTGCGTCTGAACCACCATGACGGATACTGGTCGGATGGTCCTTGCGATTGAAAGTGATTGGGCAGGAAGACCATGGGTTGAATTTTGGGGCGACTGGGTCTATCACATAGATGTCCCTGAGCGCACATTTGCGCTCCCTCTTGGTGATATGGGTAACGTATATCATGTTCACCATTTTAACCTGGGGGGAAACTTCTTCTGTCCCTCTATGTTCGGTGGACGGGGCTCCTCCTCATCGTCCTCACTCGGCGACCCCTTCTCCTTGTTCCCGACATTTAACTTGCCGGCCTGTTTAAAGACCTAACAGCTTATGTTGGTATGATTGGCTGGTTTGTCGGGGGTGCCTTGGATCTGACATGGACGATCGAGTATGCGGTCCAAGCTATATGAGCCCGGATTGTTCCTTTTAAATGCCTTCTTCCACTAGCCGGTCATGGAGCCACTGAATCCGGCGTTGATCGTCGTGTCATCGGTATTATCGCCATTCCTTCGATGCTTGTGCCTGTTGCGTCGGGGCTTGCTGTTGCTATTTCTGGCTTCAGAGGTGCCAGGTTCGCTTGAACTATTGTTGCTACGGGCTAGCAAGCTATCTTCGCCCGCACAAAAGCGGGTCATGAGTGCCGCGAGGGCTGCCATGGACTTCGGCTTTTCCTGGCCGAGGTGTCGGGCGAGCCATTCATCACGGATGCTATGCTTGAAGGCCGCTAGGGCTTCGGCATCTGGACATTCGACGATCTGGTTCTTTTTAGTTTAGAACCTAGTCTAGAATTCCTTGGCTGACTCTCTGGGCTGTTGGACTATGTGACTTAAGTCATCGGCATCCGGAGGTCTTACGTATGTACCTTTGAAGTTGTCACGGAAGGCGTCTTCCAGGTCCTCCCAGCTGCCAATGGAGTTTTGAGGCAGGCTGTTCAACCAGTGCCGAGCTGGTCCCTTGAGTTTTAGTGGGAGGTATTTGATGGCATGGAGATGACCACAGTGGGCCATATGAATATGGAGAAGAAAATCCTCAATCCATACCGCAGGATCTGTCGTTCCATCGTATGATTCAATGTTTACGGGTTTAAAACCTTCTGGAAATTCGTGCTCCATTACTTCATCAGTGAAGTAAAGGGGGTGTGCGGTGCCTCTATATCGGACCAAGTCGCAACGTAGCTCGGATGGATTCCGTCTGCGGTTTTTGGCCCATGCGTGATTATGCTTGTCACGTCCGGCTAGATAGCCGTCGTCGCGTGTCAGGGAACGCCCCCGCGATCCGTAGATTGATCTGGTCTGACCTGCTCAATTGTCCAGGTCCTGCCACAGGTCGTATGTGTATCCCTGAGTTGTTATATCTCTACCTTTAAGGCGAGGTAGTACGGGCTGATATTCGGCTTGAGTTGCCGCTTTATCCCGGCCACGTGGTGGTTGGTCAGCCACATTACGTGCTGATGGTACGGGCTCAAGTGCCTCATCATCGAATTGAGGTAGCAATTTGCGCTTCAAGTAACTTTTGGTTGGGCACTCAAGGCCGTATTCCACGGCTGCCAGGACATTAGTCCATCTATCGTTGAGCAGATCTTGATCAGCCTAAAGTTGCTACTTCTTCTTTTTTAGGCTCCTTGGAGTGGCAATTAGCCGGCGCTTGAAACGCTCCTGCTCGAGAGGTTTCTCAGGCACGATAAAGTCTTCGTCGCCGAGGCTCACCTCGTCCTCGGAGATTGGGAGATAATTACTGTCCTCCGAGGCTTCATTTACGGCCTGTTCATCAGGACTAGCACGCCCGCATTCCCGATCGTCCTACTCGGAGGTTGGCTCGATGGGGTCTTCTTGGTCTTCGGCACCATCCAGAGTGTCGTTACCTCCTGTGCCGGTATTGCTGTCTTTTCCGCGACATGATTTAGAGTGGCGCTGCTGACGTCGGTGCTTTGGCTGTATCTCAGGAGGTTTATCCTCGACTGGATCTTCTTTGTCATCGTCGTTAGCTTCTTTGGGTGTATCCACCCTGTACACGTCATACGAAGAGGTGGTCGTCCAGCGTCCGCTAAACGGCGGGTTTTGGGCCTGCTCTTCTCCAACATCGTCGTTCATACCGTCGATGTCTTCGGAGTCGTAATCGAGCATGTCGGTTAAGTCGATAGTGGCTATAAAGTGCGTGGTGGATGGGACGTAAAATTCCCTGCTCTTAGCCCCTAGTCCGGGCTGGGCATAGTTCGGACGTTGCTCCTCTATAATGACAAGGGATCACATTAAGTCCAGAGCCTCGCTTAAAGGCGAGGTTTGGCCCAAGAGAAGAGAGCCCGTGGAGTACGGTGAGAGGGAGACTCCTTGGCCGAACTCACACGATGCTGACTCCGAGGGTTCGGAACTAGTGTCCGAAGAAGGGTCCGGCTTCATGATGGTTGCCAGCGACACTACTTCCTCCGGCTCTCCCATAATGGGCTTAGTGGCCGTAGATCGTCCGGTGAGCTCAGGAAGCCCGTCTTCGGAGCTGGCAATACGCTCCGGATCTAAGGCCGGAGCGGAGGTTGGGGGCGCGAATCCTTGGAAGATCAAGTCTCCTCGGATATCAGCGACATAGTCCATATTTCCAAAACTAATCTGGTGACCTGGGGCGTAGCTGTCGATCTGCTCTAGATGGCCAAGCGAGTTGGCCCGCAGTGTGAAGCCGCCGAACACAAAGATCTGGCCAGGGAGGAAAACCTCCCCTAGGGCAGCATTGTTGTAGATGATTGATGGAGCCATCGAACCTTCTGGTGACGACGCAGCAGAACTCTCAATGAAAGCACCAATCACTACAAAAAAATACACTTCCGTGATGATACGTGTTTGTCACAGTAGGTCGCGTTTTATGTCATGCATGTACATCCATGACGATTTTATGACAGAATCAAGATAGTCATACCTGTGCTGTCGTAGAAGTGTTCCATGACATTACCAAAATTATCATCACAGAAATGTCCACTTCCATGACAATAAATCGCGTGTCACAGAAGTGCTTTCGTCAAGGGTGACCGACACGTGGCATCCACCGCAACGGAACGCCGTTAAGCTATCGGGTCCAGTTTTGGATCCGATAACCCGTGAACAGCCCAGACCAATGGGGATTTTCCACGTGTAAAATCCTCATTGGCTGGAGGAAACACGTGTCAGCTCCGCGTTGGCACCGGTGTCACTCATCCAATGGGCGAGATGCGCCTATGATATGTTGACACATGGACCGGCGCAAAAGTGGCCCATAAAGTTTAAATGGGCCGGCCCAACTAAAGGCCCACAAGATTTTGTGGACCATAATGGGCCGGCCCAGCTAAAGGCCCACGAGATTTTGCGGACCATAATGGGCTGGCCTAGCTAAAGGCCCACAAGATTTTGGCCGGGCCAGGTAAAGGCCCACAAGATTTTTGCGGGCAATAATGGGTCGGCCCAGGTGAAGGCCCACAAGATTTTTGTGGACCATAATGTGCCGACCCAGCTAAAGGCCCACGAGATTTGGCTGACATTAATGGGCCGGCCCATCTAAAGGCCCACAAGATTTTGAGGACCCTAGAAGGCCGGCCCATTAACTGGCTGCCATGTTTTGGGCCAAATACCGACCCATATTTGATCCAGTCCATTAATGACCTGCCACATTCTAGGCATAATAATGGCCCATATGAGATCCGACCCGTTAAAAGCCTCCCACGTTCTGGGCCAAATTATGGCCCAGATCAGGTCCGACCCTTTAGAAGGCTTTGGGCTAAATTATGGCCCATATCAGATTCGACCCGTCAACTAGACGCTATGCTTTTGGGCCCACTTGCTAAAGGCCCATTTAGTAATTCGGCCTGATATTAGTTTCGTCCTGTTAAAGAACCGTTTAACATTTCGGCCTGTTAAAAGCCCGTCATATAGTTGGGCCTAACTACGGCCCGGTTTGCATCCGGCCTGCTCGCAACCGATAATCTGATTGGGCCAAACAAGGACCGAGACAATTTTGGCCTATTAAAAGCCCGTGATTTGATTGGCACAATCATGGGTCGTGGTCCATTTCGGGCTGCTACCGGCCCGTGAGCTGTTTGGCACGTTTCAGGCCCAACCTACTTCTCAGCCTCCTAAAAGCCATTGAGTTTTCTTGCGAAAAGAGGGCCGTCGGTTTACTCGGCCTATTAAAGGCCCGAATCTACTAGTGGGCGAGTTTACATTTAGGTCTTTTAACAGACCAAGATGACGGTGCCCATGATGCGGGTCATAGCTCGTGATTGCATGACGGCCCGATTATGTACCGTAATTTTATGGTTTGGTCGGTTTACTGCGAAGATAGGATATATATATAAAGTAAAATAAATGCAACATCGTGAATAAGAAAAAACCTAGACTAGACAATAAAGAAATTAGGGCATATTACATCCACGACGCATCAAAGTTCGCCACTATGACAATAAAGCACAAGCAGACGACATATTACATACACTGGGCATCAAAGATCGCCGTGAGTGCAAATAAACACCCCGACAAAATAATATACAAGACCGACAACACTTCAATAGAGTTCAAGAAAGGTTAGTCCTGCCGGGGAACTGCAGTGCAAGCAACTGAGCAAGCTGATGAGACTACGCTTGTGTAACACTTATATCCTCCTCACTCTGAAAGATAAACAAGTAGACAGATCACAGGTTTTGCACGTAAAAGTACCAATGCTGACAATTCATCACATTTCTTACTGACGAATAAAGTGACACAGTTTAAAATTGCATTAACACAATATGGTATTGTTCAGGTCAAGACATGGCAGGAAATGACATTGTGAAGGAGTTGGCTGCTTCACGACACCACTGGATTACAGATCAAGAACTCATAAGTATCAATGGTTAGTGTGCTGTCAATTTTTCCCATTTCAGATTGGCAAATAAAGAGACTGTTTAAATAATAGTAGAATGATATGACATTATTCATAGTTAAGACATTGCAGAATATGACATTGTGCTATAGTGGGTAGGTTCACCATACCACTGGATTATGGATCAAGAATAGAAGCATACATCCAGTGCAAAATAAGATCACTTGCTCTGTATAGTTTAATTTACATGGTATGAAGAAGGAACTTGGTTGTACAACTGAAAACTTAACTTGAGAAGGACAAACTTTTGTTTATGAAACTACATAATAAACTTTAAACATGCAATTTGATGCAAACACCAAAAATAAACAGCTGTTGCAGTCATGCCTAACCAAATATACACAACAAAGTTTGAAGGCTTGAGAAGGACAAACTTACATTATTGGTGAAGACAGGCTCTATAAAGCCCTTGTCCGTGCTGATGGGGGGGGGGATTCAAGAAGTTTACCACAAAATCTTCTATATAAGCATTGCCTTTGTTCTACATTTTGTTAAGAGTAAATATAGATGTGATAATATAAGAAAAATTGGAGAATATTTAAGATAAGATGAAGAGTGATGCTACATAACCAAGTAGCTATAAATGTAAGTACAGCGATACAGGCAAAAGGTACAGCCACGATCAATGCACAGCTAAACTTCTTCGGTACCATCGGTGTTATCAAACCTAATTGTAAGAGTAAATGTAGATCTGATGTGTAGAAAATGGAGGGCAAAGGAAAATAAGCTATAGAGTGATGGTACATGAACAACTACCTGTCAATATAAGTACACTGATAAAGGACAGCAAGTACTTACAAGAACAATGCAGAGCTAAAAAATTTCATTGGCATTGGATATATTCTACACTAATGTAACCATTTTTACAGATCAGATAATTTGGAGCGAACAATTGAAAAGCAAGCTATCATGCATACTGCTGTCACATAATGAACCAGGTACGTATGAAAGTATAGTGATACAGGACAACAGGTACTAACAAGAGCAAAGCAGCGGGCAGCATATTTGTGATATCCTGTCGTTCTTTTCAAACCGGAATTCTTCTTCGAGCAGATTTCCTGCAAAAAAGATCCATAAGGAACATGCAGAAAAGTAGAAGTTCAAATTGTCATGTGATTTCATAGACAATACCTCATCCTGGGAACGAGGTCAGTGCATAACAAGGTTTTTCCATTCAATGTCTTCTAAATTTAGCACAGGAGACTTCACCAGAAATTCGTTTATAGACTTGCCATCAAAGTGTGATTCCTCAGGTAACACCGATACTGCTGCAATGCTTCCTTGAAAAGCACAAGCAAGCTTTTCACCTTAGCTAGAGTGCAGGTCCTGTGTGGTGGGGCTAGTGGTGTGGCCAGTGAAGTATGGGTACAGTCTGCTGGAGTCAGTCCTACGTTTTGTGTCACTGGTTGTACATCCAATATAAGTGGGGTGTTGTCTGATTTCTCCGGCACAACCACATTTTTCAATGACTTTGCTGGTGCTCCTTCAGGTTCGGCAATCACCCTCTTCCTTTTTGATGTCTGATGCACAAGAACAACATTTGACTAGAAAACATGGTGTGATGACAGATGGAATATGTATTGATAATGGATGGGCATGGCATCTCGACATATATGATGAGTAAACTAAGCAGATGGCGGTGCAACAAAGTAGAAGAAATGCAAGACAACATATGCAAGATACGCGCAATCAATAAAACCTTGCCAAATTAGAACAGGCACCTTGATGGGTGAACAGGACAGGCCATCTGCCTTTGACTCCTTGAGGTTAGAATAGTCATTAGGATCATATTCTGAACAAGAATCAACAGGTGGGGAGCGTATGAGTTTCATTGCATCCAGAATGGCACTCAATGCCTTGGTGCCAATTTGCAAGTCATTGCACTGCTTAGCTTTAAGAGTGGACTACTACTATTGCGACACAAAGCAGCTACACAGATCATAGTGTAGATATAACGGGAAAACCGTAAGCATCAGAGTAAAATCAGCGAAGTGGAACTTGCTGGAATATATGTGCTAGTATTGCCGGCATGGTTAGAAAGGCTTGGGATACCAGCTCTCTTCAACTGAAGGTGCGGTACTGTTAATATCAGTGTAACTCTCAAAGGCGACACAGCTCCCCGCATTTCCTTGCTATTCTTATAGGATTCAAGTGGGTAGGCCACTACAAATCCTATTTCCATGTTTACAAAATCCTAAAAATCAAAGAGGCCCGAAGAGTTCAAAGTGTCCATCACAACCGACCGTATAGACCTCTACACTGCAAATGTCCACTCTCATCTTCACTACAAGGAACATACTGTACTACTATCATACTCCCTCCGTTCCAAAATATAAGTCTTGGTAGAGATTTCCACTAAGGATCACATATAGATGTGTCCAGATACATTTTGGCCTTGTTTGGTTCGGCTGTGGATTTCTAAAAGCAGCTGCGAAAAATCTGTTATGGAAAAACAGTTGTGGAAAATCTGATGTGAAAAAGATGTAGGTCATTTGGCAAACCAGCTGATACCGATTTTTTAGATTCCCACAGCGGAATCTGATTTTGGAAAGCACGTCCTGGGCTGCTTCCGCTTTTGGTTTAGATTTTGGCAGCGGATTTCTAGAATCGTATTCTACTGGGTTCGCCCTTTGGTTCAGATTCTGCTGCGCGGCAGCAGAATCCGTCGATAAAAGCTGAACCAAACAGGGCCTTTAGAGTGTAGATTCATTCATTTTGCTCCATATCTAGTCCATGGTGGAATCTATACAAAGACTTGTATTTAGGAATGGAGAGAGTACTTATTAAAGAAGAACGGAAGAGGAACATGCTAAAGAAGAGCAAGCAGATTTTGGATAATAAAATGTTCGTTATGCAGTGCCCACACATGATGATCCAGAGCGCATTAAGAAAGCAACTCCCTGCTGTCTCGTTATATGTGGTGCACGTGCTTTTCGAAAGTAAAGTAGGAACATTAGCTGACCAATTAAATGTTATCTGTTTAAGTTATATCAGCATCATATTAGATTCGTACTTGAGCAACAAGTTTGGAATTATGAGCGGCACGTTGTTTAGCTTTATGGATTCAGGAGCAGTGCTAAGTAGGTACGATGATGGTATTGAATATAAAGGCATGTCTGCATGCAAGTCGCGTGACTTTTGTCATTTGGGTCAGCCGACCATTTTAGGCGGTTCGATGAAGATCCTATGTCTCCTAACCCTTCTTCTTCCTCGTCTCTGATTCTTCCCATACGGAACACCGCATGGGCCGCCGGCCGGACCACCGACCCCCATCCGAACCACCGGCCCCCATCGCCTGTGTTCCTCCGCCACCCCCACCACCCACCCCCACCCCCACCCGCGTCGAGTTTTCTTTGTTCGGCGAGGCCCCACCACCGCCCCCCACAACCACCGTCCCCACCCGAGCCCCTTCGTTCGCACCGGCGAACTCCGGCAAGCTCTGAAAAATCGACTGACCAAATTTTGAAATTTAGTCTACTGTGATTTAACTAGCGCGGAATATAAAAGGGGAAAACCATAAGCATTGGGAGTATAGTGTTGAGCGTGCCATGGCGGATCTGAAGGTGCAAATGGACAAAGGCAACTTCGCAACCAATGTTTGCTTTCAACTAGCAAGTAAGTGATGGACAAGAAATCAGAGTAAAGCAATGGCGATCTATTTTCTTGCTGCGATAAATAAGTTGAGGAGATACGAAAGAGTACCGCCTCTGGTGAGGCGCCGTGTATGCATCTGCTGAGAATTTGACGGTGTTATGGTAGCGATGACTGTCGGCGGCGTGGAAGCAGATCTAGGAGGGTAGACGGTGGCGGCAGGGCGCGGTGGACGAGACGGTCGTAGGAGCGGCGCCGGCAAGGTGGACGACCGCGGGGATGAAGCGATACGGACCGCAAGGATCCTGGTCCGAAGCCGTGGATGAGAGAGGTCGATCTCTTGTAATGGACGGCAGCGTCAGGGTATCAGCTCTGGCATGGTGGAGGAGGACGGTGGTGGATGGGTTGGCGGACAGAGGAGGCTGGGGTGGAGAGGGTGTTTTGGCGCCCATGGAGTACGAATGGGGAAATGGAGGTAGAGAGGAAGGGGGAACCATGTCTTCAGGGCGCGCTTGTCTCAAATTCGAGGAAATTTAGAAACTTAGCCCGCGTTTCAAATTTCCTAGATCACAGCAATATTATTTGGTTGGGGATAGGACGGTAATCTCGCATACACCGAATATTTGCCGACGAGAGTTTGTTTTTGGCACCCACCGTGTATGCAACCGGGTGAGAGGCGGTTATGTCACGTTTGAGTGAAATTACAAACCTACCCCTATCGAAACCTATAGAAATCGAGCAAATAGGCTTTGCGTGGCAGGGATAGGCAGTAGTAATTTCCATCTCGCAGATTTTGGTTTCGAGCGGTTACTGCGACTTTCCCCGCTTCGTTCAAATTTTGCAGAGTGCACATTTACCGTGCCAACTCAATTCAAATCCCGTTTGTATTCTATTTTCTTCGGGCGGGATCAATTTTCGATTGGAATAAAATTCTATATACATCATTTTTTATATATACTTTCAAAAGCACAACACCCTTTATATATAAATATGGTTTACAAATGGCATGATCTCAGATTCATAAAGTTGTATCCATCAATTTGGATTTTCAAATATTTGAAACCACTTTATGTTGAAATCCAATGTATGCATTCCTCGCTAACTGTCTCCAATTAATGTGTGTTTCATGCATTTTTTTACTTCTCAAACATGTATAATGTGTTTCACACACGCAACATACAGTGTAATCCCGTTTAGACATTAATTGCATATAAACCATGCATTGTTTCTAATTAAAGAATCTATGGATCACCAATATTGATAAACTATATAACATTACACGTGTCCCCAAATTCAAATGAATATGCATGTTTGATACACCAATTTGCATGATGATATTATCGATGTCGTGATCTCCAGTTTAAGTATTTGAATCCCATTTAATCTAGATATTCGTCTCATATAACTATCACTCATGCTTATATAGGACTATCTCTCTAGACCTATATGTGTTCATCGTCTCTCGGGTATCTCTCGTGCCACATGTATGTCGACAATGATCTTTTATCTTCGTAACACACTGACGGTACTCTCTCCCTCGACCTTCATCACTCTATCTCTCTCTAAGTATATCTCGCTCCCTGCTATGTGTCTCCAACTTTGATTCTCCATGTAGAATCTCTTTCTCTCACACAAACACAAAACTTTGTCTCCCGGAGTCTCATTTCTCTCTACTATTCCCCTGTGTGCCACTCGCACACCCCTCATACAGAGATGTCTTTCGCTCCTTAGGTATGAGAACCTATGACTCTTCCTCTTAAATATCTCTTTCTCACACACAAACACAAACTCTGTCTCCCAGGGTCTCATATTTCTCCACTGTTCTCTTGTATGTCGCTGACACACTCTCTCTCTCCCTTGAGATATCTTGTGTTCCCTCATATGTCTCTCTAGCTATCACTCTCGTTGTGAAATATCTTTCTCTCTCGCAGAAACAAAAATCCGTCTCTCGGGATCTCATTTCTCTCTGATATTTGTTTGTATGTGAGTCACATGCACCCTTTCTTCATCTCTCTCACACCCACACCCATAACTCAACCTTCTGATCCACTCGACTCCTATCTCTAACGCACACTAGCTAGCATCTTTGTCTTTCTATTTGTTTGTTTCTCCATCAGCCTTCTTTCATTTATAGGTTGATCTCTTTTGCACAATCGTTGTGCCTCACTCCCTCTGCTCGCCATAGATGCATGCTCCAGCCCACGCCACTATCTCTTAAAGACAAAAACACATTCTCAATTGTCGGGCCTTCTTCCCTGCATTCTCACGTGCATGCATATTGTCATACAGATCTGTCTCTCCCATGTCGTTGATCTTATGACTTATGTCTTCTTTCTTTTATCTCGATCATGCGCGCGCGCACACACACACACATCCCACGTATACATGTATACCTCTCACACATGAACGTTCAAGGTCTCTGTGTCTCCATACGTAGTTAATTACCCTCAACACTAACGCCACATCGAATCGTTCTCTTTTTGTGTGCACATAACTTCCGCTTGGATGGGTAAAACATACACTCACACTTAACAATCTCTTTCTAGCTACCCCCTGCCCTCTCACTCTTCCCCTATATCCCCGAAACCAATAAGACCATCCCTTCGTTTAATTCCCGCCTACATGCACCATCGATATATCGTGTTTCTCGAACAAACACGCTCTCTCGATGTCGACTCCTCTCACGCGCACACACCTTCTCTTCCCTCTCTACGGGCATTTTCTCTCTCGCACCCAATCGTTGGTGGCCTCTGCCATACACATCACCTCTCTATGATGAAGCCATGCACATTTAAATTACATCCGCCATCGAGGACCCCGCGACACACACGCACGCACACACACACACACACACACACACACGCACGCATCCACCCACCCACCCACCCACACACACAAACACACACACACTAAGACTCCATCACACGCACACACACACACTAAAACTCCATCTCTCTCTCACACACACACAGACCCACACACACACACACACACTAAAACTCCATCTCTCTCTCTCACACACACACAGACCCACACACACACACACACACACACACACACACACACACACACACACTAAGACTCCATCACACACACACACATGCTCTAGGCGGAGCATTTGTTCCTACCACCCTTCATCCAACCTTACCCGGATGATAAACAATCACCTTAATTTACTTGTATAACATGGACAAATTCCACTTTACTTTAGTAGTTAGCAAACTTATCATCTCTACCCTTATAAAAAACCGAGTTGGCGATGATGGTGTGCCTGCCATCTTTGAATATAGACCGTCTGATCTATATCTGATGGATAGAAAGCAAACTATGATAATTTTACAAAAGATACTCGCACCTCTCTCCACATCCTTATCTCCCACAACCTCATTGCTGAGCAATTAGAAAAGAAAGTCACTAGAAAAACCTAGCATGGTGGCCGTTGCTGCCTGCCGGAGCCATCCATCCCCATGCCTCCGCCCATTCCGACCAACAGTCACCACCACTCTCCACTCCTCCTCACCTTATCTCTCATCTTTCATTTTTTCGACGACATTCTCGAGATACCAGTTTTCTAATAAAATTCTCGAAATATCATTAGGTTTTACACATGGGATTACTCCTGCATGGGTAAATCACAACAGGTGTTTTGTAAAAAAAATGCATATTGATGTTCCGTGCAATGCACAAGCATCTTGCTTGTAATTATATAACGCAAATCATGAGCAGGAAGTGACATTTTACACAACCACGTTAACATTGCCACGTAAATCACTAGCTAAAGTAAATACCATTATACTTATATCCCGATGCAAAAGGTTGAGTACATGTTCGAAGTGTAGAGTCGCACACATGCACTCTGTCTCTCAGAATCTCTCTCTCTCTCTCTCTCTCACACACACACACACACACACACACACACACACACCAGTTACGTGACGCCCACTTAAGCAGACACGTATGTTACAATTTGTGCACCCGCGGGTACACGTGATGCTGCGCATTTATTTAAGCCGGACAACGGACCCAAACAGTAGCTGCATTCATTCCCCTCCCGCCGCCTCTTCTCTGGTTGCCGTTGCCCAGTAGCCATGGCCCTGCCGAAGGTAACAACATACGTCGTACTCCCGCCGGAGCGGCGCTTTAATCTGGAAATTTTAGTGGTCATGCATGCAACTTTTTGTGCTAGCACTCCTATATAAGGGTTGACCGGTCGCTTCCCGCGAACGTGCGTGGGCGGTGGAAGAGGAAGGAGAACGGAAGTGGCCTGTGGAGTAACGTTTTTTACCATAATTTCTTAGGAAACTGAGTGTAATAATTGAGTAGTTTTGCAAACTACCAGTACTACACCTGAAACGGTTCAAAACCTAGACTCCCTTGCCAGCGCGCGCTTCCCGCATGAAACGGTCAGCGTAGCCCTGGAGCGTCAGTGCCCCATTAATTCCCGGCCAGAGCGGAGGTGACCTCCCACTGGCGCCGGCTTTGAAGCGGCGCGGCGGCCGAGAGAGCGCCGCTTCCCGGTGCACACGATTGCTCCGCGTCGAGGCTGGCCATAGGCCATGTTTGGATCCATGGGTTAGAGTTATTTTGAGCTAGTTGGGGCTCAAATAGCCCTAAAGTATCCAAGCATGAGGGTTTAAATTGGAGCAAGTTGCATCGAACCCTCCAAAAAAACTATCCCACCCAAGAGGTGCTAACTGGAGATATTTCTCATTGGGACCACGGAAAAATCACTTTTCTCTCTCCAGCAAGTGCATTTATTATCAATCTAACCCTGTCACCCAAACACCACTTTGGCTACAGTTAGTTCAGGAGTAGTCATGAGTTAGTCTAACCTCTAGCTAAGTTAGAGTATCCAAACAGGAGCAGTATAGGACATGCAAGTTGCTCAAAACATACAGTCAAATTCGTATGTGAAAGGATTTTTTTCTTTTTGAAAACGGAACGTGAAAGGATTTTTTTAGAATGCTCTTGGCATGTCGCTAACATGTGATGAGTTAACCGACCTCAATAGACGGCAAAAACGCCAGCCCACCGCACTTTGAGAGAGACGAGGAGGGAGAAGCGATACGGGCTGCTGGATTACTAGAGATAGGTGTCTCACGGAAGCCAAGAAATATGGTGATAGCGTGGGTTAGCCATGTACTAGTATGATGTAACTACACTGGGATGTCGTGTTTCGTACTCTTCCAGTCCACCATGTAGATGATTGGTTGATTTTATATCGCTGAATAATATAAAATAATATGAGTGCAAACGCTCCACCACGAGGTTCCTTGCTCCTTCTCGGTAGTCAGGAATCTATGTTATTCCACTCTATTTTTTTTACGTGAGCTTTGTTCATCCTCTTGCCAACACGCTAGACATCTAGCATCAAGGTGCACATGCCATGCAAGGATCGTTCCATCTATATGAAGAACACGTGGGACTGGAACTACGGGTCAAACATGTACCCACTAGTGGACGTGCGAACCTGTGTAATGTAGCGAAGTAAGTGAAGTAGAAAGGCACAAATAGTATGAACATGCGTGGCATATAGGCATTTGTCTCTTACTACCACTAAATGTTGCACCAAAAGGTCACAACAGCAGCCATGTGAAATGGATATCCCTATTTGCACAAAAAGCTACAGAGGAAATAGTCAGTCTCAAACAATACAGGCAAAAACATTTGGCTAAACTTGTCATGGCTTATAACAGTGCATGGCTTCATTTTTACCAGGGGCATTAGATTAAGAACAGCTAAATATTTGGTATAAGGGCATGGGACAATGAGCAGTCCGGCACCATGTACCTAAACAGGGGCATAAAGTGGTGATTCATAGTTTGTTGCCCCGAGAAACAAACATCCAAGAAACATATCTGGGTTGGTCCCATTTTGGTTCACTCTAGCCACCTACTCCAATGTGTGGATAGCAAATCTAGTCCTGGTCATACCACTTTGTACAGCGTTACCCCTATATTTCCCTTTTCGACCAAGAGACCGGTTGGATGACCAATATGTACTACTTTCACCCCCTTTCCTTCCCGTTTGTACCAAGTCCGATGTAGTACATACTAAATTCCCCCACCCCCACTTTATTTCTTGTTTGAACCAAGTACAAGATTCACCTCCATGAAGTAGCTTTACCTCTAACAATAGAAAAAAAGGTGACGTTGGACCATCCGATCAAGTGGGGCTGAGACATAGAAAATGATGCACATGCAGCGATGTAGCGAGCTGGGGAAGTAGAGCTAAGGCGGTTTCGAAGGAAGATATACCTGAAGGTCATCGGGATGTGGATAGGTGGGCGGCAGGAGGCCGGATCTGCCCACACTAGGGCAACGACGAAGGGATCTGAGGGCCTCCCGCACTGGCACTCGGCTAGAGATAACGGTGCGGCCGGCAGTGGGTCTCCTCCCTCGCTGTTGATGACGGCCTAAACACTACCCCTCCTCCCCTTCACCGGCCGAGGGGGATATGTCCGGATCTGTAACCTGCGGTGAAGATAGAAAGACAGTGTTTTTTGAAGGGAGAAAGACAGTGTTACCACCCCTATCTTGTTTAGATCTGGAGAGGATGAGAGTGTGTGAATAGAGCAACCCTAGCAAGCAAGCGCGGAGGCTCCGACCTATATATACGTAGTGGGGTAGTTTTACTCTTTCACTCCATCAAAACAATCGTTTAAAATTGTGTACTAAGTGCTAGGTCGCCTTTTTTTAGTTGTTGATTGTTTTTTGAGATAGCTTACCGCTTGTTCCAAGTGGTGTTATGGTGTGCCAGGTCGCACTTTGTATCGTTCAAGTCTGGTACAAGTCCCTCCATTAAATGAACAACCACCCCCTCGTAAAAATTGTGAACATGCCCACGGCTAAAATTATCGGAAACGTGGGTTGCCCCAACATGCATTACTATTTATATTTTCTACTCCCTCCATTCCTAAATATAAGTCTTTTTTATTAGCCACACCTAAGACAAGAAATTTTTTATTAGCAGTGAACCCCACATGTCATAGACACAAAAAGTGTGGCAAGACTCCCTAAGGCAAGCAAGTGTGTCTAACAATTTGAGCAACTCAAGTTAGGCAAGTGTGGGAAAAATAATGTGGCAACATAAGACAAACATAGTCACAATCCAAACAGCCCCGTAATTTTTGTGACATGCATGCAAATTTGGTTAGTTAAATTTATAGTCAAAATTTGGCAAGGTGCATCAAATCAACACATGCAAGTATCAAAAGGGAAGTCACGGCATGCATGCATGCCTTGTACTCCCTCCTTTCCAAATATAAGTCTTTTTAGAGATTGAAACTAGTGACTACATACGAAGCAAAATATGTCTACATACATCCGTATGTTGTAGTCCATTTGAAATGTGTAAAAAGACTTATATCGATTGCAGTGCTTTGATGTGTCGCGTCAACTCGTACAAGACCGAGAAGTTTGATTACTACAACGCCCTCTCCCTCACGGACTGAGCTCCGGTGCCTTAACTGCACCTGCCTTTGGCTGCATGACAGGTGGGCCAACCACCTGTTGGGCCCACCTATCATAGACGCAAAGGCAGGAGCAGTAAGTCAATGAAGTTGTGTCCCTCCCTCCCGCATGAGCGTGGTGGCTGGCAGGACTAATAGGAGCTTTCGCTACACGCTTCTTGACGGCGGCGAACTTGCGGATGGAGTTAACCATCATGTCGTCCATGCGAGAGGCGAAGTCGGCGTCGAGGAGGGCTACGACGCCGGCGGAGCCAGCACCGTCCGGAAACGCTGCATGGTGCGAGGCCGCAGGCCGACGCCTTGGATGATTTGGCACAGCCGACTGACGCTCGCGTCCATCACCTCCATAGGTGCTTCTGGCTTCTGCTCACTTGGTCTTGGATTGGAGTGAGCAGTGTTGTGCAGAGACTAAGGAGTATATGGATTGGAGTGGTGGGGCGCCTTTATATGAGAATCCAAACTCTGTTGCATTCACATCGTGCTGGCTCTATTCTGCTTCTCCAATTAATTCCCTCTGCATGTAATTTGAGGATGCATCATTGACCGTTCAATGTCTTAGGAACCGCTACCCTCTCCCTCCTTGGTAATCAAGCACCTATGGAGGCGACTGCCGCTTGCGTCTATCGCGTGTCAGGAGACGTTCCCGTCGACGATGAGGTGCCTCTGGTGACTTCATAAATTTCAAGATGATAGTACTAGTATACTCAATATTGTGCACCGCGACCAAGGCCGAGAGGAAAACGAGAGAACTACGTATTTATTTATAGTGTAGATTCACTCATTTTGCTCCATATGTACTCCGTCTCGGTGTAGTCCAGTCGCTTGTTGAAATCTCTAGAAAGGCAAATACTCCTTTCTGGCTTACAGGGCTATACTGGCAAGTACTACAGTAGTGGGCTCACATAGCAATTTTGTCTCATGCAAGAGCCTGGCTATATGCATGCTCCAAGGTTCACAACTGCCACGTTAGGGTTGCACTTGGCTCTTCACCTCTTGGAGAAGATGAACAATGATGTTACTACTACTGCTTCTACAATATCGAATCCACTGCTGCATGTCCATCCACCGCGAGCGGGAGGGATAGCTTGTTGTAGTACTATAAGCAAAGACTTTTCTCGTCTGCGAGCCACCTCGCGCATGGGCGAGAGAGAAGGCGTGTAGTAGTAAAATCAACCTTCTCCTCACTGTACGAGTTGACGCGACACATCATAGCACTGGCCCCACATGGTTGCCTCTAAACTTGGCTGAAAGACCCGCAGTGTACGTCACTCCATTTGCTGCAACCTGTAACATTTACCCCACCAAAAATTAAAATATATATTCCTGTCTTGACCAGATGAGCGTGCAAACTAGAATCACCAGGATGACAGGTACGGCAAGAAGATTATTTTAATCAAAAAAATATAGCATGGAGCCGACCCCGACGATTTTAAGCTTACAGGCATGGTACACGCTATCCTAGACTACTCTACACATGACACTGCAACACGAGCGTCCGGGCTGCGCTTGGCTCTTCGCCTCTCCCGGAAGTCAAACAATGATGGAGTACTATTGCAGTGGAGGAGTACTACAATATGCTTCTGGCCATCTGACACCGATTGAACTACTGTATGTCCACCGCGTGCGGGAGGGAGAGCGTTTAGCGAACGAAAGCTTCTCCTAGTCCTGCCAGCCACTACGCTCATGGGCGAGGGAGGGACGCAACTTCATTGACTTACGGCTCCTGCCTTTGCGTCTATGACAGGTGGGCCCAACAGATTGGTGGCCCACCTGTCATGCAGCCAAAGGCAGGTGTGGTTAAGGCGAGAGGGCGTTGTAGTAATCAAACTTCTCTGTCTTGTACGAGGTAACGCGACACATCAAAGCACTGCACTCGATATATTTCAATAATTTGCGTTTACCGATGCATTAGTTACAACGCATGCATGCATGCCATGACTCTCCTTTTGATACTTGCATGTGTTGATTTAATGCACCTTGAAGTATTATGAATATGTGACGGTAAAGCTTTATAATGCCGCGGCCCTAATAAAGCGAGAAATGGTTGTGCACAAGGAGGGCGAGATCATGCAGACGGAACAGGACCCGACGATGGAGCTCTCTATGGTCTCAATGGACCTCACCTTGCTCCACTGCCCCTTATGCCTCCGCCACTTCAAGCCTCCCGTGTATGAGGTTTGAATACACCTCGACCCTTCAGCTGATCGAGCAAGGTGCAGGTTTCTTGATTGATGTGTCATTCGATTGATTTGTGCAGTGCAAGGGAGGGCACCTGGCTTGCGCGGACTGCCGCGTCGAGCGCCCCGGGAACCAGCGGCAGTGCTAGAAGTGCGAGCGCGGCGGTGACTTTGACGTGCGGAACACGAGGTGGACGCCGTCCTCTCCTCGGTGAGGGTGGAGTGCCCGCACGAAGGCTGTGGGCTCTACGTCACTTACAACAAGCTCGCCGATCACCAGAGCATGTGTCCGCTCGCGCCCTGCAGATGTTCCGTGCCCGTCTACGGCTACGAAGGCCCGCCGCCGGTGCTCTCCCACCACATCAGCACCGTGCATCGCATGCCCGTGCACAGAATCTAGTATGACAAGGCGCTCCAGGTGCAAGTGCCACTGTTGGAGCCACGGTTCTTGTTGTTTGTGGAGGAGGACGGCCGCGCGTTTTTCTTGGTCGGCGGCATGCTCCACATCGGCGCGCCTATCACCGTGTCGGTCGTCTGCATCAGAGCAGGGGCGTCCCCACTGCCGCACTACGTGGCCAAGCTATGGGCGAACGGCCTGCCGGGGGAGCCCAAAGGCAGGACCGACGCCGTCAAGGTGGAAATGGAGGTGACAAGCAGCAGGGATCCCGGCGACATCGCCGTGCAGGAGCTGACCTTCTTTAGTGGTTCCGCCCAAGCTGCTGGCCGAGGCTAAGCTGGTGTCCTTCCACATTCAGATTGACAAGCTCACGTCTTAAATGATTCTACAGTTCCTTCTGTTTATCTTAGTAATATGCTAATATAGGGGTTAGCTCGGTCTACTTTAGCTTAAGAGATGGTGGGTTTTGGTGACGATGCAGCAATTACCTCGACATCAGATCAGCAGTGAAAGTAATTTCGAACAGTCAAATGGATATTTTGTTTCTGTTGGATATAAAGATCCTTTCTGTTTTCAAACAACAACATGTAGACTTACAAAATAAGCATAGTAAAGGCTATCAATGCCACTTGTATTGAAATAAAAGATGAGCAACATTATTCTAAATAACATCAAGCAAATACTAACAAAAAAATTGACGCTCCAAGCAAAACACGTATCATGTGACGAATGAAAACATAGCTCCAAGTGAGGTTATCGATAATGTTGAAGACAAAAGAGAGGATGCCTTCCGGGGCATCCCCAAGCATAGTTTCTTTGATATTCCTTGAATATTACCATTGGGGTGCCTTGGGCATCCCCAAGCTTAGGGTCTTGTCACTCCTTATTCTCCTCATATCGACATCTTACCCAAAACTTGAAAACTTCAATCACACAAAACTTAATGGAACTTTGTGAGATAGGTTAGTATGATAAAGAGCAAATCATTTCACTTTTGGTATTGTCAAAGAAAATATTCATAATTGTTCTCACACAATTCCTACTGTAGCATATCATTTCCACAATTTATATTGAGCAATATACTCCATGAGACTAGAAAACAAGCAAACTATGCATTGAAAACATAATCTGTCAAAAAAGAACAGTCTGTAGTAATCTGGATAACTACCATACTTCTGCCACTCCAAAAAAATTGAAACAATTAGTACGACGTGAGAAATTTGTATATTAAACTTCTGCAAAAGGAATCAACTCAAAATCCCTCTTCTGTTAAAAACGAGAATTATTTTTGTGAGCACAAAAGTTTCTGTTTTTCAGCAAGATCAAATCAACTATCACCCAACATGATCCCAAAGGCTTTACTTCGCACTTTATTGAGACAAAAGCAATAAAACATGATCAATACAGTAGCATAATCATGTGAACACACAAAAACAGTAAGTAAAAGTGTTGGGTTGTCTCCCAACAAGCGCTTTTCTTTAATGCCTTTTAGCTAGGCATGATGAGTTCAATGATGCTCGCGTAAAGGATATGAATTGAAACATAAAGAGAGCATCATGAATCACATGACAAGCACATTTAAGCCTAACCCACTTCCTATGAATAGGGATTTTGTGAGCAAATAATTCATGGGAACAAGAATCATCTAGCATAGGAAGGCAAAACAAGCAAAAACTTCAAGATTTTCAACACATAGAGAGGAAACTTGATATTATTGCAATTCCTACAAGCATAAGTTCCTCCCTCATAATAATTTTCAGTAGCATCATGAATGAATTCAACAATATAACTATCACATAAAGCATTCTTTTCATGACGCACAAGCATAGAAATTTGACTACTCTCCACATAAGAAAAGTTATTCTCATGAATAGTAATGGGAGCGAACTCAACAAAGTAACTATCATAGGATTGAAAATTAAAATCACGATGAAAAGTTTCATGGTTATCGTTATTCTTTATAGCATACATGTCATCACCATAATCATCATAGATAGCAACTTTGGTCTCACAGTAATCAATTGAAACTTCTTCCGAAATAGTGGATTCGTCACTAAATAAAGTCATGGCATCTCCAAATCCACTTTCATAATTATTACAATAAAATTCAACACCCTCCAAAATAGTGGGATCATTAGTACCTAGAGTTGACACTCTTCCAAACCCACTCTCGTCAATATAATCATCATAAATAGGAGGCATGCTTTCATCATAATAAATTTTCTCATCAAAACTTGGGGGACTAAAAATATCATCTTCATCAAAAATAGCGTCCCCAAGCTTGTACCTTTGCATATCATTGGCATCATTGATATTCAAAGAATTCATACTAATAAAACTGAAATCATGCTCATCAATCAAATATTTTGTGCCAAACATTTTATTGACTTCTTCTTCTAACAACTGAGCACAATTTTCTGATCCATCATTTTCAAGAAAGATATTATAAACATGATCAAGAATATGATGAACCTCAATTCCATTTTTTTGTAGTTTTCTTTTTATAAACCAAACTAGTGATAAAACAAGAAACTAAAAGATTCAATTGCAAGATCTAAAGATATACCTTCATGCACTCACCTCCCCGGCAACGGCGCCAGAAAAGAGCTTGATGTCTACTACACAACTTTATTCTTGTAGACTCATGTTGGGCCTCCAAGCGCAGAGTTTTGTAGGACAGTAGCAATTTTCCCTCAAGTGGATGACCTAAGGTTTATTAATCCGTGGGAGGTGTAGGATGAAGATGGTCTCTCTCAAACAACCCTGCAACCAAATACAAGAAATCGCTTATGTCCCCAACACACCCAATACAATGGCAAATTGTATAGGTGCACTAGTCCAGCGAAGAAATGGTGATAAAAGTGTAATATTGATGGTAGAAATATATTTTTGTAATCTGAATAAATAAAAACAGCAAGGTAGCAATTGATAAAACAGAGCACAAACGGTATTGCAATGCTTGAAAATGAGGCCTAGGGTCCGTAGTTTCGCTAGTGCAATCTCTCAACAGTGCTAATATAATTGGATCATATAACCACCCCTCAAAGTGCGATGAAGAATCACTCCAAAGTTCCTATCTAGCGGAGAACATGTAACGCCCCGAGACCGATGCTCGAGAAGACTTCCATATATTCCGGGTTCCGTCGTGTGATTTGTTTTGTTCGTTGCTTTCATCTTTGCATCTTTTGCATTGCATCATGTCATCATGCCACTAAATTTTGCGACTCAACCAATTAAATTGCATGGATCTTCGGTCCATTTAAACCGAGGGAATTCACGTGGTGATTCTCTTTATAACATATCCTCTCGATATTTAGAGAGCTATAGTAAATATTCCATTTATTTGGAATTAACCATAACACACTTACAAAATATCCTAATGCCTTTGTTATCTTAATTCTTGATCTCCAACTTTGCCATTTCCTTTAATGTTTTGCTTCTGTCATCCATGTTTGCATTGTGATCATTTCAAGTGTTGCATTTGTGCTTCTTGTAATGTTGCATTTCATCATGCTCATCATGGGCATTGTGTGTTTGATGCATGATCACCCCTTGCATCACCCTTCCCCTCCTCCTATGGTCATTCGTATCTTCATCTTTTCATCAAGACCTTTCTCCACGTACAAACCTTACCACTTCTTCCTTTCTTTCAAATCTTGGCTTTCATGCCAAGTGGCATTATTTGTGCCTCCATTAATGTTCATTTATTTCCTGATGTTCATACTCCATGCCTTATGCCTCTCTATCACATTTCATCCATTTTGGAGATGTTTTGGTTGGGTTCAAAAATGGAGCAAGTTTGAATTTAATTCAAACTTGATTTATTTTTCTACCCCTAAAAATTGCCAAAGACTATTTATTCAAATACTGCATAAATCCAGGACTCCTTATATATCTTTATCTCTGAGTTTTTCCTTCCCAAACCACGGATCCTTTTCCTTGTAATTCTGTCTATTTTCTTAAAGAAAATAAACAGAGGTGGGAAGAACTGGGCAGAGCCCACTTACCTGGGCCGCGCCCTACGCCACCTGAAGCCCAGCCGGCCTCTTGGGGCTGGCCAAGGCCCGACCGAACCCCAGCCGCACCTAACCCTAGCTCTATCCCTCGATCCCTCTCTTCCCCTTGAACCCTTCCTCCAGCACCGCCATCTCCCTCGCTCATCCCGATCCCCATCTCACTCTCTCCCTCTCGATCCCGCGCGCCTCCCTCTGCCGCACCAGGCCGCGACCGCGCCGCCTCCTCGCTCTCCTCGTCGACCCAAGGACACGAGCACCTCCCGAGACCAGCCACCGCCTCGCACGCCCCTGTCTCCAACGCCCGAGCGCTCCTCTACCTCGCGACCCGCCGCCCCGGTGAACCTCGTCGCTGGCGACCACCTCCCGCGAGCCTGCGGGCCATCTTCCTCGCGGGGTCTCGCTCCAGCTTCCTCTGTCGCGTCAAGAACGGCGACCACAACTTCGTACCCCGTCGGACCTAGCCATCATCGTCGCCCAAGCAGGAGCCAGGGCGGCCGCCTACTTAAGTTCGTCAAGCCATTCATCAAGTTCGCGTCCGGCCCCGTTCTGGACCCCGGATCTCCTCTTCTCCGCCGCGCCAAGTCCCTCGCCGGAGCGAACTCGTGCCCAAGTCCCATCGCGCCGCGCCTGTCCAGCCTCTGCTTCGAGCAGGGAAGGATGATGCCTCGTCCAACGCCCGTTGACCGCGCGAGCATCATCAGCGCCTCCCTCCTCGTTCGATCCAGCCAAGGCCCAGCTCCGTTCGTCAAGGACGTTGCCCGCTGCCTTCTCTTGTCGAGACCGAGACCCCGTGAATGTCAAGTTCTTCCACGATGCCCGAACGACTACAGGCTGGGACGCCAAGCTCCACTTGGACAAGTGTACCTCTACGTCCTGGACTGCCAAGTACATGGATACGCCAAGTTCCGCTTCAAACGTGTACGACTACACCCGATGATGCGACAAGTACCCCAAAAACGTGTACATCTACACCGCCAAGAGCGGACCGACAAGTACCCCGACGTCGTGTGTACCACTATCGTTGCCCCCGAAGACGTTGGATTCTTCAAGTACCTCTCCGAAAACGAACGTGAACCCCTACTTCCACGACGACCGTCCCGAGAACGTCTACTTCCTCTACTATGCACCGACTCGAATCCGTTCGGGAAATGCGCGCTTCGAAGGTATAACCGCCGAGACGGCCGCCGTGGACCGAATGCATGTGTTGTATGAGATGCACTGTTTGCACCGTATCTGAATTGTCACTCGTTTCCATGCCACTAACTCGTGGGAACCCGGTAGCCAGGATCACCCCACCATCTTTTGCATGCTCCACACATCCGCACACTTGCTCTTTTGCACCGGTATCTCAACGAGTTGTCGGATCATCGGAATGTTGCCGTGGCACCATTTTCGTTGTCGTTGCCGTGGCACCCCTTTCGTTTCCGCCACGATGACAAATGCTTCTTAATGCTCTCATCACACTCATGTCAACTTTTAATAAAAAATTGCATAAAACTTGCATATGTCATCCGCATCATAATAACAACATTTAAAATGTTTATATTTGTTGTTTCCATTAAATTTGCTAAATGCATGTGGGGATTTACCGGATTTATTGTTTGTTATATGCGGCCCCATTTAAAGTGTTTAGATGGTATAGTTTTGTTATGCTTCACCTATTGCCATGTTAACCAACATTTAATATTGTTGAGCACCTAACCGGAAGTGAACTAAATAATTGATGTGGTGTTTCGTCAATATGCAACTCGTTGCATATTGAGCTCCACTTAACTTGTAGTGTTGTTTGTTGCACTTTGCCATGCCATGCTAGTTAAACCGGACATGCATCATCCTTGGTTGTGCATCATGCCATGCTTATGTGGTGGTTGTTTACTTTGTTGTTTGCTTCTTTCCGGTGTTGCTTCTTCGGGTTAGTTCCGATAACGTTGCGATTGTGAGGATCCGTTCGTCTACATTCGTTTGTCTTCTTCATGGACTCGTTCTTCTTCCTTGCGGGATTTCAGGCAAGATGACCATACCCTCGAAATCACTTCTATCTTTGCTTGCTAGATGCTCACTCTTTTGCTATGCCTATGCTGCGATACCTACCACTTGCTTATCATGCCTCCCATATTGTCAAACCAAGCCTCTAACCCACCTTGTCCTAGCAAACCGTTGTTTGGCTAAGTTACCGCTTTGCTCAGCCCCTCTTATAGCGTTGTTAGTTGCAGGTGAAGATGAAGTTTGTTCCTTGTTGGAACATGGAGTTGTTGTTCCTTGTTGGAACATGTTTACTTGTTGGGATATCACAATATATCTTATTTAATTAATGCATCTATATACCTGGTAAAGGGTGGAAGGCTCGGCCTTATGCCTGGTGTTTTGTTCCACTCTTGCCGCCCTCGTTTCCGTCATATCGGTGTTATGTTCCCGGATTTTGCGCCCCTAACGCGGTTGGGTGATTTATAGGACCCCCTGGACAGTTCGCTTTGAATAAGACTTTTCCAGCAAGGCCCAACATTGGTTTTACCATTTGCCTACCACCTATCCTTTTCCCTTGGGTCGGCCAGCCCGAGGGTCATCTTTATTTAGCCCCCCCGGGCCAGTGCATCTCTAAGTGCTGGTTCGAACCGAGCCGCCTGCGGGGCCACCGCGGGGAAACTCGAGGCCTGGTTTTACTCGTAGCCTGTCTCATCCGGTGTTGCCCTGAGACCGAGATATGTGCAGCTCCTATCAGGATTGTCGGCGCATCGGGCGGTTTTGCTGGACTTGTTTTATTGCTGTCGAAATGTCTTGTAGCCGGGATTCCGAGACTGATCGGGTCTTCCCGGGGAGAAGGAATATCCTTCGTTGATCGCGAGAGCTTATCATGGGCTAAGTTGGGACACCCTGCAGGGTTTGAACTTTCGAAAGCCGTGCCCGCGGTTATGTGGCAGATGGGAATTTGTTAATGTCCGGTTGTAGAAAACCCGAAGTTGATCTTAATGAAAATACACCAACCGCGTGTGTAACCGTGATGGTCTCTTCTCGGCGGAGTCCGGAAGTGAACACGGTGTTGGAGTTATGCTTGATGTAAGTAGTTTCAGGATCACTTCTTGATCATAGTTGATCGACCGTGCTTTTGCCTTCTCTTCTCGCTCTCATTTGCGTATGTTAGCCACCAGATATGCTAGTCGCTTGCTGCAGCTCCACCTCATACCTTTTACCCTACCTATAAGCCTAAATAGTCTTGATCTCGCGGGTGTGAGATTGCTGAGTCCCCGTGAGTCACAGATACTTCCAAAACCAGTTTACAGGTGCCGATGAAACTGCGCAGGTGACGCACCCGAGTTCAAGGAGGAGCTCGATGAAGATCTTGCTCATTGTGTTGTTTCATTTCAGTCGATCAGTAGTGGAGCCCAGTCGGGACGATCGGGGATCTGTGTAGCATTTGGGGTAGTCTTTTTTTATTTTGGTTCCGTAGTCGGACCTTCACTGTATCTGTATGTTGTAATGCTTTACTCATGTTTTGCGTGAAGTGGCGATTGTAGGCCAACTATGTATCTTTTTCCCTTATGTATTACATGGGTTGTGTGAAGATTACCTCACTTGCGACATTGCTTTCAATGCGGTTATGCCTCTAAGTCGTGCTTCGACAGGTGGGAGATATAGCCGCATCGAGGGCGTTACAAGTTGGTATCAGAGCATTCCCCGACCTTAGGAGCCCCCACTGATTGATCGTTTTTAGCGGCCGAGTTGTGTCTAGAAAAATGTTTTGAGTCATTTAGGGATTATATATCGGAGAGTTTAGGAATTCTTTTTACTTCCCAGTCTCCTCATCGCTCTGGTGAGGCATCCTGACGTAGAGTTTTGACTCTTCTCTTCTCAAATTTCACTAAAAAAAATTTAGGATCACGCGGGTATCTTAGAATCGTTCCGATGGTTTTGTGATGACAACATTGTCTTGGTGCCTCCTGTCAGCAGGGGTTTAGTGGAAGTGTCCCGGGTAGTTGAGCTCCGAGGTGTTGTCGTCATAATTTTATCGTTGCAGTTCTGGAATACCTGAGTTTAGTACGCCGACATCGAAAATCTCGTTTGTACAGTTGTTGGTGAGATAACCCTGATAGCCCAGTACTGAGGCGAGTGCGGGAGTATTGCCATAACTCGTATAACGGATGCTTTTCGAAGGTTGAGGTAGACGATTTCCGAAGGTTTCTTGGTTATGTGTTGAAGGATGGATACAGCTGGATCTAGGTATTGTTAGTTTGGGTGATATATTTTGTGTCCCCTGTATCCCCAACACCTGATTGCATAACCAGAAAGTTTCGGGAGTTTATAGGTGGGAATTCAAGTATCTCGTAGGATATCTTTCCAACAGACACATGATACGATATGGGATCTATCATATGTTTGTTTCCGGCTTATTCTGCAAGCCAAATCCTTGTTTTGTTTTATTTGTGGTATTCGAGTTGCTTCGATGTCAAGTGTTGTTCCATACCTTTTCTAAACGGTGTTATCATATTTCTATGGAAATACTAATCCTTCTTGATCATCAAGATTATCATGCCAATTCTTTTCCAACCGGTGTGTCCCTCTTCAAGTGGATCCGATCTCTTCAACATTTGCAAGATCAATTATCAGTTCTTCTGAACGGTGTTTGCTTCATCCATTCCAAGTTGTCTTTGTTTTCCCGCCCTCCCACCCTTTTTCTTCAAGGACTCAGATTTCTTAATCATGTATCCTTTTATTTGTGGGAAGTCTCTTCATTCTTTTCTTTCAATGTTCTTATCCGGTGATTATCATGAAGATGGTCAGGAGCTTCAAGTTTATCATTCTTCATTCTTTTCTTCTCCGGTGGATTCAAGTCAAGCTTTTAGTGTTGATTGTATTCTTTTCCTCGTTTCAAATGCTTTCTTATGCCGGTGCACCTCTTAATCATCCACTTGTCGCTATTCAATTATTCCGGAGTGCCGAAGATAACTCATAAGATTTATGTTTCCATTCTTAATCCGTTCAAGGTATTTCGAGATTGTTATCTCATTCAAGCCATTTAATTCAACCGGTGCAATATCCCTTTCAAGCAATCTTTTCAACGGTGTTTCTTTTGAGTGGGCCCTAACCCACAGGTCTTTTCCCAGGATCTTACCTGACTCTTCTAATTTTCCTCGGAGTATCTTCTAAAGTTTGACGTAAGAATGAATTTTCATCAGTCAGATGTTTTTCTCCAAGATCTTTCAAATTCTTTACATTGTTGGCTCAACCTTTCCAATTTTAATTCCGGAGTGCCTCAACAATTCATGGTGGTGTTGCTCATCGTCATTCTCAACATTTGAAGACCGAAGAAGAGTTTCTCTTAATCTTGCTCCATTCTCTTCAAGATTCATGGTTCTAGCTTGATGCCATCCTCTCATAATTGTTTTCGATTGTGAGAATTTGTTTTCACCCATTCGGAGCATTTCAGAAGTCTTTTCAGTTTGATTCTCCGGAGCCCATCATTTCAGATTTATTCGTTCTAAGTTTTTAGCTTTGATCTCCAATTATTCTAAATCGATGTCTCTTCGTTCATTCAACAAATCTTACCGGTGCATCATTCAAGTATTATCTAATCAGCTCGGGATCTCTGCGTTCACTTGTATCTAAATTCTCTCAAGTATCTTCGTTCTTTTTCAATTCTTACGGTGGGCCGTTCAAGATTCCTTTTTCTTTGTTACCGTATAGAGTTATTCGTTGTTTCAATCGAACCAGTGGTTCCATCAATACCTTATCCAAGATTACGCTATATCTATCTTAATCCTTTCTACGAGAATAAGTAGTATGCCTAATCCATTGCTTGTCATCAATTTAAATTGGTGAAGGATAAGCATAATGTAATTCTTATTCTTGTTTCATCGAGTAAATTCTATTCCTTATTCCGGAGGTTCATCAAAATTCTTGTTTTCGTTGTTCATCTTTTCTTTCCGGAGTTCCAAGTTTTCTCGTTTATATCATTTCAAAACTTCATCTTATCATTGCAAGGCTCCACCTTGTGTTTTCAACTTCTCTCTCTTTCTATCATACTTGTTTTACCGGAGTTTTTCATGGAGTTTCTTCATGGTGGTTCATCAAGGATTTAATTCATTCTCGAAGTGTTCACAAGATTCTTGTTGGAAGAGCTCAAATATTCTTCTTCCTGCATTCCGAAGTGCAATTCTTTCTACCTTATCTTTCGAGATGGTGTTATGTCATCCTTGGCAATTTCTTCTCGTGCTGCATGATTCACATGTTGTCAAGAATGAGGTATTTAAATCCATCAATCTCTTCATTGGAGTTATCTTGGGTTATATTTCACCTAAAGCTTTCCCTAAGGATTGTTTCTTTTTATGGTGCTTATAAATGACCCAAGTTCTTCATTTGTTCTCCCGATGAAATAAGTTTCTCGTCTCCTTGTTGATATCAATCCAATCATTTGTTTCCGTTGGTGGCAGAAGCTCACCTCATAATTTTGAGATGTTTCTATAAGCCCACTACAAACTTATTCTTTTTTGTTGCTAGTTTTTTCCAGCAACTCCGTTCTATCCTTCTTTTTAAGGGTGCTTTCCAAACTCATTGGTCGTAGAAGTTGTCATTTTCTTCTCCATTCCTTTATTCCAATGATCTAACTTCTATTTCTTCTTCCGGAGGCATTGTGATGTTGCTCTCTTCACTCATCATCTCGAATTGTGAGGATCATGTTCTTTTTCTTGCATTATCCATTTAACCGGAGTGTTGTGTTTTCATTCGAGCTCTCTCATCTTATCAAGTTTTGAAGGAAATATGCCCTAGAGGCAATAATAAAGTTATTATTTATTTCCTTATATCATGATAAAGGTTTATTATTCATGCTAGAATTGTATTAACCGGAAACATAATACATGTGTGAATACATAGACAAAACAGAGTGTCACTAGTATGCCTCTACTAGACTAGCTCGTTAATCAAAGATGGTTATGTTTCCTAACCATGAACAAAGAGTTGTTATTTGATTAACGAGGTCACATCATTAGTTGAATGATCTGATTGACATGACCCATTATATTAGCTTAGCACCCGATCGTTTAGTATGTTGCTATTGCTTTATCCATGACTTATACATGTTCCTATGACTATGAGATTATGCAACTCCCGTTTGCCGGAGGAACACTTTGGGTACTACCAAACGTCACAGCGTAACTGGGTGATTATAAAGGAGTACTACAGGTGTCTCCAATGGTAGATGTTGGGTTGGCGTATTTCGAGATTAGGATTTGTCACTCCGATCGTTGGAAAGGTATCTCTGGGCCCTCTCGGTAATGCACATCACTTAAGCCTTGCAAGCATTGCAACTAATGAATTAGTTGCGGGATGATGTATTACGGAACGAGTAAAGAGACTTGCCGGTAACGAGATTGAACTAAGTATTGGATACTGACGATCGAATCTCGGGCAAGTAACATACCGATGACAAAGGGAACAACGTATGTTGTTATGCGGTCTGACCGATAAAGATCTTCGTAGAATATGTAGGAGCCAATATGGGTATCCAGGTCCCGCTATTGGTTATTGACCGGAAATGTGTCTCGGTCATGTCTACATTGTTCTCGAACCGTAGGGTCCGCACGCTTAACGTTACGATGACAGTTATTATGAGTTTATGCATTTTGATGTACCGAAGGTTGTTCGGAGTCCCGGATGTGATCACGGACATGACGAGGAGTCTCGAAATGGTCGAGACGTAAATATTGATATATTGGAAGCCTATGTTTGGACATCGGAAGTGTTCCAGGTGAAATCAGGATTTTACCGGAATACCGGGAGGGTTACCGGAACCCCCCGGGAGCCAAATGGGCCAACATGGGCCTTGGTGGAAAGGTGAAAGGGCTGCCCTCATGGGCTGCGCGCCTCCCCCCCTCCCCTAGTCCTATTAGGACTAGGAGAGGTGGCCGGCCCCCTCTCTCTCTCTCTCTTCCCCTTTGAGGAATCCTATTCCAACTAGGATTGGGGGGGGGGATCCTACTCCCGGAGGGAGTAGGACTCTCCTGGCGCGCCACCCTTGGCCGGCCAGCCCCTCCCCCTTGGATACTTTATATACGGAGGCAGGGGGCACCCCATAGACACACAAGTTGATCCTTGAGATCGTTCCTTAGCCGTGTGCGGTGCCCCCTTCCACCAAATTCCACCTCGGTCATATTGTCGCAGTGCTTAGGCGAAGCCCTGCGTCAGTAGTACATCAAGATCGTCACCACGCCGTCGTGCTGACGGAACTCTTCCCTGACGCTTTGCTGGATCGGAGCCCGGGGATCGTCATCGAGCTGAACGTGTGCTAAGAACTCGGAAGTGCCGGAGTAACGGTGCTTGGATCGGTCGGACCGGGAAGAAGACATACGACTACTTCCTCTACGTTGTGTCAAACGCTTCCGTTGCAATCTACAAGGGTACGTAGATCATACTCTCCTCTCGTTGCTATGCATCACCATGATCTTGCGTGTGCCTAGGAAAATTTTGAAATTACTACGTTCCCCAACAGTGGCATCCGAGCCTAGGTTTTTATGGTTTGATGTTATTTGCACGAGTAGAACACAAGTGAGTTGTGGACGATACAAGTCATACTGCCTACCAGCATGTCATACTTTGGTTCAGCGGTATTGTTGGACGAGACGATCCGGACCAACCTTACGCGTACTCTTACGCGAGACCGGTTCCCTCGACGTGCTTTGCACATAGATGGCTTGCGGAAGACTGTCTCTCCAACTTTAGTTGAACCGAGTGTGGCTACGCCCGGTCCTTGAGAAGGTTAAAACGGAGTCTATTTGACAAACTATCGTTGTGGTTTTGATGCGTAGGTAAGATGAGTTCTTGCTTAAGCCCGTAGCAGCCACGTAAAATTTGCAACAAACAAAGTAGAGGACGTCTAACTTGTTTTTGCAGGGCATGTTGTGATGTGATATGGTCAAGACATGATGCTAAATTTTATTGTATGAGATGATCATGTTTTGTAACCGAGTTATCGGCAACTGGCAGGAGCCATATGGTTGTCGCTTTATTGTATGCAATGCAATCGCGATGTAATGCTTTACTTTATTACTAAGCGGTAGTGATAGTCGTGGAAGCATAAGATTGGCGAGACGACAACGATGCTACGATGGAGATCAAGGTGTCGCGCCGGTGACGATGGTGATCATGACGGTGCTTCGGAGATGGAGATCACAAGCACAAGATGATGATGACCATATCATATCACTTATATTGATTGCATGTGATGTTTATCTTTTTATACATCTTATCTTGCTTTGATTGATGGTAGCATTATAAGATGATCTCTCACTAAATTATCAAGAAGTGTTCTCCCTGAGTATGCACCGTTGCAAAAGTTCTTCGTGCTGAGACACCACGTGATGATCGGGTGTGATAGGCTATACGTTCAAATACAACGGGTGCAAAACAGTTGCACACGCGGAATACTCAGGTTATACTTGACGAGCTATGCATATAAGATATGACCTCGGAACACAGAGACCGAAAGGTCGAGCGTGAATCATATAGTAGATATGATCAACATAACGATGTTCACCATTGAAAACTACTCCATATCACGTGATGATCGGTTATGGTTTAGTTGATTTGGATCACGTGATCACTTAGAGGATTAGAGGGATGTCTATCTAAGTGGGAGTTCTTAATTAATTTGATTAACTGAACATAAACTTATCATGAACTTAGTACCTGATAGTATCTTGCTTGTTTATGTTGATTGTAGATAGATGGCTCGTGCTGTTGTTCCGTTAAATTTTAATGCGTTCCTTGAGAAAGCAAAGTTGAAAGATGATGGTAGCAATTACACGGACTGGGTCCATAACTTGAGGATTATCCTCATTGCTACACAGAAGAATTACGTCCTGGAAGCACCGCTAAGTGCCAGGCCTGCTGCTAGAGCAACACCAGAAGTTATGAACGTCTGGCAGAGCAAAGCTGATGACTACTCGATAGTTCAGTGTGCCATGCTTTACGGCTTAGAACCGGGACTTCAACGACGTTTTGAACGTCATGGAGCATATGAGATGTTCCAGGAGTTGAAGTTAATATTTCAAGCAAATGCCCGGATTGAGAGATATGAAGTCTCCAATAAGTTCTATAGCTGCAAGATGGAGGAGAACAGTTCTGTCAGTGAGCATATACTCAAAATGTCTGGGTATAATAATCACTTGATTCAATTGGGATTTACTCTTCCAGATGATTGCGTCATTGACAGAATTCTCCAATCACCGCCACCAAGCTACAAGAGCTTCGTGATGAACTATAATATGCAAGGGATGAACAAGACTATTCCCGAGCTCTTCGCAATGCTAAAAGCTGCGGAGGTAGAAATCAAGAAGGAGCATCAAGTGTTGATGGTTAACAAAACCACTAGTTTCAAGAAAAAGGGCAAAGGGAAGAAAAAGGGGAACTTCAAGAAGAACGGCAAGCGAGTTGCTGCTCAAGAGAAGAAACCCAAGTCTGGACCTAAGCCTGAAACTGAGTGCTTCTACTGCAAGCAGACTGGTCACTGGAAGCGGAACTGCCCCAAGTATTTGGCGGATAAGAAGGATGGCAAGGTGAACAAAGGTATATGTGATATACATGTTATTGATGTGTACCTTACTAATGCTCGCAGTAGCACCTGGGTATTTGATACTGGTTCTGTTGCTAATATTTGCAACTCGAAACAGGGACTACAGAATAAGCGGACACTAGCAAAGGACGAGGTGACGATGCGCGTGGGAAACGGTTCCAAAGTCGATGTGATCGCGGTCGGCACGCTACCTCTACATCTACCTTCGGGGTTAATATTAGACCTAAATAATTGTTATTTGGTGCCGGTGTTGAGCATGAACATTATATCTGGATCTTGTTTAATGCGAGACGGTTATTCATTTAAATCAGAGAATAATGGTTGTTCTATTTATATGAGTAATATCTTTTATGGTCATGCACCTTTGAAGAGTGGTCTTTTTTTGATGAATCTCGATAGTAGTGATACACATATTCATAATGTTGAAACCAAAAGATGCAGAGTTGATAATGAAAGTGCAACTTATTTGTGGCACTATCGTTTAGGTCATATCGGTGTAAAGCGCATGAAGAAACTCCATACTGATGGACTTTTGGAACCACTTGATTATGAATCACTTGGTACTTGCGAACCGTGCCTCATGGGCAAGATGACTAAAACACCGTTCTCCGGTACGATGGAGAGAGCAACAGATTTGTTGGAAATCATACATACCGATGTATGTGGACCGATGAATATTGAGGCTCGTGGCGGATATCGTTATTTTCTCACCTTCACAGATGACTTAAGCAGATATGGGTATATCTACTTAATAAAACACAAGTCTGAAACATTTGAAAAGTTCAAAGAATTTCAGAGTGAAGTTGAAAATCATCGTAACAAGAAAATAAAATTTCTACGATCTGATCGTGGAGGAGAATATTTGAGTTACGAGTTTGGTGTACATTTGAAAAATTGTGGAATAGTTTCGCAACTCACGCCACCCGGAACACCACAGCATAATGGTGTGTCCGAACGTCGTAATCGTACTTTACTAGATATAGTGCGATCTATGATGTCTCTTACTGATTTACAGCTATCGTTTTGGGGATACGCTCTAGAGACGGCCGCATTCACGTTAAACAGGGCACCATCTAAATCCGTTGAGACGACGCCTTATGAACTATGGTTTGGCAAGAAACCAAAGTTGTCGTTTCTTAAAGTTTGGGGCTGCGATGCTTATGTGAAAAAGCTTCAACCTGATAAGCTCGAATCCAAATCGGAGAAATGTGTCTTCATAGGATATCCAAAGGAAGCTGTTGGATACACCTTCTATCACAGATCCGAAGGCAAGACTTTTGTTGCTAAATTCGGAAACTTTCTAGAGAAGGAGTTTCTTTCGAAAGAAGTGAGTGGGAGGAAAGTAGAACTTGACGAGGTAACTGTACCTACTCCTTTATTGAGAAGTAGTACATCACAGAAAACTGTTTCTGCGACACCTACACCAATAAGTGAGGAAGCTAATGATGATGATCATGAAACTTTAGATCAAGATACTACTGAACCTCGTAGATCAACCAGAGTGAGATCCGCACCAGAGTGGTACGGTAATCCTGTTCTGGAGGTCATGATATTAGATCATGATGAACCTACGAACTATGAAGAAGCGATGGTGAGCCCAGATTCCGCAAAGTGGCTTGAAGCCATGAAATCTGAGATGGGATCCATGTATGAGAACAAAGTATGGACTTTGGTTGACTTGCCCGATGATCGGCAAGCAATTGAGAACAAATGGATCTTTAAGAAGAAGACTGACGCTGATGGTAATGTTACTGTCTACAAAGCTCGACTTGTCGCAAAAGGTTTTCGACAAGTTCAAGGGATTGACTACGATGAGACTTTCTCACCCGTAGCGATGCTTAAGTCTGTCCGAATCATGTTAGCAATTGCCGCATTTTATGATTATGAAATTTGGCAAATGGATGCCAAAACTGCATTCCTGAATGGATTTCTAGAAGAAGAGTTGTATATGATGCAACCGGAAGGTTTTGTCGATCCAAAGGGAGCTGACAAATTATGCAAGCTCCAGCGATCCATTTATGGACTGGTGCAAGCCTCTCGGAGTTGGAATAAACGCTTTGATAGTGTGATCAAAGCATTTGGTTTTATGCAGACTTTCGGAGAAGCCTGTATTTACAAGAAAGTGAGTGGGAGCTCTGTAGCATTTCTAATATTATATGTGGATGACATATTACTGATTGGAAATGATATAGAATTTCTGGATAGCATAAAGGGATACTTGAATAAAAGTTTTTCAATGAAAGACCTCGGAGAAGCTGCTTACATATTAGGCATAAAGATCTATAGAGATAGATCAAGACGCTTAATTGGACTTTCACAAAGCACATACCTTGACAAGATTTTGAAGAAGTTCAAAATGGATCAAGCAAAGAAAGGGTTCTTGCCTGTGTTACAAGGTGTAAGATTGAGTAAGACTCAAAGCCCGACCACTGCAGAAGATAGAGAGAAAATGAAAGATGTTCCCTATGCTTCAGCCATAGGCTCTATCATGTATGCAATGCTGTGTACCATACCTGACGTGTGCCTTGCTATAAGTTTAGCAGGGAGGTACCAAAGTAATCCAGGAGTGGATCACTGGACAGCGGTCAAGAACATCCTAAAATACCTGAAAAGGACTAAGGATATGTTTCTCATATATGGAGGTGACAAAGAGCTCACCGTAAGAGGTTACGTTGATGCAAGCTTTGACACTGATCCGGACGATTCTAAATCGCAAACCGGATACGTGTTTACATTAAACGGTGGAGCTGTCAGTTGGTGCAGTTCTAAACAAAGCGTCGTAGCGGGATCTACATGTGAAGCGGAGTACATAGCTGCTTCGAAAGCAGCAGGCGAAGGAGTCTGGATGAAGGAGTTCATATCCGATCTAGGTGTCATACCTAGTGCATCGGGTCCAATGAAAATCTTTTGTGACAATACTGGTGCAATTGCCTTGGCAAAGGAATCCAGATCTCACAAAAGGACCAAACACATCAAGAGACGCTTCAACTCCATCCGGGATCTAGTCCAGGTGGGAGACATAGAGATTTGCAAGATACATACGGATCTGAATGTTGCAGACCCGTTGACTAAGCCTCTTCCACGAGCAAAACATGATCAACACCAAGACTCCATGGGTGTTAGGATCATTACAGTGTAATCTAGATTATTGACTCTAGTGCAAGTGGGAGACTGAAGGAAATACGCCCTAGAGGCAATAATAAAGTTATTATTTATTTCCTTATATCATGATAAAGGTTTATTATTCATGCTAGAATTGTATTAACCGGAAACATAATACATGTGTGAATACATAGACAAAACAGAGTGTCACTAGTATGCCTCTACTAGACTAGCTCGTTAATCAAAGATGGTTATGTTTCCTAACCATGAACAAAGAGTTGTTATTTGATTAACGAGGTCACATCATTAGTTGAATGATCTGATTGACATGACCCATTATATTAGCTTAGCACCCGATCGTTTAGTATGTTGCTATTGCTTTATCCATGACTTATACATGTTCCTATGACTATGAGATTATGCAACTCCCGTTTGCCGGAGGAACACTTTGGGTATTACCAAACGTCAAAACGTAACTGGGTGATTATAAAGGAGTACTACAGGTGTCTCCAATGGTAGATGTTGGGTTGGCATATTTCGAGATTAGGATTTGTCACTCCGATCATCGGAAAGGTATCTCTGGGCCCTCTCGGTAATGCGCATCACTTAAGCCTTGCAAGCATTGCAACTAATGAATTAGTTGCGAGATGATGTATTACGGAACGAGTAAAGAGACTTGCCGGTAACGAGATTGAACTAAGTATTGGATACTGACGATCGAATCTCGGGCAAGTAACATACCGATGACAAAGGGAACAACGTATGTTGTTATGCGGTCTGACCGATAAAGATCTTCGTAGAATATGTAGGAGCCAATATGGGTATCCAGGTCCCGCTATTGGTTATTAACCGGAAATGTGTCTCGGTCATGTCTACATTGTTCTTGAACCGTAGGGTCCGCACGCTTAACGTTACGATGACAATTATTATGAGTTTATGCATTTTGATGTACCGAAGGTTGTTTGGAGTCCCGGATGTGATCACGAACATGACGAGGAGTCTCGAAATGGTCGAGACATAAAGATTGATATATTGGAAGCCTATGTTTGGACATCGGAAGTGTTCCAGGTGAAATCAGGATTTTACCGGAATACCGGGAGGGTTACCGGAACCCCCCGGGAGCCAAATGGGCCAACATGGGCCTTGGTGGAAAGGTGAAAGGGCTGCCCTCATGGGCTGCGCGCCTCCCCCCTCCCCTAGTCCTATTAGGACTAGGAGAGGTGGCCGGCCCCCTCTCTCTCTCTCCCCCTTTGAGGAATCCTATTCCAACTAGGATTGGGGGGGGGGGGGGGAATCCTACTCCCGGAGGGAGTAGGACTCTCCTGGCGCGCCACCCTTGTCCGGCCAGCCCCTCCCCCTTGGATCCTTTATATATGAAGGCAGGGGGCACCCCATAGACACACAAGTTGATCCTTGAGATCGTTCCTTAGCCGTGTGCGGTGCCCCCTTCCACCAAATTCCACCTCGGTCATATTGTCGCAGTGCTTAGGCGAAGCCCTGCGTTAGTAGTACATCAAGATCGTCACCACGCTGTCGTGCTGACGGAACTCTTCCCTGACGCTTTGCTGGATCGGAGCCCGGGGATCGTCATCGAGCTGAACGTGTGCTAAGAACTCGGAAGTGCCGGAGTAACGGTGCTTGGATCGGTCGGACCGGGAAGAAGACGTACGACTACTTCCTCTACGTTGTGTCAAACGCTTCCGTTGCAATCTACAAGGGTACGTAGATCATACTCTCCTCTCGTTGCTATGCATCACCATGATCTTGCGTGTGCGTAGGAAAATTTTGAAATTACTACGTTCCCCAACAAGTTTTGCCCCCTTCTCAATCGGAGTGTCGTATGAAATCTTTCTTACCCATCGTGCCATTCTTTCAATAGTTCCGGAGTCAGAGTGTTGTTGATCTCATCAATTATCCTCTCATCTTTTCAAGTTCATATTCTATTACTCCATTTCCAACCGGAGTGTTGTATCATCTCTTCAATATCGTCTCATTTTATCAAGTTTTCTTCTCTTTTCTACCAAAGTGCTGTCAAATTATATCATTCTGATTCCTTCTCTATTTCGTTTTCGCCGGAGTGGCTTCAATGTCAATCATGTCATTTAAGCTCGTCTTTTTCGCCGTATTTCTGGTTCCTTGTCTAACGGAGTGTTTTCCACTTCGTTCATCTTCATTTTATTCCTTTTCTCTCAATTTGCTCAACCACGCAAGGTTCATTGGTTTCACTCGTTTGACAAAGAAGCAACTTTGTTTGACCTCTTCTTCTTCCGTTTTCTATCCGGTGCCATCCTAGATCTCGGGACGAGATCCTCTCGTAGTGGTGGAGTGTTGTAACGCCCCAAGACCGATGCTCGAGAAGACTTCCATATATTCCGGGTTCCGTCGTGTGATTTGTTTTGTTCGTTGCTTTCATCTTTGCATCTTTTGCAATGCATCATGTCATCATGCTACTAAATTTTGCGACTCAACCAATTAAATTGCATGGATCTTCGGTCCATTTAAACCGAGGGAATTCACGTGGTGATTCTCTTTATAACATATCTTCTCGATATTTAGAGAGCTATAGTAAATATTCCATTTATTTGGAATTAACCATAACACACTTACAAAATATCCTAATGCCTTTGTTATCTTAATTCTTGATCTCCAACTTTGCCATTTCCTTTAATGTTTTGCTTCTGTCATCCATGTTTGCATTGTGATCATTTCAAGTGTTGCATTTGTGCTTCTTGTAATGTTGCATTTCATCATGCTCATCATGGGCATTGTGTGTTTCATGCATGATCACCCCTTGCATCACCATTCCCCTCCTCCTATGGTCATTCATATCTTCATCTTTTCATCAAGACCTTTCTCCACGTGCAAACCTTACCACTTCTTCCTTTCTTTCAAATCTTGGCTTTCATGCCTAGTGGCATTATTTGTGCCTCCATTAATGTTCATTTATTTCCTGATGTTCATACTCCATGCCTTATGCCTCTCTATCACATTTCATCCATTTTGGAGATGATTTGGTTGGGTTCAAAAATGGAGCAAGTTTGAATTTAATTCAAACTTGATTTATTTTTCTACCCCTAAAAATTGCCAAAGACTATTTATTCAAATACTGCATAAATCCAGGACTCCTTATATATCTTTATCTCTGAGTTTTTCCTTCCCAAACCACGGATCCTTTTCCTTGTAATTCTGTCTATTTTCTTAAAGAAAATAAACAAAGGAGGGAAGAACTGGGCAGAGCCCACTTACCTGGGCCGCGCCCTACGCCACCTGAAGCCCAGCCGGCCTCTTGGGCCTGGCCAAGGCCCGACCGAACCCCAGCCGCACCTAACCCTAGCTCTGTCCCTCGATCCCTCTCTTCCCCTCGAACCCTTCCTCCAGCGCCGCCATCTCCCTCGCTCATCCCGATCCCTATCTCACTCTCTCCCTCTCGATCCCGCACGCCTCCCTCTGCCTCACCAGGCCGTGACCGCGCCGCCTCCTCGCTCTCCTCGTCGACCCAAGGAGACGAGCACCTCCCGAGACCAGCCACCGCCTCGCACGCCCCTGTCTCCAACGCCCGAGCGCTCCTCTACCTCGCGACCCGCCGCCCCGGTGAACCTCGTCGCTGGCGACCACCTCCCGCGAGCCTGCGAGCCATCTTCCTCACGGGGTCTCGCTCCAGCTTCCTCTGCCGCGTAAAGAACGGCGACCACAACTTCGTACCCCGCCGGACCTAGCCATCGTCGTCGCCCAAGCAGGAGCCAGGGCGGCCGCCTACTTCAGTTCGTCAAGCCGTTCATCAAGTTCGCGTCCGGCCCCGTTCTGGACCCCGGATCTCCTCTGCTCCGCCGCGCCAAGTCCCTCGCCGGAGCGAACTCGTGCCCAAGTCCCATCGTGCCGCACCTGTCCAGCCTCTGCTTCGATCAGGGAAGGATGATGCCTCGTCCAACGCCCGTTGACCGCGCGAGCATCGTCAGCGCCTCCCTCCTCGTTCGATCCAGCCAAGGCCCAGCTCCGTTCGTCAAGGACGTTGCCCGCTGCCTTCTCTTGTCGAGACCGAGACCCCGTGAATGTCAAGTTCTTCCACGACGCCCGAACGACTACAGGCCGGGACGCCAAGTTCCACTTGGACAAGTGTACCTCTACGTCCTGGACTACCAAGTACATGGATACGCCAAGTTCCGCTTCGAACGTGTATGACTACACCCGGTGATGCGACAAGTACCCCGACAACGTGTACATCTACACCGCCAAGACCGGACCGACAAGTACCCCGACGTCGTGTGTACCACTATCGTTGCCCCCGAAGATGTTGGATTCTTCAAGTACCTCTCCAAAAACGAACGTGAACCCCTACTTCCACGACGACCGTCCCGAGAACGTCTACTTCCTCTACTATGCACCAACTCGAATCCGTTCCAGAAATGCGCGCTTCGAAGGTATAACCGCCGAGACGACCGCCGTGGACCGAATGCATGTGTTGTATGAGATGCACCGTTTGCACCGTATCTGAATTGTCACTCGTTTCCATGCCACTAACTCGTGGGAACCCGGTAGCCGGGATCACCCCACCATCTTTTGCATGCTCCACACATCCGCACACTTGCTCTTTTGCACCGGTATCTCAAGGAGTTGTCGGATCATCGGAATGTTGCCGTGGCACCATTTCCGTTGTCGTTGCCGTGGCACCCCTTTCGTTTCCGCCATGATGACAAATGCTTCTTAATGCTCTCATCACACTCATGTCAACTTTTAATAAAAAATTGCATAAAACTTGCATATGTCATCCGCATCATAATAACAACATTTAAAATGTTTATATTTGTTGTTTCCATTAAATTTGCTAAATGCATGTGGGGATTTACCGGATTTGTTGTTTGTTATATCCGGCCCCATTTAAAGTGTTTAGATGGTATAGTTTTGTTATGCTTCACCTATTGCCATGTTAAACAACATTTAATATTGTTGAGCACCTAACCGGAAGTGAACTAAATAATTGATGTGGTGTTTCGTCAATATGCAACTCGTTGCATATTGAGCTCCACTTAACTTGTAGTGTTGTTTGTTGCACTTTGCCATGCCATGCTAGTTAAACCGGACATGCATCATCCTTGGTTGTGCATCATGCCATGCTTATGTGGTGGTTGTTTACTTTGTTGTTTGCTTCTTTCCGGTGTTGCTTCTTCAGGTTAGTTCTGATAACGTTGCGATTGTGAGGATCCGTTCGTCTACGTCCGTTTGTCTTCTTCATGGACTCGTTCTTCTTCCTTGCGGGATTTCAGGCAAGATGACCATACCCTCGAAATCACTTCTATCTTTGCTTGCTAGATGCTCGCTCTTCTGCTATGCCTATGCTGCGATACCTACCACTTGCTTATCATGCCTCCCATATTGTCAAACCAAGCCTCTAACCCACCTTGTCCTAGCAAACCGTTGTTTGGCTAAGTTACCGCTTTGCTCAGCCCCTCTTATAGCGTTGTTAGTTGCAGGTGAAGATGAAGTTTGTTCCTTGTTGGAACATGGAGTTGTTGTTCCTTGTTGGAACATGTTTACTTGTTGGGATATCACAATATATCTTATTTAATTAATGCATCTATATACCTGGTAAAGGGTGGAAGGCTCGACCTTATGCCTGGTGTTTTGTTCCACTCTTGCCGCCCTAGTTTTCGTCATATCGGTGTTATGTTCCCGGATTTTGCGTCCCTAACGCGGTCAGGTGATTTATGGGACCCCCTTGACAGTTCGCTTTGAATAAGACTTTTCCAGCAAGGCCCAACATTGGCTTTACCATTTGCCTACCACCTATCCTTTTCCGTTGGGTCGGCCAGCCCGAGGGTCATCTTTATTTAGCCCCCCCGGGCCAGTGCTTCTCTAAGTGCTGGTTCGAACCGAGCCGCTTGCGGGGCCACCACAGGGAAACTCGAGGCCTGGTTTTACTCATAGGCTGTCTCATCCGGTGTTGCCCTGAGACCGAGATATGTGCAGCTCCTATCAGGATTGTCGGCGCATCGGGCGGTTTTGCTGGACTTGTTTTATTGCTATAGAAATGTCTTGTAGCCGGGATTCCGAGACTGATCGGGTCTTCCCGGGGAGAAGGAATATCCTTCGTTGATCGCGAGAGCTTATCATGGGCTAAGTTGGGACACCCCTGCAGGGTTTGAACTTTCGAAAGCCGTGCCCGCGGTTATGTGGCAAATGGGAATTTGTTAATGTCCGGTTGTAGAAAACCCGAAGTTGATCTTAATTAAAATACACCAACCGCGTGTGTAACCGTGATGGTCTCTTCTCGGCGGAGTCCGGGAAGTGAACACGGTGTTGGAGTTATGCTTGATGTAAGTAGTTTCAGGATCACTTCTTGATCATAGTTGATCGACCGTGATTTTGCCTTCTCTTCTCGCTCTCATTTGCGTATGTTAGCCACCAGATATGCTAGTCGCTTGCTGCAGCTCCACCTCATACCTTTTACCCTACCTATAAGCTTAAATAGTCTTGATCTCGTGGGTGTGAGATTGCTGAGTCCCCGTGAGTCACAGATACTTCCAAAACCAGTTTGCATGTGCCGATGAAACTGTGCGGGTGACGCACCCGAGTTCAAGGAGGAGCTTGATGAAGATCTTGCTCATTGTGTTGTTTCATTTCAGTCGATCAGTAGTGGAGCCCAGTCGGGACGATCGGGGATCTGTGTAGCATTTGGGGTAGTCTTTTTTTATTTTAGTTCCGTAGTCGGACCTTGACTGTATCTGTATGTTGTAATGCTTTACTCATGTTTTGCGTGAAGTGGCGATTGTAGGCCAACTATGTATCTTTTTCCCTTATGTATTACATGGGTTGTGTGAAGATTACCTCACTTGCGACATTGCTTTCAATGCGGTTATGCCTCTAAGTCGTGCTTCGACACGTGGGAGATATAGCAGCATCGACGGCGTTACAGAACACAAGAAGAAATTATTTGTAGGGTACGAAACCGCCTCGAAGCTATTCTTTCCGATTGATCTATCCAAGAGTTCGTACTAAAATAACACCAAATAATTTCAGATTCGTAATACTCAATCCAACACAAAGAACCTCAAAGAGTGCCCCAAGATTTCTACCGGAGAAATAAAAGACGAGAACGTGCATCAACCCCTATGCATAGATTACCCCAATGTCACCGCGGGAATCCGCGAGTGGAACGCCAAAACACATATCAAGTGAATCAATATGATACCCCATTGTCACCACGAGTATTCATATGCAAGACATATATCAAGTGCTCTCAAATCCATAAAAGTATTCAATCCGATAACAACTAAATCTCAAAGGGAAAAACTCAATTCACCATAACAAGATAGAGAGGGGAAAACACCATATGATCCCACTATATTAACAAAGCCCGTGATACATCAAGATCGTGATATCTCAAGAACACGAGAGAGAGAGAGAGAGAGAGAGAGAGAGAGAGAGAGAGAGAATAAACACATAGCTACTTGTACAAACTCACCCCCAAGGGTGGACTACTCCCTCCTCATCATGGTGGCCGCCGGGATGATGAAGATGGTCACCGGTGATGATTCCCCCTCCGGTAGGGTGCCGAAACAGGGTCTAGATTGGGTTTCGGTGGCTACAAAGCCTTGCGGCGGTGGAACTTCTGATCTAGGTTAACCCTTGATGGTTTCTCTATTATAGGATTTTTTGGCCTTGGTTTCATGCTAAGATGGGCCTCAAGGTGAGCACAACCCACCGGGGCAAGCCAGGCCCACCAGAGGCGCCCTGGTGGGTTGTGCCCTCCTCGTGGCTTTTCTGGCCGTCCCACGAAGCTTTGGGGGTCTCTTTTGTTCCAAAAAACCCATCAAAAAGTTTCAGCTCATTTGGAGAACTTTCATTTCTACACAAAAAACTACACCATGGTAGTTTTCCTGAAAACATCGTCAGTCCGGGTTAGTTCCATGCAAATCATACCAAAACCATATAAAATTGTTGTAAACATGGCATGAATACTTCACAAATTATAGATACATTGGAGACGTATCAGACGCGATCCCCAGTTCACGAGCTAGAACCATCACCTGATCCGTATCAGGAGTCCATTTATCACTGGGAGCCGCAGGAGCTCGCTAACCAGTGGAACCCCAATATACAGGGGAGGGATACTTTGATCCATGGGCATAGACCAACTTAGGCCAAAAGCCTAAACTTGGGGGAGTACGTATTTCTCACCGGCATTACATTCATGTTCACACACTCATTCCAGTTGTCGGTGTTCATACATTTTCATTGTAGTATCCATGTTAGTTCATTTCTTTTTCTCGCTTTCTTCTTGTGTGTTTGAAAAACTTTAAGAAAAACCAAAAGAAATAGTTGCAATTTCTTTTTAGTTTTCGTTTCATGTTTAGTAGTAGTATTAAAAGAAAACCCAAAAAGATTTCTCGTTCTTCTTTTGTTTGTTGCGAGCTTTCCCGTCTAAATAGTTTTTCTCATTCGTGTTTTACTTTCTTCAGAAAAAACAAAAAACTCCAAAAAACATTACAGTGTGTTTCTTTGAAATTCTTTTTCCTTTCTTTGGGTCGAGAGAAGAAAACCATGATGAAAATGTTGACCGGCTCTCATATGCATTATTATTGATCTAACAGAGAGCCCATATTACCTTGTCTTCTCCTTTGAATAAATGTTTGCAGATTCTAGCTTAGTCCAATGCACGTGCACTATTATTATTATCCATACCGTTCGATCATGAAAGTGAAAGGCAATAATGATGATATATGATGAAATGATTGAGATGACGAAAAGCTGGTATGAACTCGACCTATCTTGTTTTTGTAAATATGATTAGTTGATCGTTCCTGATTTAACCCATTATGAATGAAACATGTTTGCAATGATAATTAGAGATTATAGTTACTCATTCCATACTTAATTAGCTAGGAGTTTATAATGGTTTACCTTGCATTCCAACATGCTTTTAAAATGGTTGTGATGTAGTATGATAGGATGGTATCCTCCTTTGAATGATTCGAGTGGCTCGACTTAGCACATTTTCACACATTTAGTTGAAACAAAATCAACATAGCCTCCATGATATTTATGTTCATGGTGATTTATGTCCTACTCACGCTTGCACTCAATGTTGGTTAATTTCAATGCATGTTTATGACTGTTGTCGCTCTCTAGTTAGTCGCTCCTCAATCTTTTGCTAGCCTTCACTTGTACTAAGCGGGGATACTGCTTGTGCATCCATTTCCATAAACCCAAAGTTGTTACATATGAGTCAAACATACCTACCTATATGCGGTATTTACCTGCCGTTCCAAGTAAATTTGCATATGCCAAACTCGAAACCTTCAAATGGTAATCTGTTTTGTATACCTGAATCGCTCATGTAGCGACTGGAGGCTGTCAGTATCTTCCATGCTAGGTGGGTTATTCTCACGATGAGTAGACTCCGCTCGTCATTCAAGAGAAAATGGCTGGTAATTGGAATGCCCAGTTCCATGCTCAAATCAAATCAAAATATAACTTCAAACAAAACTCCCCCAAGATTGTTGTTAGTTGGATGGTACCCGTTGTTTGGGACCAGCCGTGGAATGTGCTTGTTGGTGGAGGGGGAGTATAAACTTTACCATTCTATTTGGAAATCGCCTATAATGTATCTAGTATGGAAGATATTGAGATCTCTTGGTTGTTATATTGACAATGAAAGCATACCGCTCAAAATTATATTCATCTTTGTTTCAAAAAGCTCGAGCTCTGGCACCTCTGCAAATTCCTGCTTCCCTCTGCGAAGGGACTATCTATTTGCTTTTATTGCTGAGTCATCATCTTGCTATAAAAAGCACCAGTTAGAGAGAACCACTTTCATTTGTATGTGTTGTTATTAATTGATATTGAGTATGACTGTGACCCGTTCTCTTTTGCCATGAATTACAATGTCTAGTCATTCCTTAATCTTCAGGGGTGCTCTGCATTTATGTTTTGCGGTCTCAGAAAGGGCTAGCGAGATACCATCTTGTTGTATCATATCATGATTGTTTTGAAAAAGTGTTGTCATCCGAGATTATTGTTATTGCTCGCTACTTGATTATGCCATTGATATGAGTAAATGTGAGACGTAAATGTTATTGTGAATATGGTTAGTTCATAATCTTTGCTGAAAACCTGAATGCTGGCTTTACATATTTGTAACAACAAGATCAAACAGAGTTTGTAAAAGTTTTTCTTTATCACTTTCAGTTTGTCAACTGAATTGCCTGAGAACAAGCAATGGGTTAAGCTTGGGGGAGTTGATACATCTCCATCATATATAATTCTCCAAGCTCTTTTGCCCTTGTTTTGGACTCTATTTTGCATGATTTCAATGGAACTAACCCGGATTGCGCTGTTTTCAACAGAATTGCCTTAGTGTTATTTTTGTGCAGAAATAAAAGTTCTCAGAATAACCTGAAACTTCACGGAGAATATTTTTGGAATAAATAAAAAATATTGGCAAAAGAATCAACCAGAGGGGACCCACTGGCTATCCACAAGGGTGGAGGGCGCGCCCCCTACGGTGTGCCCCTACCTTGTGGGTCCCCTAGATCTCCACCGACCTCAACTCCAACTCCATATATTCACGTTTGGGAAGAAAAAATTAGAGAGAAGGATTCATAGCGTTTTATCATACGGGGCCACCGCCACCTCCTGTTCTTCATCGATAGCGCAGATCTGGAGTCCGTTCGAGGCTCTGGAGAGGGGAAATCGTCGCCATCATCTTCACCAACCTTCCTCCATCACTAATTCAATGATTCTCACCGCCGTCCGTGAGTAATTCCATCGTAGGCATGCTGGACGATGATGGGTTGGATGAGATTTATAATGTAATCAAGTTAGTTTTGTTAGGGTTTGATCCCTAGTATCCAGTATGTTCTAAGATTGATGTAGCTATGACTTTGCTATACTTAATGCTTGTCACTAGGGCCCGAGTGCCATGATTTCAGATCTCAACGTATTATGTTTTCATGAATATATTTGTGTTCTTGATCCTATCTTGCAAGTTGTAGACAACTATTACGAGTTATGATCCGCATACCCCAAGGTGAAAATAATTGGGATTCTTTCCAGTGATTACCGTAGTTTGAGGAGTTCATGTATTCACTAAGTGCTAATGCTTTGGTTCGGTTCTATATTAAAAGGAGGCCTTAATATCCCTTATTTTCCCTGCTGCCACGGGAGGGTAGGACAAAAGATGTCATGCAAGTTCTTTTCCATAAGCATGTATGACTATATTCAGAATACATGCGTACATTATATTGATGAATTGGAGCTAGTTCTGTGTCACCCTAGGTTATAACTGTTGCATGCTTAATGCCATCCGACATAATTATCCATCATTGATCCATTGCCTACGTGCTTTTCACATATTGATCTTTGCTATGTTACTTTGTCGTTGCCACTATTACAATTGCTACGAAACTACTACTGTTACTTTTATCATCGTTACCGTTACTTCCATACTACTTTGCTACTAAATACTTTGCTACAGATATTAAGTCTTCCAGGTGTGCTTGAATTGACAACTCAGCTGCTAATACTTGAGAATATTCTTTGGCTCCCCATTGGGTTGAATATTCTACCCTCGAAAACTGTTGCGGTCCCCTATATTTGTGGGTTGTCAATCATCTCCAAATGATAGCTTGGATGTGTTGGTTTCAGCATGCTATTAAAGCAGATATAAAATGGAAGGGAATGTTACCTACAACAGGCTCAACAACCATCAAATATTCCAATTCAAACTGGTATTGTTGAAAATGAATAGAACGTAGGTCATGCTTAAACATCACATTGGATAAATGTGTAAAACTGAAATAAAGGTCCTGTGCTAACTACACCAGGCATAACTGGAACCAAATATAGCCGTTCAAACTGGTATTGATGCAATCGAGAAGCACAGCTCTGCACATAATGAACATCACATTGTGAATAACTGAATTAAACAAGCATAAATGATCAGTATAACAACCAAATATAGCCATTGAAAACTAGATAGAGTCTCACTTCGACCTACCTAACAAGTAAAGACATATAAATAGATCATATGCTTGAAAACTGGACAAATGCTCACTGCGACCAACCTAACAAGCAAATGCAGATAAACAAGCCATCTGCTTGAAAACTGGACAAATGCACACTTCAACCAACCTAACAACCAAATATAGATAAACAAGGCCTCTGCTTGATAACTGGACAAATTCTCTCTACAACCAACCTAACAACCAAATATAGATAAACATGGCATCTGCTCGATAACTGGACAAATGCTCACTGCAACCAACCTAACAACCAAATATAGATAAACAAGGCATCTACTCACTATAAACAACCAAATATAGCCATTCGTGAAACTCAAGTGGACAATCCATACATAAACATCACAAAGCCCTATTGAACATTACATTTTTGCATAACTGAAATAATTAAACACAGCACAGTTAAAACACCGCATGGCAAAAGCTACCACAAAAAAGGATACGAGTTGGCAAGCTAGAAAAGGTAAGATTTGCTGATAGGATGTTGCCTCACATGTCATGGATGGGATGCTTCCAGTTGGAAGAGCACAGACCCATGGAGTGCTCTATGATATCCCAGATGGGTTGTTTCACCTTAGAAGAACCTTTATGGGTGCCCTCCTCGTGGTCGTGGTCGATGAGATCTGACTGGGCAATTGAGGATCCCAAGCCGTCTCCTTAGAACGTGTCCTTCAGAAATGACAAAATGGGCTCAATGGTGTACAATGATCTCAAATCCTTGACGGCATGGTAGAGGAGATTGGCGGCAAGGCCGTCAAAGAGGTCGACGGCGGTTGAACCAAAGGGGTTGGGGATGGTCCACTTAACCTGTCACATGGCCCACGTGAAGCCGTCACCATCGACGAGCTTGATATCATAGCCAGCTTTCCCGAGATACAGTAATACACTAGCTCGTTGACGTCAAGCCTTCGGCATGGCAACGTAGTCAATGTCTTCGCTGGCTTCCACGGCGAGGTGTTGCTCCAGGATCGACATGTCGGGGCGACCGGCAGCCACCTCGCCAATGTCTACCGGAGAGGCCATGATAAACCTCTTCTTAGCCGAACGCTCGTTGGGTTCCCCGGGATACGTGGTCGAGCTTAGGCTGCGACATTCTAGAGCAGGGGATGTGGAATTGGCGGGGAGGGACATCGCAGGCCTCACCTAAAAACTCAGGCAGTGAGGCGACGGTATGGGAATTGCTGGGTAACCTGAACTTTGTTATCTAAGCTAGGAGAAACAGGCAGACCGACAGGGGTTGGCGGCGGCGGCGAGTTAGGTTCTAGGGGGAGGGGGCCGGGTGGGAGGGCTATGGAGGGGGGTGGTGTTTGAGGATACGCCGTGACTACTAAATTTTTTAGTAATGGTGGGTTGAGATGATGGTGGACGAGGGAGGGCGACGGATCAAATGCCTCGCTACTGCAATTTTACTATAAGGTCAGTGCTGGAGGAGTGGGGGCGACGGTTGAAGTGCGGCGACTACTAAAATTTGGGTAAAGGAATTGATGCGGGGCGGGAGTACCCAAGATCGCACACGGTCCAGTAAATATGCGTGTATGATAATAAGGAAAAGCGGTGGAACTACCGATTTTTGCAATGCTCAAGGCGGGTAGTTTGTTTTTAGATTTCTAACTAGCTGGTCTATCGCACACGGTTCGTCCTAATTTTCAGACGCGGACATGGAATTCAATCTTAATAAACTACCCGCCTTTAGCTTTGCACAGGTGCTGATTTTAAAGTGACTAGCATCGCACAAGGTTACGCCAGTACCTCCACCTTTCCTCGCGCTTGCGCAGTCATGGTGATTCAGAGCGCACTTGCATCACGCACGGTTAAGCTAGTACACGCGTGTCCGTTGAGCATCATTCGAGTCTTTGCAGCAAAAATCGTTAGAGAGGATCAGAAGACAACCACACCAGCATGTGGCCCAAATATATATGAGTGAAAAGGGTGGTCTGTGATGTTCAGAATTCCAATGCACAACTTTGACCGCACGGGCCCACGGTTGGGCGCATCGTCAAAGATCGATGAGAGGGGCCAGAAGTCAAGAACCACCTGGAAGTGGCCAAATATATGTTGGAATATAGGGTGTGATGTTTAAAACTTTAAATACACAATGCACAACTTTGGTGGCATCTGCCTTGCAAACCTGAAAGCACCCTTGGATATATCTATAATGACATAATATCGTAGCTACCTAACTTGGGTGCTTGACCCACCTCCCACTTTGTGTCAGCGGGGCGGATGCACGTAATGATACTTCTGGTCATACATGCATGTCGCCATGACCTACCATAAGATGGACCAGTGAATCTATCGCTTGGTCAAACGACAATTGTTGTTGTCGATAAAAAATGGATAGAATGTATATATAAACCGCTTGGGCCAATAGATTGAACTATCATAAAAATCGCACGAGGGACCACAAAACCAGCATTGCCTGCATGCGACCCAAAATGATGTACGTTGGAAGGGGTGATGTGTGTTTTCAACATCGAATAGTGTACAATTTAGATGTGGCGCCTGCCTCTCGATACAGACAACAACCATGAAAGCCAGGTAGTTAAGGACGAGATACGCATGGTACGGTGTTGGTCGAACCCAGCAATCCGACCGTGTGGGAGGGAATCCTGACAATGCATGAGCTTGAGCTTCGGTTGAACGACATGTGAGTGATGAGGACAACAATATCATTGTTACACCCACAGCCCCTTCTACTATACATACTGGACCAATTATTAGAGCTCGCGCACGCCAATTGAATTACCAAGCACTTTCGTTTCTTGGTAATGATTCTAATGTTCATGAGAATATGATGTTGCCTAAATTGGATACATTTGTTTTGCTTACAAACGAAGTGCCTAGCACAGACATGAGGGATGAACACTGGAGAAAATTCAAGCATGGAGATGATGGCATGCGCAAGGGGAACAAGAATGCAGTTTCAAGTGATGAATTCAGGACTTTGAAGCCACCATAATGAGTGCATGAAGGCTTGGACGAAATATACAAGATGCCACTTCCTAATATCGTCCAGAGGCTAGCGTCGCCTTATTATTGGGCCAGGCCCATGTATTTTTGAAATACTTGAGTATAGGCTATTTTTAGAGTGCATATGTATGGGGAAACAAGAGTTAGGGTTTGTTTCGGACCCCTCCTTCAAGGGCCACGAAATCGCCCCCTCTTCCACCATATATGCAGCCCTTGGGGCGTGGTTTAGATTTTGGGTTTTGCTTAGATAAAAAGTTCGCCATAGTTGCAACTTCGCGTATTTCATTTGTGTTCAATGACCAAACCAAGACGTCACAGAACCCCACCTTCATTAATAAAGCTTTCCTCTTATATTCCCAATATCCAGATTGCAATTTCAGTTTCTTGCTTGTTCTTCATTTGCATGTAGGAAACATACCCTCGTGGTCAAGTTGATTGTGCTCCGGCGTGGTCAATAACCTCTCGGAGTTGGTATAACGATTGCTATAGCACAACATCTTTGCAGGATCGTAGTCGGATCGTCAAAGTCTACTCCACCAAGAATGATAGCCACCATCTCATTGAAAGATGGGACACCTTTGCCTCTATCAAGTGGTATCAGATTTCCAGGTTGCTCGGTGAGATTTTCCAGTTTTTCGTAGTTTAGATCGAGTCTGTTCTTCATACCTATAGTATATGAAAAAGCCAAAAAAATTAGGGTTAGTTCATCATATCTGAACCAATCTGAGCCTTTGCATAATCTTTTTAGAGTTTTACTTCGTTGAATTTGCGGTTGCATCGTCGTGTCGAGCTGCTAGTCATAGAGTCTAGTCTTTTAGAGTTTCGAGTTATGTTCACAAGTTGTCACGCCGCCGCCTCACCATCGTCATCGCTCCTGCCATATACCACCAACAACAACATATTCCTTACCGCTGCCATATACAACCACCTGTCCACCACCAATCAGAGTCCACATATACATCTGTCTGTCCACCACCTATCCGAGTCCACATATACATCTGCCTGTCCACCACCAATTCGACTGTTTTAATTTGTTTTCGAGATCCATCTATTTTCAGATTCATGTTTCCTTGCTTGAGTAGGTTTCGAAAAAAACAAACTCTGGAGACCCCCGGGCAGTTTTTCCCTATCATGTTTTTTGACTTTTCTGAGTCTTTTGAGACAGGTGCCATCATAGTGATTTTTATCGCACTTTTTGGTCGTTGCTGCCCTGTTTTCCGAAAAAATAGTCAAAAAAATTTCGTGCCTATCCTGTTATTTTGACCTGCGAAGAGTTTTGAGACACTCGGCATTATAGTGATTTTTTGAAAAAAAAGCGCAAAAAAATGAAAAAAAAATCAGAGTGTGCTTTTTCTTTGTTTACATGCCGCGCCATGGTTTTGTTAGTGTTCTAGGCTCGCGTCTCTAGTATGTTCTAGCCTAGGACCAGCACAGTACCGTCGTTGAGCGTTTATTCAACTTTGCATTTTTGAATTGATTATTGCTGACCTTTTTTCTACCATATATCAAGCCTTCCCAGCTCCACATACATCTACACCGTGCGTTTGACATCACCTGGCAATCGCTCTGCCCAAGCTTTGAGAGTTTTGACTGCAATGGTTGTTGATCACCACCTACTGCTGGGTAAGAACTGGTAAGAATTTGAGATTTGGTAGACGGATTTGTGACACCCAACCACTTTCTAGTAGTCTGTAGGATCAAATTCTTGTGTGTTTCTATTACTGCTAACCATGGCAGGACCACAAGCCGACGAGATTGACTGAGAGAACATGACGAAGAAGGAGCTTCATGATAAATTTCAGCAAATGTTGAGTCAACAGGTGGAAGACGTGATGGCTAGCTTTGGAAAGGCACTTGAGAGGATTGATGACATTGAGAAGATAATTGACACCAAGTTGGAAGCCAAGTTTGATGAAGTACTCGCACGTCTTCCAGAACCGCCACCCTCATCAGCTGCCCCATTGCAACAACATCAACAACCACCTCCACATTGCGATCTACCAGGGCGTGCGCAGCATGTTCCTCTTGAGCCAGGACAAACTTCTGGTGCCACTGCTACTGCTGTTGATGCTTCTGTAGCTCCTGCTGCTACTTCAGAGGTGGAGGACTATTACGAGGATGAGGTTGATCAAAATTAGAACTACGTGCAACCACCAGCACCAGGTCGACCTCATGCATATCATCGCAATGGTAGGGCTGCAACACCACCTCAGGTATGAGATTATGACCATATTCCTAAAGTAAAATTGAATATTCCATAGTTTGAGGGTAGATACATTCCTGATGTATATCTTACTTGGAAGTTAGAAACTGAACAACATTTCACATGCTTACAATATCCTGAGGATAGACATGTTGCTGCTGCTGTTTGTGAATTCACTAGTTTTGCTTTTGTTTGGTGGTCTGAACATTGTAGATTATATCATGATAATATCCCTACTACTTGGGCTGCTTTGAGAACTGCTATGTATACACGTTGGGTTCCACCATATTATCAACGTGAATTACTTCAAAAACTGTAGCATTTGAGACAAGGAAAAAATTCTGTAGAGGAGTATTATCAGGAATTACGAACTGTCATGATTAGATGTGGTATTGTTGAAGATAATGAAGCTATGCTTGCACATTTTGTTGGTGGTTTGAATATGGAGATTCATACCATTTTAGAGTATAAGGAGTATAATAATATCACTCGTTTATTCCATCTTGCTTGCAAAGCTGAACGTGAAGTGCAAGATCGACATGCATTGGCGTGAACTAACTTTTCTACAGGTCGACCATCATCATTGGCACTGCGTGCATCCTCTACTTCCACATGTTCTGCTGCATCGGCACATCCATCAATTGCTAACTCCAACCGTGATACAAGACAACAGGCACAACCACCACTATCTGCCAAGAGCACACCTACCAGGGCTGCATAGAGCTCTTCTTCATCCATGGCATCAACAGGGCACACGGATGCTATTATTTGTCCTCGTTGTAAGGGTAGAGGTCATTATGTGAGAGAATGCCAATCTTCGCGCGTTATGATTGCTACTGAGGATGGTCGGTATGAGTCCTCTAGTGACTATGATGAGGAGACTTTGGCTCTTATTACAAGTGAAGAACACGGTGGAGATGATTCTGATCATGAGACAAAATACATGGCTGCTGAAGATGCTGACATGTATGAAAGTTTAGTTCCTCAAGGTGTTTTGACTGTGCAGGTCACATAAGCTGAGCGAAATAAGAGGCATAATTTGTTCCATACAAAGGGAGTTGTGAAGGAACGTTCTATTCGCGTCATCATAGATGGAGGGAGCTGCAACCACTTGGCTAGCATCGATATGGTGGAGAAGCTATCTCTCACCACAAGACCACATCGACATCCTTACTACATCTAATGGTTCAACAACAGCGGCAAGGTTAAGGTAACACGTACTATTCGTGTGCATTTTAGTATCTCTACATATGCTGATTATTTTGATTGTGATGTGGTACCCATGCAAGCATGTCCCTTATTACTTGGTGGACCATGGCAATTTGATAAAAATTCTATACACCATGGTAGAAACAATCATTATACTCTTGTTCATAAGGATAAACATATTAGTTTGCTTCCTATGACTCCTGATTCCATTTTGAAAGATGATATTAATAGAGCTAATAATGCAGAACAGGAGAAAAATAAGAGTGAAAATCAGATTGTGGCAAAAGAATTTGGGCAACAAATGAAGCCTAATAATAAACCATCTAGTGTTCCTTCTGAAATTAAATTGATAAGTGCATGTTTACTTGCTACCCAATCTGATGTTGATGAGCTAGATTTCAGCAAATCTATTTGCTATGCTTTTGTGTGCAAAGAGGCATTATTTTCATTCAAAGATGTGCCTTCCTCTTTGCCTCCTGCTGTCACTAACATTTTGTAGGAGTTCGCTGACGTCTTTCCACAAGGCGTGCCACCGGGATTACCACATATCGCGGGATTGAGCCTCACATTGACTTAATTCCCGGTCTTCACTGCCAAACAATGCGCCATACCGTACCAATCTAGAGGAGACGAAGGAGATTATGCATCAAGTATAGGAGCTGCTTGACAAAGGTTTTATACGTGAATCTCTTAGTCATTGTGCTTTCCCTATTATACTGATGCCAAAAAAGGATGGTACGTCGCGTATGTGTGTTGATTGTAGAGGCATTAATAATATTACTATTCGTTATCGTCATTCTATTCCTAGGCTAGATGATATGCTTGATGAATTGAGTGGCTCTACAATATTCTCCAAAGTTGATTTGCGTAGTGGACACCATAAAATTCGTATGAAACTGGGAGATGAATGGAAAACAACATTTAAAACTAAGTTTGGTTTATATGACTGGTTAGTCATGCCTTTTGGGTTAACTAATGCACCTAGTGCTTTCATGAGATTAATGAACGAAGTTTTACGTGCTTTCGTTGGATGATTTGTGCTAGTCTATTTTGATGATATACTAATTTATAACAAATCTTTGGAAGAACATTTGGAACATTTACGTGCGGTTTTTATAGCTCTACGTGATGCACGTTTGTTTGGTAACCTTGGGAAGTGCACCTTTTGCACCGACTGATAAAGCCAAGATTGAAGCTATTGAGAGTTGGCCGTAGCCCAAAACGGTCACACAAGTGAGAAGTTTTCTTGGACTCACTGGTTTCTATAGGCATTTTGTGAGAGATTTTAGTACCATTGCTGCACCTCTCAATGAGCGTACAAAAAAGGATGTGCCTTTTGTTTGGGGTACCGCACAGAAGAAGACTTCTCGGTATTGAAAGATAAGTTGACACATGATCCTTACTCCAACTTCCTGGTTTTAATAGGACTTTTGAGCTTGAATGTGATGCTAGTGGAATTGGATTAGAAGGTGTGTTATTACAAGATGGCAACCCTGTTGCATACTTTTTCTGAAAAATTGAGTGGGCCTAGTCTGACCTATTCTACGTATGATAAAGAATTATATGCTCTTTGCTGAGAGCCGCCACGCAGCCGGCAAGTTTCCGTACATCCTTGACTCGCTTCGGTGCTTCAATCTGCTCAATGGCCTTGATCTTGTCGAGATTGGCTTCGATTCCTCTCTGAGACACGAAGAACCCGAGAAGCTTGCCGGAAGGGACTCCAAACACGCACTTCTCGGGGTTGAGCTTGAGGCTGATCTTGCGCAGATTTGCAAAAGTCTCTTCTAGATCTTGAATCAGAGTTGCTTTGTCCCTGCTCTTGACCACTATATCATCCATGTAGGCTTCCACATTTCTGTGTATTTGTGGCTCAAAAGCAGTATGGACTACCCTTGCAAATGTTGAACTAGCATTCTTCAAACCGAAAGGCATCTGTACGAAACAGTACGTGCCACATGGAGTGATGAATGCGGTTTTCTCCTCATCCTCTTCTGCCATGAAGATCTGATGGTATCCTGAGTATGCATCAAGAAATGAAAGCAAGTCACATCCGGCCGTGGACTCAACAATCTGGTCAATGCGCGGCAAGGGAAATGGATCTTCGGGACAAGCTTTATTGACATCGGTGAAGTCAATACAGAGCCTCCATTTCCCGTTTGTCTTGCGCACGACTACAGGATTGGCCAACCACGTCGGATGGAGCACCCCTCTGACAAGGCCTGCTGCTTCCAACTTCTTGATCTCTTCTGCGATGAATTCTTGGCGCTCCACTGCTTGTTTTCTGACTTTCTGCTTGACGGGCCGCGCATGAGGACAAGCGGCAAGGTGGTGCTCAATTACTTTCCTGGGAACACCGGGGATGTCAGACGGTTGCCACGCAAACACATCGACGCTCGCCCGCAGGAAAGCAATGAGCGTGCTTTCCTATTTAGGGTCGAGAGTGGCACCGATGGTGAAAGTACCACCAGTGCCGTCCTCCTTGGCGGACACCTTCTTGGTCGCTGGCAGAGCCGCCATTGTCTTCTTACACTTGCCGGCGGAGCTCGATGGTGCGTCCTCGACGGTAGCGCAATACTCCGAAGAGGTGCGCTTGCCAGAGTGGGCATCAGAACTCTTGCCGAACTTGGTCTTCTTCTTCCCCCCGGGAGCTTCAGTGGGAAGTGTCTTGCGATCCATTGTGGCTGCTGCTTCCCGGTAGATCTTGTCGGCACAGATAAGAGCATCTTTCTTGTCGCCAGGGACAGAGATGACACTTATCGGGCCTGGCATCTTCAGCATGTTGGATGCGTAGTGAGAGGCCGCCATGAACTTGGCGAGCGCTGGACGGCCGAGAATTCCATTGTAAGGTAATGGAAAATCGGCAACGTCAAAAGTGATCCTCTCAGTCCTGAAGTTTAGCTCGCTGCCAAATGTTACCGGCAGCGTGATCTTTACCTTCGGCTTGCTCCTTCCCGGGTTGATTCCTTGGAATGTGCCGGTCTCTTCGAGCTCGCTGTCAGGGACCTGGAGTTTTCGGAGCACAGCGGAGGAGATCAGGTTCAAGCCGGCCCTGCCGTCAACTAGCATCTTGGTGACCTTGAGGTTGCGGATAGTTGGTGAGACCAACATCGGCAAACACCCGACCGCAGTTGTGCGATCAGGATGGTCCTCAATATCAAAGATGATAGGCGTGCTGGACCATTTCAGAAGCTTGCGTGACTCAACGGGTGGTTCTGCCGCATTGACTTCCCGCACCCACTGTTTGAGTTGGCGGTGCGAAGTATGCAGAGAAGCACCGTCGTCAACGCACAAGACCTATGTGGCTTTCTGAAACTCCTGCTCACTGGTCTCGTCATCATCCATGTCTTCGTCATCGTCGTCTTCATCTTTGTCGCGGCCGCGGGGGGGGAGGGGGGGGTCTGTCTCCTTGCCGCTGATTGGCCTTGCTACGGCGTCCTCCCCGGCTGGTGCGCTTCGTACCGGATCCTCTAGCACCTCCTTGGGCCTTCTCCTTGTCGCGTCGCTCGTACTCGGCCTTTTGCAGCTCGACAAGCTGCTCGACCTTCTTGCAGCTCTGGGGGTCATGGCCCTTGGTGCGGTGGATCTTGCAGTACTGTTTGTTGGTGCCGTCCTGCTTGTCGGCGGCCGCCACAGCCTGACAGTTGGCGCATGCGGCAACCTCCTTGCTGGAGCCACCATCTTTGGCTTTCTTGGCGCCACCGTCGTCGCCGGACTGCTCAACAACTAGCACATCTTTGCCTTTCCTCTTCCTGTTGTTCCGCCGCTGGTTTTTATTTGCCGGGGCAGCATCATCACTGTCAGATCCTCCCGTTCCTGTATTCTCTCCGGGGAGTTTCCTCCCTTCCTCAGCACGTGCACACCTGTCGGCCAGAGCATATAGCTCGCTGACGTCTCTGATCTTGCACATCACCATCTCCTCCCGCATCCTGCGGTTACGCATGTTCTGATGGAACGCGCTGATGACCGCGGCAGGGTGGACATCTGGGATGTTGCGTTGCACTTGGCTGAATCTCTGGATGTACTTGCGCAAGGGCTCTCCTTCTTTTTGGGCAAGCAAGTGAAGGTCACTCTCCTGGCCATGAGGTTTGTGGCCGCCCGTAAAGGCGCCGACAAACTGATGGCACAGGTCTGCCCAGGAAGATATGGAGTTTTCCGGCAAGTGCATGAGCCAGGACCTGACGTTGGGTTTGAGCACCAGTGGGAAGTAGTTGGCAAGGATCTTGTTGTCTCGCCCCCCGGCAGCCTGCACCGCGATGGTGTAGATGCTGAGGAACTCCGACGGATGCAACCTGCCGTCGTACTTCTCGGGTACGTCTGGCTTGAAATTCTTCGTGCCGGGCCAATGGACTTGCCGCAGCTCACGAGTAAACGCAGGGCAACCTACCGCGTACGGCAGGTCGCCTGGTTCCCCTGGCGCTTGCATGTCGACAGTGGGCCCAGCGCGCCGGTCTGACTGACGCCGCGTTTCTCTTCGGCGCTCGACGCGATTACGGGTGTCTTCTTGCTGTCGTTCGTGAAGAACTTGGCGCTGATCGCGGCGAGTTCGCGGATCTGACGAAGCGGTGGAGTCGCTGTCGCGGTGGACCCGATGAGTCGGCGATCTTGGCCTCCGCGGCGGAGAGTGCACGGTGGTCGCACCTCCACCGGTCTTGTCGCCATCGGCTCGCACCTGGCTGGCTTGCCGCGGCTGCGATGTGGTCGGCTGCCGTGGAGTGTCGCCGTTGGCGAAGCCGATGAGGCTCTGAATGGTGGCCCTCCAGTCGTCGATCTTGTCTGGCGTTGGAGGGAAGTCTAGGAGCAGTTGGGCTCGCGCCAAAGCTTCTGCTGGAGTGGCGGGCAGCGGTGGCGAACGGTGCGAGGAGCGGGATATGCTCGGACTTCCAACGATGTTAGAAGGAGCAGTATTCCGTCCAGGCGACCGTGCCTCGCTCGCGCCAGTACGTTGGCGTGCATGCTGGCCTTGAGCAACCCGAGATCCGCCAGCTCGATTTGGGTCCAGCGAACGTATGGTACCGTGAGTACCACGACGCTGCCGGTCCCACGCTTCCTGAGATGGGCGCGGAGCATCCACGGACGCTCGGTCGTCGTGGGAGCCTGCTACACCGCCGACGGGCAGCGCAGCCTTGCCCTTGGACCTGGCGGCACCGTGGGCTCCTTCGTCGACACCCGTTCTTTCGCCGGCGTCTTCCCCACCAGCCATTTGCTCTGGCGGCGGTGGGTTCGACGCGGACGGAGCAGCTGCTTCTGAAGGCTTCTTCTTCGGCGGCATGTCGATGAAGATCTAGCTCGCGTGAACGTTGGATCAGGTTCACACAACCTCGACGCCCCCTACCTGGCGCGCCAAAGATGCCGGGGAAATCTGACTCCTCGAGCACCTATGGGGACGGAGCCCCTTCTCGGTTCGGCGGGGGGCGGAGGTCGCGCAAAGAGAGGATCGAGGCGAGGCACACGAGGGGTTTTTACCCAGCTTCGGAGCTCTCCGGAGAGATAATACTCCTACTGCTGCTTTGTGGATTGTATTGAGTTCTTGCTCGGGAGCGCTGAGTGCTACAGTACACACCAGCAGCTAACGAGACCGAGCGTGAGTTGTTCTACTGTTCGTCCTTCTCTCCCCTACGTTGTGCATGGGCCTCCTTTTATATGCTCAAGGGGTCTCCAACAGGTGGCAACGTAGGTAAGGGCAAAAATGGAAAGGTGCTGCGGTAGGTACAGCTACCTACACAGTGTATCATACCTAACCCTGACGGCAGGGCACAAGGGCATTAAATGCCTATCTACGTCGCCCAGACGATGCAGAAAAGGGACCGTCAGGGGCGCCACCGCTCGCCACGATGGCGATCTTGTCAGCGCCGCATGCCACAATGTACCCCTGGCTGCACAGCCGCCCGCCACGTACGCCTGGAAGGGTCCCAGAGCGACACGTAGGTGGGTGTGCTGGAGCGCAGGTACAGAGTGGTGGCTTGCCGCGGCCGTTGTCTTGCCGCGTCCGGGAGCTTGTCGCTCGCCGGGTCCTGCCGGGACGCGTGGCGCGTCGCGGCAAGTTCCTTGAGATGCTCTGGTTGGCCTTCCCGGCAAGCTCCTCTTGCCGGGGTCTTGTGCTTTGAGTGGCCTTCCCGACAAGCTCCTCTTGCCGGTGACTTGTCTCCTTGGCTTCAACACTTTGTTCTTGAATGGCTCCAAAGGAACCACGGAGGACCTTGGCGGTCACCTGGCAAGCCTTGCCGCGGGACGCTGCGACTGCCCGTGCACAAGTTCGGGATACTAGGGTACCCCTACTCTAGTACACCGACACTCTTGCTCGGACCTTAGAAACACGACAACATTATTTATGGCCCAAAGAATTTGTTATACATTCTGATCATGAATCTTTGAAACACATTAAAAGTCAAGTAAAACTGAACTGTAGACATGCTAAATGGGTTGAATTCATTGAGACTTTCCCTTATGTCACTAAACACAAGAAGGGTAAAGAAAATGTTATTGCAGATGCATTGTCTCGTCGTTATACTATGCTTTCACAACTTGACTTTAAAATATTTGCTTTGGAGACCCTCAAAGATCAATATGTGCATGATGCTGAATTTAAAGATGTATTGCAGAATTGTAAAGAAGGGAGAACATGGAACAAGTTCTGATAGAGGCGGGGTTGTCCCAATCTTTCGATGAGATGATAACTATCGATTTGGTGGAGTCGACTTTGACGATCCGACTACAAACGTGCACGATGTTGCGCCTTAGCAATCGCTAAACCAACTTCGAGAGGTTATTGACCACGCCAGAGCACGATCAACCTGACCACGAAGGTCTATTCCTGCACGCAATCGAATACAAGCAAGAATATGATAAAGCAATCTGAATATTGCGAATATATATGAAGTATTGATAAAGGTGGGGATCCGGAAGCGGTCTTGGTCTGGCCGTTGGACACAAACGAAGTACACGAAGTTGCAATGGCTTACTTTTAACTAAACAAATCCCAAGGAAATAACTACTAGGTGGATCTATTTATATAGGAGCAAGGGGTGGCGGCCAAGGAGGTGGGAGGACGTCCCAAGGCAGCCTAAAACCAACCCTAGGTCGTACAAGGCTCATGGGCCCAAGTGGAGGTGATGCAACACCTTTGGACTTGTTGTTTGACTCGGATTCTGCTGCAGCGTCAGATTGTTTCGTCCATATCTCAATGCTCCGGACGAATTTAAATGTGAATCCAAATGGAGTGGAAAGAGGACGAAATCTACTTTCCAACAAAAAAAGAATCACCCAATTCGGAGTCCGTATGAAAAAGTTCTTGCCGTTTTGAGTCAGGTATGTCTGTGCAGTCCGAATCTGAATCCAGAACGTGGGAGACTTGGACTCTATCTTCTCTTGGCCAAAAAGTGACGTGAGAGGACTTTTTGAACAGAACTTAAACTTCTCCTTTTCCCCTATCTTCATATGTGGATTTTACAAATGTCCCATACACCTGCAATTAGACAAAACACAAAAGTGTGTGAAGTATTTTTGTTCTGGATAATATAAATAGATTATTGAATAGTTGACACTAGAAATCACCTGACAAATATGCATGTATGCAATATTTTTGGTCGTATCCAAGTTAGTCATGTCCTCATCAAGTTCGTCGTAAATGATGGATTTGTGTTTCATGCTAACAAGCTATGGATAACAGCTAGCTCCGTTTGTCTTTTGTTGTTGCAGGAGGCACATGGAGGAGGATTAATGGTACACTTTGGCGTGAAGAAGACAACGGATATACTTGCTACACATTTATTTTAGCCAAAGATGAGACGGGATGTTGAGCATTTTGTTGCTCCCTGCACTAGATGTCAAAAAGGTAAGTCATGACTCAATCCTCATGGTTTATATATGCCTTTGCATGTACCTAGTGTTCCTTGGGAGGATATATTTATGGACTTCGTTTTAGGTTTACCTCAAACAAAGAAGGAGAGGGATAACATATTTGTTGTCATGGATAGATTTTCAAAAATGGCACACTTCATACCATGTCATAAAAGCGATGCTGCTGCTAATGTTGCTAATTTGTTCTTTCGTGAAATTATTTGCTTGCATGGTGTGCCAAATACTATTGTTTCAGATCGTGATACTAAATTTCTTAGACAATTTTGGAGATGTTTTGGGCTAAGTTGGGGACTAAACTGCTTTTTAGTACAACTTGTCACCCCCAAACTGATGGATAAACTGAAGTAGTTAATAGAACATTGTCTACTATGCTTAGGGCTGTTTTGAAGAATAACAAGAAAATGTGGGAAGAATGCTTTCCTCATATTGAATTTTCTTATAGTCGTTCGCTGCATTCTACTACTAAGATGTGCCCTTTTGAAATTTTGTATGGTTTCCTACCACGTGCACCTATTGATTTTTTGCCTCTTCCATCTTCGGAGAATGTTAATTTTGATGCTAAGCAACATGTTGAATTGATCTTAAAAATGCATGAGTTAATTAAGGAAAACATTGAGCGTATGAATTATAATTATAAACTTGCTGGAGATAAAGGCAGAAAACATGTTGTCTTTGGACCTGGAGGTCTTGTTTGGTTACATTTGCGTAAGGATAGGTTTTCTGATATGCGCAAATCGAAGCTAACGCCACGTGTTGTGGTCCTTTTAAGGTGTTAGAGAAAATAAATGATAATGCATATAAACTTGAGCTGCCTACAGATTTTGGGGTTAGTCCCACTTTTAACATTGCAGATTTGAAGCCTTATTTGGGTGAGGAGGACGAGCTTCCGTCAAGGACGAATTCACTTCAAGAAGGGGAGGGTGATGGGGACATCAATACCGTTGTTACACCCACAACCCCTACTGCTATACATACTAGACCAAGAAGGGGAGGACCAATTACCAGGTACTTTCATTTCTTGGTAATGATTCTAATGTTTATGAGAATATGTTGTTGCCTAAATTGGATAATTTGTTTTGCTTACAAATGAAGGGCCTAGCATGGACAAGAGGTATGAACACTGGAGCAATTTCAAGCATGGAGATGATGGCATGCGCAAGGGGAACAAGAATGGAGTTTCTAGTGATGATTTCAGGAATTTGAAGCCACCATAATGAGTGCATGAAGACTTGGACGAAATATACATGATACCACTTCCTAAATTTCGTCCAGAGGCTATTATAGGTGTTGCGTGGACTTATTATGGGGCCAGGCCCATGTAATTTCGTAATACTCGATTATAGGCTATTTTTAGAGTCCGTATGTGTGGGGAAACAAGAGTGAGGGTTGGTTTCGGACCCCTCCTTTAAGGGCCACAGAATTCCCCCCTCTTCCTCCATATATACAACCCTTATGGCATCATTTAGACTTTGGGTTTTGTTTAGATTAAAAGTTCACCATAGCTGCAAGTTCGCGTACTTCGTTTGTGTTCAACGACCAGACCAAGACGTCACAGAACCTCACCTTCATTAATAAAGCTTTCCTCTTATATTCACAATATCCAGATTGCAATTTCAGTTTCTTGCTTGTTCTTCGTCTGCGTGCAGGAAACAGACCCTCATGGCCAGGTTGTTCGTGCTCCGACGTGGTCTATAACCTCTTGGAGTTGGTTTAGCAATTGCTAAGGCGCGACGTCTTCGCACAATCGTAGTCGAATCGTCAAAGTCTACTCCACCAAAAATGATAGCCACCATCTCATCGAAGAGAAAATTCCTTATTTGACACTATCTTAAAATCTGCTTCCTTATTTGACACTGGAATAGTTTTTCTTTCCTATTTGACACAAGTTCTAAATTTTATTCCGTATATGACATTTCCGTCCATTTTGAGCCTAAATGACACCAGAAAAGACTCTTTTGCCCCTCATGTGGTATGTGTATGGGGGCCAATAGCGCACACACGCAGCATCAGTGCGAGGGCAGGAGCACACACGCAGCAACACATACACATGCACAACACACACGCACGTGCACACACATGCACAACACACACACACACGTGCACACACACGCAACAACACGCACACACGCATGCACACACACACACACACACACACACATACACGCAGCAACACACATGCACGCGCACACACACGCAACAACACACACGCACGCAGCACACACACATACACACACGCGCAGCAGCAGCACACACGCAGGCATCACATAGGCACGCAACAGCACACACACGCGCACGTACACACGCAGTATCAAACACACAAGCAGCAGCACACATGCACACACACATGCAGCAGCAGCACACATGTGTGCGTGCACCCACACACGCAACAGCACACACGAGCGCACACACATACCGCATGAGGGGCAAAATCGTCTTTTCAGGTGTCATTTAGGCTCAAAATGGACGGAAGTGTCATATAGGAAATAAAACTTAGGACTAGTGTCAAATAGGGAACAAAAACTTTTCCAGTGTCAAATAAGGAACCATATTTTAAGGCAGTGTCAAATACGGAATTTTCTCCTCATCGAAAGATGGGACACCTTTGCCTCTATCAGATGGTGATCGGCCCTAACATGAACTAGGAGGAATCCATTCATTGCAACACATACCCCTCGTTATCAGTCAAAGAGATGATATATATACACTCAGGAGCCCACAGATATGTGTCTCATCACAAAAAACCACAAAACGGAGACGTGGTCAATCAGAAGACCCCCTATACACTGCATGTGGCCCGAAAATATGTATGGGTGGTGTGTGATGTGTTCAAATTCCGAATGCACAACTTCAATGGGGCGCCAACTACATTACAAACCGAACACCGCACCCGACCCCAAGCCAGGTTCAACATGTATGATGTTGGTTCCCCAACTTCGAGGAAGGGGGGTCATCCAACGCATGCGATCAAACTTTATTTGGTCTAACAAGGCACACATAGCAATAGGAAACCATCATGGTCAAACCCTTCTCGTATGTTGGGTCAAAGGGATAGATTGTGTGGGCCCCCTCGTTATCGGTCAAGGATGATATATATATATAGCCGGTCTATTCTGCTAATATTAGTAGAATAGTTATTCTGATAACACTTCCGAACTGCATGCTCAACATAAGCGAACTGCATTGTCTTTACGTTGGCTTTGCAATGCCTCATGGGAGAACTACTTCATTTTCTGGCGGTCCACCCGTGTGTTTCTGTGTGGAATCGGGTGTTGCGGGATGATTTAATTTGTTTCTGGATCTCATCTGACCTTTATTCTTTGTAATTTGCAGGAAAAGCAACTAGAATGTTTGCAAATCGAGCGATTTGGCGAACGAGCTTTCTCTGTTCGTTCGTGTTCGCGTCGGATTCGACTTTTTTGTGCTTGGATGTTGTTTGTTAGTAGGAATTCTTTGATTGCGTTCGTTTTAATCGGTCTGTTTGCTCTACAATTTGCTAATTTTTAGGAGTTAGTTTTCAATTCCTGTGAATTTGACTATGTGGGCGGGTGAGGTTCATCCGCTCCTCTGCTCTTATTGATTTTTTTTATTTTGTGCGTCGATGCATTTTTGAATCTTGTAATTACTGTCACTATTGGTTTGAATTCATTGTATTGCGGGTATAATCCTCATTTTTTGAATTGCATTTTTAGAATAAAATTTTATGTTGTTCGTCCAGTTGCCGTGTGTTCCGCGTAACTTTTTGCGGTATATTTTTCGATAGTTTAGTGGTTGGACAATTTTTAGGCGACTTATGGAAGTGCGAGTGTATTGGCACCTCTGTTAGTCTACCACATGTCTGGATTTCTACTGCCTTAATTTTATTGTTGTAGTTCTGGCATAAGTTGTAGTGCACTACATTTTCGTTAGTAGTGTACTTCGTTGTAGCTGCATTATAGTGGTCATGGCAGCTTATGAGATTTCTCTTTTCTTAAACTGCATTGTGTGTTTTAGAGGATTGCATGATATGAAATTTCGTACTACATTAGCAGTATGGTTGATCTTCTATTCTTCTATTAGAATAGATGGTCCATTATATGCTTGTGTTAGCTGAATAGTTATTATGACAATTTTTTTGAACTTCATACTATGAGAATTCTTTTGTACATCATATGTTAACTGCAAAGTTTTGACCATTCGCATTGCATTGTTACTGTTCAGAGGACTGGTTTTTTTATATATTTAGGACCACACTATGTGTTTGAGAGAACTGCATTACTGCCAGCAACAACTTGTCTAAAAAGGGTGATAAAAAGATGCAGATGAGGTTGCATACTATAAATAGGCATCGTTCAAAGTGTCTCATGGACATAATTTTAAAAGCATACAACATAAGAAAAGCATTAGAAATATGCCACTGATGGCTTGCTTCATATTAGACAACCTACAGTGCAAATATGTTGATGCAGTCTTCTTCTTTGTAGAAAAACACCATGGCCACTTCTCCAACCTCAAAGCCATTCTGGGAGACAAAATCTTTCCAACCAGTAGTTATGTTGATGCAGTCTTCAGAGTCGATGTGGTAGTCAGCTTGCATGTCTGCATACCCATTCTTGTGTTGCATCCCCAAAGTAACCTTCCCTGAACTCGGAGCAGGAAATTTTATTATGGATGGCTGTTTCTACATTTAGGAATGGATGGAAAAAGAATGTTTATAAGTAAACAACAAATGTTTTTCTTTATACTTAGGATGATCTATTTATGTTGACTTAAATATGTACATATATATAACCACTATTTTATAAAATAGTTGCAATGTATGAACAAACTTATATGCGGAATTGACCTCTAGTTTTACTAGGATATATATTATACTGTAACATGTTTGTACTGCAAGGTCCTTTAAAGTGTACTTCGCTAGCATGTTAAGAGAACTGCAACACCGATCTACTGACCCTCTTTTTTGTTCATGTGTTGGGGTTTTGATCTATCTAGTGTCGATACCTGGTGTGGTACTGAAGAAAAATAGGTGGAACTATCTAGTATTAATAGCTAACAAATCTGAACAACAATACAAATTATGTTTGTATTTGTTGATACTGCTGAACAAATTGATGGAAATATACATTCATATGTGGATTTGCAGCCTAGATTATGTCAAAAATTGTGAGGGAAAAAACATACCCAACTTTCCTACAGGTCTTCGGGTGTGAGGCGATGAAGAAATGGTGCCCGAAACCCTCTGTTGGGTATCATCAGGAACCCGAGCATGCTGCACCACTCGGTGTTGGTGAGCTCTAGACCCTCTGCGTACATGCAAGTGTCCGCTACCGGTGCCATCCTTGGCAAACACCCGCACTTACAGTCCATGGCCGGTTCAGTGGAATTTCAGAGAACAGCTGGGGATGGGAGGAACTCTAGATCTATGATTTGAAGAAAAAGTGGAACGGGGGGGGGGGGGAGTTGTGTTAGTCTGGAGCAGGAATGGATAGGTTTTTTTGCAACCAATTGAGCAACAGAAGTAATAAATGTTGTGGTTGGTGTTAGTTGATGGATTGATTCTAATTCAGTGTACGCGAATGCATTTGATAAGCAACAGGATTGCTTACTTGAATATACTGAACTGCATTGTCGTATCACAACGAACTGCGAAACGCGTGGTTGGGCCTGTGTTTGTGGAGTGGTATGTGGGAATTTTTTTTAATTTTCAGTAGCCTCTCTTTTTCCTATTGGGCCTGTGTTTGGGGAGTGAAGACGTATTCGGCCCAAGTCCGCCTGTCAGCACGGCTGGTTCTCGGTGCGCTGTGTGTGCGCCCTAATGTTTAGTCCCACCTAGCCCGCGGATGGCGTGCTCGACCTGTTTATAAGCGCCGGCGAGGCAGCCCTATCGAACTCCCATGGTTACTTATTTGGGCGCTTATACATGGCGCTTGCTGCTCTATGCTATCTGACCTGTGGGCCCACGTGTGTCCGGCCCCATGCATTGTGGCTCAGAACGACTCGCTTGCTGTGGGCGCACATCTACTACGAGACTGGCTGGGGCCTGGATGCACCTGGGTGGTCAAATTTATTTTCTTTGTATTTTTTGGTCTTGCATAGTTTTTCAAATGTAGGGGCGTGCACTGCTTAGTAAATAATTTGTATGGACATGAAAAATGGAATAAAACACGCATGGACATGAAAAAATCAGTACAAGAGAAAAAATGACAGCACATGTTTACCGTGACAAATAAAGGTGAAAGTAGCACACGTTCACCAGAACGATAAACTAAGCCCATTTTAGGGTCTTGCTTCGAGTACTTGATGACAAAATCCATGAGATACGAGTCCATTAAAGCTCCTTTGCCAAATGTATTGTAGATATAGTCAACATTGTAATTTTCTACATCACCAACAGGATTATTCACCATAAAGAACACGTTCCTGCAGTAAACATACACATATGGGATCAATAAAAATAAAATTAAAACAAAACACACAAAAAGGATGAAGGGCACACACATAAAAATTACTCGTGGTATTTGGTTGCAAATTTTTTGCTGAGAATGTGATCCTTTATTTTCCTTACCTCATCAATATATTTGAACCTCGGAGGCTTCAATTTCTATATAGAGCATCTCAACTTAAAATCCCTCTCACCTGCCCTCTTGTTCAAAAATACTTCAGCCTCATCCATAGGAGGACAATTCATGGCTGCACTCCTTGTCCTAGTGACTCGTTGGCACGTCGTAACAAAATCATCATCATCAACATCAAATACCTCGCGTGGAGAGCTAGGTCGAGCAACACTTGCACCATCAGGTCCAGACGCCACATCTGTCTTCAAACCATCTCCAGCCAAAGAACCCGAATTATCTGGAGAGATTTCAATGGCACAATCCTCCATAACCACCTCAGAACCCTGGGACTCAAACGGTGATGTATGGCCTTCATGAAGGCCCCCATCAAAACCTAAAAACATGTAGAAAAACATGGAAACACTCAACACAAAATACAAAACCAAAAAACATTAAATACATCTTAGTAATATAAAAAATGCAGTTCACTAAAGAAGAGAATGCAGCCCACTTCTCTACAACAATGCAGCCCACTTGTCTACAACAATGCAGCCCACCTGTCTATAACAATGCTGGCCACTTCTCTACAACAATGCAACCCACTTGTCTATAACAATGCAGCACACTTCTCTACAACAATGCATCAAACTTCTAAAGAACAATGCAGCTCACTTGCCCCAAAATAAATGCAACTAAGTTGTCTACAACAAATGCAACTCACTAACACAACAAAAATATAGCCATCCATTCTAAATCTCTCATTTAACTAAACACACTAGTAAAAAATGACCTTAAGAAGCGGAAGCAAGCAATAAACAAAAATAAATAAGGGAAATAAAGAACTTCACTAAAAAACTTTTATCTGCAAAAACTAAAAGTGATGTTAAATCAAGGCAACACTTTCTCGGTCCGAGCCAACTATAGAGCATGGCCTTCCTAATGTAGCCAATGTGCTCCACCCCAAACTGAGCAACTCGAACACCATCCCAAGTCTGCAAGAATTGAAACATATAGAATCCACAATCATGCCTGCAATAAAAGAATAAAAAACATCAGTTTCACAAAATGAAATAAAAAAAACTTGAGCAGTATGGTGGAGAGGGGCTGTACGGAACACACCCATCTGGCTGAATTGGGACAATGACGACAATGACATGTTTCAAAACAAATCCATCAAATGTAGGAGGATTTAGCGGCTCATCATAACTTGAGCTATCTTCTTTCCATGCACGCTTGATATTTTTAACCATCCTCCTAAAAATCGTGATCACATCAGGGCTGCCAGGTTTATTGAGCAAGTCAAGAAATTCAAACCGCCTTTCTTTCAAATTTAAGGCAACAACACAATAATGACCAACGCCATCCCTCGTCTCTGGCGGACCAAATGTTGCAAACAGGACCTGTTGGAAGTACAAAAACAAATAAAATTATTACAAGAAGAAGAAACAGAACACTATAAAAACCAACACACAAAATATTGTTTTCGACACGTAAAAATGTTACTCATCCTATCGTTTTTATCAACACGCTCCTCGGCTTTTGAAGAGAACATCAGTTTAACACTCCTGCCTACAGTACCACCATGCCAAATACTTGTCTGCCAAAATAAAACCAAAAAAGAAATAGTGCTCAAGCAAATAGGTCGCCTGTCGATGTACTAAAGTAGGGGTACCTTAGTACCCCGAACTTGTGCACGGGCAGTAGTAGCGTCCCGCGGCAAGGCTTGCCAGGGGAGCGACAAGAGTCTCCACGGCCCTTTCTGGGCCGGACGAAGGCCAAGTGATCGAGCCTAGAAGACCAGGCCCCGGCAAGAGGAGCTTGCCGGGCCAAGGAGGCGAGGTCCGGCAAGAGGAGCTTGCCGGGCCAAGGCGACAAGGCCCCGGCAAGAGGAGCTTGCCGGGACGACTAAGCCGAAGCACCAAGGCCCCGGCGGGAGGAGCTCGCCGGGACGGCCAAGCCAAGGCACCCCAAGAAAAGCCCGACGCGGCGCGCCGCGCGCCCCGGCAAGGCCTCACGAGCGGCAAGCTTTCAGGTGCGGCAAGACAACCACCGCGGCAAGCCACTTGCCGCGCGGCAAACCACCACCTCAGGCCTGCGCTCCAGCTCACCTGACCACGCGTCACTCTGGAGCTTCCCCAGAGGCACGTGGCGAGGCGCCGCGCAACCTAAGGCGCGCGGTGGCATGCGACGTTGGCAGAGTCGCCCCCGTGGCAAGCGGAGGCGCCCCCAACGGTCCGCCTCGGTACTGTTCGGGCGATCCAGACGGGCATTTAATGCCTTTGTCCCCCGCCGTCAGATTTAGGTGCGATAGCACTGTGCGGCCACTGTTCGCACAGTTCCTTGCCATTTTTACCCTCACCTGCGTCGCTACCTGTGGGAAACCCCTTAGCATATAAAAGGAGGCCCATGCGCACGTAGGGGGGGGACCGGGAAGGAGGACACCCAGTAGACCCTCGTCTACGTCCAACTCCAACTTACTGTAGCTTCTTGCGCTCCAGAGCAAGAACTCGAATCAACCAGACAAGCAGCAGTAGGGTTTTACGCATCCGTGCGGCCCAAAGCTGGGTAAAATCGTTGTGTGTGTGTCGCCTCGATATGCTCTTTGTGCAACCTCCGCCCCCCGCCGAACCGAAAAGGGGCTCCGTCCCCATAGGTGCTTGTGGAGGCCGATTTCCCCCGACATCTTTGGCGCGCCAGGTAGGGGGCTGCGTCGAGGTTGTGCGAACCAGATTTGGCGACCACAGGTAAGCTCAGGTATGGCCAGGTACCTTTCCGCTCCAACCGCGGAGCGGAGGCATTCCTCCTCACGGACTCGTGCACGGCCCTCCTCGAGTACCCACTCACGCAGAGCCCGGGCAAGAGCAGCTGCTCCTTGAGGAGGAGCGCCTTCCGGCCGCTGAGCGAGTTTCTCGCCTCCAGCAAACTCTGCGCCGCTCCCGTAGCCGCAGAAGTTAGCGCCGGAAGTTGCGGGAAAGGCGACCTCGTTCTTCGGCGCGCCCAGGACGCCAAGATCCAAACGAGTCGACGCCGACAGTGGGAGGGACCTTGCCAGCGCGGTAGTCGGAACCCGTTCCGTCGGCCATCCTCTTTGTCCAAGTCTTGCCGCAGTTGCATGTAATCCTTGGTACAGAGACGAGCGCAGATCCCAAGCATAGCTTATGTGCCCCGCACATCTTGTCGATTTCGCGCCTCTCCGCTTTGCGCATGCATTATTTGACACGATTGTGCAGCACTCGGCTCCGGCAAGCAATGGCAGGCCGTGAAGCCCCGAGCCCTCGTTATTCCCTTACCTCGAGAAGGGGGGATGACAGGATAGGCTGGGCGTCGCCCGAGGAAGCTGCGCCTTGCCGGACTGCAAACGACAGAAAAGCTAAGTTGCCAAAATTTGAGCAATTAAGCTCCTTTTTACCCTTAAGTTATCTTCCTCGAACGGCCGAGCTTCGTATGGGAAACCTGTGCACGGAGGGGCCGGCTCGTGGCTGGTTGCGCCCTTATTTCGTTTCGAGTCCGCTCAACGACTTAAGTGTGCTACATCCAGAGTGGCGTCCTTACTTTGTTTCGAGCTTGCTCGGCAGCTTAAGTGTGCTGCGACTGCAGTCGCGACGCTTACCTTGCCCTGAGCCTGCTCAACATTTTAAGTGAGTTGCGCCAGCCGCGGCAAGGTTTCTTGCCGGTGGAGGCACCGCCAGCGGGTTGCTGATGTCCCGCACTCGGCACCCGTGGCAAGGCGGAGGCTTGCGCCGACAAGTTCCTGGGAGCGTAGGGCGCGAACGTACGAAGCACAAAGTTGAACGAGGGAGATAACAGCGCAATGAACTACCTAAGATAAAAGTTATATTCCAAAACGACTTGCCGCTGCTCTAATCAGCTGTTTCTATGACATGCTCAGTAGCGACAAGGGAAGAAAAGAAAGAGGTGGACGGCCTAATCCGCGCGGTCGCCCTCGACCCTCCTGATCCCGGCCACCCTTTCCACAATGGGGGTGACGAGGGCCCTGATCTCCGTCAGGTCGGCGTCTTCCGGCAGGTGCCTGAGGACGTTGGTAAGCCTGATGGTGGGGTTGCGGAAGACGATCTTCACCAGCACCCTCTCGAGGGCCCCGGAGACGGCTTCTCGCGTCTCCTCGGCCAGCTGCTCTGGGATCGTTTCCCAGAGATGCTGGAGCGCCTCCACCAAGCCCTTGAAGAAGGAAGTGAGCTTGACGCTCGGCGAGACATTCTCGCCGGAGGGGTACTCGTGGCCCTCCATCCCCAGCAGCTTCAGCTCCTTGTCGATGGTGGTGGCGATGTCGACGAGGCCTTCGGTCCACCGCTCCACCGTCTCCTGGAAGGCGTTCTGGGTAACGGCGGCGCGCTTCAATAGCTCCTCGTTGTCAGCAACCTCCTTCCGCAAGGTCGCTTCCTGCCCCTTGGCGCTCTCCAGCGCCTTGGCCAGGGTGTCCAGCTTCAGCTCGAGGTCGGCCTTGGAATCCTTGGCGACGTCGAGCTCCCGGATCTTCTCGGCGAAGCGGACCTGCAGCTCGCCAAGGGTGTGAGCTCCCTTCTCGCGCTCCTGTTTGAGCGCGGCAAGCTCTTCGCCGCTCGCCTTGAGGTCGCTGACAAGCTGCGCCACCCTCGTCTCCAGCTCCCCCTTGACGACCTCGGCGGTCGCGGCAGCGTCCTGCGCTTTCTGCAGGGCCCCGCCAAGCGCCTGCTCGCGCGCGGCAACCTCCTCCTCGTGGCTGGCGAGGCTGGCCTTCTGCTGCACCAGTTCGCTTTCCCGCGCGGATAGCCCCGCAGCGGCAGGCCTCTGCTGCTCTTCGGCCTCTGCCTTCTCGAGGAGAAAGGCCGTCCGCGCCTCGTCGAGCAGCCTGCGCTCCTCCGCCAAAGACCGGAGAGCCTCCTGGTTGAGCTCTCGGAGCTCCCCGGCACGCTTCTCCATGTCCGCGCCGGCCCTCGCGACGAGTGCCTCCTGGCGCTCCACCTTAGCCTGCCGGGCGCGGTAGAGCGACACAAGCTTCCGGAGCAGCCGCTCCTCCTCGGGCTCGCCGCTGCTAGTGCTTGGCGCGTCGACCACTGTCAGCCCGACGGAGGCGAGCACTTCTTCGTCCAAGGCCTCCCCCTCGACCGGCGCCCTGGAGCTAGGCTCCCAGGGGAGCCTGATGAAGACGCCATCGCCGGCCTTCAGGTAGGCACCCGCCGGGAGCTCCTCTGGGCCCGACACGGCGGCAGCAGCGGGATCGCCGGACGGCGGAGTGCTTGACGCCCCTGCCTCCCCGGGGCCGTCGGCACGGTCGCCGGTCCCCTCGCCGTCTGCCGCCGCGGCGGCCTTGGCGGCTTCGGCCTCCCCGCCGCCTGCGGGGTCGTCGGTGCCGTCCGCCTCCTCGATGACGACGACGTCGTCGGCGTCGCCGCGCGCGCCCTCCCCGACGACGGCCTCGGTCTCCATCGGGTCCGCGGTGGGAGGGTCTGATGGCCGGAAGAGGGGATAAGAGTCAACCGAACAGCCGACAAAAAGGCTCATAAGGAAAGATAACCAGGGGAAGTTTTCCGTGCAGGGGGGCTTACCGGTGGCAGGGTCCGTGGCCGCGGCCCCCGCTGCCGGGGGATCGCTGGCCGCGTCCCTCGCCGGAGATCCCTCCCTTGCCGGAGAGGTCTCCCTTGCCGGGGGCTCCTCCCTTGCCGGGGAGGTCTCCCCTGCCGGGGGCTCCTCCTTTGCCGGAGATTTCTCCCTAGGCGGGGTGGTCGACGCAGACGGCGCGGCAGGAGTGCCCCCGGGGTCGCCTGCTGGGGCTGCTCTGCTCCTACCCAACAACAACAGCCACATGTCAACCACAAAGAGAAGGGGAGCTCACGCGCGCGCCACTTGGGGAGGGCGCGACGGGCACGGAGTTAAGGAGCAGCGCAACCCAGGCCACGCGTGCCCGTGCACTGTTAGGGCCTGGCCCAACAACGCTCGGCACCGTGTATGGCCCAGACCCGGGGGCTCCTGTCGGTGTACTAAAGTAGGGGTACCTTAGTACCCCGAACTTGTGCACGGGCAGTAGTAGTGTCCCGCGGCAAGGCTTGCCAGGGGAGCGACAAGAGTCTCCACGGCCCTTTCTGGGCCGGACGAAGGCCAAGTGATCGAGCCTAGAAGACCAGGCCCCGGCAAGAGGAGCTTGTCGGACCAAGGAGGCGAGGTCCGGCAAGAGGAGCTTGCCGGGCCAAGGCGACAAGGCCCCGACAAGAGGAGCTTGCCGGGACGACTAAGCCGAAGCACCAAGGCCCCGGCGGGAGGAGCTCGCCGGGACGGCCAAGCCAAGGCACCCCAAGAAAAGCCCGCCGCGGTGCGCCGCGCTCCCCGGCAAGGCCTGACGAGCGGCAAGCTTTCAGGTGCGGCAAGACAACCACCGCGGCAAGCCACTTGCCGCGGCAAACCACCACCTCAGGCCTGCGCTCCAGCTCACCTGACCACGCGTCACTCTGGAGCTTCCCCAGAGGCACGTGGCGGGGCGCCGCGCAACCTGAGGCGCGCGGTGGCATGCGACGTTGGCAGAGTCGCCCCCGTGGCAAGCAGAGGCGCCCCCAACGGTCCGCCTCGGTACTGTTCGGGCGATCCAGACGGGCATTTAATGGCTTTGTCCCCCGCCGTCAGAGTTAGGTGCGATAGCACTGTGCGGCCACTGTTCGCACAGTTCCTTGCCATTTTTACCCTCACCTGCGTCGCTACCTGTGGGAAACCCCTTAGCATATAAAAGGAGGCCCATGCGCACGTAGGGGGGGGACCGGGAAGGAGGACACCCAGTAGACCCTTGTCTACGTCCAGCTCCAACTTACTGTAGCTTCTTGCGCTCCAGAGCAAGAACTCGAATCAACCAGACAAGCAGCAGTAGGGTTTTACGCATCCGTGCGGCCCGAAGCTGGGTAAAATCGTTGTGTGTGTGTCGCCTCGATATGCTCTTTGTGCAACCTCCGCCCCCGCCGAACCGAAAAGGGGCTCCGTCCCCATAGGTGCTCGTGGAGGCCGATTTCCCCCGACATCGCCACACGAAATCAGAAAATAAAATAAAAAAATAAAACAAATATTTCTGCATTCTTACACAAATATGGTACGGGACAACCATCGTGGGAGATCCCTTAAACTTATCTACCAGCAAAGAAACCCCAAGATCTACAAGGCATGTAGTGAGCATCCCTTTACCCTAAAAAGATTGACCAACTTCACCAATGGTAATATCAGCCACTCAGTTTTAAAAGCTATTATGTCCCTGAATTTTTTATGAAAAACTGAAACATAAGATACTAAAAAAACAACAACAACGAAAAAGGGTAAATACTGAAATTAGAAAATACATATGAACAAAACAATTTTTAAAAAGCCATACTTGTTCTTCTTGTCCTTCTGAGCCCTCGTAACAGAAGTGTACAACTCATTGTATCTTTTCAGAAGAGCTGGATCAATGCTCGACGGTGTCACAATAGGAAGTTCGTCATTTGTAATAAAAAGATGAAGTTAACTTATCCAAAGAATGAAGTTCAAATATTAAGATAAGGAAATTCTGCTAGCTATTTTGAAAATCACCAACAAAAGATCAAGTTTCACTTATCATTAAACATCTAATACAACTACCATAGTAATTAAACAAAATGAATGAGAAAAACTTCAACTTTACTGTCCGAAACAAAGCTCTTGCCTGCAGTGTCAGAGTCTTCATGCTTTTGTTCTTCAGAGCTGACCAAAACATTTACTTGGCTAGGTTGCGAAGAATCCACCACAACCTCACTGGACTGCCCTTCTGTAGCAACATCAGCATTCTATGGATGTGCAACAGTCTGGTCAACCGCAACGTCCTTAATACTTCAGCCACATGAAGCTCCACTCTGAATACATCAGGAACATTGTTGGCCGCCAGACAAATAGGAGAAGCAACAACTCTACCAACAGGAACGACATTCTCCAGCGGCTTTTCAATGCCAAAATCAGAATCTTCATGCCAACTAGGGGAAACAACATCATGGGATTCCTGAGCTACAGAAGGATCTGCACTATCGACGGCAACCGATACAGAAGCATCAACACTGCCACCACCCGCAACAACACAATCCTCCTGGTTCAGATCAACATGAACTTTTACATTTTCATCTCCAGGCTATGAAAAGTTTAAAAAAGACAGAATGACACAAATGAGCGTGGGGATAATTAACACAACAACACACATGTCACTTATGTCAAAGACTGCAGACAACATACGCAAAACAACTGCAGTTCACATATGCAAAAGAACTTCAACCCACATGTGTCAAAACAACTACAACTGCAACCCACATATATGTAAAAAGAACTGCAGTTCATTTTGTCAAACACTGCAGTTCAGTTCTGTTAAATACTGAAGCTTACATATGTAAAAGATATGGACCACGCATGTGAAAAGAAGTGCAATTCACTTTTGTCAAAGACTGAAGATCACACATGTAAAACTATTGCAGCTCACATATGTAAAAGAAATGCATATGAGTGAACAGAACAGCGTACATCAAATTTATAACAACAACAAAAAATTAGATTACACCCCACTAAAAGAAAAAGTAATTCAACTATACCTAATCAGCTACAACATCTGTAGGAGATGATGCATCAGCCAAGTCCTCATCCTTCCCAGAGCCATCGTAGGAATCTTTGTGCACATCACAAGCAGCAACTCCAGTCTACAGGTATAGAACCAACCAAAAACGAAAATAAGATGGTAAGGACCAAAAAAGAAAAAACTTCAACTATGCACAAGCAGTACACACTTTACAATCGTGAAGTACACAAAAAATACAATAAAATGGAAAAGCAAAAAATGCAAGTTCAAGAAGAGAGGCGTATGGCAGAAGTACTTGTACCTGACCAATTCCATCGTCCCTAGATCCATGGACACCAGAAGATTCCACTCCAGCCTATCACAAAAAAACAAATAGTGAGGAGCAGTCCACATAATACACAAAAGAGGTTCAAAGGCACAAAAAACCTAGAACGTACATTATCAGCGCCGACGCCAGCGTCCTGATGGTTCATTTCATCCAAAATATGCTCAGCATCCTTCTCATACCGACCAAAATTTTCTTCCTGTGAATGTTTCAACTGAGCATACGAAGACCGAATATTCATCGCTGCAATCTCAGTGTTTCAACCATGCCACAATAAAAATTGTGAGCAGCAACAATATCTTCATCTCGTGGGCCATGGCCAACAGGGAAAAACCAAGAACTGTCCTCAACCTGTCACCAGAGGTTGGCAAATTTTCAGTCAACTTCAAAACCTTCAGAAGAAGCTCATCAATCTCCTCATGTTTTTTGCCGCCAACAAATGTCTGTTTAGAAGAGCTTCTATTATCAAACATCCGACGAGTCCTGAAACCACGAGTACGCGGCACCTCATCATCACAGGAAGGAAATTGTCTACAGATAGGCTCATAAAACCTAGCATGAATGCTAGGCCCCGCATCAGAGCTAACACATAGAACTGCAGTAGGACGGTTGTATACAATATCACATGACGCCTTCCACTGCAAAAAAAGGACAAGAAGCGAAGAGAGGTACACATGTGAGTACTAGGAAGTTCAGATTTATAATGACTGCACCTTTTAAAAAAAACTCTGATATTAAAAACTCATATGCACTAACCGGCAGCTTCCCAAATTTGTAAGTTTCCAAGTAAATATTTCCTTTGACAAGCACATCCTCGTTGTATAACTTCGTCGGGTCCTTGGTCGTCCGGTGTGACGCACATGGCGTCAACGTGTGCATAACAGAAAATTTGTGAAGCTTCAAGCAATCAAGATACATAATCAGGGGGACAATGGCACAACCCTCTGCACAATTTTGCTTGCTGCCTTCTGTTTGCCACCTCAACACAGCTGCATGCAACTCATCAACAACAAGCTGGCCAAAGTCCATCTGCGCCATAGCCGCATAATCCATGTTCTCTACCATTGCAGCAACCTTACCAAACAACCTGCAGGTCCGAGGCACAGCAAATTCAGGTAAAGTATCAAGAAGAACACCTTCACAACAAGATCAACAGTCACATGATCATCTTCCTCCACCAACACCTTCAGCTTCTCAAGCAAGTCCATGACACCTATAAATTTTGAAGGTCAAAGCCAAGCTCATCCTTGAGGGCAGCCAACGAGTCATCATGGTCGTTGGCAGCAGGCATGGGTGCAGTGTGACGACCCATAGGTAAATAAAAAATGTGATGAACTGCATCACGATTGATTCGAAGAACCCTGCCATTCCCAAAATCCATTATTATGGTGGCAGGGTCAGTCACTCCCATCAAATAGTACATAAGAATGTGTGACGCGTTTTTCTTTACTTTCAATTCAAAGACAACACCGAATCAAGCATCCCGAACATGACAACAATGTGCGTCTTTCAATAAAGTAGCTGCCATGCAAACAGTGGGAAGCGACAAACGTACGGTCTTGTTAAATCGAGAATCATCTCCCTCGGCATCATCTTCAGTTGCATTGCTCTTACTAGACTTCTTCCTCTGTGCAAAGGGAAATGCAGTCCACATTAGGAGATTAGCAATAAAAAAGACACGAAGAAAACACAGATAGAATAACAATGAAGGAAACAAATGCAGTCCACTTCAACAAACCTTTGGAAAAACATCCGACTCCTCGCTAGAGTCAGCACCAACACCTTCATCGCCATCATCACGGGCACGCTTGGGTAGACTCTTAGATGAACCATAGTCTTTGTGTCTACCAGTATGAACATCCCTCACAAAATCAGCAAGCACAAAGTCGTCATCATCAGAGTTGGGACCTTCACTCACATGTAGTCGCTTGCTCTGAGGATCCTTTCCACCAGCTTTAGCAGTTCTCTTACCAAGATTCTTGTTCATGCCAACAACACGTGGACTCCGACGAGGAGTACCACCTTCCTCAACAACAGAACTCGGCCTCTTCTTCTGCAAAGCAGGATGCTTTACTTTGACAAATGCGGCACTATTGGCACCATCTGCAGCTCTCCTCTACTTCTCCATCTTCGCACACTCTTTTGAGTCACTTTAAAACCTAAACTTCTTCTTGCTTTTCTTCAATTCATATGCACAAAGCTGTTCCGAGACCATCCACTCATGTGTAACTTCGTCTGTACCATCAACAGACTATGATTGTGTTTCAAACAAGACAGGACGTCTCTGGTCAAAGCTCACACCAACATCACCCTCTGCAAAATAATCGTCAATCAATTGAGTAATCTCCTCAAACCCAGGCGCCCCAGCATGGAAAACATACACTGTGTCAAAATGAAGTTTAACTATGGTCGTTAAAAAGTGCACAAAAAGAACAAATGCAGTACACTTAGACATATAAATGCAGTGCTCCAATCATAAGCTAAATAAAAATTAATGCATTGTACAAAAAACTTGAATAAAACAACAATGCAGTTCACAGATACATATAGTGGAGTTCACATATACATATAAATGTAGTGCTGCATACACTAACTTCACGTTTGTTCCCAATAAAATGTTGAACTAGATACAGCAAGGCAACGCCAGTTTGTACAACATCAAGTAAGCATCATACACAAAATAAACAAAGCATTGACATACCAAAAGGAGGGGCCACACTTATGGGAGAAGATTCAATTGGCGAATTCACTTGATGTCCTGCCTCACCACCATGATCCTTACCACCAGGACAACGAAAGCCAATTGGTGTATCATTATGACCACTGCAATCACCTACTGGATTAAAAAAAACCAGACACAGAAATCACAAAACATCACATGACGACTAATGCAAAGGAACTCTGACAACTAACACATCGTAAACAAATATGCAGGATGAATTAGGAAACTAGATAAACATCAAACAAAATAAACAAAGCCAAAAAATAGCAGTCCACATACCCTGAACTCCTCCCCCCGCTCTGCTCGATGAAGACACGGCGTTTGCCTGCAGCACAAGGACGAAGTTACAGATATAAGCAAGAAAATTGGCGAAATCTGACGAAACCCTAGATGCACCTTGCTCCGCCTATAGAGCACACACGAGTATTGACTTCAAATTGAGATAAAATTGCCTGCTTACGGAAAAAAATACATAAGCAAAAAACACAACAGCTACTACCAGAATCGCAAAACTAGACGAGGGGACGATCAAGACCGAGCCCAAGGGGAACATACCACAAAAAAGGGGATGAACGACGGCGGTGGGGGCGGCGGCGGGAAACGGACGGGAAAGGGTTGCGGGAGCGGAGCGGGAAGGGCTGGCGGAGCGGACGACGACACGGAATGCAGGAATAAGGACCTCTTAGGGGCGGCGGTTCCGCGGGCGACAGAGCTTGCTGCGGGCGACGGCGGTTTTGCTCGAGGGACAGATGCTTCGGGAGACACTGCAAGAGAGGAGAGAGGTTTCTTCTCACTCTCTCTCCCTGTGAGCGGAGCGATGGGATCGCATGGGAGGGCCACGTACGAGGCATGCGTGGGAAAGGGTTACATAAAACAGGCCGGTCCAAAATGGCCCGGCTAAACAAGACGGATGACATCGAAACACACATGATGCAAATCTCTATGAAGAACAATGAAGTTCAGGCAGTAAAAAAATAAAATACATGCAGTTCGTAAAAAGGTGAAATTCAAAAACAACGCGCGTGTTAAGATAACGCGTCCAAAAAAAGTCTACCTTCAAATAAGTGCCACAACAAAAAGGGGGGACCCTCCCAGCCCCCCTTCCGTGCTAGGGACTGCAGCAAGTACATGTAAAAACAGATGCAGTACGCAGCTCTAGAAAAATGCAGTGCATTTGGTTAGACGAAGCAGTATGGTATAACAAGCAATTCAATTTCGGATTACATGCATGAAAAAATACACGGTCTAGTCCACAATGAAATACTCGTAAAATTGCGTAATACATTGTACTTTTTTTCAGGGGCTGTAGCAAGGACACGCAAAAAACGGTGCAGTATGCACCTATAGACAAAATGCAGTGCTTTTTGTTAGACGATGCAGTGTGGTATGATAAGCAATGTCGTTTTGTGAACACGCATAATACATATAAACATGACAAATGCCCGTTCGCACAGAAAGTGGTGGTTAAAAAAATTTACTGATCAAAAATAAAATAAAACCAAGTTTGCATACAACCACCCAATTCGAGCGGTTCCCTCACCACAAACCCACGATCATAGACGCAAAACCAACCCATGATCTGCACAACCGCATCGTCAGCGAGATCGTGCAGTTTATCCAATGCGGTCATCCCACCCCCCCCCCTTAAATTCAGACCCCTGCCAAAGGCCTTCTCATCCACAACTACACAAGTATCCATTGCGCTGCCACCAAATCGCTCCATCACATCGATCTCCACAGAAAACACCAAGCCCTACTATCGGCGATGGCATTTTCTGATGAGTACAGGACATGGAGGCCCACGGGAACACCAAGTTGCACATCATCTGCACTAATGACAAGAAGCAGATGGGGATCTCCCTCGCGCAGTACGAGTGACACCTCAGGCTACAGCGCCACAAGATCGTCGGGATTGATCTCGTGTACAACAATGAGCCTGAAGCGACGCAGAAACCCGCCCTCATCCAACTCTCCGTCTACAAGACTCAGCCGGTGCTGCTCTGCCAACTAAGCGCCGCTGAAAGGTGCACCATTTTCGACAACTTCCTCGCCGACCCCAGGTACACCTTTGCTGGCTTCTCCATCGATGGCTACAAAACCGGGCTAGAGCGCGTCAATCTGGAGGTCGCCAACTTCATCAACATCCAGAAGGAGTTGAGGGTGCCTGAGGCAATGAAGGAGTTGGACTCCCTTGGAGACGTATCCGGCATGCTCATTGACGACTACTACAACAACATGAAGAAGAAGAAGATCACCGGCGAGGAACACATGCGTTGGGCCACCCTGCCTCTGTCCATGAGGCACATCTAGTACGCGGCAAAGGACGCCTACGCAGCGTACGAGATATGGAACCGCATCACACTCACCCAGGACAGGCTTCATCGTGCAAAGCTGGAGAAGGAGGAGCTCCCCAAGAAGCACGCGGGGAGCAGCTCGGGATGGGGAGACGCTACCTGGTGAAGAAGCAGAGGGTGCCGACCAAGAGCCAACAATGCTAGCGTCATTTTAGATTTATCATCAAATTTGCTTTCTGTTGTTTGCTTATGTATTGTTAGTTTGCTTGTGATCATTTGCTTTTGCTGAACTTAGTTTGGTTGTCATGCAGAATCGCTTGTAATGATCAACTTTAATTATGTTAGATCACTTTCTGTTGAACTTAGTTTGCTGGTGATGAACTTGTCATAAAGAATGCTTGTGATCATTTGCTTTCTGTTGTTTGCTTATGTATCATTAGATTCGAGCAGTGCACAAAACGGATGAAGATACAGTGCGCAAATAGGATGCACGCAGTGCAAAATGTGTACGCATGCAGTAGAGGACGCTGTCTAATGCAGTGCACACATACCCAACAAAGCAGTGCATGCCGTGCACTAGAAAAAAGAATACATAAGAGCAAAAATACGAAAAGAAAATGCGACATGTATATGTAGTGCGGAATATGTGAACATGCAGTACAGAAACATGATCAATGCAGTGCACAAATGATTTACTAAGCAGTGCACACCCCTACATTTGAAAAAATATGCAAGACGAAAAAATACAAAGAAAAAAAGTTGACCACCAGGGTGCAACCAGGCCCCAACCAGTCTCGTAGTAGATGTGCTCCCACAGCAGGCAAGTCATTCTAAGCCACGATGCATGGGGATGGACACACATGGGCCCACAGGTCAGAGAGCATAGAGCTGCTAGCGCCGTGTATAAGCGCCCATGTCCATGCGTGTTTTATTCCATCTTTTTGTATGCAGTATGTTCTTCAGATGGGAACCTTTGTGAAGAAAGATGATGAAGGACACCCTGTGTTGCCAGTTGTGCATCCCTCATTTGTTTTAGAAGATGCAGTTAAGCAGTTCAAGGTTTTTGTGAGCGGTGACGAAAACCTATTGGCCGCAAAACTTGTAAGGCCATTGTTTTCCGTCATTTATTTTCTTGTTTGTTGCATTTCTTTTTATAGTTATTTTGGAGCAGTGGTCCTAGTGCTACGTGTCGAATGAACTTTCATTTTTTATTTTTGTTTTTTGATGTGATAGATTATGATGCCGCGCTCCAAGGATGGTCATTATTCCTTATACACGATGAACCAGCATCAACAGACGATTGCTATCCATGACACTAGGAATTACACTGGCCATCCTGATTTCACGACAAAGTGACGCAGGACTGACTACCACTCAGATTGCACTGAAGTGGCACAGGACTGACTGGGTTAAATTGGCAGAGAAGCTCTCTTACCCGGTCCTGCCAGCGCAGGGAACAAACGAGTGTCGAATCTATGTTATGAGGTTGACGCAGTTGTATGATGGCCAACGTATAGTCGAGAAAATTGTCAAATCCGATGTAATACCTTATATGTTTCTTCTTTTTCTTGTTATTGTTTTTTTTTCATCTTTTCACTTTTTGTTCTTTTGACAACTTGTTTTTAATCACTGGCCTACACTTTTTAAAAAAATTCTCAGCCTGTTGTTGAAGATTGGAAGGCGGAGTACATTTTCCAGTTGCTATTCAATCGTTCGAACATGTTGTATTATGAAAACATGCCACCTGACCTACGAGATATGAATGGAAGCTTCGGGCTTACTTCCCTGTCACCGTAACCGTCATTTGGCATTTTTTCTGGTTAAAAGCCTGTGTATTGACAAGAACTAGGGTTCATGTTGTGTAGTCTGTACTGTCTAAGGTAGATAATGTATGAAAAGACTATTTTTTATATTTTCTTGTGTTTCGTCTGCTTTTTGCAGCAGCGTATAAGGATGAATTTGTGTGTGTTTCATTTTATATAAAAAACCCATATACTATGTATATGTATATATATATATGTTCTTCCGGGTCCACCTGTATATTTTTTTTGTACTACACCTGTATTTTCCTGTATATTTTTTATTGCACCTGTTTTGAGTGTACTTGCTGCAGCCCTTGTATTCATGTATGTACTTTTGAACTTCAATGCCTTATGATACCACACTGCTTCGTCTAACCAAATGCACTACATTTGTCTAGAGTTGCTTCATGCATGTGTTTTTTGCGTGCACCTGATGCAACCCCTGTCACGGGAGGTGTTGGGGGGCATTTTTTTAGTTCCACTTATTTGGAGGTAGAGTTATTTTTGCATGTGTTAGCGCGAGGCTGAGTAGGGGGTGGGGAGGGGGGTCGTGACCCCCCTCCCCACCCACCTACGAGGCCGAGCCTAGAACGAGCCGGAGGAAGCGGTGACGCTGTGCGGCGCCGCATGCGGAGGCGAGTTCGTCACACCCTGTTGCCCCCTGTCTATCTTATGGGTGTGGCTCTGGGGTTGTCTGCGTGGTTTGGATTCAAAACAGAATATCCGCACTGCGCCTGTCAACCAAGCGCACTGCGTGTGTCAGCGAGAGGGCGAAAAGGTGGGTCGGAGGGGGGGTCGTGGCCCCCTCCCCACCCCCTGCGAAGTTGAGCTTGGAACGAGCCGGAGGAGGAGGCGAAGCAGCGTGCCGTGGTGCCGCATGTGGAGGCGAGTTCGTCACACCCTGTCGCACCCCTGTCTATCTTAGGGGTGTGGCTCTAGGGTTGCGTGTATTGTTTGGATGGAAAACAAAATATCCGCACTACGCCTGTCAACCAAGCGCACTACGTGCGTTAGCGCGAGGACAAGCAGGGGGTGGGGAGGGGGCCCTCCCCACCCTCCTGCGAGGCCGAGCCTGGAACGAGCCGGAGCAGGGGGCGACGCATCGTGCCGTGGCGCCGCATGCGGAGGCAAGTCCATCACACCCAGTCGCCCCCTGTCTATCTTAGGGGTGTGGCTCTAGGTTGCGCGTGTCGTTTGGATGGAAAACATAATATCTACACGGCGCCTATCAACCAAGCGCACTGTATGCATTAGCGCGAGGCCGAGCAGGGGGTGGGGAGGGGGTCGTGACCCCCCAGCGAGGCCGAGCCTGGAACGAGCCAGAGCAGATGGCGATGCGGTCTGCCGCGGCGCCGCATGCGGAGGCGAGTCCGTCACACCCCGTCGCCCCTGTCTAACTTAGGGGTGTGGCTCTCAGTTGTGTATGTGGTTTGGATGGAAAACAGAATATCCGCACTGCGTCTGTCAACCAAGCGCACTGCATGCGTTAGCGCGAGGCCGAGCATGGGGTTGGGGAGGAGGACTCATGACCCCCCTCCCACCCCCTGCGACGCCGATCCTTGAACGAGCAGGAGCAGGCGGCGACGCAACGTGCCGCGGCACCACATGCGGAGGCGAGTCCGTCACACCGCGTCGCCCCCGGTCTTTCTTAGGGGTGTGGCTTTGGGGTTGCCTGCGTGGTTTGGATGGAAAACAGAATATACGTACTGCGCCTGTCAACCAAGCGTACTGCTTGCGTTAGCGCGAGGTCGAGCGGGGGGGAGGGGGTCATGAACCCTCCTCCCCACCCCCCGACAAGGCCGAGCCTGGAACGAGCCAGAGCAGGTGACGACACGGCGTGCTGCGGCGCCGCTTGCGGAGGCGAGTCCGTCACACCCCGTCACCCCCTGTCTATCTTAGGGATGTGGCTCTGGGTTGCGTGCGTGGTTTGGATGGAAACAAAATATCCGCACTACGCCTATCAACCAAGCACACTGCGTGCGTTAGTGCGAGGCCGAGCAGCGGGTGGGGAGGGGAGTCACGACCCCCCTGTGAGGCCGAGCCTGGTTCGAGCCGGAGCAGGCAGCGACGCGGCGTGCCGCGGCACCGCATGCGGAGGCGAGTCCGTCACACCTCGTCGCCCCTGCCTTTCTTAGGGGTGTGGCTCTCGTGTTGCGTGCGTGGTTTGGATGGAAAAAGGAATATCCGCATTGTGTATGTCAACCAAGCCCAATTGCATGCGTTAGCGCGAGGCCGAGCAGAGGATGGGGAGGTGTTGTCGTGACCCCCCTCCCACCCCCCTGCGAGGCTGAACCTAGAATGAGCCGGAGTAGGCGGCGACGCGGCGTGCCACATCTCCGCATGTGGAGGCGAGTCCGTCACCCCCCGTCGCCCCTGTCTATCTTAGGGGTGTGGCTCTGAGGTTGCGTGTGTGGTTTGGATGGAAAATACAATATCCGCACTGCGCCTATCAACCAAGCGCACTGTGAGCGTTAGCGCGAGGGCGAGCAGGGGGTGGGGAGGGGGGTCGTGACCCCCCTCCCCACCCTCCTGCAAGGCCGAGCCTGGAACGAGCCGGAGCAGGCGGCGACGCGGCGTGCTATGGCGCCACATGGGGAGGCGAGTCCGTCACACCCCGTCGCCCCTGTCTACCTTAGGGATGTGGCTCTTGGGTTGCGTGTGTGGTTTGGATAGAAAACATAAAATCTGCACTATGCCTGTCAACCAAGCGCACTGCGTGTGTTAGCGTGAGGCCGAGCAGGGGGGTGGGGAGGGGGGTCAGTGGGGAGGAGGGTCGTGACCCCCCTCCCCACCAACCTGCGAGGCCGAGCCTGTAAAGAGCCGGAGCAGGTGGTGACACGGCGTGCCGCGGCACCGCATCTGGAGGAGAGTCCGTCAACCCCGTCGCCCCCTGTCTATCTTAGGGGTGTGGCTCTGGGGTTGCGAGCATGGTTTGGATGAAAAACAGAATATCCGCATTGCGCGTGTCAACCAAGCGCAGTATGTGCGTTAGCGGGAGGCCGAGCAGCGGGGTGGGGAGGGGCGGTCGTGAGTCCCCTCCCCATCCCAATGCGAGGCTGAGCATGTGACGAGTCGGAGCAGGCAGTGATGTGTGCCGCGGCACCGCATGCGGAGGCGAGTCCGTCACACCCCGTCGCCCCTGTCTACCTTAGGGATGTGGCTCTTGGGTTGCGTGCGTGGTTTGGATAGAAAACATAATATCTGCACTACGCCTGTCAACCAAGCGCTCTGCATGCGTTAGCGCGATGCCGGGGAGGGGGGTAGGGTTCCCACCACCCAGCGAGGCCGAGCCTGGAATGAGCCACAGCAGGCGGTGACGCGGCGTACCGCGGCGTCGCATGCGGAGGCGAGTCCGTCACACCCCGTTGCCCCTTGTCTTTCTTATGGGTATGGCTCTGGGATTGCGTGCGTGGATTGGATGGAAAACAGAATATCCGCACTGTGCCTATCAACCAAGTGCACTACGTGCGTTAGCGCGAGGCCGAGCAGGGGTGGGGAGGGGGGTTGTGACCTCCTCCCAACCCCCTGCGAGGCCGAGCCTAGAACGAGCCAGAGTAGGCGGTGACGCGGCATACCGTGGCGCCGCATGCGGAAACGAGTCCGTCACACCCCGTCGCCCCCTGTCTATCTCAGGGTTGTCGCTCTGGGGTTGCGTGCATGGTTTGGATGGAAAACAGAATATCCGCACTGCGCCTGTCAACCAAGCGCACTGCATGCATTAGCGCGAGGCCGAGCAGGGGGTGGGGAGGGGGGGTCGTGACCACCCCTCTCCACGCCCCCCCCCCCCCCCGTGATGCCGAGCCTGGAATGAGCCGGAGCACGCGGCGGCAGAGCGTGTCGCGGCACCGCATGCGGAGGCGAGTTCTTCACACCCAGCCGCCCCCTATCTTTCCAAGCGGTGTGTCTCTAGGTTGCGTGCATGGTTTGGATGGAAAACAGAATATCCGCAATGCGCCTGTCAACCAAGCACACTGCATGCGTTAGCGCGAGGCCGAGTAGGAGGGTGGGGAGTGGGGTCGTGACCCCCTCCCCACCCCCCGCAAGGCCGGGCCTGGAACGAGCCGGCGGCGACGCGGCGTGCCATGGCGCGACATGCGGAGGCGTGTCCATCACACCCCGTCGCCCCTGTCTATCTAAAGGGTGTGGCTCTAGGGTCGCGTGCGTGGTTTGGATGGAAAACAGAATATCCGCACTGCGCCTCCCAGCCAAGCGAACTCCATGCGTTAGCACGAGGCCGAGCAAGGGGTGGGGAGGGGGGGTCCCCCCTCCCCATCCCCCTGCGGGGCCGAGCCTGGAACAAGTCGGAGCAGGCGGCGACGTGGCGTGATGCGGCACCACATGCGGAGGGGAGTCCGTCACACCCGGTCGTCCTCCTACCTTTCTTAGGGGTGTGGCTCTGGGTTGCGTGCGTGGTTTGGATGGAAAACAGAAAATCTGCACTGCGCCTGTCAACCAAGTGCACTGCGTGCGTTAGCGTGAGGCCGAGCAGGTGGTGTGGAGGGGGGTCGTGACCTCCCTCCCCACTCCCCTACGAGGCCGAGCCTGTAATGAGCTGGAGCAGGTGGCGATACGGCATGCCGCGGCGCGGCATGCGGAGGTGAGTCCGGCGCACCACGTTGCCCCCTGTCTATCTTAGGGGTGTGGATATGGGTGTGCGTTGTTTGGATGGAAAACATAATATCTGCACTGCGCCTGTCAACCAAGCGCACTGCATGCGTTAGCGCGAGGCCTAGCAGAGTAGGCGGTGACGCGGCGTGCCGCGGTGCCGCATGCGGAGGTGAGTTCGTCACACCCCGTCGCCCTGCCTATCTTAGGGGTGTGGCTCTGGGGTTGCGTGCGTGGTTTGGATGGAAAACAGAATATCTTCAATGCGCCTGTCAACCAAGCGCACTTCGTGCGTTAGAACGAGGCCGAGCAGGGGGTGGGGAGGGGGGTCGTGACCCCCACCCCACCCCCTGCGAAGCCGAGCCTAGAACAAGCCGGAACAGGCGGCGACGCGGCGTGCCGTGGCGCCGCATGTGGAGGCGAGTCTGTCACACCCCGTCGCCCCTATCTATCTTAGGGGTGTGGCTCTGGTGATGTGGAGCATCTCACGACCACCACCATGGATGTCACACCTCCCCCACAAGCACCGAGAGGACCTTGGACAAGAGCTCGCGCACGTGCCATCAAAACCGAGGTTAACTCTTTCCTATTCGAACTTCATTCGCTTTCATATGAGAGTTGGGTCCTACCTCAAATGGAAATTCTATGCACGCTTAGGTATCAAGATGATGACCGTGTAGAGTCGAGAACGGGGATGCAAGCACACATGGAAGAAGAGAAGGAAGAAGATGTCCGAAGCGCGAAGCAAAGGAGGCCTCGGACCATCCCGGGTGCCTGGCCACCAGCAGCCCGGGTGCCCGGCCCCTCCCTACAGTTGGCTGGAGCACCTGGCCGCCCCGGGTGCCCGGCCAACTTGGCCCCGGGTGCCCGACGACCACCTGGGCTTTGTGCTCCGCCGCTCCGGGTGCCCGGGCCCCCAAGCGCCGGGTGCCCGGCCTCCCTCCATCCACGTCCGGGCGCGGCCTCGGCCCTCCCCGTGTGCCCGGAGCATCCCACAGCCGGCTCCCTAGTCGGTCCGGGTGCCCGGCGACCCCTAGGCGCCCGCCCTTGTCTGGTTTGGGTGCCCGGTCCTCCGCACCCCGTGTGCCCGGACCCCTCCGAGAGTGTGTGCGTTTTCAGGGTCATTTTGGACCTTTGTATCCCTCTCTCCCTCTATTTCGTACCTAGACTATAAGTACCTCCCACCTAACTCATTTAGGGGTTGGCAAAGTATTTGATAGACAAAGAGAGAGCTTTGCTCATCTTCCGCCTCATGGAGATCATGACCTCCTAAGGGAGAAGATCCACTTGTGGATATCAAGGCCTCCTCTTGGAGAAGCATCGCCATCATAGGATCATCAAGACCCCTCTCCTCATAGGATTGCGATGAACTAGTACCTTGTATCTTTCCTTTGTTTTCTTTGAATCATTGTGAACTCTTGTATGTTCTTGGATCTAGCATATGTGTGATTGGATCTAGTCGATTTGAGTGTTTCCCTTCTCTTGTGTTCTTCGTTTTCTTCGTGTTCTTGGGGATCATGAGTCATGTTTATCATGAATTTGGACTCTCCCCCATCATTTTCTAGCCTTGTTTTGTGTGATTTCGTCCTAATTTCAAAAATTTCCCCACCAAAAATAGCCTTAATTTGTTTTGTGATTTGTTGGTTTGATGAGGTTTTGTTGGATTTGATCCGTGGATTTGCTTGATTTCAAGTGGATCTAGTATTCCCCCATCCATCTCCACCTTTCCCTCCACGAAATCCACCAATTTCCCCCATTTTCCCACGAATTTCCGCCCAAATCCGTCACCCCCGGGCACCCGGACCTCAAACCCCGGGCACCCAGACCCTAGCGCATCTCCGTTGACCACCCCGGGTGCCCGCACCCCGAGCCCCCGGGCACCCGCACCCCGGGCTGTTTGCCCCGGACCACCCCGGGTGCCCGCACCTCTTGGCCCCGGGCACCCGGACCCCCGGGCCTCTTCTTCAGCCCAACCTCGCTGACCACCCTGGGTGCCCGCCCCCCAAACCCCGGGGACCCGCACGCCCCCCCCCCCCCGAATCAGCCCACCAACATTCACCATTTCGGCCATAACTTTCGCTCCCGGAGTCCGATTTTGACGTTCTTGAGCTCATTGAGTAGCTATTGACATCCTACATCAATCTAGATAGGTTCCAACACCATTTGACTCCATCAAAATTTTGGCATTTTGGCATCTTTGCCTAGGCCATCCACCATATCATCCGCCAAACCACCATAGCTTTCCGCAACCTAACCCATTTTTTATCCATATAGCATTTGTGGTTGCTTGAGTGATGACTTGAGTCTCCTAAGGTGTTTCGCCTACTTAGGGATGGTTGCTTCTTCATCAACCACCACCACCACTTCCGCATTGCTAACTCCGGAACCACCTACGCATTCCGCTACCACTATTTGACATTTTAATTTGACATTTTGAGTTTGTGGTTTTTCCGTTTCCTAGGGTGTTTCAGCTAACTAGGAACGGTCAACATCAACAACACCTCATCTTCGCCAAGGACTCGACATCGACCACTTCACCATTTTACACCCTAACCGTAAGCAAGAACGGTAACCGTTGTATCATCTTGGTATCGTGGTATCGTATCATTGTACATTCTTGCCATTACATTGTTAACCCCTTAGACCATTTTGCGTCACTTTCCTATCGAGACTAGCCTTTGAGTATTGTCGTCAACGTTACTTGTGCACACTAGTGATCCATACCTTCCAACACCATATCATATTGGTATCATCTTGGTATCATCGTATCATCGTTTGTGGCACAAGCTTGTTCCCGCATATACACAATTGCTATCTTGGTTTGTGCATTTCGCATAAGTGGCCATATAAAAAAGGAATAAGCTTTTAAGCAAAAAGAAAAAAGAGAGCAAAGAGCTTGTAAGAAATAGCCATAGCATCATACCGCATCGCACAAAAGATCCGATCATCTTGGATCATCTTGAGAAGAACACCGGGAACATCATACACATAGCATACTTGGGATAGAAAGTTGATACATTTTGCATGTTCTAGGTTGTGCACAAGTGTCGTATCCGCCTATTGAGCAATTGTGCTAGCGTCTCTCTAGTTTTCCGTGGATTCCACATTTTGTGCTCATTCCTTGGTTGCATGACCCCATTTATCTATCCGTGTGCCCCATATTGCTATTGGTCTAGTTGTTTGTCTTGTGACTTTGTGAATCTTCTCCAACATTATTGACTCTTGCTAACATTTTGCATCAAATTTTTATGCCACTATCGTCACCGAGCTCCACAATAATCCTTACTTGTGTAGGTGTGAGAATTGACAAGATCTAGTACCAATTGTGTTATTTCCTTGTTACATTATTGAGTGATCATTGATCCATCTTCATAATTGGATAAGGTACATTGGTCTAGTTCTTTCCTTTCTTCCACTCACATTTGCTCGAGTCTTGTGATGGATAGGCAAGGCATTTCATCTCTGGTCTTCCACGACAACGACGGCGTGAACAACTACATCACCAAAATGCCCATCTTAGGACTACAACAAGCAATGCGAGGCATTGAGAGACTCATCGTCGACATTCACCAATGCGAAGCACGGACAAGGGAATACATCGACACCAAGTTGGATGCACAATTGGATGACATTAGACATGTGTGGGCCAACTATAAGTCTTCTTCCTCTTCGTCATCTTCAAGGCGGAGATGCTCAAGTCGCAAGTCTTCGGAGCGGCCACAAGATGCAAGTACCACGTGACGCCGTCAAGAAAACCAACATGAGCACAAGAGAAGACCGCGAGACGAGCACCAACAACACGGAGCTACGACTACTACCACCACTTCGGCATCTTCACCAAGTGTTATCAAGGCATCTTCGCCTTTGGACTTACGACATCTTCGCCTACCTCCGACGAGTATGCCTACATCGGCCTTCATCCATGGCGACGGTGACGAGATGATCGAGCATGGGATTTTCCCTTCGGCATGGAGGAGAGCGATGATATGCCATCTTCGGCCTTCGTCCACGGCGACGACAACGAGATGGTTGAGCATGGGATTTTCCCTTCGACCACGGTGACGTATGATGACTTGAGTGACTTGTGCCACCATATTGAGAGTGGGAGTGACTTCACCACTAGCCCCATATATGATGAGTTGCCACAATTCCCATGTGAGGAGAGCCACAACAATCACCACTTGAGTGACTCCACCATATGTGACATTGAGTGCACCTATTTTGAGGGAGTGAGTGAACCACCAGATAGAGAGAGTGAGGTAGTTGCTAGGGCATGTGAGGACATTTCGATTTCTAACAACTTAACCTCTACCTCTATTGTGTCATCTCATTTGGTGCTAGGTCCCATTTATGATGACGCGCCGATCCGCGACGACTTCGTCCTCCCTTTGGACAAGACGATGACCATGGTGGAATATGATGCACCCCCCACATGGCTCCATAAAGATGAAGATGATGACCACCATTTGGTCTTTGCCACCTCACCTACACCACTTGAGTGGAATGAACAAGGTAATATAGGTGATGGTGATGCTCTAGTCCCACTAGTGGACATTCTCGACATTGATTGCTTGCATGATGTTGATCCACCTATTGCCATGCTTCATGCTAGTTCGACTTCCCCATGCGATGATTTACCCAATTATGATGAGTTTGATGATTGCCATGTGGATTCTATTAGTCGTGATGCCATGTTCCATAGGATTTCTTGTGATAATTCTCCTAGTCACATCATGTTTGACAATCCGCCTGACTTGTCATATGCTATGCATGAGATCAACAATATGTCATATTTGCAATCTCATTGTAGTGAGTATGCATATGCCATCAACATAAACCCAATTTGCACATATGGCATAGATGACAAGCCCATGGTTATTGGCATTTGTTTTTCTTGTGATGATATTGATATGCTCCCTTTGCATCATTTATCGCATATGCCGTGCCATGACCACCTAGCTTCGGATATGCATTGTTTTGGATGTTGTCAATATTCTCCATGTGATGTTTCCATTAATGCTTATGAGGAGACCCCCATAGTTTCCTCATACATATAAGAGATTTTGATGCATTTCATACTTTGCATGATCCCACTACTTGTGTGCACCATATGCTCTCCATGAATAAACATGCTAGTGATGTGCCATATACTTGCATTCTCAATTTGTATCCCCATCGTGTCATACATAACAACTATTCTTTCATGATGGATGACATGTTCTTATACCATGCTTCAAATATCTTTGAGCGATGCTTATCTTGTTCTAACTCACACATGCACATACACATCATGATGTATGATGTGTACATTTACCACGCACACACTTTCTTTGGTTTGTGTCTCTTTTATGTAGGTACCCATGAATACTTGTCAACCTCACAATCCCATGAGTTGACAAAACGAGCTCTAGAGAGCAACGATGACTTGGGATCCCATGGACTGTCTTTCCCACCGCCCTCTTCATGCAAATACTTCGCACATTTCTTCTACATGGCCCTTACTTGGCTATGGGATATTGTCCATTACATATTCTATGCCCATCTTGCCGTGTTCAATTTTCATGATATGCTCATTTCTTTACATTTGTCATGCATTTGTGACCCATGCTTTGCATTACACATGATGATTGATGATACTACTTGTCTGTGTATTTGCAAGCTTGGTGGAGATATTGTTTGTTATTGCCATGTTCCATTTATGCCACATTCCTACAATGATACTATGATCTTGCTTTCTTCTCGTGCTCGCAATATATAATGTGTGTTTCCTATATCTATTATTTGCTCACATGACATGATTACCATTATTTCCTCTAGTGTGTTGCATCTTCGCTCCGCTAGTTTGCACGACTTGATTTCCATGCTTTCCCATGTTGCATCTAATTCTTGGATTACTTGATCCTATCATATGTTGGGTTGCAACAATGTCATTACTTCACATATGCCATGTCCCATTGCTTGTCACTAGCTTGACTTGATTGCCTCAGAAATGATGAACAATTGCTATTTCCATTGTGTTGAGTGCCACACTATTTTCACTATACCATGTGCACATTATGCTCGAATTGTCTTGCACTTACCCCATGTGTTTAGACATCTCCTCTTAGTTGGTGTTGTGAATAATTCTTATGCCTACCATAGACTGTTCATTGAGAGTCTTATGCATGCTTGCTATGAACTTGAGGTAGATGCTTATTCTCTTGACACACATATTTGCATCGCTACCTCACATTTACATGCTTGTTTCCATGATGTCCTTGATTTTGCTCCATTTATGCGCTTACATGACATGTCACAATCCCTTGTCACACCACATATTATGCTTGATGACGACACTTGTTTGGTGTATCACCACTTGAATGCTTGGTTTTGCACTAATGCTAACCACATTTGTTTTTCCAAGTGTTTGTTATGCTTGGTCCTTTTGAAGGAATCACAAGACGGTGCGACATTGGAGAGTGCCCATTTCGAGCTCCCACATGACAAGTGCTTGGTGGTCGTCCACTTCTACACGGCGACGCCATCTCTTACCGATGGTGATGAAGATCACGATCCGTGGACGGATCTCTCCCAAGGGGGGAGATGATGCGGAGCATCCCACGACCATCACCATGGACGTCACACCTCCACCACAAGCACCGAGAGGACCTTGGACAAGAGCTCGCGCACGTGCCATCAAAACCGAGGTTAACTCTTTCCTCTTCCAACTTAATTCAGTTTCATATGAGAGTCGGGTCCTACCTCAAATGGAAACTCTATGCACGCTTAGGTATCAAGATGACCATGAAGAGTCGAGGACGGGTATGCAAGCACACATGGAAGAAGATAAGGAAGAGGGACGGCTGAAGCGCGAAGCAAAGGAGGCCCCGGACCACCCCGGGTGCCCGGCCACCAGCACCCCGGGTGCCCGGCCCCTCCCTACAAACGGCTGGAGCACCTGGCCGCCCCGGTTGCCCGACCAACTTGGCCCCGGGTGCCCGACCTCCACCTGGGCTTTGCCCTCCGGCGCCCCGAGTGCCCGGGCCCCCAAGCCCCGGGTGCCCGGCCTCCCTCCAGCCATGTCCGGGCGCGGCCTCGGCCCTCCCTGGGTGCCCGGCCATGATGGGCCCAGGTGCTGGGCCCCCGTCCCACCAGCTCCCCTGGTCGGTCCGGGTGCCCGGCCACCCCTAGGCGCCCGCCCCTATCCGGTCCGGATGCCCGGTCCTCCGCACCCCGGGTGCTCGGACCCCTCCGAGAGTGTGTGCATTTTTAGGGTCATTTTGGACCTTTGTATCCCCCTCTCGCTCTATTTCGTCCCTACACTATAAGTACCTCCCACCTAGCTCATTTAGGGGTTGGCAAAGTATTTGATAGACAAAGAGAGAGCTTTGCTCATCTTCCTGCTCATGGAGATCATGACATCCTAAGGGAGAAGATCCACTTGTGGATATCAAGGCCTCCTCTTGGAGAAGGATCCGCATCATAGGATCATCAAGACCTCTCTCCTCGTAGGTTTGGGATGAACTAGTACCTTGTATCTCTCCTTTGTTGTCTTTGAATCACTGTGAACTCTTGTATGTTCTTGGATCTAGCATATGTTTGATTGGATCTAGTCAATTTGAGTGTTTCCCCTCTCTTGTGTTCTTCGTGTTCTTGGGGATTTCCCCTCCAATTCATGAAATATCTCCATCTAGGGTTCCACCCTAAAACATCTAGGGTTGCCCGCATGGTTTGGATGGAAAACAGAATATCCACAATGCGCCTGTCAACCAAGCGCACTGCATGCGTTAGCGCGAGGCCGAGCAAGGGGTGGGGAGGGGCGGTCGTGACCCCCTCCCTATCCCCCTTCCAGACCGAGCCTATAACGAGCCGGAGCAGGCGGCGAAGCGGTGTGCCGCAGCGCCCCATGCGGAGGCAAGTCCGTCACACCCCATCGCCCCCTGTCTATCTTAAGGGTGTGGATCTAGGGTTGCGTGCGTGGTTTGGATGGAAAATAGAATATCAGCACTGCACCTGTCAACCTAGCGCACTGCATGCGTTAGTGCGAGGCCAAGCAGGGGGTGGGGAGGGGAGGTCGTAACCCCCCTCCCCACCCCCTGTGAGGCCGAGCCCGGAACGAGCCGGAGCAAGCGGCGACGCGGCGTGGCGCTCCATGCGGAGGCGAGATCGTCACACCCCGTCGCCCCCTGTCTATCTTATAGGTGTGGGTATGGGGTTGCGTGCGTGGTTTGGATTGAAAACAGATTATCCGCACTGCGTCTGTCAAGCAAGCGCACTGCATGTGTTAGCGAGAGGCCGAACAGGGGGTGGGAGGGGGGCCGTGACCCCCTCCCCACGCCCTGCGGGGCCGAGCCTGGAACGAGCCGGAGCATGCCGCGTCGCCACATGCAGAGGCGAGTCTGTCACTCCCTGTCGCATCCCTTTGTATCTTAGGGGTGTGGCTCTCGGGTTGCATGCGTAGTTTGGATGGAAAACAGAATGTCTGCACTGCGCTTGTCAACCAAGTGCACTGCATGCATTAGCGCGAGGCCAAGGAGGGGGTGGGGAGGGGGGCCGAGCCTCGAACGAGCCGGAGCAGGTGGCGACGCAGCGTGCCGTGGCGCCGCATGCGGAGGAGAGTCCGTCATCCCCAAGCGCACTGCGCCTGTCAACCAAGAGCATCTTAGGGGTGTGGCTCTGGAGTTGTGTACGCGGTTTGGATGGAAAAAAGAATATCCGCACTGCGCCTGTCAACCAAGCGCACTGCGTGCGTGAGCTCGAGGCCGAGCAGGGCGCCTGTCCACCAAGCGCACTGCGTGCGTTAGAGTGAGGCCGAGCACGGGGGTGGGGAGGGGGTCGTGACCCCCCACCCAACCCCCCTACGAGGCCGAGCCTGGAATGAGCCGGAACCGGCGGCGACACGGCGTGCCGCGCCATCGCATGCGGAGGCGAGTCTGTCACACCCCGTCGCACCCTGTCTTTCTTAGGGGTGTTGCTCTGGGGTTGCGTGCGTGGTTTGGATGGAAAACAGAATATCCGCATTGCGCCTGTCAACAAAGCACACTGCTTGCATTAGTGCGAGGCCGAGAAGGAAGGGGAGGGGGTTATGATCCCTCCTCCCCACCCCCCTGCAAGGCCGAGCCTGGAACGAGCCGGCGGCGACGCGGCTTGCCGCGGTGCCGCATGTGGAGGCGAGTCCGTCACACCCCATCGCCCCCTGTCTATCTTAGGGGTGTGGCTCTAGGGTTGCGTGCATGGTTTGGATGGTAAACAGAATATCCGCACTTCGCCTGATGTTTGTTTCCTCTTGCGCCTAGGTGCTAGTCCAACAACGAAAAATAGGAAGTGTTAGTGTACATCAAACTGTGATACTACATATAAAGAGGCATGCAACTGTAACTTGAGTCTAGCAACTACCATCTTGCTGTTGAAGCTCACAAAGTTCATCTGATCTTGCCAACTCATCTTGTGTCAAGAGTGCTTCGGAAGTAGTGTCAGGTGGCAACGGATTTTGGGAATGTGCTGCTAGCTGAGTTGACCAACGAGTAAATCGTGCAGCTGGTGGTACCGTAGAAGGTGTTGCAACAACTAGGGCTGTCTCTGCTTATTTGGTGGCAGCTATTTGTTTCTGTTTGGATTGTTCTGCCGCTCGTGTAGCACGGATACCCTGTCGGTACAATTTTCCGCTAGACTTTGACCTTCTATTGCACCATCAGAACCAGCAGAATCTGCAGGATTGTTTTGCTTCCCTTTCCCTATCATTCTGTGTTGCTTCCACTTTCTCTATGCCATGATAAGTCAAGCCAACAAGAAAAACGAATAATAATTTAGTACTTTATAACAAATGTACTTTGATGTAAGAACATTGTGTGATAGACAGATATTGTATGTTCTAGAAAACAGGAACACGTGTCTTAGTCACAAGTATAATGTGTAAAGTAAGCATATGAAATTCAAAAAAACTGGAAGCAATACAAGCTAGACATCATACATACATGAAACCACATATAACGGTGCCAAGTTAGAGGGAGCACCTATGATGGTGCACTAGGGGAGATGTGCTCATCACCAACACAGCTACGTTGAGAGTCTATGCATGTGTTGTCTTGGAAATCATCTTGGGGGGAGGGGGTGGAGGAGTAGAATATGTAGAGGCCTGATACGTCTCCGTCGTATCTACTTTTCCAAACACTTTTGCCCTTGTTTTGGACTCTAACTTGCATGATTTGAATGGAACTAACCCGGACTGACGCTGTTTTCAGTAGAATTGCCATGATGTTGTTTTATGTGCAGAAAACAAAAGTACTTGGAATGACCTGAAACTCCACGGAACATCTAATTAAAAATAATAATAAATCCTTGCCAACGATGAAGACCAGGGGGCCCACACCCTGTCCACGAGGGTGGGGGGCGAGCCCCCCCTAGGGCACGCCCCCTACCTCATGGGCCCCCTGGAGCTCCTCCGACGCCAACTCCAACTCTATATATTTTCTTTCGGGGAGAAAAAAATAGAGGAGAAAAAATCATCGCGTTTTACGATACGGAGATCCCGCCAAGCCCTAAAACTTCTCGGGAGGGCTGATCTGGAGTCCGTTCGGGGCTCTAGGGAGGGGGATCCGTCGCCGTCGTCATCATCAACCATCCTCCATCACCAATTTCATGATGTTCACCGCCGTGCGTGAGTAATTCCATCGTAGGCTTGCTGGACGGTGATGTGTTGGATGAGATCTATCATGTAATCGAGTTAGTTTTGTTAGGGTTTGATCCCTAGTATCCACTATGTTATGAGATTCATGTTGCTATGACTTTGCTATGCTTAATGCTTGTCACTAGGGCCCGAGTGCCATGATTTCAGATCTGAACCTATTATGTTTTCATGAATATATGTGTGTTCTTGATCCTATCTTGCAAGTCTATAGTCACCTACTATGTGTTATGATCCGGCAACCCCGAAGTGACAATAATCGGGACCACTCCCGGTGATGACCTTAGTTTGAGGAGTTCATGTATTCACTATGTGCTAATGCTTTGTTCCGGTTCTCTATTAAAAGGAGGCCTTAATATCTCTTAGTTTCCATTAGGACCCCGCTGCCACGGGAGGGTAGGACAAAAGATGTCATGCAAGTTCTTTTCCATAAGCACGTATGACTATATTCGGAATACATGCCTACCTTACATTGATGAATTGGAGCTAGTTCTGTGTCACCCTATGTTATGACTGTTACATGATGAACCGCATCCGGCATAATTCTCCATCACCGATCCAATGCCTACGAGCTTTCCATATACTAGTTTACGCTTATTTACTTTCCCGTTGCTATTGTTACAATCACTACAAAACACCAAAAATATTACTTTGCTTTCATTACTCTTTTGTTACCGTTACCACCACTATCATATTCCTTTGCTACTAAATACTTTGCTGCAGATATTAAGTTATCCAGGGGTGGTTGAATTAACAACTCAGCTGCTAATACTTGAGAATATTCTTTGGCTCCCCTTGTGTCGAATCAATAAATTTGGGTTGAATACTCTACCCTCGAAAGCTATTGCGATACCCTACACTTGTGGGTTATCAAGACTAATTTCTGGCGCCGTTGCCGGGGAGCATAGCTCTACTCTTTGAGTCACTTGGGATTTATATCTGCTGGTCGCTATGAAGAACTTGAAAGACGCTAAGACAACAATTTATCCCTCAACTACGAGGGGATGTAAGGAACTGCCATCTAGCTCTGCACTTGATTCACCTTCTGTTATGAGTAAACTTGCGACACCTAAACCTGCTTCTGCTATTCGTTCTGATATGTCGCATGTTATTGATGATGCCACTTCTGGTATGCATGATACTTATGATGAAACTACTTCTATGCTTGATACTTCTGTGCCACTTGGTGAATTTCTTGATGAGCAAATTGCTAGGGCTAGAGAGAAAGAAATTATTGAAACTGATACTGTTGATGAAAGTGATGATGAAGATAGGCCTGTTATTCCTCAGGGTTATGTTTTTGATAAAGAAGCTTCTGCAGCTATTTTAGCTTGCAAAGATAGTTATGAACTCAAGAGGCTATTAATTAAATGGAACAAGGAATCTCTTAGAGATAGAATGAAACCTGACCCTGCTTTTGCTACTTCACCTATTTGTGTTGCCGATAAGGATTATGAATTCTCTGTTGATCCTGATATAATTACTTTGGTTGAATCTGATCCTTTTCATGGTTATGAATCTGAAACTGTTGTGGCACATCTTACTAAATTAAATGATATAGCCACCCTGTTCACTAATGATGAGAGATCTCGCTACTTTTATATCCTTAAAATATATTCTTTCTCATTAAAGGGTGATGCTAAGATTTTGTTTAATTCTCTTGATCCTGGTTGTGTGCGTAGTCCCCAAGATATGATTTATTACTTCTCTGCTCATAAGAAACAAGATGCTTCAAAGGAAATATACAACTTTGTGCAAATTGAAAAAGAGAGTCTCCCACAAGCTTTGGGGAGGCTTCTCAGGTTACTTAATGCTTTGCCTGATCATCCTCTTAAGAAAAATGAAATACTTGACATATTTTATAATGGACTAACCGATGCTTCCAGAGATTACCTGGATATTTGTGCTGGTTCTCTTTTCAGGGAAAGAACACCGGATGAAGCTGAAATTCTATTGAATAATATGTTGACAAATGAAAATAATTGGGCACTTCCTGAACCAGCTCCTGCTGCAATTACTGAGCCTATTCCTAACCCAACTCCGAAGAAGAGAGGTGTTCTATTTCTCAGTCCCGAAGATATGCAAGAGGCAAAGAAATCTATGAAAGAAAAAGGTATTAAAGCTGAAGATGTTAAGAATTTACCTCCTATTGAAGAAATACATGGTCTTAATTTACCGCCCATTGAAGAGAAAGTATAAACAGCTTTATGTGATCTTGGAGCCGGTGTTATTGTTATGCCTCTCTCTTTATATTGTAGACTTGATTTGAATAAGTTGACACGTACTGAAATATCTTTGCAAATGGCTGATAAATCAACTGCTATACCTGTCGGTATTTGTGAGGATGTGCCTGTTGTGGTTGCAAACGTTACTATTTTAATGGACTTTGTTATTCTTGATATTCCCGAGGACGATAGTATGTCTATTATTCTTGGAAGACCTTTTCTGAATACTGCAGGTGTTGTTATTGATTGGAACAACGGTAATGTCACTTTTCATGTTAATGGTAATGAGCATACGGTACACTTTCCGAGGAAACAAGCTCAAGCTCATAGTATCAACTCTATTGGAAAAATCCCATCGATTATTATTGGAGGTTTTGAATTTCCTTTTCCTACTGTCAAAAAGAAATATGATATTCTTATTATTGGGGATGTGCATATCCCCGTTGAGGTAACATAGTGTTATTCGAAATTTCTCCGGTTCCGTGTTATTCGGAATGAGTTTGTTAACAAGACTTGATCAACCTTGTTAGTCGATTCCTTTCGATGAGCATGAGATGGATGAAACTAGAAGGCACAACCTTATGTACCCTCTTTATACTTTTTGTTATTTAGTTGAAATAAAGTAAAAATAGTATTTTTCTTTCTGTTTTTTTATTTATCCGTGCAATATAAAATACCCCAAAAATAGAAGTCCTCCAAATGCCATGCCAATTTAATATGATTTTTTCAGGAATATTTGAGGATTTATGGTACTAAAAGCACCGCGGGGGAGCTGCCACCTGGCCATGAGGGTGGAGGGCGCGCCCTACCCCCCAGGGCGCGCCCCCTGCCTCGTGGGCCCACAATGGTCCTCCTCCACTTATTCCTGCACCCATCCTCTTCTTCTTCCTCCCACAAACACGAATAATCAGCTCAAGCACGAGTTCTAGCTCACTTTGCTGTGATTTTCGATCTCCTTGCTCAAAGCACCTCTCACAAAACTGCTAGGGGAGATTATTCCTTGGTATGTGACTCCTCCATTGGTCCAATTAGCTTTTGTTCTAGTCCTTTATTCTTTGCAAATTTGTGCTGCATAGGTGACCATGTTCTTGAGCTTGCATGTCAACTTTATATGGTTCCAAGTAGTTCTAATGCTTGATATAGGCTCTAGGCACTTGTAGGAGTAGTTGCTATTAATTTTATTGAAGTTGGTTCACTTTTGTTTGAGGTTACTAAAAATTTAAGAATATTTCAGAAAATAATGAAGAGACTTTTAAGGGGCTCATCGAGCCGAAGCTCGAAGAAAAACGAAATGAAGAAGCACAGAGGCCCAAATATAATTTGCCTCGTACCATGGAGGCCCGACCGTGTGAATGGAATTCCGATAACTTCTTAATACAAGCCGGGATTTATGAGGATTTCTATTCATTGATTGAGAATGCAGGCCTCACCGACTTCCTCGATGACCAACGTCATCAGTATCTCTTACTCACTAATACTTTTGTGCAAAACTTCTACTATTTTCCTAAGGAATCACCTCCTTCAGTAGAGTTTCATTTATATGATGTTGTTAAGAAGATGCGATTAGCTGAATTTTGCAAGGTTTGCAAAATACCCTTCGAGGGCACTTTAGAGGAACCACACCGTAAAGATGAGGAAGAATTTATTAACACCATCACTATGGGAGAAACCAGGAAGGTTTCTGATGCAAGAATCACTAGCATACAGTTTCCTGTTTTACGCTACTTTGCCATATTTGCTAGTCGTTACTTGATTGGTCGTGGAAACTGTGGAAACTTTAGTGTTCCTGATATTATCATTTTGTTCGATGGTTTATACCATGATAACACTGTTAGTATGGGCGGAATTATTGCTAGACGGTTAAGTCTGAACCGTACTAAGGGCCCCATCTTTGGAGGTATTTATGCTTCACGCCTCGCTACACATTTTAACATACCTACTAGGCTTTATGAGAAAGAAGAAAAATTGCTGCCTAGTGCTTATTTAGATTATAAGAGTATGCTAGCGCATGATTTTATTGTTAAGGGCAGGGAAGGAGAGCTTAAATATAAACTGTATTTTAATAAACATCACCCTGAGACTATTACCTTGCCTGCTCCTTCCTTGTTTAATTTTGAAGGACCGTATCTCGTTACGTGGGCTGCCGTTCAAGCCTACCGGAATCCTGCACCAGCCCCGAAACCGGAACCACAAGATGAGCCTCCACGACAGTCTGTTTATTCTTGGGATCCGGAGATGGCTGCCAGCCAGTGGCAGTCAGAGTCTTCTTCATCGCAGTACGACCCCAGCTACACCTACGGGCATCAGCCAGACTATCCTTGGCAATAGACCAACTTAGGCCAAAAGCCTAAGCTTGGGGGAGTACGCATTTCCCACCGACATTACATTTATGTTTACACACACTCATTGCAAGATGTCGGTGCTCATACTCTTTCACTGTAATATCCATGCTAGTTTATTTTCTTTTTCCTGCTTTCTTCTTGTGTGTTTAATAAACCTTTAGAAAAACAAAAAATAGTAGTAATTTACTTTTCTTGCTGTAGTAGTAATAATTAAAAAGGAAACCCAAAAATATTTCCCGTTCTTCTTTTGCTTGTTGGGAGCTTTCCCGTGTAAATAGTTTTATTTCTTTTCTTTTCTTTGGGGGTCGATAGGAGAATACCATGATTAAATTGTTGAAATGGCTCTTATATGCATTATTGTCGATCGAACCAAGAGCCCATATTGCCTTGTCTTCTCCTGTTTATTGAATGCTCACAGATTCCAGCTTAGTCCAATGCACGACACTCTTATTATTATTCACATCGTTCGGTCGTGCAAGTGAAAGACAATTATGATGATATATGATGGACTGACTGAGATGAGAAAAGCTGTTATGAACTCGACCTCTCTTGTTTTTGTAAATATGATGAGTTCATCGTTCTTGATTCAGCTTATTATGAATAAACATGTTTGCAATGACAATTAGAGATCATAGTTACTTGTGCCATGCTTGATTAGCTATGAGTTATAATGGTTTACCTTGCGTGCCAACATGCTATTAAAATGGTTGTGATGTGGTATGATGGGATGGTATCCTCCTTTGAATGATTTAAGTGACTTGACTTGGCACATGTTCACACATGTAGTTGAAACAAATAAACATAGCCTTCACGATATTTATGTTCATGGTGGATTATATCCTACTCATGCTTGCATCCAATGTTTATTAATTTTAATGCATGTTCATGGCTGTTGTCGCTCTCTAGTTGGTTGCTTCCCAGTCTTTTGCTAGCCTTCACTTGTACTAAGAGGCAATACTGCTTGTGCATCCAATCCCTTAAACCCCAAAGTTATTCCATATGAGTCCACCATACCTTCCTATATGCGGTATCTACCTGCCGTTCCAAGTAAATTTGTATGTGCCAAACTCTAAACCTTCCAATAAACATTCTGTTTTGTATGCTCGAATAGCTCATGTATCAACTAGGGCTGCCCTTATCTTCCATGTTAGGTGGGTTATTCTCAAGAGGAGTGGACTCCGCTCCTCACTCACGAGAAAATGGCTGCTCACCGGGATGCCCAGTCCCATGCTTTATGCAAACTAAATCAAATTAATTGCAAACGAAACTCCCCCGGGACTCTTGTTAGTTGGAGGCACTCGTTGTTTCGAGCAAGCCATGGATTGATGCTTGTTGGTGGAGGGGGAGTATAAACTTTACCATTCTGTTTAGGAACCGCCTATAATGTGTGTAGCATGGAAGATATCGCCATCTCTTAGTTGTTATGTTGACAATGAAAGTATGTCGCTCAAAATATTATTTATCTCTATTTCAAAACCGAGCTCTGGCACCTCTACAAATCCCTGCTTCCCTCTGCAAAGGGCCTATCTATTTACTTTTATGTTGAGTCATCACCCTCTTATTAAAAGCACTAGCTGGAGAGCACAACTGTCATTTGCATTCATTACTGTTAATTTATATTGGGTATGACTGGATCTCTTTTACCATGAATTACAATGTCTAGTCAGTCCTTGATCTTTAAAGGTGATCTGCATTTATGTTTTGTGGTCTCAGAAAGGGCTAGCAAGATACCATCTTGTTATATCATATTATGATTGTTTTGAGAAAGTGTTGTCATCCGAGATTTATTATTATCGCTCGCTAGCTGATTATGCTATTGATATGAGTAATCATGAGACCTAATAATTCTTGCAAATGTGGTTAGTTATAATCTTTGCCGAAAACTTGAATGCTAGCTTTACATATTTACAACAACAAGAGCAAACAGAGTTTGTAAAAGTTTTTCTTTTTCACTTTCAGTTTGTCAACTGAATTGCTTGAGGACAAGCAAAGGTTTAAGCTTGGGGGAGTTGATACGTCTCCGTCGTATCTACTTTTCCAAACACTTTTGCCCTTGTTTTGGACTCTAACTTGCATGATTTGAATGGAACTAACCCAAACTGACGTTGTTTTCAGCAGAATTGCCATGATGTTGTTTTATGTGCAGAAAACAAAAGTTCTCGGAATGACCTGAAACTCCAGGGAACATCTAGTTAAAAATAAAAAAAAATCCTTGTCAAAGATGAAGACCAGGGGGCCCACACCCTATCCACGAGGGTGGGGGCACGCCCCCCCTAGGGCGCGCCCCTACCTCGTGGCCCACCTGGAGCTCCTCCGACGCCAACTCCAACTCTATATATTTGCTTGCGGGGAGAAAAAAAGAGGAGAAGAAATCATCGCGATTTACGATACGGAGCCGCCGCCAAGCCCTAAAACCTCTCGGGAGGGCTGACCTGGAGTCCGTTTGGGGCTCCGGAGAGGGGGATTCGTCGCCGTCGTCATCATCAACCATCCTCGATCACCAATTTCATGATGTTCACCGCCGTGCGTGAGTAATTCCATCGTAGGCTTGCTGGACGGTGATGGGCTGGATGATATCTATCATCTAATCAAGTTAGTTTTGTTAGGGTTTGATCCGTACTATCCACTATGTTCTGAGATTGATGTTGCTATGACTTTGCTATGCTTAATGCTTGTCACTAGGGCTCGAGTGCCATGATTTCAGATCTGAACCTATTATGTTTTCATGAATATATGTGTGTTCTTGATCCTATCTTGCAAGTCTATAGTCACCTACTATGTGCTATGATCCGCCAACCCCGAAGTGACAATAATCAGGACCACTCCCGGTGATGACCTTTGTTTGAGGAGTTCATGTATTCACTATGTGCTAATGCTTTGTTCCGGTTCTCTATTAAAAGGAGGCCTTAATATCCCTTAGTTTCCATTAGGACCCCACTGCCACGGGAGGGTAGGACAAAAGATGTCATGCAAGTTCTTTTCCATAAGCATGTATGACTATATTCGGAATACATGCCTACATTACATTGATGAATTGGAGCTAGTTCTATGTCACCCTATGTTATGACTGTTACATGATGAACCACATCCGGCATAATTCTCCATCACCGATCCAATGCCTAATAGCTTTCCATATACTGGTTTACGCTTATTTACTTTCTCGTTGCTATTGTTACAATCACTACAAAACACCAAAAATATTACTTTGCTTTCATTACTCTTTTGTTACCATTACCACCACTACCATATTCCTTTGCTACTAAATACTTTGCTGCAGATATTAAGTTATCCAGGTGTGGTTGAATTAACAACTCAGCTGCTAATACTTGAGAATATTCTTTGGCTCCCCTTGTGTCGAATCAATTAATTTGGGTTGAATACTCTGCCCTCGAAAGCTGTTGCGATCCCCTACACTTGTGGGTTATCAAGACTAATTTTTGGCGCCGTGCCGGGGAGCATAGCTCTATTCTTTGAGTCACTTGGGATTTATATCTGTTGGTCACTATGAAGAACTTGAAAGACGCTAAGACAACAATTTATCCCTCAACTACGAGGGGAGGTAAGGAACTGCCATCTAGCTCTGCACTTGATTCACCTTCTGTTATGAGTAAACTTGCGACACCTAAACCTGCTTCTGCTATTCGTTCTGATATGTCGCATGTTATTGATGATGCCACTTCTGGTATGCATGATACTTATGATGAAACTACTTCTATGCTTGATACTTCTGTGCCACTTGGTGAATTTCTTGATGAGCAAATTGCTAGGGCTAGAGAGAAAGAAATTATTGAAACTGATACTGTTGATGAAAGTGATGATGAAGATAGGCCTGTTATTCCTCAGGGTTATGTTTTTGATAAAGAAGCTTCTGCAGCTATTTTAGCTTGCAAAGATAGTTATGAACTCAAGAGGCTATTAATTAAATGGAACAAGGAATCTCTTAGAGATAGAATGAAACCTGACCCTGCTTTTGCCGATAAGGATTATGAATTCTCTGTTGATCCTGATATAATTACTTTGGTTGAATCTGATCCTTTTCATGGTTATGAATCTGAAACTGTTGTGGCACATCTCACTAAATTAAATGATATAGCCACCCTGTTCACTAATGATGAGAGATCTCGCTACTTTTATATCCTTAAATATTTTCTTTCCCATTAAAGGGTGATGCTAAGATTTTGTTTAATTCTCTTGATCCTGGTTGTGTGCGTAGTCCCGAGGATATGATTTATTACTTCTCTGCTCATAAGAAACACGCTGCTTCAAAGGAAATATACAACTTTGTGCAAATTGAAAAAGAGAGTCTCCCACAAGCTTTGGGGAGGCTTCTCAAGTTACTTAATGCTTTGCCTGATCATCCTCTTAAGAAAAATGAAATACTTGATATATTTCATAATGGACTAACCGATGCTTCCAGATATTACCTGGATATTTGTGCTGGTTCTCTTTTCAGGGAAAGAACACCGGATGAAGCTGAAATTCTATTGAATAATATGTTGACAAATGAAAATAATTGGGCACTTCCTGAACCAGCTCCTTCTCCAATTAATGAGCCTATTCCTAACCCAACTTCGAAGAAGTGAGGTGTTTTATTTCTCAGTCCCGAAGATATGCAAGAGGCAAAGAAATCTACGAAAGAAAAAGGTATTAAAGCTGAAGATGTTAAAAATTTACCTCCTATTAAAGAAATACATGGTCTTAATTTACCGCCCGTTGAAGAAACATATGATCTTAATTCATTACCTATTGAAGAACCTCCTGATTTTGATAACCCCACATAGGTAGTAAAGGTAAATTATCTCTATAGATTTGGCGAAGGTGATATTCCTCACTATAAGTCTGCGAGACAATGCTTAGAAGAGTTTGATAACTTTATTGTCAAACAAGAAAATTTCAATGCTTATTTTGGTAGACAGTTAAAACAGAATACTTATATGATTAAGCACTTGGGTGATTATATGGCTGATGTTAGATGTGAACTTAAACTTGTTAGAAAACATGCTTCTATGGTTACCACTCAAGTAGAACAAGTACTTAAATCTCAAAATGATTTTCTCAATGAAATGAATAGTAAACAAAATGATTATGTTGTTAGAGTGGCTACTAGAACTGGTAGAATGACTCAGGAACCTTTGTATCCTGAAGGCCACCCTAAGAGAATTGAGCAAGACTCTCAGAGAAATAATATTGATATACCTAGTTCTTCTAAAAAGAAGAAAAATAAAAATGATAGGACTTTGCAAACTTCTAGTGAACCTATTGCTGAACCACCTAATAATCCAAATGATATATTTATTTCTGATGCGGAAACACAATCTGGTAATGAACATGAACCTAGTGAAAATGTTAATGATGATGTTCATGATGACGCTCAACCTAGTAACGATAATGATGTAGAAGTTGAACCTGTTGTTGATCTTGATAACCCACAACCAAAGAATCAACGTTATGATAAGAGAGATTTTTTTGCTAGGAAACATGGTAAAGAAAGAGAACCTTGGGTTCAGAAACCCATGCCTTTTCCTCCCAAACCATCCAAGAAAAAGGATGATGACGATTTTGAGCGCTTTGCTAAAATGATTAGACCTATCTTTTTGCGTATGCGATTAACTGATATGCTCAAAATGAATCCTTATGCTAAGTATATGAAAGATATTGTTACAAGTAAGAGAAAGATACCGGAAGCTGAAATTTCCACCATGCTTGCTAATTATACTTTTAAGGGTGGAATACCAAAGAAACTTGGAGATCCAGGAGTACCTACTATACCATGCTCCATTAAAGGAAATTATGTTAAAACTGCTTTATGTGATCTTGGAGCCGGTGTTAGTGTTATGCCTCTCTCTTTTATATCGTAGACTTGATTTGAATAAGTTGACACCTACTGAAATATCTTTGCAAACGGCTGATAAATCAACTGCTATACCTGTTGTTGGATTTCGGGTTCCGGCAGACCCTTAAGGTTCGAATTCTAGGGTGCGCACGAAGATCTTTCCCCTACCGACTCGCGTTTTGATGGCTCGCAAGAAATCTAGGCCGGGAAGAAGAACACACAAGGGACATGAGATTTATACTGGTTCGGGCCACCGATGCGGTGTAATACCATACTCCAGTGTGTGGTGTGGTGGATTGCCTCAGGGGCTGATGATGAACAATACAGGGGAAGAATGGCCTCTCGAGAGGTGTTCTTGAGCTGGTGCGGTGTGTTCTACTTGGCTCTGATCTCTCTCCCTCTGGATCTCTCGATGCCCCTTTTCTCGGTTGATTCTCCGTTTGTACTGTGGTGGTTGGTCCTACTTATAGAGGCCCTGGTCCTATTCCCAAATAATGAGCGGGAAGGGCGCCAACAATTGGCCATTTTGAAGGGGAACATCCAGTACAAGTTATCATGACCAAAGGTGGTCTTCGGCTGCCAAAAGCACTGGCGGACGCCGTCTTGGGCTCCACGGTGACCTCCGTCCTGCCACTCTGCTGGTCTTGGTCTCGTTGCACCGGAATGGTAACCTTTGCCTGATGCCTTGGCCTGTGCTTGCTCCCTTTGCACCGAAGGGGAAACAAGGACACTGCGCAGGCCGGAGCCTGCCTGGCGCCCGCCTGATCTCGATCGTCATGGCTTGCGTCACGGGCTCCTCGCGAGGTGCCCTTTCCTTGATCTCTCCGCCTCCTCGCGAGCCTGCCTGATGAGGCTGCTCCTGAGGAAGCTTCCTGCCGTCTGCCCCGCGAGGCTTGGCCCCTCGCGAGGGTCTTGAGCTTGAGCTGATGAAGCTCGGCCGCGTTGGGCCCCCACTTGAGCCACACCGCAGGCTGCAGGCAGGCAAGTCTGGGGACCCCCGTTCCCAGAACGCCGACAGTAGCCCCCGGGCCCAAGGCGCGCTCGGGCTTGGCTTAGCAGAGAAGCGAAGGGGCAAGCGCGAAGTGCCGCAGGCCCCAATAGCATGTGGCCTTGGGCGTCGTGTGGCGACTAATTGGACGTGGGCGTCTGCGCTTCCCCACGACGCCTCGGCAACCGCATGACTTGACAAGTCCTTGCATGCAAAAAATGGGTCATGATTACCTGCGATCGTGGTGGCCGGCGGTTGGCCTTCTCCGGCTATAAGTACGGACTGCATGAGCCCCTTCAGTCCATCCCTTCCTACTACTCCTTTTCATCTTCTTCCTCGTCCTTGATTCTCCTTACGCCAATGGCACCAATCCGCCGGTTTTCTACAGAAGAGAAGGGAGATCCCCCCCCCCCCCGAGACGTTCCTGACCCGCTCCCGTCGTAGAAACGGCTAGTCCTCTGCCGCTGAGATGAGGGTACTTGGCAGGAGGCAACGAGGCCCTGGTACGAGCGGCCGCCGCCTGGGTTTCTGCTGCCCTTGTACGCCCGAATCGAGGGCCCCGAGGAAGTAGGCGTCGAGCGACACCGACGGTGCCGTCGCTGACGCCGGCGAGTCACGGTGGTGCACGTCGTTCCTCCTGGAGCCCACGCCGAGGGCTCCTCTTGCGAGCTCGTGCTTCACGCCGCCATGCCAACATGCTCTTGGATCCGCCTTCCTCCCTCTTTCGCCTTCGAGATGCCGCCGAGCGGGTCTCTAGAGCTTTGGCTGCAGCACGCCGACTGCAGCACCCTCGCGACCAGAGCAGAGGTCGCGGTCGTCACTCCAGGCAAGGTCTACATGACCCGGGGCTGGGGTGAGATCGCCCAGGTCTGTCGGACAGAGGGTGCCCTCATAATTCATCTTGAATACGATGGCGCCTCCTTGATGTTCTTCAAGTTCTTCGATGCAGAAGGACACCGCTTGGAGTGCTGCCCCAAGGAAAGCGGCTGGGGCATCGGACTGGCGAGGACCTGGCCTGCCCATCGGCCCTCCAGCGGCTCCTCAGGCGGCAAAGGAGGAGCTGGGGAATCCAACGGCTCCCCCGAGCTTCTCGCGACTCCGGAGACGAGCGACGACATCTACGAGCCCCCGAGATCGCGCCGTGCTTGGAGTAGAGCAACTGCATCGGGCCGCCGACACCACTGATCTGGGTGGGGTTGGCGCCAGCACCTGACAGTCCACTGTTGATGATGGCGTCCCTTGCGGAGGTGCGCGCAATTAGCGTTCCTTAGGATTAGCACCTTTTGTTCCCTGTGAGGAATCGAAGCAACACCCCGCGGGGGTATGTAAGGCGCCTGCCATGTCTTTTGTGAACATTATATCCTTAATATGAATCGATGCGAGATGCTTGTCCTGTCCTGGCTCGGCTCCCCCTTTCTATCCTTACGAGGACATAGCGCTCTACGCTGACAGGTCCCTGTCCCCAGGCAGGCTTCAGCCGTCGCTGGTATGCCAGGTCGCGATGCCATGGTCAAGGCCAGGAGGTGAGTGGCCCGAGGTCCGGTAAGAGCCCCCGAGTCGTGATACTCGGGAGGTCCCCTTTAGTGCTCGAGCAGCCCTCGCTGGGCGAGAAAGGAAGGCAACGTCGCCGTGACAGAGCCGCACTAGGCAAGGGTTTGGCGTTGCGTTGGTCCAGCTCCTGTAGGGGCGTGACTTATCTTTTGAGTTTGGAGTAGTTCTTCGACAAGGTGCCTGGCCCGAGTGGCGACAACTGAGGTGCTACTGGGTTAGGTCCTCGCGAGCTTCTTCCCACTTCCCCACACTTTCCTTAATGCTCTACGTTCTCAGGTCCCGGCCCTCGAGCGAGCTCAGCCGCCGCTGGTATGACAGGTCGCAATGCCGTGGGTCCAGGCCAGGGGGTGAGGGCTGGAGAGCCAGTAAGGGCCCATGAGTCGTGATGCTCAGGCGGGCCCCTTTTAACGTGCAAGCGGTCCATGCCAGAGAGAGGGAGAGATAGCCTGCGACGTCCCCAACGTTGCTTCTGGAGTGGGTCCTGCATACCAATCATGAGGAGAGACAAGACCTGTCGTTACGGTTGCCAGCCAACCATTGGTCGCTCCAAGGGGGTGATTGGGGCACTGAGGGCCTGGTGAGGTGGCGCTTTGCGGGGCTGCCACGGCCAGAGCTCGACCACTCAGATTTATCGGCGTTGCAGGGACCAACCCGTACGCAAATGTCGTGCCAGAGCGAGCGGCTCCATAGGTAGGTGTCAGTCGAGCAGGCGATTAGATCAGGTATGTTAAGCACGAAGGAGCAAATCCATTTCAGATAGATGCGGGAAAAGCAAACGCCGCTGGGCCAGGCCCGAGCAGCTTGGGGATGGTGCGGCCCGGGGGGCGGCCCCAACAAGGTAGGTAAAGAGCATAAGCAAAACAGATACATGCCGCAGGGACGGACCCACGCGACCTGGGAATGACACGGCCCTGTGGGCGGTCCCAGCTAAAAATGGAACTTTGAAAGATGTCACCTGATGTCGTTGGAGATTAAGTGATGCTGAAGAACCGGGCGGCGCGCGGTGAAGACGTCGACCCTCATGAGCCCCCAGGCCCAGGAGCCTCGGGAGGCTCCGGAGGCACAGGTGGGTCTTCGAGGGCCATCTCCATCTCCGCCAGGACTGCACAATGCGTGACCTCCTGAGCCTCCAGAATGCTCCTCAGCAGGCGCTGATGAGCGGCGACCACGTTCGGCAGGCCGAAAGGCATGCGAACGTAGCTGTGAGGTGGACCCTCGCAACGCCCCACGCGCGAAGGCCAGAGGCGCTCTTGAGACGCGGCTTGGTTGAGCCCCGGCACGTCGATGCAGATGCGCAGCCCACCATCCTCGCCTGGATGTGGGGCTACGGCGGGTAAGCGGCGGCTGTCGCGCATGACTCTCGACTCCTGTAGCTCCTGAGTGTTTCTTGCAATGAACTCCTGAGGGTTTGGCCCTCCTTGCCTCGTAACTTCCCGAGGGAAACGTGCCTTGAAGCACGCCTCCAAGTGGTGCCCGAGTGCCTCCCTCATGACCTTGGCAAAGTCGGTGGCTCTCCAAGAAAGAGCCCCCGAGCCCTGCCCGAGGAGGGCACCGGGCGCGCCTTCCTATGCGACAGAGGGTGGCGCTCCCTGAACGGGCGCAAATCCTGACGCAACGCCTCCGGAGGTGCCTGCCTCCTGATGGCTTGGGCCAGGCAAAGCCTTCTTCTCCTTAGGGGTCACCTCGAGAAGTCTTCCGCTCTTGTGATCTGGGTCTTCGATTGCTGCGGCTTGGAAGGCACGCTCAGGAGAACACACTGCGTCCCTTTCCTCACAGGGTACTGTGATGACTCCATCGCTTCCTGGCATCTTGAGGACATTGTAGCCATGGTGAGTCACTGCCATGAACTTGGCCAGGGCTGGGTACCCGAGGATGGCGTTGTATGGCAGGCGAATGTGGGCGACGTCGAAGTCGGTGAGCTCGGTGCGGTAGTTGTTGTGCTGCCCAAAGGTGACTGGAAGGCGAACCTGCCCTATCGGAACAGTGGAACCATCAGTGACTCCTGAGAAAGGCTTGGTCGGCTGAAGCTGATCGTACGGCACTTGGAGATTGTCGAACGTCTCGACGGATAGGACGTTGAGTCCTGCCCCGCCATCGATGATGGTCCTGGTGACCTGCACATTGCTGATGACTGGGGAGCAAAGCATCGCGAGGACTCCGGCCGTTGCCGCGCACTTGAGCTGATCCGCTGAGCTGAACATGATAGCGCACGTAGACCACCTGAGAGGGCGCGTGGCCTCAAGCTTGGGGAGGACTGCATTCACCTTGCGAGCAAACTGCTTGAAGATGCGCTGTGAGGCTGGGGCCTGGGCGCCGCCCAAGATGCAAGCGATCGTGCGCGGCTCCTAGAAGCCCCCAACCCCCTCTTCCTGATGCTGGTCTTGATTCCTCCATGGCGGTGGCGGTAAAGGAGGGAGGCCTGCATTGCCGTGCGGGCGATCCTCATGAGGCTGATCCCTCCAGCCTCCCTCGCGAGGCTGGTCCTGCCAGCGATCCTCACGAGGTCGGTCACACCACCCTTGGCGAGGGCCACGGTCTTCCCATCGTCCTCCACCTCTTCCTCCTCCTCGGCCATAGCCCCTGTCGTTGCGCTCGGGGCGTCGGCCGATGCGCCCATCTCGCACGGCCCTGAGCTCTTGGCATTCATTGGTGTTGTGGGTGTGGAGGTCGTGGTACACGCAGTATCATCCGCCCTTGGATGACTCAGGCTGATCCCTGCCTCGCTTGGTGTCTGGTTCCGCTGCGAGCACGGCAACTCCCTTACGCTTCACGTCCTTGACCTTGGGCTTCTTCTCTTCTGGGTCGGCAGCCGGGAGCTCGAGGAGGGAGAGGCGCCCTTCCTCAGCTCTGGCGCACTTGGTCGCCAAGTTGACCAGCTCCAGGGAAGTGCACAGGTCTTCATGGATTGCCAGCTCCTCTTTCATCTTGATGTCATGCACGCCATCGGAGAAGGCTGAGATAATGGCTTCCTCAGTCACCCTGGGGATCTTGAGGCGAGCATTGTTGAAGGCTGGATGTATTTCTACAGGGTTTCCCCTGGCTGTTGCTTGATGCGGCGCAGGTCGCTCATGGCCGGGGCCGGTCGCAAGTGCCCTGGAAGTTGGCGATGAAGCGAGTATGCATCTCGACCCAGGAGGAGATCGTGCTAGGAGCCAGGTTCAGGAGCCAGGTGCGGGCGCCGTCCTTGAGCGCCATGGGAAACCAGTTTGCCATGACCTTTTCGTCTCCGTTGGCGGCTTCGATGCCCAGCTCGTAGAGCTGTAGGAATTCCACGGGGTCCGCCGTGCCATCGTAGCGAGGGGGAAGATCAGGCTTGAATTGCCCGGCCATGCGACGCCGCGTAGCTCGGGGGTGAAGGCGCGGCAGCCTGCTGTGGCCACCGGCGCCCTTTGCTGGTGCTGGGCTTGCTCCTGGGAATTACCATGCGCCGCCGCTTGGAGCAGCGCAGGGTCTTGGCGTGGAGGCGCAGGGATGCGATCGTGGTGCACCGGTGCTGGGAGCGCGCGAGCACCTTCTTGGGGATGAGGGATTTCTTGGTATCTCCTTTCTTGCCGCGCAGGCGCCGGACGTGGAGGGTCTCGCCCAGGGGCTGCGCGCCTTGGAGCCAGGGCGCCTTCTTGGGGAGGAGGTGGTGGAGGCGCCTCCTGATCCTCGCCTCCTGCATGGAATGGAGGGCGAGGCAACGAGAGGGATGGCAAAGGAGAGCCCCCTGCGGCGCTGACGAGCTCGGTGATGCGGGTGAGCCAGTCCTGATAGAGGTCGTCAACGGGGCGGTAGTGTAGGAGCTCTCTCGCCAGGAGCAGCGCGGCGTGCGCATCCGTGGGGGCGCGACGGGCGTGGGACGACGAACCGGCTGGAGTCAGTGACGGGGTGGCGGTGCGGCCTTCCCGCCGCACCAAAGGACGCAGGGACGAGACCTGCTGCTCGTTCCCTGCCGGGCCGGTGGTGGCGTTGGCGGCAGGCGACGGGGAACGACGGGGGCGACCGCCGACGGGTGTCGTCTGGGCGATGCGGGTGGCGAGAGCAGCCCGGCGCTCGGCGCGGGCCCGACGAGCGTCAGTCATGGACACGATGGAAGATCACACGCGAGCAGTGGAGGAAAGATTCCTGCGAACCCCTACCTGGTGTGCCAAATGTCGGATTTCGGGTTCTGGCAGACCCTTAAGGTTCGAACTCTGGGGTGCGCATGAAGATCTTTCCCCTACCGACTCGCGTTTCGATTGCTCGCAAGAAATCTAGGCCGGGAAGAAGAATACACAAGGGACACGAGATTTATACTGGTTCGGGCCACCAATGCGGTGTAATACCCTACTCAAGTGTGTGGTGTGGTGGATTGCCTCAGGGGCTGATGATGAACAATACAGGGGAAGAACGGCCTCTCGAAAGGTGTTCTTGAGCTGGTGCGGTGTGTTCTACTTGGCCCGGATATCTCTCCGTCTGGATCTCTCGATGCCCCTTTTCTCAATCGATTCTCCGTTTGTACTGTGGTGGCTTGTCCTGATTATAGAGGCCCTCGTCCTCTTCCCAAATAATGAGCGGGAAGGCGCCAATAATTTGCCATTGTGAAGGGGAACATCCAGTACAAGTTATCCTGACCAAAGGTGGTCTTCGGCTGCCAAAAGCACTGGCGGACGCCGTCTTGGGCTCCACGGTGACCTCCGTCCTGCCGCTCTGCTGGTCTTGGTCTCGTTGCACCGGAATGGTAACCTTTGCCTGATGCCTTGGCCTGTGCTTGCTCCCTTTGCACCGAAGGGGAAACAAGGACACTGCGTAGGCCGACGCCCGCCTGGCGCCCGCCTAATCTCGATCGTCATGGCTTGCGTCACGGGCTCCTCGCGAGGTGCCCTTGCCTTGATCTCTCTGCCTCCTCGCGAGCCTATCAGATGAGGCTGCTCCGGAGGAAGCTTCCTGTCGTCCGCCCCGCGAGGCCTGGCCCCTCGCGAGGGTCTTGATCTTGAGCTGATGAAGCTTGGCCGCGCTGGGCCCCCACTTGAGCCACGCCGTAGGCCGCAGGCAGGCAAGTCTGGGGACCCCCATTCCCAGGACGCCGACACCTGTCGGTATTTGTGAGGATGTGCCTGTTGTGGTTGCAAACGTTACTATTTTAACAGACTTTGTTATTCTTGATATTCCCGAGGACGATAGTATGTCTATTATTCTTGGAAGACCTTTTCTGAATACTGCAGGTACTGTTATTGATTGCAACAAAGGCAATGTCACTTTTCATGTTAATAGTAATGAACATACGGTACACTTTCCAAGGAAACAACCTCAAGTTCATAGTATCAACTCTATTGGAAAAATCCCATCGATTATTATTGGAGGTTTTGAATTTCCTCTTCCTACTGTCAAAAAGAAATATGATATTCTTATTATTGGGGATGTGCATATCCCCGTTGAGGTAACATAGTGTTATTCGAAATTTCTCCGGTTCCATGTTATTCGGAATGAGTTTGTTAACAAGACTTGATCAACCTTGTTAGTGGATTCCTTTTGATGAGCATGAGATGGATGAAACTAGAAGGCACAACCTTCTGTACCCTCTTTATACTTTCTGTTACTTAGTTGAAATAAAGTAAAAATAGTATTTTTCTGTCTGTTTTTTGATTTATCCGTGCAATATAAAAATACCCCAAAAATAAAAGTCCTCCAAATGCCATGCCAATTTAATATGATTTTTTGGGAATATTTGAGGATTTATGGTACTAAAAGCACCGCGGGGGGAGCTGCCACCTGGCCACGAGGGTGGAGGGCGCGCCCTACCCCCAGGGCGCACCCCCTGCCTCGTGGGCCCACAGTGGCCCTCCTCCACTTATTCCTGCACCCATCCTCTTCTTCTTCCTCCCACAAACACGAATAACCAGCTCAAGCACGAGTTCTAGCTCACTTTGCTGTGATTTTCGATCTCATTGATCAAAGCACGTCTCACAGAACTGCTTGGGGATATTGTTCCTTGGTATGTGACTCCTCCATTGGTCCAATTAGCTTTTGTTCTAGTGCTTTATTCTTTGCAAATTTGTGCTGCATAGGTGACCTTGTTCTTGAGCTTGCATGTCAAATTTATATGGTTCCAAGTAGTTCTAATGCTTGATATAGGCTCTAGACACTTGTAGGAGTAGTTGCTATTAATTTTATTGAAGTTGGTTCACTTTTGTTTGAGGTTACTAGAAATTTCATAATATTTCAAAAAATAATGAAGAGACTTTTGAGGGGCTCATCGAGCCGAAGCTCAAAGGAAAAAACAAATGAAGAAGCACAGAGGCCCAAATATAATTTGCCTCGTACCGCGGAGGTCCGACCGTGTGAATGGCCTTCCGCTAACTTCTTGAGACAAGCCGGGATTTATAAGGATTTCTATTCATTGATTGAGAATGTTGGCCTCGCCGACTTCCTCCGCAACGAACGTCATCAGTATCTCTTACTCACTAATACTTTTGTGCAAAACTTCTACTATTTTCCTAAGGAATCACCTCCTTCAGTAGAGTTTCATTTATATGATGTTGTTAAGAAGATGCCATTAGCTGAATTTTGCAAGGTTTGCAAAATACCCTTCGAGGGCACTTTAGAGGAACCACACCGTAAAGATATGGAAGAATTTATTAACACCATCACCGTGGGAGAAACCAGGAAGGTTTCTGATGAAAGAATCACTTGTCGGTGGGAACGACACCTATGGGATCACAAGAATACCTACTACGGTTGCGGGGAGCGGGGTCGTGAGAAGAGCGGATCAAACAGATAGCACACGGTTTCTTTATCCAGGTTCGGGTCGCGAGGATGCGTAAAACCCCACTCCTACTTTGGTGGATTGTTTATCTGTGTTCTTGAACTAGCAATGGGGCGTGAGGAGCTCCAAAAAGCCGAATCCCCCTCCTGGTCGCCTCGGGCCTCCTTTTATAGGAAAAGGGGTTGCCACAGTGGCACACAGGAGGTGGAAAGGGTACAGTGATGCGAGGTTATCCCTCGCATTACATGACAAGGCGCATTTAATGCATCTTGCTTAGGTGTCCTTGCTTTATCGGGGACGGGGGAGAGCCCTGTCCCGTCCGTCGCCGCTCCCTCTTGTGTCGACACGCGCCCTGGCCAGCGGTGCCCGCGGTGCCATGTAGGCAGGCAGGCAGCTGAGGTGGCGCAGCGGTGGGTCTCCACGAAGATCCGCATGCCGCCACGCAGGTGCCTGCCCAGCTGGTTGGGTCGGCAGCTGCATGCGAACGGCAGTGGAGGTCTGATTGGCATGGGCCTGATGGTGGCCCTATGGGTGTTCATGGCAAGGGTCTTGTCGGGGCCCCGGCAAGGGTCTTGCCATGGCGCCTGCTGTCATCCCCGGCAAGGCTCTTGCTGGGGGCCTTGTGGTCCTCCTTGGCTGGGATCCCGCCGAGGATCATCATCTTCTGAAGTGTGTATCTGATCTTGAATGTCTTCACAAAGATCTGCATGCCACCATGGGGATGTCTCTCGAGTCCTTGCCACATGGGGGCAGTGGACTCAAGGGTGACTCGCTCCGTAGGTGTGGGGCGAGCTACCACGGCAAGGGTCTTGCCGGGTTTGCTGAATCCGCCTCCCGGCAAGGATCTTGCCGGGGGAGTCCGCATCGTCCCCTTTGATCTTTGTGGTCTTGGTCTTGGCGTTGTTCTTCTTCTCTCGAGCTTCGGTCTTACCTTGGATCACCTCCCTTGCCTTGCTCAGTGTGGTGGTGCCCGTGGCTCAGACTACCCGTGCACAGTTATAGGGGTACAAAAAGTGTACCCCTCTTTTTGTACACCGACAGGAGCCCCCGGGCCTGGGCCACACGTAAGCGCAATCGCGTCATTGGGCTAGGCCCAAAAACGGTGCGCGGGCAGGCGGGGTGGTTTTTACCGCGGTAAGTCTCTTCGCGCGCTGCGCTTCCCATGCTTCCTACGCGTGGCGCAGCGTCAGGAGGCTTGTGTGACGTGGGCGGCATGTGTGGGGCTGAGCTCTGCACGCATGCGTCACGTCGTAGTAAAGGGGGCGGTGCGCCGGCCTCGCCTCTGCCAGCGGTTCCTCCCCCCATGGAGGGCCACGTTGGGGATGACCCTTGCGAGTTCTTCGTCAGGCTGGGTCGGCCGCATCGCGGTCGCCTCCATCTCCCGACTCCATTCGCGTGGGAGATGGAGCTGGATCCGCCTGAGTCATTGCGACTGCACATGAGGGGTTGTGGGATCAGCGGCACGCAGGTTCGCGTCGACTTCCCAGCCCCTCACGTGATGTATCTTCATCGAGGATGGAAGACGTTCGCTCATATCCACCACCTGACGGAGGGGCTCACTCTCCATTTCAAGCTGATGGAGGGCGGCCTCCTCTTCATCAAGGTCTTCGGGCTCTTCGGGACCCGTGCAAGGTGCTGCGTGGAGAGCTCTTCTGATAGCAAAGACTCCTCCTCGGGCGGGAGTGACGAGGAGGATAGCGGCATCGACGACGAGGGTAGTAGGCGGCAGGATGACGGGTCCGACTAGGTGTCGGGCGCCGCTCCGTGCGGCACCGGCGACCCCATCATCCGTGTCGCCGGCTCCCTGAACTTCTTGGGGTCGTCTCCTCGTGCGGCTGGCGTTGGGAGGCTGCGGAAGAGGAAGAGGGCGGGCGGCAAGGCCGTCAAATCGGAGCACGCGGGCACCGACGCCTTCGATGCATGCTGATGTCCTACCGCCTCGTCTTCGAGCTCTGTTTCCGGCACCGCCATCACCATCCAACCTTCGGGCGGCCACCGAGATGTTCTCTTGGTATCTTCTGCCACCCGTAGCTCGACTAGGCGCCCCTTTTCGCCTCCTTGACCTGCCTCCTGAGGAGAGGGACAAGAAAGGGGTTACGGGCACCTTATCTCTTTTTAGTTTGTAAGCCTTCGGGCCTTGGCTGAATTTAAAACTTGTAATCCCATCATTCATGTTTTTTATTCCCTATGGACTGTACCTGAGTGGAATGTTTTTAATGAAAAAGGGATGCTTGCCGGGTCATTTGTTTGCGGGTAGAACCCATGTCAAGGAGTAAATCCTTGATATCTCTAAGATAAACATTTCCTTGCCCGGCAGCAGGCCTTACTGTCTTCCCACGTCGCTCGACCTTTCTCACGCTTTTGGCGGAGGCAGGGATGAGGTGGGTTCAGGCTCCTTGTTTCATCCTTTTGCTGCCGCGACTACGACCAAACCTGGCCCCCAGGAACGAGCCCTAGGGCCTAGAGTTTAGGGGAGCACGGTAGCTTTAGGAAGGAACGAGGTTTCACATACCTCAGTCCATAAGGGAATGCATGATAAGGGATGAAGAACTTATCTGAAGATGTAGCCCCCGGCAACTCTGGTTTGCCGTGGGTGAATCTTTGCACTTGCAGCCCCCGGCAATACTGGCTTGCCGGGGTCTAGATGTTGGTCTGTCCCTCTTCTCTTTTTCGTCCTCAAGTGATCCGGCAAGGATATCTGTGAGTCTTGTGAACCAAAGAAGACAAAAGAACGGCAAAGAGACGCACACTTGACCTCTAAGCTAGGGGTTAGTCGCTGCTAAGCACTATCAACCCTAACCAAGGACAAGACTCGACCTAGCATGCATGCTATAACTTAGGGCGCCAACGCTTCATTTATTTATGCTCAGGGTCTATGCCTAGCTTTGTACAAAGGGTTACATGCATCATCGGCAATGCTTGTACAAAAGGTGGCTTGCCGGGGGGCCCGGCAAGCCGCGCCTCACGGGTAAAACTTGCGAAGATGCTCAATGTTCCAGGAGTTACTCACCGGAACGGCATCTTCGGTCTCCAGGCGGACTGCGCCGGGCCTGGTGACTCGTATTACCCCATAAGGGCCTTCCCACTTTGGCGTCAACTTGTTGGAATTCTTGGCCGATTGAATGCGCCGAAGGACAAGGTCGCCTTCCTCAAGGCTTCGGGCATGAACCTTGCGGCTATGGTAGCGGCGCAAGGCTTGCTGGTAGCGTGCTGCTCTCACAGCCGCCCGAAGACGATCTTCCTCAAGGAGCATTGCGTCATCTTGCCGCAGTTGCTCTTGCTCAAGCTCAAAATAAGAGAGCACTCGAGGTGACCCGTATATGAGTTCAGTGGGGAGAACTGCTTCTGCCCCGCATACTAGGGCAAAGGGTGTCTGGCCGGTGGCTCGATTTGGCGTCGTCCTGATCGACCAAAGAACCGTCGGCAACTCATCAATCCAGCGCCTTCCACTCTTGTGCAGCCTGTCAAACGTCTTGGTCCTTAAGCCTTGCAGTACTTCAGCATTTGCCCTCTCAGCTTGACCATTGCTCCATGGGTGAGCAACGGAAGCGAAACAGACTTTGCTGCCGAGGTCTTGAGTATATTGCATGAAGGTGCGGCTTGTGAACTGTGTGCCGTTGTCGGTCATGACCCTTTTGGGTACACCAAAATGGCACACTAGTCCCTTGAAGAACTTGACGGCTGACTGAGTTGTGAGCTTCCTCACAGCCTCCACCTCCGGCCACTTTGTGAACTTGTCGATTGCAACGTACAAGTACTCAAAGCCCCCGACAGCGCGGGGGAAAGGGCCCAGTATGTCGAGCCCCCAGACCGAGAAGGGCCAGGAGAGAGGAATGGTTTGAAGGGCTTGAGCTGGCTGATGAAGCTTCTTTGAATGGAACTGACACGCTTCACATATGGTGACTAGTGTCGTCGCATCCTGGAGGGCGGTGGGCCAGAAGAAGCCTTGCCGAAATGCCTTGCCGGCAAGGGCCCTTGACCCGATGTGGGATCCACATATGCCTCCGTGTATCTCTGCCAACAGCTCCAGTCCTTCCTCTCGAGGGATACACTTCAATTTCACACCGTTCGGCCTCTTTCTGTACAGGACATCATCGACGAACTGGTACATGGTAGAGCGACGGGCTACTTTTTCTGCTTCTTCCTGCTCCTCAGGAAGTTCCCCTGTTTGGAGGAATCGGATGGTATGCTGTGCCCACGCTGGAGCCTGGGGCTCGACGGTGAAGACTAAAGGCATTTCCTCCGCTATAGGAGTGGCTGTCTCGACGACAAGAGCTTGACGCTCCGCCGGAGCTAGCCATCCCGTGGCGGGCTCAGTGTCCCCGGCAACATCCTTGCCGGCGGCTCCGGGGAGCTCGGCGGGAAAGTACTTGCCGGGCCCTGATTTCCTCCTCTTGCTCTGCACTGTTGATGGATCAACGGATGGCTGAGTTAGCTGAAGCACAAAGGTACCTGGTTCCATAGGTAGCTTGAGGGCAGCGCATTTTGACAGGTGATCGGCGATGTCGTTCTCCGCTCGGGAAACGTATTCAGCCTGTATACCGTCAAAACGCTCTTCCAGCTTTCTCACTTCATCAACATAGGCCTTCATCAACGGGCTCTGGTAATCTTTGTTGGCTTGCTTGATGACAAGCTGCGAGTCGCCACTGACGATGAGTTTCTTGATTCCGAGGTCCGCCGCGATCCTAAGACCGGAAAGCAGCCCTTCGTACTCAGCCATATTGTTGGTTGACGCCTCCCTGGGGAAGTGCATCTGGATCACGTACTTGAGGTGCTCTCCGGTGGGCGCGACAAGCAGTATGCCAGCCCCGGCGTCTTGTAAGGAGAAAGCTCCATCAAAGTACATGATCCAATCTCAACTTGCCTCCTTGCCGGGGAGAGCAGTCTCTTGGGCTTCTTCGTCAGGCGTTTCGGTCCATTCTGCAATGAACTCCCCCAGGACTCGGGTCTGAATCGTCGAAGTACTTTCAAACATGAGGCCAAAGCTGGACAGCTCCAGTGCCCATTCCACAATTCTTCCCGTTGCATCTGGATTGTGCAATAACAGTTGTAGAGGGAGGCGAGTGACGACAGTGATCTCGTGTGCCTGGAAGTAGTGACACAGCTTCCTCGAGGCCATAAGAAGGCCAAAGTGCAGTTTCTGCACGCTGGAGTACCTTGATCTAGCCCCCTGCAGGAGGGAACTAACAAAATAGACTGGGTGCTGCATCATTTTCTTCTTCGGCGGCACTTCAACTGGCTATGTCATCTCTGCATTGGTGGTGTTGGGCTCTGCCGCTGTCATTACCTCGTCGTCAACCTCTCTCTGCGCCACTAGTGCGGCGCTGACTACCTGGTTCGTTGCCGCCAGGTATAGCAGCAACGGCTCCTGTGGCCTAGGCGCAACTAGTATTGGCGCGGAGGAGAGGTACTTCTTCAAATCTTGCAATGCTGCTTTAGCTTCTTGCATCCACTCCATCGGGCCCGCCTTTTTCAAGATCTTGAAAAAGTGAAGGGCGCGCTCGACAGACTTGGAAATGAACCTGCCCATGGTGGTGATGCAACCAGCAAGCCGACGCACATCCTTGATTCGCTTGGGTGCTTCAATCTGCTCTATAGCTTTGATCTTGTCCGGATTGGCCTCTATCCCACGCTGTGACACCAAGAACCCGAAAAGCTTGCCAGACGGGACGCCAAAGACACACTTCTCAGGGTTCAGCTTGAGATTGATCTTGCACAGGTTTGCAAATGTTTCTTGCAAATCTGGTATGAGGGTTGCCCTGTCCTTGGTTTTGACCACTATGTCATCCATATAAGCTTCCATATTTCTATGGAGCTGGGGTTCAAAACCAATATGGACCGCCCTTGCAAACGTCGAACCAGCACTCTCCAACCTGAAAGGCATTCGCATGAAACAATACGTACCACATGGGGTGATGAATGTTGTTTTCTCTTCGTCTTCTCTTGTCATGAAGATCTGGTGGTAGCCGGAGTAGGCGTCAAGGAATGACAACAGATCACACCCAGCTGTGGAGTCAACAATCTGGTCGATGCGCGGCAACGGGAAGGGGTCTTTAGGACAAGCCTTATTGATATATGTGTAATCAATACACAGTCTCCACTTCCCATTTGCCTTGCGCACTACGACCGGATTGGCCAACCACGTTGGATGGAGCACTCCTCTTACCAACCCCGCTGCTTCCAGTTTCCGGATCTCTTCTGTGATGAACTCTTGTCGTTCCAAAGCTTGCTTTCTGACCTTCTGCTTGACGGGCCGCGCATGAGGACAGACAGCAAGGTGGTGCTCAATCACCTTCCTGGGAATGCCGGGGATGTCGGAAGCTTGCCATGCAAACACATCGACATTCGCCCGCAGGAAGGTGACGAGCGCATCTTCCTATTTGTCGTCAAAGGTGGAGCTTATGGTGAAACCTCCTCCCGTGTCGTCCTCATTGACAGAAACCTTCTTGGTTCCTGGCGGTATGGCCCTGGGCTTCTTGTTTCCACCGGTGGAGCTCTCTGGCATGTCCTCGACGGTAGCACTACACTCCGAAGAGGTGCACTTGTCGGAGTGGGTGTCCGAGGTCTCACCGGTCTTCTTCTTCTTCTTCCCTCCCGGGATCCCAGCGGCAGGAGCAAGTGCCCTAGTGGCGGCAGCTGCTGCAACTGCTTGCTGGTATAGTTGGTCAGTGCAAATCAGCGCATCTTTCTTATCGGAGGGGATGGTGATGATCGTCACAGGTCCTGGCATCTTCAGGGTGTTGTAGGCGTAGTGTTACCCCGCCATGAACTTGGCCAGCGCTGGTCGGCCAAGGATCCCATTGTAGGGCAAGGGGATCTTGGCAACATCAAACACGATCCTCTCTGTCCTGTAGTTCAGGTCGCTTCCAAAAGTCACAGGCAGTGTGACCTTTCCCTTGGGTTGGCTTCTTCCCGGGTTGACCCCCTGAAACGTGCCCGTCTCTTCAAGGTCTCCATCAGGAACCAGCAGTTTCTGGATCACGGCAGGCGAGATCAAGTTCAGACCGGCCCCGCCATCGACTAGCATCTTCGTCATCTTGAGGTTGCGTATTGTTGGTGAAGCCAACAATGGCAAGCACCCGACCACAGTAGTGCGATCTGGGTGATCCTCAGTGTAAAAAATGATAAGTGTGCTGGACCACTTCAGCGGCCTTTGGGCAACAAACGACGGCTCTACCGCTGTAATCTCTCGCGCCCACTGTTTAAGCCGGCGGTGAGAAGTATGCAGCGAGGCGCCACCATCGACGCACATGGCCTCTGTAGCTTTCTGAAACTCTTGGTCGCCGGATTCGTCGTCCTCTTTGTGATCGTCGTCTTCTGGCTTTCTGTCACTTCCCGCGATGGCCCGCCTGGCTGTCACGCTTCTTGCCGGACCCCTCAGCACCGTCTGGGCGCTTCTCCTTGTCCCGCCTCTCATACTCAGCCCTCTGCTTCTCAGCGAGGAGCTCAACCTGTCGACAGTCTTGGAGAGCATTGCCTTTGGTGCGATGGATCTTGCAGTATCGCTTGTCGGAGTTTCCTGGCTTTTGGGCAGCCGCCAAGGCCCGGCAGGCAACACATCTGGCAACTTCCTTGCCGGGGTCATCTGCCTTGGTTTTCTTGGTGGAGCAGGTGTCATCAGATCCCTCGACAGCAAGCACGGCTTTACCTTTGCGCTTCCTGTTGCGGCGTCGGCCCTTCTTCGCCGGGGCGGCAGTATCCTCATCTGTGGAGTCGGTTTCCACGCCGGCATCTTCGCCGGGGTACTTCCTTCCCTCTTCAGCTCGGGCACATCTGTCAGCAAGAACATAGAGTTCCGCTACATCTTTCACCTTGTTCATTGCTAGCTCTTCGCGCATCTTGCGGTTACGCATGTTCTGATGGGACGCGCTGATGATGGCGGCATGGTGAACATCAGGGATATTGTACTGTATCCCGCTGAACCTCTGTATATACTTGGAGAGACTCTCGCCTCCCTTCTGGGGAATGACATGCAGGTCGCTTACTTGGCCATGGGCTTGGTGGCCTCCAGTAAAGGCGCCCACGAACTCTTGGCACAAATCCGACCAGGAGGAAATAGAGTCTACCGGCAAGTGCATCAACCATGACATGGCGTTGGGTCTAAGAGCCAATGGAAAGTAATTCGCAAGCACCTTATCGTCGCGGGCTCCGGCAGCTTGCATCGCGATGGTGTAGATGCTGAGGAACTCGGACGGGTGGGTCTTGCCGCTGTACTTCTCGCCCACGTCAGGTTTGAAGGTGCAGTGAGTGGGCCACTGGAACTGCCGCAGCTCACGGATAAAAGCCGGACAGCCTACCTCGTAAGGTAGGCCTCCAGGGCTCTCCGGCGTCGGGTGGTTCACAGCAGGCCCTGCTTGCCTGTCTGATTGGTGGCGCGCTCCGCATCGGCGCTTGATAGTGGTTGGAGCGTCTTCATGTTCTCGTTCCCGAAGAACTTGGCGCTGGTCACAGTGAGTCTGTGGGTCGGACGACGCTATGGAGATTTCGTCGCCCGTAATGTCGCGACGGGCTGGCGTTCGCGGTACCGGGCGAGGAGGAGGCGAGTGCACCGTGGTCGCGGCGCCGCTGGCTTTCCTGCCACTGGTGCGTGGGACTCCGTCGGAGCGTCGACCCGGGGGCTCCATCGGACTTGGTTCGGCCTTGTTGGCCACCGCAACATGGCTTCGGATAGTGGCTCTCCATTCGTCGAGTTTCCTCGTAGTGGGAGGAAAATCGAGGAGCAACTGCGCGCGCACCAGGGCTTCTGCGGGCGTTGGTGGCAGCGAAACCTGCATGGATCGCGACGCGCTTCGACTTCTGACCATGTCAGAAGGAGCACTATCACGACCCCGCGGTCACATGCCATCTTCACCAGCGCCTCGGCAAGCGGGCAGGTCTTCTACATCGCGGGAGTGGCGCTCGGGGCCCTTCCCGCGGCGACGCCCGAGGTCGGCGTGATTACGCCGTTCGTCACGCGCCGCTTGAGAGGAGCGCACCGTCGGCGCCGGCGTGGGAGTCTTGGAAGCCCTCGCTGTAAGTGCATCTAGTGCCCCTTAGTGATTTTGGTGTATTGAAGACTTATAGGTTAAGGATCTAACGTGTTTATGAGTGTACACAGGTCTATAAGTCTATGAGGAGTTTGATATTTACAGAGAAAGTCGACCCCTGAAAATGAAGTTCTTCAACTGAAGACTTTGATATTCTGAAGACTTTCTGAAGACTTTGAAAGTGAAGAAATTGGTGTGACCTTGAAGACTTGGTTATCATTCGAGGAACATGAAGCGTGAAGACTTTTGTTTTCGTAGTTTCATTTTCTATTTCTTGAGTCATAGGAAACACCATACTGTTAAAGGGGGTCGAGGAAATACTAAGGAGAAAATTTCCACTTGATGCTCAACTCAAATCCTACACCTACCAATCCCTTCGAGTGAAGCCATTCGAAATCTCATACAGATCAGTCAATTTCTTCGGTGACAGAGACGCAGTTCTTCTGGTCACTGAGGATCTTGCTCTGACTGAGGAGTTAGGAATTCGCCAGTGCGAATTGCCTACACAGTGAGGAACATGATAGCCCTGAGGAATTTGTACCTCAAGTTTCCGACCGTTGCTGTGCTACGCGCCAGCTGTCCCAAAATATCTTATCCACCTAACGGTCATATCATTTAAGGGCATTTATATCTTATCATGTCGGGCTGCTCCCTAGGCTATAAATAGCCGCCCCCTACAACCACTAGTTGGTTGGCTGCTCTGCGAGAACTTGACACTTGTCATTTGAGAGCAACCCATCCTCCGAGGACTTTGAGCGAAAATCATCAAGTGAGGAAAATCCAAACCCAAATCCAAACCCAAAACACCTACAAACCCAAAGTGATTGAGCATCACTGAAGAGATTGATCCTGCGTGGATCCGATGCTTGTTACCTTTGAAGACTGTGCTTCTTCCAGACGGTTAGGCGTCATGGTCTAGAGCATCCAAGAGGAATTGTGGATCGCCGAGTGATCGAGTTTGTGAAGGTTTGGAAGTCACCTGAAGACTTACCACGAGTGATTGGGCGAGGACTGTGTGTCCTTAGCTCAAGGAGAATACAGTAAGGACTGTGTGTCCGGGACTAGGTGTCCTCGAGTTTAAATACTCAGCCGCTCCAACCAGACGTACAACTGAGACAGCAGTTGGAACTGGTCTACCAAATCATTGTCTTCACCAAGCCAACTGGTTCCATTTCCTCAACACTTTCATTTCCTCATTACTGTGTTGCATGTTTGTTCATATCTGTGTTTGAAGACTTTGACTGAAGACTTTCTCAATTTCCTTAGTTCAATTTCTTCAGTCTGTTTGTCTTCATCTTGTGCTATCCTGTGTTTACGCTTTCTGTACTCTGTGTTTGTCTTCATTTCATCATGATGACCATGCATGTATTCTGCTATGTTTACTTCTGAGTACTTATTCTGCTGCTAGTAGTTCTTCGATAAGGAATTTCCTCACCAGCAAATTCCTTAGTGAAGAATTTCATAAAAATCGCCTATTCACCCCCCCTCTAGTCGATATAACGCACTTTCACTCGCATCACCTTCGGGTGGGGCGGCAGCGATCTTGGAAGGCCCCGCGCCACCCGCGGAGGGCCTGGCTCCATCTTTGGATTTGGCGGCGTGCGGCCCGTTACCAGGCGCACGAACATCGCCGCCTCCCAAACTCCGGCTGTTGGGACGGTGTTGGTGTTCGCGAATGGCGCCCCGGGTCCTTTCTGGGACCGGTCCGCTGCTCGCCCGCGTCGGGACGGGATGTCTGCTTCCGACGGGCCAACCGCCACCGTCGTCTTCTTATTGGGTGCCATGACAGTGAAGAAGCGTCGAACTAACTGCTAAAGCCGATTCTCACAACTGCGCCCCCTACGTGGCGCGGCAAAGATGTCGGTGGGAACGACACCTATGGGATCACAAGAATCCCTACTACGGTTGCGGGGCGCGGGGTCATGAGAAGAGCAGATCAAACAGATAGCACATGGTTTCTTTATCCAGGTTCGGGCCGCGAGGATGCGTAAAACCCTACTCCTGCTTTGGTGGATTGTTTATTTGTGTTCTTGAGCTAGCAATGGGGCGTGAGGAGCTCCAAAAAGCCGAATCCCCCTCCTAGTCGCCTGGGGCCTCCTTTTATAGGAAAAGGGGTTGCCATAGTGGCACACAGGAGGTGGAAAGGGTACAGTGATCCGAGGTTATCCATCGCATTACATGACAAGGCGCATTTAATGCGTCTTTCTTAGGTGTCCTTGCTTTATCGGGGACGGGGGAGAGCCCTGTCTCGTCCGTCGCCGCTCCCTCTTGCGTCGACACGCGCCTGGCCAGCGGTGCCCGCGGTGCCATGTAGGCAGGCAGGCAGCTGAGGTGGCGCAGTGGTGGGTCTCCACGAAGATCCGCATGCCGCCACGCACGTGCCTGCCCAGCTGGTTGGGTCGGCAGCTGCATGCGAACGGCGGTGGAGGTCTGATTGGCGTGGGCCTGATGGTGGCCCTACGGGTGTTCATGGCAAAGGCCTTGCCAGGGCCCCGGCAAGGGTCTTGCCGTGGCGCCTGCTGTCATCCCCGGCAAGGCTCTTGCCGGGGGCCTTGTGGTCCCCCTTGGCTGGGATCCTGCCGAGGATCATCATCTTCTAAAGTGTGTATCTGATCTTGAATGTCTTCACAAAGATCTGCATGCCACCATGGGGATGTCTCCCGAATCCTTGCCCCATGGGGGCAGTGGACTCAAGGGTGACTCGCTCCGTAGGTGTGGGCCGAGCTGCCACGGCAAGGGTCTTGCCGGGTTTGCTAAAATCGCCTCCCGGCAAGGATCTTGCCGGGGGAGTCCGCTTCTTCCCCTTTGCTCTTTTTGGTCTTGGTCTTGGCATCGTTCTGCTTCTCTCGAGCTTCGGTCTTACCTTGGCTCACCTCCCTTGCCTCGCTCAGTGTGGTGGTGCCCGTGGCTCAGACTGCCCGTGCACAGTTATAGGGGTACAAAAAGTGTACACCTCTTTTTGTACACCGACATCACTAGCATACAGTTTCCTGTTTTACGCTAATTTGCCATATTTGCTAGTCGTTGCTTGATTGGTCGTGGAAATTGTGGAAACTTTAGTGTTCCTAATATTATCATTTTGTTCGATGGTTTATACCGTGATAACACTGTTAGTATGGGCGGAATTATTGCTAGAAGGTTAAGTCTGAACCGTACTAAGGGCCCCATCTTTGGAGGTATTTATGCTTTACGCCTCGCTTCACATTTTAACATACCTACTAGGCTTTATGAGAAAGAAGAAAAATTGCTGCCTAGTGCTTATTTAGATTATAAGAGTATGCTAGCGCATGATTTTATTGTTAAGGGCAGGGAAGGAGAGCTTAAATATAAATTGTATTTTAATAAACATCACCCTAAGACTATTACCTTGCCTGCTCCTTCCTTGTTTAATTTTGAAGGACCGTATCTCGTTACGTGGGCTACCGTTCAAGCCTAACGGAATCCTGCACCAGCCACGGAACCAGAACCACAAGATGAGCCTCCACGACAGTCTGTTTATTCTTGGGATCCGGAGATGGCTGCCAGCCAGTGGCAGTCAGAGTCTTCTTCATCGCAGTACGACCCCAGCAGCACCTACGGGCATCAGCCAGGCTATCCCTGGCAATAGACCAACTTAGGCCAAAAGCCTAAGCTTGGGGGAGTACATATTTCCCACCGACATTACATTTATGTTTACACACACTCATTGCTATATGTGGGTGCTCATACTCTTTCACTATAATATCCATGCTAGTTTATTTTCTTTTTCCTGCTTTCTTCTTGTGTGTATAATAAACCGTAAGAAAAACAAAAAAATAGTAGTAATTTACTTTTCTTGCTGTAGTAGTAATAATTAAAAAGGAAACCCAAAAATATTTCCTGTTCTTCTTTTGCTTGTTGGGAGCTTTCCCGTGTAAATAGTTTTATTTCTTTTCTTTTCTTTGGGGGTCGATAGGAGAAGACCATCATTAAATTGTTGAAATGGCTCTTATATGCATTATTGTTGATCGAACCAAGAGCCCATATTGCCTTGTCTTCTCCTGTTTATTGAATGCTCACAGATTCCAGCTTAGTCAAATGCACGTGCACTCTTATTATTATTCACATCGTTCGGTCGTGCAAGTGGAAGACAATTATGATGATATATGATGGACTGACTGAGATGAGAAAAGCTGATATGAAATCGACCTCTCTTGTTTTTGTAAATATGATGAGTTCATCGTTCTTGATTCAGCTTATTATGAATAAACATGTTTGCAATGACAATTAGAGATCATAGTTACTTGTGCCATGCTTGATTAGCTATGAGTTATAATGGTTTAGCTGGCGTGCCAACATGCTATTAAAATGGTTGTGATGTGGTATGATGGGATGGTATCCTCCTTTGAATGATTTAAGTGACTTGACTTGGCACATGTTCACACATGTAGTTGAAACAAATCAACATAGCCTTCACGATATTTATGTTCATGGTGGATTATATCCTACTCATGCTTGCATCCAATGTTTATTAACTTTAATGCATGTTCATGGTTGTTGTCGCTCTCTAGTTGGTCGCTTCCTAGTCTTTTGCTAGCCTTCACTTGTACTAAGTGGGAATACTGCTTGTGCATCCAATCCCTTAAACCCCAAAGTTATTCCAGATGAGTCCACCATACCTTCCTATATGCGGTATCTACCTGCCGTTCCAAGTAAATTTGTATGTGCCAAACTCTAAACCTTCAAATAAACATTCTGTTTTGTATGCTCGAATAGCTCATGTGTCAACTAAGGCTGCCCTTATCTTCCATGTTAGGTGGGTTATTCTCAAGAGGAGTGGACTCCTCTCCTCACTCACGAGAAAATGGCTGGTCACCGGGATGCCCAGTCCCATGCTTTATGCAAACTAAATCAAATTAATTGCAAACAAAACTCCCCCTCGGACTCTTGTTAGTTGGAGGCACTCGTTGTTTCGAGCAAGCCATGGATTGATGCTTGTTGGTGGAGGGGGAGTATAAACTTTACCATTCTATTTGGGAACCGCCTATAATGTGTGTAGCATGGAAGATATCGCCATCTCTTAGTTGTTATGTTGAGAATGAAAGTATGCCGCTCAAAATATTATTTATCTCTATTTCAAAGCCGAGCTCTGGCACTTCTACAAATCCCTGCTTCCCTCTGCAAAGGGCCTATCTATTTACTTTTATGTTGAGTCATCACCCTCTTATTAAAAGCACTAACGGGAGAGCACAGTTGTCATTTGCATTCATTACTGTTAATTTATATTGGGTATGACTGGATCTCTTTTACCATGAATTACAATGTCTAGTCAGTCCTTGCTCTTTAAAGGTGCTCTGCATTTATGTTTTGCGGTCTTAGAAAGGGCTAGCGAGATACTATCTTGTTATATCATATTATGATTGTTTTGAGAAAGTGTTTTCATCCGAGATTTATTATTATCGCTCGCTAGCTGATTATGCTATTGATATGAGTAATCATGAGACCTGAGAATTATTGCAAATGTGGTTAGTTATAATATTTGCTGAAAACTTGAATGCTAGCTTTACATATTTACAACAACAAGAGCAAACAGAGTTTGTAAAAGTTTTTCTTTATCACTTTCAGTTTGTCAACTGAATTGCTTGAGGACAAGCAAAGGTTTAAGCTTGGGAGAGTTGATACGTCTCCGTCGTATCTACTTTTCCAAACACTTTTGCCCTTGTTTTGGACTCTAACTTGCATGATTTGAATGGAACTAACCCGGACTGACGTTGTTTTCAGCAGAATTGCCATGATGCTGTTTTATGTGCAGAAAACAAAAGTTCTCGGAATGACCTGAAACTCCACGGAACATCTAGTTAAAAATAATAATAAATCCTTGCCAAAGATGAAGACCAGGGGGGCCACACCCTGTCCACGAGGGTGGGGGGCGCCCCCCCTAGGGCGCGCCCCCTACCTCGTGGACCCCCTGGAGCTCCTCCGACGCCAACTCCAACTCTATATATTTGCTTTCAGGGAGAAAATAATAGAGGAGAAGAAATCATCATGTTTTACGATACGGAGCCGCCGCCAAGCCCTAAAACATCTCGGGAGGGCTGATCTGGAGTCCGTTCGGGGCTCCGGAGAGGGGGATTCGTCGCCGTCGTCATCATCAACCATCCTCCATCACCAATTTTATGATGTTCACCGCTGTGTGTGAGTAATTCCATCGTAGGCTTGCTGGACGGTGATGGGCTGGATGAGATCTATCATGTAATCAAGTTATTTTTGTTAGGTTTTGATCCCTAGTATCCACTATGTTCTGAGATTGATGTTGCTATGACTTTGCTATGCTTAATGCTTGTCACTAAGGCCCGAGTACCATGATTTCAGATCTGAACCTATTATGTTTTCATGATTATATGTGTGTTCTTGATCCTATCTTGCAAGTCTATAGTCACCTACTATGTGTTATGATCCGGCGCCCCGAAGTGACAATAATCGGGACCACTCCCGGTGATGACCTTAGTTTGAGGAGTTCATGTATTCACTATGTGCGAATGCTTTGTTCCGGTTCTCTCTTAAAAGGAGGCCTTAATATCCCTTAGTTTCCATTAGGACCCTGCTGCCACGGGAGGGTAGGACAAAAGATGTCATGCATGTTCTTTTCCATAAGCACGTATGACTATATTCGGAATACATGCCTACATTACATTGATGAATTGGAGCTAGTTCTGTGTCACCCTATGTTATGATTGTTACATTATGAACCCCATCCGGCATAATTCTCCATCACCGATCCAATGCCTACGAGATTTCCATACACTGGTTTACGCTTATTTACTTTCTTGTTGCTATTGTTACAATCACTACAAAACACCAAAAATATTACTTTGCTTTCATTACTCTTTTGTTACCGTTACCACAACTATCATATTACTTTGCTACTAAATACTTTGCTGTAGATATTAAGTTACCCAGGTGTGGTTGGATTGACAACTCAGCTGCTAATACTTGAGAATATTCTTTGGCTCCCCTTGTGTCGAATCAGTTGAATACTCTACCCTCGAAAGCTGTTGCGATCCCCTACACTTGTGGGTTATCAAGGCCCTCCATTTGGAAGGAGCGCCTTCATCCGCTGCCTTGCTAACTTCCTTCCGCTTTATTGATTTTGAATTGTCAAGTAGAACTGACAAGAAAAAGCAATAAAATTCACTCTTCAGAACTCATTCGTGCATGATATTGACAATCACTACTTTGATGTAAGGCAAACACATGATTCTAGGATGGAATAATACGAAAAACAGGACGACATGGCATATTCAGAACTGTTTGTGTAAACTAAGCAGAAACCATTTCAACAAATAAGAAGAAATGCAAGCTAGACACCACATGAAAGATGCAACCAGTATGACTCTGTCAAGTTAAAAGCGTCCCATCATAAATGGCATTTCAACAAATTAGAAGCAGCGCATGCTATAAATCATATCAAAGATGCAACTAATATCACACTGCATACACTGAAGGTGTCTCGTCATATTGATTTATGCAGGATACAACAAAACAATAGTTTTATGTGAGGACATGCTTAATAGACAGATGTACTATGTACTAAAAACAGGAAGGCATGTCACATTAACAGGTATAATCTATAAACTAAGCAGAATAGCACATGTAATTTAACAAGATTAGAAGAATTACAATCTAGACACCATATGCAACATGTAACCACATATCACGCTGCCAAGTTAGAGCAAGCACCTGCGATGCTTGTGTAGGGGAAATGCGGTAATCAACTATAGAGCTACGTTCAATATCTTCATCTAGCCTTGCTATTTCTTGAGAATCATGTGGGGAGGCTGACGCTGCATTCTTTAAATGAGGATCTTTTATCACAGTAGTCCACTGGCCTGACTGCCTCATCATAAGTGATTGATGAGGGATACACAAGAACATTAGTTTGATGTAAGAACATGGTTAATAGACAGATGTACTAGTATGTACCAAAAACAGGAAGGAGTGTCATATTCAAAGGTATAGTGTGTAAGCTAAACAGATGCAATTTAACCAAATTGGAAGCAACACAAGCTAGAAATCCGGTTGGAGTGGTTAGCATGATCATCTAGGACCTGAGAGCCTGGTGGGAGGCGGGCTGCTTCGCCACCATCGTGGATTTTTAGTTGGCTTCCAGTTGATGCATGTCTTTGTTGGTCTTGTCACTGGCTCGGCCAGTGCCCTGGCTAGCTATTTGTCTTCTGGTGCTCCCGGGATGGTGGTTCGTGTAAAAAATATCTTTCCTTATCTTGATAAAGACCGACTTCGGCCTTTCAATACAAGATAGACACCTTATGCAACATGCAACCACATATGACCCCGTGAAGTTAAAGCAAGCACCTGGGATGGTGGTTCACGACGAGCGAGATCATCAACTCCAGAGCTACGTTTCCCGTCTCCATCTGCTGATAGTACACCCTTTAAAGCCTTGAAACGTGTCTGGCCTAGCCGCATACCACGCTGGAGCAACTTCTCTCTTCTCTTTTCTGCTTCTGTCAAGGCAGGGTCTGAAATACCCTTGCATAAAAACACAATAGTGAGAGTATGGGTGAAGTGTGTGCAGAACTAGTGCACTGTAAAAGTAGCAGATAGCAGGTGGCTGAAAAATAAATGACATGAGACATATGATAGCTCTACAACATTGCATGGCAAACAAAATTAGATTATACTCCGTATGACTTTGTAATATATGAGCACAGGAAATGCAGGTACTCCTCCAGCACACCACCACATGTGGTCATATCAAGATAACAGTCGACTGAAAATAAATAGGTCAGTCGATTTTTTATGAACCGTCCGATCTATAAGGAACGGGCAGATGTCCTTTGTCTACCTCCCGCCGGTCACTGTTGATGATCTTTCTCTAACCGCCAGCGACCATCGGCTCAGATCCCTGCCTCCGCCGCCCCGCCCTCCCCTCGACCTCACCCCACTGCCGTGCTTGGCAGCACCCCCAGGCCACCCCTTTAATCCCGGCCGACCTCCAGATCGGGCGCCAGCAGCTCTAGGACCCACACGCCCCTAAGATAAACACCGAGGAGCTGCTTCCCTGGCGTAATAGGCAGACTAGCGCCCGTTACACCGGAGAATGCTTCCGTTAATTGGGAATCAACTGACTAGGAATTGAAATCCAGGGGGGCGACGGACCTCTAGCTAAGGTGAAAAAGTATATGAGGAGAAACCTTGTGCATCGCGAGTAACTAGGAACATCTAGTATCACGAAGAAGTGGTCAACTAGTGTGTTCTGTGGGATTAATACCGTGCAAGCAGACACGTAAGATTTGCACGAATAAGGGAAGAGGAGTACCATTTTCGGTTGCCGGTGTGGTCAACTCCACATGTCGCGCCGATCTTCTTCTTTTGCCGGGGAAACCGATGTTTTGGAGGAGGGTGCAGGCTTGGATGAACCCATGGATAAATTGTTGACTGTGTTGCCGTAGCCATATGTCGGCGGAGGGGAAGCAGATCCGAGGCGGCGAAGGACGGTGTAGCAGGAACAGCTCCGGTGCGGTGGACGGCAGCGAAGCTGGAGCGACAGTGGTGATGCGCAGGACGGCGTGGTTGAACTGGCTGGGGTACGGACGGCTCGGCCTAGGCTTCAACTACTAGCCGTGGAGGGCGTTGCGGTTGAGGTTGCGGTGGACGACGATGTCGGGGTATCGTCTCCAGCGTGATGGAGGAGGGCGGCTGTTGATGGGTGGGATGGTTTCGCTGAAGGAGGACACCGGGGTTTCGCGGCTAGTGGAGAGGTAGTTTTGGCGCCCACGGAGTACAAATGGGGAATCGGATGGGGGCAGGGGGCGAGGGGAGCTAAGGGAGAACCATGTTTCGGTCTGGGATGCGCTTGTTTTTGGCTTTTTTTGAACAGATGGGACGCGCTTGTTTGAAATTTGCGGAAAGTACAAACTTTACCCCCTCTTAAATTTTGGACCTACTGCAGGTCGGTGTAGGATGGTAATCCCGGGTGTCCCAAATAGTGTGCGGGAGCGATTTCGGCCGCACGCATGTGTGCTTAGGCGGCCATTGTGTATGAATGTTTTTCGGAGGCGGTTGTGTGGCGTCTAGATGAAGCTACAAACCTACCCCGGTTTAGACCTTTGGACGTCGGGCCGGTAGGTTTCACGGGTCGGAGTTAGAAAAGTAATTTCCTTCTACTACCAAACATTGGTCTCAGGAGGTTTCGGGCGAGTAGATGCTCTTTTGGCGATTTGTTCGAAATTTTGAAATAGAAGCATTCACGTTTAGAGTACTCTTGAACTTTGAGGATTGACCTAAATAGGCAACGTTAAATTTGACCTTGTACGTTTGAAAACCTCATTAAATTATCCACTTCTTTTTGAAATTTTGACACTTGAAAATCCTATAACTACGATTATTTTGGAATTGAGGAGCTAAATTTGAATCTATTTTGTACACGACTATATATGCTATTATGTACAAAATCAGAGCAAAGATTGGTGCCCCCATAACTTAGGTATGATTTACAAATGACATGATATCAAATTCAAATAATTGAATGGACTTCATGTTGAATTCGATTTTTAAACCACTTTAAGTTGAATTCAAATGTATGCTAGTTTAGAGCTAGCTATTTATAATGTTCATTGTGTAACTTTCGTATGTATAATGTGCTTTACACACACAACATGAACTATACTCGTGTTTATATTCGATTGCTAAAGCGATGCATTGTCTGGAGTTCAAAATACTAACTATGTGGATCAATTATGTCGAATAATAACATAGACATGCTCAAATCCGATAGAATCTAGATGTCTGATGGATCAATGTCCGTTCCTTACGCGAACTGCAAATATCATGATCCCATCCTAATATTTGGATACAATTTATATCTTTAATCAATGTGTACATCAGTGTTTTACATGTAGTTTCACTCTCCATTGGTGGTCTCTCACACATGCTCACACTCTCTCTCCCGAGGTGTCTTTCTCGCAGACATGCTCTCGATATAACCCTCCCTCCCTCTCGTAACCATTTACGATTGTTTTCACTAACCTATATCACAAGCACTCTTCCTCTCACAATCATACACACACACAATCCCCATCGACCCTTTCTACATATATAGACCTGCCTACGTGTCTCCTGTACGCACCTTATCTTTAGGCCTGTCTCTAACACATTGTCTCACACCTCTCTTCCTAATCGACGAGTATGATTCTAGCAGAGCTTTCTGTAGGATGCCCCTTAAATTTAGGTTGGATGAATAGTAATATCTGAGATAAGGGGTTACCTTAGTCCGATAACCCAGGGTTACAAATCCTAGCCGGCTTTGTCAATGGACACAAAGTCCTTCATAATTCTGCTATCGTTGTCTTGTACGACAAGGCATCCATGGGTCTCCCTAAATGCGTCACGGGCCGACCAATGTGGCGCAGGATGGAACCGAACCAAGGGCCTCACCTCTACCCCAGGTCTCGTTATCTTCTCACACCCACACATACCAACACAGACACCACACAGAAAAATCTCCTCGTGCCTCTATACCCCCTTTGCATATACACACTCGAGGGAATCTCTCACCGTGACATCATATATTAGTCTCTCCTCTCTCTAGACCTCTCTCATTTCTCGTGCTATCTCTCCCACGCCCCCCTCCTCCCGCCGGCCCCTCTATCCATGCCTCTCTCAAATACTTAATACACACACATACCTCTCTAGGCCCTGCCAAATACATCAACTACACATTCACACATGTTACATCACGTACCCCATTGATCTAAAAAGCCCTCTCTTCACGTTTATTTCTCATACAACATTCCTTTTGAATAAAGTGTGGCCAAAAATATATTTTAGAATTTCTACATATATACAACATTACAAAGTTATATGGAGGAGTGTGAACGTTAATTTGCATTGCATGGTGCCCACAATGATATTTATTCCACACTGTGAATTTTTATATTTTTATACTATATATAAAGTTAGTCATAATAAAGAGAAACGAAGAGCATCTCTCTCCCCATCGCATACACCCCCTCTACGCCCCTTTCACGTATGCACACAAACTATCTCTAGGTCCTCTAAAAGTAAGCCCCCAGCACATTCACGCATGTTTCATCTTTCTCTCGCGATATATACAGTGACGATCATTGTATTTGTAGTGAAAGCACGATACATATATTGGACTTCAGAATCCACTCATTACAATCACCATTTACACTTTGTGGTTATTATACAGTCACGGGCTCACCGTACAGCTCTGTATTTGCTCAAGACACGACTAGTTGACCAGTTAAACGCTCCACGTTGCACCTCTAGTGTTGCATCACATTATCTCACTACCATTGGGCCCACCCGTCAGCTTGTATCTACTCTTCTACACTCTTATAAAAAATAGAGTTGGTGATGATGGTGTGTGTGCCATCCTTCAACATAGGCCATCCGATTTATATATGACGGATAGGAAGGAAACTATGTCAATTTTGCAAAAAGGTACCCACACACCTCTCCAAATTTGCAAATAAGGCGTTCCCTTGTTCATCCTTTTCTCTCACAAGAGAAACTAGTCATACAAATGCATCTGGATGTTACGTGCAACACACGGGCATCTTGCTAGTAAGAATGAAAACAAACGACAAAAAAATATTGGACGGTGGTTCGAAGTCATGACCGCGGGCACAACGGACAAGGTGTCCTTGTATTGGTATGCTGCGCCATCTGTTTTAACACACAGGAGCTGGTGTGGTCATTACACACACACGCACACATGCACATGAACTGCATGCACGCAACACTCATACGAACACATGCAACCACGCACGCACACAACACTCACACGTACACACGCATCCACGCACGCACGCAACACTCACACGCACACACGCACGCATGCATGCACACACCACACGACCAACACACACTCTCACACTCAAGGGCTCAACCTACACGTGCACGTGCACACACCAGGCCCTGACAGACACATACACAACCAGGTGATTCCCGCGCACGGGTTGGAGTCTTATCGCGCCTGGGTAAATTTGTGTTTATCTGACCTTTTTCCTATGTGAACTGACATGTGGGACCCACAAGTAACGTGGTCAATTTAACTAGTCAATATGGTGCCACCCAGACTATTTGGCCGGTCAACAGAGTGCAATCTGATGTTGAACGGTGAGCAAGTGACCGTATAATCACCGCAAAACGTATATAGTGACCGTAATGAGCGTATTCTGAAGTTCGGTGACCGTATTACGCTTTTCTCTCTGTAGGCCCTCCAAAACTACATCTCTACACGTTCTCGCATGTTACATCTAACAACTATGCAATACAGCACTACTACTACACTCTAACACAATAAATCATATGTGTTTTTAGTTTTACTAGATATCATATTGTTACGTAATTATTCAGTTTGCATACAATAAAATTGCCTTTGAAATGTATGGCCAGTATCATCTACCGTTTCCTGCCCTTTCCTGTTTAATCAGGTTTGTATCGATGGATCGTGCGAAACAGCAGAACTATAGTACTATACAGTACATGTGACAGTTCACGGGGCCGCCGTGTCGTCTACTCCTCCGTCGTAAGAGTGGACACGCTCGCTTTCATAAATGTTCTAGTCCTGTTTGTCGACATGTGGGACATCATGCTACCGGGTCCATGTGCCATACCGAAATACAGTGCAGAGCAGCAGGGGTGAAGCACCCCAGTCATGGCGCCGGCGTAGTAATGAGCAATGAGGCGTCAAATCACAAAGCTGCACCTTTCCCGCAGTTAAGTTGGAGGGACGAAGTAATAATGCTAAAAAAAGAAGTTGGAGGGATGAAGCAACCATCATTTCACTCGTTGCTGAATCCGCTTCTCCCTCATCTTCTTCAAGTTTTTTTATAAGATCTTCTTCAAGTTAACCACGTGTTGCTTCTGCCGTTGTTCTGCCTCATGTGGGACACGGATCGGCTTGGTAAAGCACCGACACATGGGACCGCATGTTAGCAAACTGCCAGGCCAACGTCCTCTAAAAATAAGAAACCTCCCCCGCCATCCGCGCGGCAAAATCACCTCCTTTTTACTAATCTTGATTCTATAATTTTTTAGATCAATATAATTGAGATTTGTATATATAGCACATAGGAGAAAAACCAAGTGGTATGGTTAAGGGCATCCACAATATGTAGCCAAATGTGAAAATAGCTTTTGGCATCGATGGGAACCATTGTGGACGATGCTGCCAAAGCCAAAAAGATGGAACCGAAGCTCCCTGATTGATTGATTGATTGAAGGAATAAAAAAATGCAACGGCTCTCCTCTTGCTCCCGTGCTTGGACGCATGTACAATACAGAGCACATAGTCTACTCCCCTGTCCCTTCTATCACAAACCACAAAGCATTGAGGCATAAAATCACAAAGCACGGACGAAGCAACCATCATTTCACTCTTCGCTGACTCCGCTTCTCCATTGTCTTCTTCGAGAAACCACCTCACCGCACTAAGCTGGATGGACGATGCTATTGTGTACTAGTAGTACTAGTACATTTACGCGTCCTTTGGTTCAACGGACTTCCTGGATGCAAATAAGGCGGTTGTCTCGGCTTGCAGGCGGCACTTGCGTTCGGTGGTCTCCCTCAACGGTGTTCTCCGCCGAATGCACTTCGTCAAACCACAACATTTGAGATATCGTCAACGTCACCACAATGGGGAAGGAAGTCAAATAGTTATTACCTCCATTTTTTTGTACACAAGGCCAGTATATCAAAATTATAATTTGCAAAAGGCCACTAACAGTAATCGAGGCAAAATTGATGGGGTTTGCCTCGTACTAGCAACCAAGGACATTAATATACCCTTGCATGCATGCGGAAGTGAGAAGGTTGGTTTGCATGTCGCTGCATTAATCAAGCGATGAGGAGTGAGATGGTTAGCTCTTTGGGCATTGGAGAAAAAATACACATTAATTGACACGTCAAACGAGGATTTGTATCGACTAATCCCGCGAAGGAAAACCCCGCCTTTCTTTATTAACACCAGTACTCCTAGTACGTACGTACTTATCCTGTTTGGGTCTAGGCCTTGCATTGCCATACTTTGCCACACATTTTTTCCAAGCTTTCTAAAGTTTTCAAAATGAAAAGGAGGTACACTTGCGCACGGCTGTCGTGGTCGCACCGCACCCTCATACGGTCGCTCCGCACCCTCACACGGTCGCTCCGCACCCTCACACAGTTGCTCCTGCACGCCGCAAACCCAACCAAGGGAACGCACCCTCACTGACATGTGCTACCGCATGTGAACAAACCAAACTCAGCCGCCCTACCGTTGACACATAATTTTCGTTCATACAATATGTTTATCCAACCGCATGTTGGGGAGGATCTGTACAGTGGTCTGTTGGGGAAGAAGAAGAGGTGAGGAAGAAGGGTTAGGAGACGTAGGATATTCATCCAATAGCCTGAAATGGTAGACTGACCCAAATGATGAAAGTCATGCGACTTGCATAACAATATATGTTTTTACACAACAAAAGATCCCTAAAAACAACAACTTAAGGAAGAACTATCACTGCCCGTGGAACGAGACGGCCTTGTCGTCTTTGGCTGGCGGCGCGAACCAGCCGTAGCTGCCGACGTGTGTCTCTACACCGTGGTTGTCCTCGGCCTCCAGCTACTCATTCACGCGGAGCGTGCGGGCCCTCTGCATGGACGAGAGCACCGCCCGGTTCAAGTCAAGGATGTCCGGTTCCGCCTGCAGTAGGGCCTCCATGGCAGTGGCATCCGCGCGCTCCATGTCGAGTTGAGCCTTCGCCGCCCGGTTCAAGTCGAGGACGTCTGGTTCCGCCTGCAGGAGGGCCTCGATGGCAGCGGCATTCGCGCACTCTGCGTCGAGTTGAGCCTCCGCCGCCCAGTTCAAGTCGAGGACGTTCGGTTCCGCCTACAGGAGGGCCTCGATGGCAGCGGCATCCGCGCGCTCCGCCTCAAGTTGAGCCTCCGCCGCCCGGTTCACATCCATGACATCTGGTTCCGCCTGCAGGAGGGCCTCGATGGCAGCGGCATGCGCACGCTCCGCGTCGAGTTGAGCCTCTGCCTCCCGGTCCTCCTTTAGTATCGCCAGGTTGAACCGTTGGTCCGCCTGCACCATGGGGGAGCCGGACACCGGCAGGAAGTCGACGTCCATCGTCTCATACCCATCGGGGGCCTTCTGCGCCGCGACCTCTGCATGAACATTGGATCAGCTTCCTCCTCCTCGTAGCTTGGCTCCAGAGAACTCGGGGATTGGCCCGCCACAAAGTGAGCTTGGGAACGGAGGTCTGTGGCGCCGACTGCCGCCGCGATTTCTGCGCGGCGCTTTGGCGTCAGCATCTTGTAGTACGTGATCTTGCGGCGCACCATGGATTTTCGGCGAACTAGGGGATGCTTGATGCGGGCTAGGGGATCGAAAGGTGGGGGATGTGCTGGAGAGGAGGTGTGGTTTTGGGGCAGTGGCTGGCGTATCTAAGCAGCGAAGGTTCTGGTGTGAATAGTGGTTCCGGCGACGACCGGTCAATCGGTTTTGACTGTACATTGCTCTTGTCACGTTCGCGTTGCACCCCGGCACGCTGGACCCTCCACGTCGCTCACCGAATGGAACGCGCTTCGTCTTGCGTTTTCGCTCGCTTGTGGGACCACAGTTGAGAGCAAACCGACGTCCCTCCCCTAATACGTTTCCATCGTATCTGTAATTTTTTATTGTTCCATGTCAATATTATACAACTTTCATATACTTTTGGCAACTTTTTATACTATTTTTTGGGACTAACATATTGATCCAGTGACCAGTGCTAGTTCCTGTTTGTTGCATGTTTTATGTTATGCAGAAACCCCATATCAAACAGAGTCCAAGCAGGATAAAAACGGACGGAGAACATTTTTGGAATATTTGTGATATTTGGGAAGAAGAATCAACGCGAGACGGTGCCCGATGGGGCCACGAGGCAGGGGGCGCGCCCCTGACCCTCGTGGGCACCCCGTAAGGCGGTTGCTGCTCTTCTTTTGCTGCAAGAAAGCCATTTTTTGGAATAAATCACGGTGAAGGTTTCAATCCAATTGGAGTTACGGATCTCCGGTTATAAAAGAAACGGTCAAAGGGTAGAATCCAGAACGTAGAAACAGAGAGAGAGAGAGAGAGAGAGAGAGAGAGAGAGAGAGATCCAATCTCGGAGGGGCTCTCGCCCCTCCCATGCCATGGAGACCAAGGACCAGAGGGAGAACCCTTCTCCCACCTAGGGAGAAGGCCAAGGAAGAAGGAGAAGGAGGGGGGATCTCTCCCCCTCCCTTCCGGTGGCGCCGGAACGCCGCAGGGGCCATCATCATCACCGCGACCTACACCAACACCTCCATCATCTTCACCAATATCTCCATCACCTTCCCCCATCTATCTATAGCGGTCCCCTCTCTCGCAACCCACTGTACCCTCTACTTGAACATGGTGCTTTATGCTTCATATTATTATCCAATGATGTGTTGCCATCCTATGATGTCTGAGTAGATTTTCGTTGTCCTATCGGTAATTGGTGAATTGCTATGATTGATTTAATTTGCTTGTGGTTATGTTGCTGTCCTTTGGTGACCATCATATGAGCGCCCGCGTGGATCACACCATAGGGTTAGTTGTATGTTGATAGGACTATGTATTGGAGGGCAAGAGTGACAGAAGCTTCAACCTAGCATAGAAATTGATGCATATGGGATTGAAGGGGTCCCAATATGTCTTAATGCTATGGTTGGGTTTTACCTTAATGAACATTAGTAGTTGCGGATGCTTGCTAATAGTTCCAATCATAAGTGCATAGAATTCCAAGTCAGGGATGACATGCTAGTAGTGGCCTCTCCTACATAAAACTTGCTATCATTCTAGTAAAGTAGTCAATTGATCAGGGACAATTTCGCAACTCCTACCACCACTTTTCCACACTCGCTATACCAACTTTATTGTGTCTTTATCTAAACAGCCCCTAGTTTTTATTTACATGCTCTTTATATTCTTGCAAACCTATCCAAAAACACCTACAAAGTACTTCTAGTTTCATACTTGTTTTAGGTAAAGCGAACGTTAAGCGTGCGTAGAGTTGTATCGGTGGTCGATAGAACTTGAGGGAATATTTGTTCTACCTTTAGCTCCTCGTTGGGTTCAACACTCTTACTTATCGAAAGAGACTACAATTGATCCCCTATACTTTTGGGTTATCAAAACCTTTTTCTGGCGCGTTGCCGGGGAGTCATAGCGTGGGGTGAATATTCTCGTGTATGCTTGTTTGCTTTATCACTAAGTAATTTTTATTTGCTGTTCTTAGTTGTTTTATATCTTTAGTTATGGGTAGGAAACGCAAAATACCAAAAAAATAGTGGTAGCTACTGAACCAATGGTTGAAGAACCACTCAAAATCTATCACACTCTTGAAGCTTTTTACTTGGATTATCTTTGATCCATTTGTGCTCGTGCTGAAACCCCAGCTAGCTTAGTTGAGGGAAAATCTTTAGATGAGCATGCTTGTTATGTGCGACACCGCTTATCTCAAAATGGGAAACTTTTACTGGATCAAATTCATCGTTTGGAATGCTATGCTTGGAATTTATGTGAAATTTATGATTTTACTTGTTGTTCTGAAGACCCTAAGAAACACCTTCCCTACCAATGTTTGTTTACTGATAATGGAATCGTATCTTCATATGCTAAGGGTGTTTATAATTGCTATGGTGTTCAACAAATTGAAGAATTTGTTGCTTTTAAGGGTGCTTATGAAATTGCTTGTTTGATTGAAAAGTATGATGCTACTCTTTAAAAATCTGAAAATTTTGCCATACTTAAATATTGTTATGATAATTATGCTTTTAATGCCTATGTTAAACCATATATTGAGGACTCCTCCGCTGTCCAAGAAGAGACTAATATTTTGCAAGAGTCTATGGAAGAAGGAATTGATGAAACTATGGGCTCATTGGATGAAAAAGATGAGGAGGAGAGCGAAGAACAAAAGGAGGAAGAGCGGATTGATCACCCGTGCCCATCTTCTAATGAGAGTAACTATTCAACTCATACATTGCTTAATTTCCCTTTGTGCTTACCGAAGGATGATTGCTATGATGATTGTTATGATCACATTGATTCTTTTAAAATATCCCTTTTTGATGATGCTTGCTATGCTTGTGGCCAAGATGCCAATATGAATTATGCTTATGGAGATGAACTTGCTATAGTTCCTTATGTTAAACATGAAATTGTTGCTATTGCACCCACGCATGATATTCCTATTATCTTTTTGAATTCTCCCGACTACACTATATCGAGAAGTTTGCCCTTATTAAGGATTATATTGATGGGTTGCATTTTACTATTACACATGATGATTTTGATAGATATAATATGGATGTGCTTGCTGCTCCTACTTGCAATTATTATGAGAGAGGAACTATATCTCTACCTCTCTATGTTTCCCACATGATAAAATTGCAAGAAATTGTTTATACTATGCATTGGCCTTTACTTTGTGTGCATGAATTGTTCTTTTATGACATGCCGATGCATAGGAAGAGAGTTAGACTTCATCATTACATGATATATGTTACTTTGTGCTCACTACTGAATTACAAATCATTGTTAATTAAAATTGGCTTTGATATACCTTGGGGTCCGGGTGGATTCATTACTTGAGCACTATATGCCTAGCTTAATGGCTTTAAAGAAAGCGCTGCCAGCGAGAAAACCCGGAAGTTTTAAAGAGTCATTTATTTCTGTTGAGTCCTTTTATATAGTTTAAAAACAAAAAAAAATAAAGAGGGGAACCCAAAACTTTTCAAAAAGGAAAGTGAAAGTGAGAGAGATAAGCATGGTTGAAGTGGGGGAGCTCCTTGAACTTTGTTCATGCTCACGAAAACTTTGTGAATCTTGATTACATAAACTTTTCAAAAAATAATAATTATCCCCTTGTACAATTCCATTGTATTATAAAAATAATGTGCCAAGATTTGCTTTTAGGATGTTTACAATGCTTGTTGGCTTATGCAGTGCAGGACAGAAACATTGGCTGTAGTACGCGATTTTACATTTTTTTACTGGAACGTCAAATGGTTATGAAACTTTTTGCACTGTATTTATACACAAATTTTTTATTTTTCCTAATTTTGCTAGAATTTTTGGAGTACCATAGGTATGGTGAATGTTCAGATTATTGTAGACCGTTCTGTTTTAGACAGATTCTGTTTTTGATGCATAGTTTGCTTGTTTTGATGAAACTATCAATTTCTATTAGTGGATTAAGCCATGGAAAAGTTATATTACAGTAGCTATAATGAAAAAACAAAATATGAATTGGTTTGCAACAGTACTTAGAGTAGTGATTTGCTTTATTATACTAACGGATCTTACCGAGTTTTCTGTTGAGTTTTGTGTGGATGAAGTGTTCGAAGATCAAGGATGTCTAGATATGAGGATAAGGAGGAGAGACAAGAGCTCAAGCTTGGGGATTCCCAAGGCACCCCAAGTAAATATTCAAGGATACTCAAGCGTCTAAGCTTGGGGATGCCCCTGAAGGCATCCCATCTTTCTTCAACAAATATCGGCATGTTTTCGGATTCGTTTCGTTCATGCGACATGTGCAAATCTTGGAGCGTCTTTTGCATTTAGTTTTCACTTTTACTTTTATGCACCATGCTGGTATGAGATACTCCTTGGTTGATTTATAGAATGCTCATTGCACTTCACTTAAATCTTCTGAGTATGGCTTTATAGAATGCTTCATGTGCTTCGCTTATATCATTTGAAGTTTGGATTGCCTGTTTCTCTTCACTTAGAAAACCGCCATATGTAGAATGCTCTTTTGCTTCACATATATTTGTTAGAACATGGGCATATATTTTGTAGAAAGAATTAAACTCTCTTGCTTCACTTATATCTATTTAGAGAGTTGACAGGAATTGGTCATTCACATCGTTAGTCATAAAATCCTACATAAAACTTGTAGATCACTGAATATGATATGTTTGATTCCTTGCGATAGTTTTGTGATATAAAGGTGGTGATATTAGAGTCGTGCTAGTGGGTAGTTGTGGATTGTAGAAATACTTGTGTTGAGGATTGTGATTCCTGTAGCATGCACGTATGGTGAACCGTTATGTAACGAAGTTGGATCATGAGGTATTTATTGATTGTCTTCCTTATGAGTGGCGGTCGGGGACGAGCGATGGTCTTTTCCTACCAATATTCCCCCCTAGGGGCATGCGTAGTAGTACTTTGCTTCGAGGGCTAATAAACTTTTGCAATAAGTATATGAGTTCCTTATGACTAATGTGAGTCCATGGATTATACGCACTCTCACCCTTCCATCATTGCTAGCCTCTTAGGTACCGTGCATTGCCCTTTCTCACCTTGAGAGTTGGTGCAAACTTCACCGGTGCATCCAAACCCCGTGATACGATACGCTCTATCAGACATAAGCCTCATTATATCTTCCTCAAAACAGCCACCATACCTACCTATCATGGCATTTCCATAGCCATTCGGAGAAATATTGCCATGCAACTTCCATCATCATCATATACATGACTTGATCATTTATTGTCATATTGCTTTGCATGATCGTAAGATAGCTAGCATGATGTTTTATGGCTTGTCCGTTTTTTGATGTCATTGCTATGCTAGATCATTGCACATCTCGGTACACCGCCGGAGGCATTCATATAGAGTCATATCTTTGTTCCAGTATCGAGTTGTAATATTGAGTTGTAAGTAAATAAAAGTGTGATGATCATCATTATTAGAGCATTGCCCCATGAAAAAAAGAGAGGCCAAAAAAGCCTAAGTAAAAAAGGGGGAGAAAAAAATGGGCAATGTTACTATCCTTTTACCATGCTTGTGCTTCAAAGTAGCACCATGTTCTTCATATAGAGTCTCTTGAGTTATCACTTTCATATACTAGTGGGAATTTTCATTATAGAACTTGGCTTGTATATTCCGATGATGGGATTCCTCAAATGCCCTAGGTCTTCATGAGCAAGCAAGTTGGATGCACACCCACTTAGTTTCAGTTTGAGCTTTCATATACTTATAGCTCTTAGTGCATCCGTTGCATGGCAATCCCTACTCCTCACATTGACATCAATCGATGGGCATCTCCATAGCCCATTGATTAGCCGCATCGATGTGAGACTTTCTCCTTTTTGTCTTCTGCACACAACCTCCATCATCATATTCTATTCCACCCATAGTGTTGTATCCATGGCTTGCGCTCATGTATTGTGTGAGGGTTGAAAAGGCTAAAGCGCGTTAAAAAGTATGAACCAATTGCTCGGCTTGTCATCGGGGTTGTGCATGATGTGAATATTTTGTGTGGTGAAGATGGAGCATAGCCAGACTATAGGATTTTGTAGGGATAACTTTCTTTGGCCATGTTATTTTGAAAAGACATGATTGCTTTATTAGTATGCTTGAAGTATTATTTTCTTAATGTCAAATGATAAACTATTGCTTTGAATCACTCGTGTCTTAATATTCAGGCCATGATTAGATTACATGATCAAGATTATGCTAGGTAGCATTCCACATCAAAAATTATCTTTTTATCATTTACCTACTCAAGGACGAGCGGGAATTAAGCTTGGGGATGCTGATATGTCTCCATCGTATCTATAATTTTTTATTGTTCCATGCCAATAGTATACAACTTTCATATACTTTTGGCAACTTTTCATACTATTTTTTGGGACTAACATATTGATCCAGTGCCCAATGCTAGTTCCTGTTTGTTGCATGTTTTATGTTTCGCGGAATCCCCATATCAAACGGAGTCCAAACGGGATAAAAACGGAGGGAGAATATTTTTGGAATATTTGTGATATCTGGGAAGAAGAATCAACGCGAGGCGGTGCCCGAGGGGGCCACGAGGCAGGGGGCGCGCCCCTGACCCTCGTGGGCACCCCATAAGGCGGTTGCTGCTCTTCTTTTGCCGCAAGAAAGCTAATTTTCGGAAAAAATCGTGGCGAAAGTTTCCATCCATCCGGAGTTATGGATCTCCGGTTATAAAAGAAACGGTGAAAGGGCAGAATCCAGAACAAAGAAATAGATAGAGACAGAGAGACAGATCTAATCTCGGAGGGGATCTCGCCCCTCCCATGCCATGGAGACCAAGGACCAGAGGGAGAAACCTTCTCCCACCTACGGAGAATGCCAATGAAGAAGGAGAAGGAGGGGGTCTCTCTCCCCCTCGCTTCCGGTGGCGCCGAAACGCCGTCGGGGCCATCATCATCACCGCGATCTACACCAACACCTCCATCATCTTCACCAACATCTCCATCACCTTCCCCCATCTATCTATAGCGGTCCACTCTCCCGCAACCCGCTGTACCCTCTACTTGAACATGGTGCTTTATGCTTCATATTATTATCCAATGATGTGTTGCCATCCTATGATGTCTGAGTAGATTTTCGTTGTCCTATCGGTAATTGGTGAATTGCTATGATTGGTTTAATTTTCTTGTGGTTATGTTGCTGTTCTTTGGTGCCCATCATATGAGCGCGCGCGTGGATCACACCATAGGGTTAGTTGTATGTTGATAGGACTATGTATTGGAGGGCAAGAGTGACAGAAGCTTCAACCTAGCATAGAAATTGATGCATACGGGATTGAAGGGGGACCAATATATCTTAATGCTATGGTTGGGTTTTACCTTAATGAACGTTAGTAGTTGCGGTGCTTGCTAATAGTTCCAATAATAAGTGCATAGAATTCCAAGTCAGGGATGACATGCTAGCAGTGGCCTCTCCTACATAAAACTTGCTATCGGTCTAGTTAAGTAGTCAATTGCTTAGGGACAATTTCACAACTCCTACCACCACTTTTCCACACTCGCTATACTAACTTTATTGTGTCTTTATCTAAACAGCCCCTAGTTTTTATTTACATGCTCTTTACATTCTTGCAAACCTATCCAAAAACACCTACAAAGTACTTCTAGTTTCATACTTGTTTTAGGTAAAGCGAACGTTAAGCGTGCTTAGAGTTGTATCGGTGGTCGATAGAACTTGAGGGATTATTTGTTCTACCTTTAGCTCCTCGTTTGGTTCGACACTCTTACTTATCTAAAGAGGCTACAATTGATCCCCTATACTTGTGGGTTATCATCCCCCTCCCCTGCCCGCGTCATTTATACAACCACTCGCTATGTTTTATGCGGAGTAAATGAAAATAGAGGGAGTATACTACGGATGAGGATCCCCTGACGTGGCCAAACCCATTGAGTAACTAACATGTGGGGCCTAGCAAGCATGGGTTCCGCAAGTAAGTGAACAAAAGGGAGGGTAAGGCAGGGATACCTACGTCAGAGGATCCACTTCCACTACTACTCCCTCCTTCCATATACAGGGCCTAATGCGTTTTTTGAGGCCAACTTTGACCAAATAGAGTAATAATATTGACATGCAACTAACACAAAGCATACGGTCGAATTCGCATGTGAAAGGAGCTTCCAATGATATAATTTTCACATTATACATCTCATGTACTATAAATCTTGTTAATAGTCAAAGGCGTGTTTGAAAATCGCATTAGAGCATGGTTAATAATATAGCCAGCCGATGGCTATATGGAACTGCCATGTCATCTATAGCCATCATCTATATGCACTCATACAGTAGTGTGGTCTATTTCCCGCAAAAAAAGGTTGGCTATTGTATTAGTACCTTTTTCCATCTCTCTATCTCTTTCTTCATATTTATTGTATTTAACTAGGAATGCGTATATAGCTAGGCTCTTGCATGAGAGCTCACTCCCTTTACTTTTTCACATCTCTCTCCTCCACATAGGCCCTATATAAATGGAAGGAGGGAGTACTATGAGCACTGCATACTCTACTATAGATGTTGTCAGTACTCCACTAGTACTATTGTTTTAACAACTTTAGCTGATTGATCTACGAATGGAGGGATTCAAGCTTATTTTTGTTAACCAAGATGCAAACGACTAACAAACTGGATTCGAAGCCACCTGTCATAATAGTACATGCGGGTTCTTTCTGTGGAGCCTTCAAATGCAATAGCTAGCTGCCCAACGGCCAATGCCACATGCAAATCTCCATTTTCCAACTTATACAACTCTTTGGGGTCCAAAGATACTCGCCAGACAGGGAGCTTAAAAGAAGTTACTATTGGACTGGCTATACGTGGCGAAATCCTAGTAGGAAGAGCATGCGCGAGAACATGCACATTCACGTGGTTGAAAACAAATTGGAAACCATGTCTGTTTGAATACAAATCTAGGAGTACGTACGAATCTAACAATATTGATTGGGCGTTGTTGAATGTTGATACTTTTTTCTGTAAGTTTGATCAAAGTAGAGATACTTTGACTACACATAAAACTTATATGTAAACTACTAGAAAGGATCAGAGGGAGTATATTGTACGTTCAAGAGCGAAACGAACATTGAATACCCTTTATATATGATTTGTGGATGCTATGATCACCGGTTCAAAAAATTTAATCCGCCTTACGTATCACACATGCACCCACTCGTTCTCTCTCAATTTCATCTCGGGGTCCGAAGATCGATTGAATGAGGACTAGGGTGGGTACAATATGTTCGTTTCACTTATGAACGTACAATATACTCCCTCTGATCCCCACAGATGCCCCCCTGCCGGTAATTTCTATCATAGAAACAGACCAAACCTTTATCTCCTTGCACGACACGCAAATTGATCTATCAACATCAATCGATCTCGTCAAGGTGTGTCGGGGCATGAACCGAATGGGATGTCAAAACTAAGACGAGAAGCGACACGTAGTGGAGGCAAGGTGAAACTTTAAACGAACCATTTGTTTGTATGCATGTCAGACAAATTAAAACATTGGAAATACAAGCATGGTCTAGGCCCACATGCGAATGATACTCGGCGGAATGTTCAAATGAGGCATGCGGGAGCGACACGCTCATCGTCGCTTTACACGGTGGGTTTCAGTGTGCCGAGGGTGGCGTTAGCGCTGTAGCATGACCAGCAGATCAACACCCGGCTCGTGGAGGATGCACGGGCCCGGAAGTGCGCATGCGCTACGACACGTCCGTGGAGTGGTGTAGCGCGGCCAACTGCATCCCCAGGACCTGAGACCATGCTGGGTCGTCTTGCTTTTTCGATGACATGTGGGGTCGCATGTGAGCAAAGGGCATCTCCAACATTGCCACGACCGCAGCTGACTACCCTGGCATACCAAAAACCCTCGTCCCTTGCGCCGTCGCGCGGTGCGTTCCCAGTCGGCGCCAGCTGCCCGCATTCATGTCGTCCGTCCATACGCCATCCTTAAGAGGCTCGGTGCCCGAGGAACCAACTCCGGCAACTTAACGACGCACCCGGACGCTTGGCCTCACCGGAATGCGCTACTTAAAGTGGCAATGCCCAGCTAACCTCCACACCACAGCGCATCGTCCTGCTACCTAGCACCACATCCGCCATGACCGCGAGCACGAATGCTCTACTGGAGAGCTTGTCTTCAGAGATGAAGCTCGAGGTCGCCGCTCTCGCTCAAGTCGCCGCACAAGCGGTGGCTACGCTGGCGGCCGACGACGGAAGCACCGTTAGCCACGCATCCTACTTGCCGCCGTCCAACGTCCGGCACCGCCGAGGTAGGGGACTCCTCCTAGGATGAGTAGGGCATGGGAGGCGGCAGGGCATGGTGTGCCAACTGGCCGGTCCGTCTCTCGTGTTCTACTCTTCCTCGCCGGAGACCGCACCTTCACTTCACGGGTCTTGAACCCCGTCCCCATACATGGAGATCGCAGGTGGAGAACGTCGGTCGCCGCCGTAGAATAGGTTTATGGTCGGGTTTCTTTTATTTTTCTGTCCTATAAAAGTTCGAAATGTAATGAAAATCTGCGGTGTTTGCATTAATCTCGGCCAGTGTATATGAACTTTCACAATAATATAGTATATTGTAGGAGTACTAGCAAGATGCCCGTGCGTTGCACGGAACATCAAGATCTTGTGGGAGAAAAGGATGAACGAGGGAAGGCCTTATCTACAAATGTGGAGAGGAGTGTGGGTAAATTTTCATAGTTTCCTTCCTATCCGTTAGATATATATCGGACGACCTATGTCGCAGGATGGCAGGCACACCATCATCACCAACTCTGCTTTTTATTGAACCGAGACAAAGCTAACATGCGAAGTAAAATAAACATATAGTCTACATACACAATTTATCTTAGGCACTCCAATAGTACGTCCACTACACATTCACGCATTTCACATCTTTCTACATCTACGGGAACCTACAAAAGGGTTAACGTAAATTGCTTCTCTCTCTCCTCCTTGATTTTCATGGTGGTGGGCCCCTCCCTCCCCCAAATCTACAATCAACAGGTCACACATTTCACATTACATTAATTACATAACTGGGGTTACGTAGGTGTAGCATTACTCATCCTAAAAAACCCAACTAAGCCAACCTCCCAGCATATCGCGCGGGGAAAGACCCGGCCGTGCCGTCTTTGTCAGGATTACCGGATTACTAGTAGTAGTATCGATGGATCGCGCGAAGCACCAAGTTTTTTTTCTTTAGGGGGCGAAGCACCTAGTTTATTAAAAGGAAAAAAAGCGGTACACTAGCAGAACCCCTTTCGCGGTCGCATTTCACCCCACACACGTTCGGTCCTACACACCGCTCACGCAAACAGAATGCGCTTCAGCTTGCCTCTTCACTGACACATGGGACTGCACTTGGAGAAACCGACCATGCGCCAAACTCCCCCCGCCCACCGCGCGAAAATCTCCCCACCCCCCCCCCCCCAAAAAAATTCCCCCCAAATCCCAAATTCAACCGCCCTTCGGCCAACTAGCCAATAATATTCCCCAAACCCCCTCCCCCCGTCCCCCTACAGTCAATTCGCTCCACCAAAGCCGCCCTCCCTGTCGTGCCGGTATGTCGGCGCCGCGGTTTGTCGAGGGGACGCACGGCGATCCTCTCGCTCCCACAGTACGCTATCGTATACTTCCGTCCTCTAGTCGCGCCGCCACCGGTGGCGACGTTCTTGTGGAGGCGCACGGCGGTCAGCGCTGCCACCGCTGGTGACATTCGTGTGGAGACGCACGGTGGTCAGCTTCTCCCACAGTACGCGCATTCTAGACTGAGGCCCCGTGCATGTCGGTGTAGCGCTGAATGTTAGCTGATAGACGCTGTTAATCTCACTGTTTGCTGAAGTACTTTACAGTCAATGTGCTCTGCTTAAGAAGCTTCTTTTCCCTATTCTACACTCAATATGCTTAGCTGAGATGGCATGCCAAGCCCGATTAGTTGCTAAAATATCCTTCCATATATTTATTGTGACGTAGATTGCCATGGTCTAGTAGCCAATCTGTTAGGTGAAATAGCTGTACACCGTTTTATACTCAATCTTTGTTGTTGCGATGGCCTTCGATAGTTCGATGGCTATGTGCTCAGCCTCATTGACTACTTAAACGACCCGCCATAATTTAGCACTCAAATTTGTTTGCTGAATTAGCTTTACATATATCTCGTTACTTAGATATGCTCATCCAAATATCTTGCCATAGCTTTAGACATCGACCTACGTATTTTTTTCTGTACTTCATAAAAAAGCATATATGTTTTTCCTGTAATATCTAGTAGAAGAACTAATTTGTATGTCTAACAGATGACATGACTTGGATAACTTCTGCTCGAAGATTCCCCACTGCATATGTCGAGGGGGTTGAAAACTTCATGAACTTTATCAGAGCTGAGTATGGTGGTCTGAAATCAAATGTGCTCTGCCCGTGTAGCCGTTATATGAATTCAGTTACAAGACCCCAGTCAACTGTGCAAAATCATCTACACTTTTATGGGATGTCGGTCACATATACTAGGTGGGTTCATCATGATGGAGCTGTGAATGTCAATGTTACTGACTACGTGGAAGCAGCAGATCACCATCTTGATATGCCTGATGCTCAGGTGGAAGAGGAGGAGGAGGAGGTGGTGGCGGAGCCACTGAGTTTGACCAAAATTGAAACAATGCTACGAAATGCTCGTGCATTTCGTGAACTTTCGCCTGCAGAAGAAAAACGGTGGGCCCGCATGTTGGAACAATGCAACGTGGCCGTCACCCCAGGAAATAAGCTGTCAGTATTCTCAGCTATGGTCACCTTTCTTCAGGTGAAGACAACTGAGCGGATGACCAACAAATCATTCGATGCGATGTTGGCTGCTTTCCGCAAATCTTTCCCAAATGCGTCTGAGCTGCCACACACCTACAGTGAAATGAAGAATTTCCTTCGTGCAGTTGGAATTGGACATGATATGATCCATGTTTGTAAGAATAAATGTGTTATGTTCCAGAAGGATTATGTCAACTTAAGTGAATGCCTGAAATGCAAATCATCAAGATGGAAAGATGGCGATGTTGTGAAGAGGGTTCCTCATAATGTTCTGAGACATTTTCCAATTACACCAAGATTGCAGAGGTTGTTTCATGATGCTGAAACAAGGGAGGATGTATTGTGGCATTCTAGGAACCAGGAGTACAAAGATCACAATGTAATGAGCCATCCATCTCATGGTAGTTAGTGGCAAAGCTCCAATCAGAAACACAAAAAGTTTGCTGCTGACCCGAGAAACATTAGACTTGGCTTAGCTTCAGATGGTTTTAACCCGTTTGGCCACTAGGTTGCCACATATAGCATGTGGCCAGTGCTTGTTATCCCTTACAACATGCCTCCAAATGTTTGCACCAAAGAATCAAACTACATGATGGCCTTGCTCATCCTAGGTCTAAAAAGTCCTGGAAAGGATTTTGATTTATTCATGGAGCCTCTTGTGGAGGAACTTCAACAACTATGGAAGGGTGTTCTCACTTGAGACCTATATAGCAACCCACAAGCTGATTTCTTTCTGCGTGTTGTTATAATTTGGTGCATCCATGATTATCTGGCTTTGGGCACTATGTCAGGGTGAACGACACATGGTTACAATGCGTGTGTTCGCCGTGACAGGAATCCGTTGTCATGCGCAATACTTAGCAAGATCTGTTACATTGGACACCGCTGTTTCCTTGCCAAGGACAAGTCGTGTCGTACAAAATACCGAGGACATGTGTTCAATGCAAAGCATGAAAACCGTGATGCGCCAAAGAGGATCACCGGCGATGAGTTGCAAGTGGAATTAGAGAAGGTCAGGCATATTACACCAGGAAACCATCCTGGTAATGGTAGCGGGAAAAGGAAGTGTGGCAAGGCAGAAGAGAGATTATTGTTTACCCGTAGGTCCACTTTGTGGCACTTGGAGTATTGGAAAGATTTGGATCTGCGGCATAATCTTGATGTGATGCACATCAAGAAAAATATATGTGATAGCATTGTCGGCACACTTCTTAATATTGAAGGCAAGACGAAAGATACCTTAAAATCTAGGATTGATTTGACACATCTGGGTATCAGAAAGGATTTGCAGGTGCAAGATGAAGGTAAACCACAGGATATGGCACCAGCTGTGTACGTCTTGGACAAGGTAAAAAGAAAAGAATTCTACGAGGTCCTGTCACATGTGAGATTCCCACATGGATTTGCTTCCAACCCTGAAAGGAGAGTCAGTGCAGATGGAAACAAGGTACAAGGGTTGAAAACTCATGACTGCTACGTCCTACTTCAAACGGTTTTACCTGTTATCCTTAGAGGATTGGGCCGCCCTGACTTATACAGAGCAGTTGCAGAGTTGGGACAATTCTTCAGGGAACTCTGCAGTAGAAATATCAGGATAGATGCTTTGGAGCGTCTTAGAGACAAGATACCAACTGATAGAGGGGAGGGTGTCCCGATCTTTCGATGAGATGATAACTATCAATTTGGTGGATACGACTTTGACGATCCGACTACAAACGTGCACGATGTTGCGCCTTACCAATCGCTAAACTAATCTCCTGAGGTTATTGACGATGCCGGAAGCACGGTCAGCCTGACCACGAAGGTCTATTCCTGCAAGCAATCGAAGAACGAGCAAGAATATGATAAAGCAATCTGAATATTGTAAATATATATGAAGTATTGATAATGGTGGGGATCCGTAAGCGGTCTTGGTCTGGTCGTTGGACACAAACGAAGTACACGAAGTTGCAATGGATAACTTTTAACTAAACAAATCCCAAGGAAAAAGCTACTAGGTGGATCTACTTATCTAGGAGCAAGGGGTGGCGGCCAAGGAGGTGGGAGGACGTCCCAAGGCATCCTAAAACCAACCCTAGGTCGTACAAGGCTCATGGGCCCAAGTGGAGGTGATGCAACACCTTTGGACTTGTTGTTTGACTCGGATTCTGCTGCAGCGTCAGATTGTTTCGTCCATATCTCAATGCTCCGGACGAATTTAAAGGTGAATCCAATTGGAGTGGAAAGAGGACGAAATCTACTTTCCAACAAAAAAAGAATCACCCAATTCGGAGTCCGTATGAAAAAGTTCTTGCCGTTTTGAGTCAGGTATGTCTGTGTAGTCCGAATCTGAATCTAGAACGTGAGAGACTTGGGCTCTATCTTCTCTTGGCCCAAAAGTGACGTGAAGGGACTTTTTGAACAGCACCTAAACTTCTCTTTCTCCCTTGTCTTCATATGTGGATTGTACAAATGTCCCATACACCTGCAATTAGACAAAACACAAAAGTGTGTGAAGTATTTTTGTTGTGGATAATATAAATAGATTATTGAATAGTTGACACTAGAAATCACCTGACAAATATGCATGTATGCAATATTTTTGGTCGTATCCAAGGTAGTCATGTTCTCATCATCCTTCCCTTCTTGAAAATAAAGCCGTCCTCGGCGTTGCTTTATCTGAAATGTGGCTAACAAAAGAGACAAGGTGTACATGTTGTATATGTATATGTCATCAATTTTTACTTCCTGTGGAATTTGCACATATGACACATGTATACATGAGTAACTTTCATAGTGAATAAAATATAAAGCCAAAATATTATCACAAGAAGTAGAAGGCATGAAAGTATTGCAACTCAGTTTGCACATATAAGTGAAGCTCTTATTCATATGAAAAGATTGACAATATTCATCATTAAACCATCCCAATATTGGTGAATAAACCTTACTTGCATAAAATTTACATGCTACAACATGCTTAAATAAGCCAACATGTAATAAGTCATTTGACACAGAATCATCACCAAGATTAAAGGTCATATCAAAATGATTAAACATTGGCACAATTATTTTCAAACGTAGTTGATCCAAATTTGTTTTAGTGCCTGATTCACATGGTTCTCTCACATCAACGGTTAATTCAATGGGTGCACTCAAAATTCTTGATATTGCAGTTGTTTGATCACATGGCAAAGTCAAATCATCAGCATAATCATCTAAAATAGGTGGTGTGATCAATGTAGTGGCTAGAGCATCACATGGTGTATTTAAATCGACAAGGCATTCATCATTCGCATGCGAAGTTAGAAGATCAGTACCTTTGTCATTACCTCGTGTTATCAACTCAAACGATGTTGGAACTCTCGGCAGTGACGGGTCATAATATGGAGCTGATGCAGTGCTCGCAACAACGGATGTTGTTGTCATAGTAGGCGCAGTGGTAGAAGGAAGGACTGTCTCAACTCCTTGGATGTGCACCTTATGCTTGTTTGTCTTGTGGGCATCACGCCTCTTTATTTCCTGTTCAGCTTTGCAAGCAAGATGAAACAAATGGTCCATAGGATAACATTCTTCATGAATTAGTATCTCCTGAATATCACGGTTTAATCCTCCCCAAAATCTATCCATAAAATCTTCTTCACTTTCCTCTAAAAAGGAATGCAACAAGATAGTTTGTAAATCATCATAATATTTTCTTACAGTGTCACTACCTTGTTTTAAATATTGTAGTTTTTTAATCATGCCACGAGTATAATAAACATCGACGAATCTATCTCTCATGACAAGTTTTAAATCATCCCAAGTAGTAGGTACATAATCAGGGTATAACCGACAATGTTCACTCCACCAAACAGTAGCAAAACTAGTGAAAGAACCAACCGCAAGCTTAACTTTTTTACGTTCCGAAAAATCATGGGAAGAAAATATAACATTTATTTTGAACTCCCATTCAATATATAACTCAGGCTTAAAACGACCATTAAAAGGTGGCATGGAAACAAAAACCTGATTGTGCGTATTCTTATGTCTTTGCACCTCTTGTGACGGTGGTTGTATTTTCGGAGCTGGTGGCACGTCTCCCACGATTGATGAAGCCCAACTGACTCTGGAACCTGCCATATTTAGTAGAAAAACAAGAAACAAAATCCGAGAATAATGTTCCTATGAACTACTAGGATGTGGTGGTATAACGCTCACAGTATAGCAAATATCAAAGTCTTACAAGTTCTTACCATGCAGCAGGTGGTGACCGGCAACCAGCGGTGTCAAATAACTCCGAAGATTGAGTAAAGCGATTGCCAGGTGAGCGTATGTATACACGGTGTAGAAATATATGGAGCTTGGAAGGCCAAATATATGGTAGCAAAAGATCAGCAATAATCAATTCAGAGATGCAATGTTGAATAAACGCTCAACGACGGTACTGTGCTGGTCCTAGGCTAGATCGTGCTAGAGACGCGAGCCTAGAACACTAAAAAAAATCACGGCGCGACGCGTAACAAAGGCGGAGCACACTCTGAATATCTTTTTTTTCTCCTTTTTTCAGGGAATTTTTTCACTTTTTTTCTCTTTTTTCCTCTTTTTTTCTTTTTTCTCTCTCACTTTTTTTCTTTTTTTTCTTTCTCTTTTTTTCACAAACAAGCTAGATAAGATGCAGATTGGATCTAGTGATGACGCGAACGACCTCAAGTATGATTATGACAATGAATGATGGGGAGTACGTGGTGGAAATTGATGGATGGCGGTGGTGGACAGCGTATGCAATAATGAGGCGGTGGTGGTATATGGCAACGACAATGAAGATGGTGCGGCGGTGGCGTGACAAACTGTGAACAGAACTCGAAACTCTAAAGTACTAGACACTAAGACCAGCAACTTGACACGACGATGTAACCGCAAATTCAACAAAGCAAAACACTAAAAAGATTATGCAAAGGCTCAGACTGGCATGGACAAAGGATGAACAGATCTAACTTTTTTGTGCGGCTTTTTCTCGGACAATAGGTAAGAAAATAAATCCAATCTAGGGATAACTGGAAATTCTCACCGAGCAACCTGAAAACTGATACCACTTGATAGAGGGGAGGGTGTCCCGATCTTTCGATGAGATGATAACTATCGATTTGGTGGATACGACTTTGACGATCCGACTACAAACATGCACGATGTTGCACCTTAGCAATCGCTAAACCAATCTCCTGAGGTTATTGACGATGCCGGAAGCACGGTCAGCCTGACCACGAAGGTCTATTCCTGCAAGCAATCGAAGAACGAGCAAGAATATGATAAAGCAATCTGAATATTGTAAATATATATGAAGTATTGATAATGGTGGGGATCCGTAAGCGGTCTTGGTCTGGTCGTTGGACACAAACGAAGTACACGAAGTTGCAATGGCTAACTTTTAACTAAACAAATCCCAAGGAAAAAGCTACTAGGTGGATCTACTTATCTAGGAGCAAGGGGTGGCGGCCAAGGAGGTGGGAGGACGTCCCAAGGCATCCTAAAACCAACCCTAGGTCGTACAAGGCTCATGGGCCCAAGTGGAGGTGATGCAACACCTTTGGACTTGTTGTTTGACTCGGATTCTGCTGCAGCGTCAGATTGTTTCGTCCATATCTCAATGCTCCGGACGAATTTAAAGGTGAGTCCAATTGGAGTGGAAAGAGGACGAAATCTACTTTCCAACAAAAAAAGAATCACCCAATTCGGAGTCCGTATGAAAAAGTTCTTGCCGTTTTGAGTCAGGTATGTCTGTGTAGTCCGAATCTGAATCTAGAACGTGAGAGACTTGGACTCTATCTTCTCTTGGCCCAAAAGTGACGTGAAGGGACTTTTTGAACAGCACCTAAACTTCTCTTTCTCCCTTGTCTTCATATGTGGATTGTACAAATGTCCCATACACCTGCAATTAGACAAAACACAAAAGTGTGTGAAGTATTTTTGTTGTGGATAATATAAATAGATTATTGAATAGTTGACACTAGAAATCACCTGACAAATATGCATGTATGCAATATTTTTGGTCGTATCCAAGGTAGTCATGTTCTCATCATCCTTCCCTTCTTGAAAATAAAGCCGTCCTCGGCGTTGCTTTATCTGAAATGTGGCTAACAAAAGAGACAAGGTGTACATGTTGTATATGTATATGTCATCAATTTTTACTTCCTGTGGAATTTGCACATATGACACATGTATACATGAGTAACTTTCATAGTGAATAAAATATAAAGCCAAAATATTATCACAAGAAGTAGAAGGCATGAAAGTATTGCAACTCAGTTTGCACATATAAGTGAAGCTCTTATTCATATGAAAAGATTGACAATATTCATCATTAAACCATCCCAATATTGGTGAATAAACCTTACTTGCATAAAATTTACATGCTACAACATGCTTAAATAAGCCAACATGTAATAAGTCATTTGACACAGAATCATCACCAAGATTAAAGGTCATATCAAAATGATTAAACATTGGCACAATTATTTTCAAACGTAGTTGATCCAAATTTGTTTTAGTGCCTGATTCACATGGTTCTCTCACATCAACGGTTAATTCAATGGGTGCACTCAAAATTCTTGATATTGCAGTTGTTTGATCACATGGCAAAGTCAAATCATCAGCATAATCATCTAAAATAGGTGGTGTGATCAATGTAGTGGCTAGAGCATCACATGGTGTATTTAAATCGACAAGGCATTCATCATTCGCATGCGAAGTTAGAAGATCAGTACCTTTGTCATTACCTCGTGTTATCAACTCAAACGATGTTGGAACTCTCGGCAGTGACGGGTCATAATATGGAGCTGATGCAGTGCTCGCAACAACGGATGTTGTTGTCATAGTAGGCGCAGTGGTAGAAGGAAGGACTGTCTCAACTCCTTGGATGTGCACCTTATGCTTGTTTGTCTTGTGGGCATCACGCCTCTTTATTTCCTGTTCAGCTTTGCAAGCAAGATGAAACAAATGGTCCATAGGATAACATTCTTCATGAATTAGTATCTCCTGAATATCACGGTTTAATCCTCCCCAAAATCTATCCATAAAATCTTCTTCACTTTCCTCTAAAAAGGAATGCAACAAGATAGTTTGTAAATCATCATAATATTTTCTTACAGTGTCACTACCTTGTTTTAAATATTGTAGTTTTTTAATCATGCCACGAGTATAATAAACATCGACGAATCTATCTCTCATGACAAGTTTTAAATCATCCCAAGTAGTAGGTACATAATCAGGGTATAACCGACAATGTTCACTCCACCAAACAGTAGCAAAACTAGTGAAAGAACCAACCGCAAGCTTAACTTTTTTACGTTCCGAAAAATCATGGGAAGAAAATATAACATTTATTTTGAACTCCCATTCAATATATAACTCAGGCTTAAAACGACCATTAAAAGGTGGCATGGAAACAAAAACCTGATTGTGCGTATTCTTATGTCTTTGCACCTCTTGTGACGGTGGTTGTATTTTCGGAGCTGGTGGCACGTCTCCCACGATTGATGAAGCCCAACTGACTCTGGAACCTGCCATATTTAGTAGAAAAACAAGAAACAAAATCCGAGAATAATGTTCCTATGAACTACTAGGATGTGGTGGTATAACGCTCACAGTATAGCAAATATCAAAGTCTTACAAGTTCTTACCATGCAGCAGGTGGTGACCGGCAACCAGCGGTGTCAAATAACTCCGAAGATTGAGTAAAGCGATTGCCAGGTGAGCGTATGTATACACGGTGTAGAAATATATGGAGCTTGGAAGGCCAAATATATGGTAGCAAAAGATCAGCAATAATCAATTCAGAGATGCAATGTTGAATAAACGCTCAACGACGGTACTGTGCTGGTCCTAGGCTAGATCGTGCTAGAGACGCGAGCCTAGAACACTAAAAAAAATCACGGCGCGACGCGTAACAAAGGCGGAGCACACTCTGAATATCTTTTTTTTCTCCTTTTTTCAGGGAATTTTTTCACTTTTTTTCTCTTTTTTCCTCTTTTTTTCTTTTTTCTCTCTCACTTTTTTTCTTTTTTTTCTTTCTCTTTTTTTCACAAACAAGCTAGATAAGATGCAGATTGGATCTAGTGATGACGCGAACGACCTCAAGTATGATTATGACAATGAATGATGGGGAGTACGTGGTGGAAATTGATGGATGGCGGTGGTGGACAGCGTATGCAATAATGAGGCGGTGGTGGTATATGGCAACGACAATGAAGATGGTGCGGCGGTGGCGTGACAAACTGTGAACAGAACTCGAAACTCTAAAGTACTAGACACTAAGACCAGCAACTTGACACGACGATGTAACCGCAAATTCAACAAAGCAAAACACTAAAAAGATTATGCAAAGGCTCAGACTGGCATGGACAAAGGATGAACAGATCTAACTTTTTTGTGCGGCTTTTTCTCGGACAATAGGTAAGAAAATAAATCCAATCTAGGGATAACTGGAAATTCTCACCGAGCAACCTGAAAACTGATACCACTTGATAGAGGGGAGGGTGTCCCGATCTTTCGATGAGATGATAACTATCGATTTGGTGGATACGACTTTGACGATCCGACTACAAACATGCACGATGTTGCACCTTAGCAATCGCTAAACCAATCTCCTGAGGTTATTGACGATGCCGGAAGCACGGTCAGCCTGACCACGAAGGTCTATTCCTGCAAGCAATCGAAGAACGAGCAAGAATATGATAAAGCAATCTGAATATTGTAAATATATATGAAGTATTGATAATGGTGGGGATCCGTAAGCGGTCTTGGTCTGGTCGTTGGACACAAACGAAGTACACGAAGTTGCAATGGCTAACTTTTAACTAAACAAATCCCAAGGAAAAAGCTACTAGGTGGATCTACTTATCTAGGAGCAAGGGGTGGCGGCCAAGGAGGTGGGAGGACGTCCCAAGGCATCCTAAAACCAACCCTAGGTCGTACAAGGCTCATGGGCCCAAGTGGAGGTGATGCAACACCTTTGGACTTGTTGTTTGACTCGGATTCTGCTGCAGCGTCAGATTGTTTCGTCCATATCTCAATGCTCCGGATGAATTTGAAGGTGAATCCAACTGGAGTGGAAAGAGGACGAAATCTACTTTCCAACAAAAAAGAATCACCCAATTCGGAGTCCGTATGAAAAAGTTCTTGCCGTTTTGAGTCAGGTATGTCTGTGTAGTCCGAATCTGAATCCAGAACGTGAGAGACTTGGACTCTATCTTCTCTTGGCCCAAAAGTGACGTGAAGGGACTTTTTGAACAGCACCTAAACTTCTCTTTTTCCCTTATCTTCATATGTGGATTGTACAAATGTCCCATACACCTGCAATTAGACAAAACACAAAAGTGTGTGAAGTATTTTTGTTGTGGATAATATAAATAGATTATTGAATAGTTGACACTAGAAATCACCTGACAAATATGCATGTATGCAATATTTTTGGTCGTATCCAAGGTAGTCATGTCCTCATCACCAACTATCCTATGCGACCTTGAGAAGATATATCCTCCAGCCTTCTTTGATGTGATGGTGCATTTGGCTGTTCATCTACCTGATGAGGCACTACTTAGATGTCCAGTACAGTATGGCTGGATGTACCCTATTGAAAGGCAGCTAGGCACTTTTAAGGGCTATGTCAGGAACAGAGCTAGACCTGCGGGTTCCATTGCAGAGGCCTACATTGCTACAGAAGCGTTGACATTCTGGTCAAAATACATTGAAACAACTGATCAACTTAGCAAAGAGGTGGGTGAAGACAATCCCGGGCTCAATGTTTTCGATTATTCTGTTCAAGTTACAGGGAAGAGTCGACAAGAGGACAAACCTAAAGATTTGGGGAAAATGGTTAGGTATGTGTTGAATAACTGTCTTGAGATACTACCTTATATCAAGTAAGTGCTTAGTACTGCAGCTTATACATCGTAATCTACTAAACTTGCAACACATTCTTATATATTTAGATGTTTGACGCGATCACTATGTTGTGCAACATCTACAAAAACGAGTTCCTGCCGCAAAATCTAAGAAAAATTGACAAACTGGTTATGGCAGGATTTGCAAAATGGTTCAAGAGCCATGTAAGCTATTGAATTGCACTGTCAGGTTTTTTAGTATATTGAGTACATAAGATGATTAGCTTGTCTATTTTCTAAACATAGGTTAAGAAGATGCGGGAGGATGGGCAGGCAGTTGATGATGCCCTTTACGCACTAGCAATGGGTCCTGATACTCGGGTAAGGCATTATGAATCTTGCGTTGTTGGAGATGTAAGCTACAACACCCTTGCACGCGATGAAGGCAGTAAGACACAAAGCAGTGCCATCATGAGCACAGATACGTACGGTAGAGAGACAACTGAAATGTATGCTAACATAACAGACATTGTTCAGTTGCAGTATATCTCCAGTTTCGAGGATCATAGGTGTGTGGTTCTATTGTGCTGTTGTTGGTATAACCTGTTTTCCAGGATCGCAAAACCCAGAGCTGATGATTATTTCAAATCCATCAATGTCAAGGCGGCGTACCAGACCAATGAGCCTTTTATTTTGTCAAATCAAGCAACACAGATATTTTTTCTTGGAAGGCACATTTGCACGTAGTGATGACTGGAGAGTATTGCAAAGGTTTGAGCAGAGGAATTTGTTTAATGAAGTTGCACAACAAGAAGATGCTTACACCGCTCCTGATGTACAAGATTCCACAGATGTTCCTAATATCTTTGAGAACCAACATGTCAATGACGCTAGCGAAAATATTGCCTGTCGTGTTGTGGACATACAAGAGTTGATCAAGAAGAAGCCAACGTTCGAGGACATTGAGGATGAAGACGAAGATGACACTCTGGGGAATTACAATTCAGACTGATACACTTGGCGGAGATGTTGACGCTGCTGTTGCGGATGATGATTAGATTGCTTTTGTTGTATTTGCCTGTCAGAAGACGTTTTTTTATCTACTATGTGAAATTGTGCTTGCTATGACAACTAAAACCTGATGAATGTGTTGTTTAGTATTTTGCTGTTAGAACATCACTTGTTATGTATCTTGATTTGTGTTTGGTGATTGTATGACGAGTAAAACATAATGACATTGTTGTTTGGTTGTACTCATATTTGGTTGTGAAACTTGAATTTGATGACATAGTTTGATGTTGGACTGCAATTTGCTCGACGTCTTCGAATGGGAACAAAGCTGACCCGACAGGGCCTCTGCTAATTTATTTATTTATTACCAAAAGGGCATCTGCTATTTATTTATTTATGAGCAAAAGGGGATACCCCCCGATTTTAGTTAATAGAAATCATTAGATGTTCACAACACTACGCCTAGCCTGCTACACAGGTTTCATTCATTACTAGTTTCAGCAAAGTGCTCATGTCATAGCCACTGAATACATCACGAGTGCTACATACACTGCAAATAAAGAGACAATCATCCTACAGAGCACATCGATTTTGCCCATTATCTTCACAAGCTCTTTCATCTCCTCATTGCTGTCAAGGCCGTTCAGCAGCTGTTGCTTGGCCATGATTAGAGGAACTGCATCTTTAACCTTCTACTCTGCATCTTCCTCTTCTGCCGTTCTTTCAGTTACTTGTCCAACACCCCAACATGCTGGTATTGGGATTCCTCGGCTAACCAAATAATCAGCATAGTTGCATTCCCCCACATCAGCAACTTCCCAGACATACAGATCACATGAATCTTCCCTTTTCTGCATGAATCAAATTGGAAGATCATCAACCAAACTATTAAAAAAATCAGCAACTGAAAGCAGCAGAACAACACTTAAACATATTATTACCCCGTGATTCGGGAATTTGTAGAAGACTCGGCCAGCGTTGAGGATTATGGTTGAGACGCGACAGATGATTCTGCATGATTTGCAGCAGTGGCACCACACCAACGGCAGCGGGTTGCAATGAGCTACCGGATGCGGTGCGTGTGCCTGCGGGGGTGTGATGAGACCCACAGGCGATGGTATGGGTGGCAACTTGGCGCATATCTGGTTGTTGCCTGCTGAAGAGTAGGTGGACGAGCAGCCAGCGGACATGGTTGCTGCGGCCAGAGCTTCTGATGCTAGGCAGAGTAAGTAGAGAAGAGGAGAAGAGAATGTTGGATATGTCAGTTTCATTACTTGCAGAGTAGCATAGCACCATATATAGTCATAGTCTAGGTTTGGATTCGAACCAGCTACAGGAGCACATCTCTCCTTTTTCTAATACTCAGCAATGTCTCTTTACTGGTACACTAGCTTGTTCTGTACGCCTTCTCAAGTCTTTGATTTTCTTTATATATTTTTTGCGAGGAAGGAAGGAGGACAAAATTGAGAGTTCCTGGAACTCGAACCCAAGGCCTCTCGGTTGAATACCAAGGGTGCTAGTCACTTATGTGGCGAGCGTTCCCTGGGAGGAGGACGGCAGACGAATGCATTTTCCTCGCAGTTTTAGTTGCGACGCAAGATCGAACGGTCACAGTTTCGGGAATGTTACCAGGTGAACGAGCCCAATTTTTCTTTTCTTCCTATATATAAAAAGTATGCTACTTGGTGTCATCTTAGTCAACAAACGATTGTGCCAACCTTGACCGTTGGATTGACATTCAACGTCTGTCGTGTTTCTTCAGTCTCTTCTTCCTCCAGCCATCAAAGTCGAACCAGCGCCGGTGGGACGCCTGCTCCCGCCTCCCACGGCTGGCTATGCTACCGTGCATGCATCATGGCCACATCGCACCCTAAAACTCTGCGCATCTTCCCCGGCTCCTGTTTGTTCCTGTCCGAGGCCTCACCATCGCCCTCCGCCTTGGCTCGCTCGCCGCGGCGCCGCCCTCCGGTGTTGTCAACATGGTCAACAACCGAGAGGAATAAGGATATGACTGTGCATGGTGAGGATGACAATAGGGACCCAGCAGCGCGCGCAGTAATTTTTTTTTGGGACAAAGAAGGGAACTGGGTTGTGTGGGAGCTGTGGCCCGTCTAGCCCAGGCTTTTATTTCATATGTTTTGCACATGACCAGCCCAGTTTGTTTTTTCTTTCTGAAAATGGCTAGCCCAACTATTTTGTTTTTTGCAGAATAACCAACATAGGCCTACTTGTTTTTCTACGCCCTGCTGGGCCGAAATCTTTCAAGACAAGGAGGGATACATTTTGCCCAAAAAATGGGCTATAAGTAATAAGAAATGGGCTATAAGTAATAATAAATGGGCTGTAAAATGAAAAAATATAGCAAACAGGCAATTAGTTCCAAAATACTTTTTTCTTTTGGATTTTGATATTTTAAACTTCATTGTTTTTGTGCGGGTAAAATTTCATTGGATTCAAATTAAGGTATGATTAGTTTTTAAATTAATTTGAATCTGGCTAGAAATTTCGGGCTGTATGCTGTTTGGGACAGATTTGGAGGCTGACTTGTGTGTCTACTAGGTTGACGTGTACGAAAGACTTTGTCAACTTAGTCCACAAACGATTCTAGTAGCAGTGACCGTTGGATGTTAATCCAATGGCCGTGGTGCTTCTTCAATATCTGATCTTCTTGCTCCAGCCGCCCGAACCAGCGCCGGTGGGACTGCCTGCTCCCGCCTCCCGTGGCCAGTTGTGCTGCCGCATGGGCCGCACCACCCCACCCTACTCCATTGCTGGCCAGGCCATTCCTCTACTCACCCACACCTCCTATTATTTTCCGGCGACAGCAGCCGGACCGCTAAACCCTCGTACTCCCCACCACGTGGGCAACCACCATCGAGTCTTCCCCGGTTCTGTGTCTTTCCCTTCCTAGGCCTCGCCGTCGCCCACTGCCCTGGTGCTCTTGGGATGGCGTGGTCAACGTGGTCAACGAACGACATCCATCGGAAGCGGACTGTACGTGGAGAGGCTGACAACTGGGTCCATGGCCACACACAAGGAAATGCCTCCTTATTACGTGCAAAATAATGATTCCTCCACCTAACATCTGGGACCCACCGGAAGGGCCTCTGTATTTCACGAAAAAATCGTTCCCCCCGCTGACAGGTCGAACCCACCGGTTATATCTTCGCACGCAAGGAAGTCCTCCTTATTACGCACAAAAAAAATGAATACTCCCCCTGCTAGCTGGGACCCAGCATAGTGGGAGGCTGACTTGGGCCTACTAAGTTGACGGGGACGGAAGGCTTTGTCAAATTAGCCAATATGAACGATTCTAGCTCTAGTGACCGTACGATGTCCATACAACGGCCGTAGTGCTTCTTCAACCTCTGGTCTTCTCGCTCCAGCCGCCCAAAGCAGCGCCGGTCATGCCGCCTGCTCCTGCCTCCCGTAGCCGGCTCTGCTGCCGCGGAGGCCTCACCGCCCCCACCTACTCCCACCGCTGGCCAGGCCAACCCTCCACTCACCCACACCCCCTGTTATTCTGCGGCGACGACAGCCTCACACCAAAGCCGAGCCAGTGAACCGTTGTACTCCTCTCTGCGTGGGCATCCACAGCCGCGTCTTCCCCGGCTCCTCATCGTCCCCTTCCTAGGCCTCGCCGTCGTCCACCGCCCTGGTGCTCTCGACGCGGCGTGGTCAACATGGTCAAGGAACAACTTCTAGCGGACGAGTACTATACGTGGAGAGGCTGACAGCTGGGTCCACGACCGCAGCAAGGAAGTGCCTCCTTATTACGCGGAAAATAATGATTCCTCCACCTGACATCGAGGACCCACCGGACGGGCCACCCTATTTCGTGAAAAAATGTTTCCCCCTGACTGCTGGGACCCAGCAGCTACATCTTCGCACGCAAGAAAGTGCGTCCATATTACGGGAAAAAAAATTATTCGCCCCCTGACTGCTGGGACCCACCACCTACATCTTCGCACGCAAGGAAGTGCCTGACGGTTGGGACCCACCCGGTCGAAGCGTATGTAGCGTTATCATTCTGGTCGCGAGCGTGTATGTAAATACTGGTTGATCGGTCTGTCTGCAGGCTGCAACGATGAACCGTGGCCGTGTAAGGAAGGGCACGTGTCCTAGTAGAGGCGCGCACGTAGCATGTACACGTACGTACAACAGCCAGGGTGCAAGAAAGAAAATACGACCACGTACGTACATATGGGCGGGGTCTCGAACGCCTACTCGCGCATACGTACGGCCAGGGCTCGTATACATGGCTGGGTCGGAACGGAGAAACTGCATCATCATCATGTTCATGGTGAGGCAACGGAATGCGTCATGTTCATCAAGAGGCAACAGACTGCGTGCTGTTCATAGGGAGCCAACCGGCTGGGACGGAACAGGCGATGGAAACAAGGCCTGGCGTACCGCAGAACGGAGGAAACGGCCTTGTGTTCGACCGGCCATGGTGGAAACGGGATCCTGTTCATCAGGAGGGGTCTGGCGTACCGCAAAACGTAGGAAATGGACCTCCTACGGTCGAAACGGGGTCCTGTTGATCGGGAGGGGTGTGGCGTACCACAAAATGGAGAAAACAGACTTGTGTGTTGGAGCGCTACGGTCGAAACGGGGGTCCTGTTCATCGGGAGGGGTGTGGCGTACCGCAAAACGGGACTCCATGGGATACTGTTCATCTCCACCGCCGACCTCCTCTAGCCTGCACGGGCTCCTGTTCATCCATCGTCGACCTCCTCCAGCCTCCACCTGCGACTGTTCATCCACGGGCACCTGTTCATCTAGCCTCCACCGCGCGCTCCTCCACTGACTACTGTTTAACCAGCCCTCCACCGGCTACTGTTCAACCAGCCCTCCACGGGGTCCTGTTCATCCAGCCCTCCACGGAGTCCTGTTCATCCAATGGCTCGATTGATCCGGGTACTGTTCATCCAACGGCAGCGACCTCTACTACCACGGGGTCCTGTTCATCCAACCCCCACCGGGAACTGTTCATCCAAACCCCCCAACAACGCTCACTGTTCATCAAGGGAAGGAGGTAGCCATGTTCGATCGGCTTCAGTTAGCAGCAGTAGGGAAGGAATCACTCGGGTTCAGTGAACAGCAAGGGATCGACCGATTGCTCGGGTTCAGTAACGCGTAGCCTGCAGTACAATCGCTCGGGTTCAGTTAGAGCCCAACGCCTCGCTCGGGTTCAGTTAGAGCGCAACGCCTCGCACACACGCGCGTACGTACGAGAGAAACGCGCATCGCTCGGCCCCCGACCACCCAACGTAACCGGGAACTCCCCCGATATTTTCCTCGCCCTCGCTTCTACCACAGTTTTCTCCGTCATGGACGGCCCGAAGAATGTCATGCAGCTGTGTCTCCAGCCCGCCCAGGACGAAAAGCCCATTTTCTGTCACGATTTTTTGTCATAGAAGTAGGAGCCCACCACGTCTATAATGATACCTGGTTTTGTCACAATTATCGTCATAGAATTGTCATAAGTATGACGGAATTTTTTTTGTTCGACCCAAAATGTCACAGATGTGTCTTTTTTTGTAGTGGCTACAACACCTAGACGAGGTAGATCCTTTCGTGGCACTCCACAAAGAAACTATCGCAAAGAAGTATCATGACCGGGGGGTATGCAGGACGGACGCCGAAGTTACTAGAGAGCACAACTCCACTTTCCTGCATTGGTTCAAAGAGCATATTATTGCTAATCCCCCGGAGATGGGCTCTAAGGACGGATTGCTCATATACACCTTAGCACATGGCCCCTCGCCCAACCTCATAACCTATCAGGCATACGGTATCAACGGATACACTTTCTACACGGAGGCCAAAGATACGGAAAGTGATGATCAGAACTCAGGGGTGACGATGGAATGCATGACCAGCAGCGACAACAACGCAACTGATAGATTTTACGGAAGGGTGGAGGAGATCTGGGAGCTTGACTACTCTGGGCTGCACAACACGACGATGTTCCGTGTCAGATGGGCTAAGAATGTCAAAAGAGAAAACCGGTATTTCACTACCATGACTATACCCGACGCCAAGAGCGCTGCCGTGAACGCTATCACAAAAAACGAGCCATGGGTACACGCTAAGCACGTGACACAATGCTTCTTCATAACCGACCCGCGCAATCCCAGCCGTGTTGTTGTGAGGATAGGCAAAAAGATCATCATTGGAATGGATGGAGTCGCCAACGAGGAAGACTACGACCAGTATGACAACCCAATGAGGGAAGATGACGATGATGATGAAGTATACGTTAAAAGAAGAATCAATACTACATTACCTAAGAAAAATCGTACTCCATGGAAAAGGAAAAGTCACAATGAGGGGCTCAATTATCCTTCAACAAACAAGAAGGGAAATAAGCTCAGTCAAAAACGAAAACGTCTACGCTGAGGAACCGTATGTTGTCGGTCAAATGATGTAATATATTTGTTCCTATTTTGTATACACACTTAGCCATTATTATGCATGGGTCTAATGATGTAATATATATGTTCCTATTTTGCATACATACTTAACCGTCAAATGATGCAATATATATCGCCTTCCCTTCGTTCAGTGCTCTCAGGAAAAAAGAAAAGAAAAGTGAGAGAAAATAAAGGAAAAGAAAATAGAAGGAAACAAACAGGAAAACTGATATATAGGTACTGGTTATAGCAGCAACGCTTTTCTGAGAAAAGAGCTACAACTAGTCAAGATAGCAGTAGCAGTTTCCTCATAAAACCGCTATAGCTACCTGGACTAGCTATAGCGCGTTCTGTTTAAACGTGCTACTGTTGTGCCCACTTAACCCCCAAAATCCCCACTCATCTCTTCATCCCGCCTCTTTTCCCCCAAATCCCCACACTCTCTCTTCCCCCGTCGCGCCGCCGGAGCCCTGCCCTCGCCGCGTCCCTGCGCTCGCCCATGGCCCCGGCCCCGACCTCGACCCCGGCCCCGGCCCTGACCCTGACCCTGGCTCTGGCCCCGGCGCTCGACCCCGACTCCGACCCCTCCCAACCTCGGCCGTCGTAAGCCCCCCACCGCTCCTCCTCTCTCTGGTAGCTAGGGTTCTTTGGTTAATTTACTTAGGTTTTAGTTAGCGCAGATGGTTAATTAGGTTATATATTTAGTTATGAATTTAGCTAGGTTTTTTCTTCAAGTTCTATATTTTTCTTGCTTTTATATGCAAATTTGAAGTGGACATGTGATGTTTTGGACATGTCATATTTGGAATTTGGACATGTCATTTTGACATGATGATTATGTGTAGGGTAAATGATCTGAGTGGCCTATGTTACGCCAGAATGTTGATTCATTTCCGTTCCAGTGAATTTTAGGCGCTCGAGATGTCCATTGTTTAGCAAAGGTCATGCCGAAATTTTCTGTGAATTTTGGCATGACTTGTGCTAGATAGTAGGCATATCGAGTGCGAGGAGTTGCTGGGAAACGACATTCCGGCAAACATATATAGATGTTTTTTATGTCATTCCTCATTTTTTCATAGTTTTGGAATTAAATGAGGAGACTTAATCATAGGAAACATGTCGAACAACGAAGAAACAGGGCCTTCTGACCAAGATGTAGATGAGATGGATTATCAGGGTGAACAAGAGTACCTCGACTTTTTGTCTGCTAAGCAACGTCAAGGTTTGCAGGTCGGCCTCGATGATGGTACTGATGCCAACATCGACATCGACAGCGCCAGCACCGATGGCGGTGCCGAGACCGGCGGGGAAGGTACCAGCAGGGAAGATACCGGCGGGGAAGGTAACGGCGCCGATGCCGCTACCGAAAAGAAGAAGCAGAGGATACGAAAACCTAACAAACTAGGCATTGGACGACTGGTGATCACAAAGATGGCACCTGGCAAGTTTGAGCTATTAGAGCCGGAAGAACCTCGCAAGTGCAATGGGAACCAAGTAGGATGCATCCTACGGGAATGCGCGAGCATCAACGACGATGACTTAAGGAGTAAAGAACATTTGACGCAGTTGCTCCTGACGAAGTTGCACAAGAGATTCAAGTTCCCCGACCAAGATGATAACATAGAACAACCATGGGATGATCCAAAGATGAAAAAGATTAACAATCATGCCATGGGCATGTTCAGCAATGATTTGGCCTCCTGGAAAGGGAGGGTGAAACAACCTATTGAGGTTGAGGAACCCCAGTCCAAGATTCTGGAGGAAAACCCGACACTTACGGAAGAGGAGTTCGAAAAGTTCAAGGACACTTGCGCTACTGAGGCAGCCAAGGCTAAGGCTGCGAAATTCAAGAGCCTTCAGCAAAGGAACACGGGGAAGCATCGCCTCGGAAGCCGCGGCTACCTCAGTAAAAGGCCCATATGGGATAAGGAGGACGTGGAACTTGAAGCCGCGGGTATCCCAGACCCCTTCGCGAAGTTCACCAACCCCTTAGAGCGTGACTTCACCAGGGCCCACTCCAAGTGGGACAAGGAAAAGAAGGTTTCTTACACGGACCAGATCACGAGGAGATTGATTATACTACTGGTAATTATTCTTTTACCACCTTACATTTAGCTCCAGATCTAGACGACTACACATTCCTATACGGTTCACGTTCCTTTTACAGGAGAAGCAACACCAGCTTGCAGCCGAAAGCCCTACTTCTCCAATGAGGCCCAAGTGGGACACCCCTCTCAACCGGGCCTTGAACGAACTTAAGGGACTCCCTTTGGGCCAGCGGCCGCAATATGGTCGTGTGCACGGCGCCGGAGACGGCGCCACATGGAAGGTGTTTTACAACGAGGGCTCGGAGGCCAAGAAGCAGAAAAAGAAGTTTAGCCAGGCGGATATTGACGAGAAGGTGAAGCTTGCGGTCGAGAAAAAAGCAGTTGAGGGCGTGAAAAAAACAGCCGAGGAGAAAAATGAGTTGCTACAGCAGGCAGCCAATGCAGCTGTAACTGCCTGCAGAAATGATTTTGCTCCTAACTTGGTTCCAGCTATCATCAATTGGACGAAGGAAAATCCAGACAAGATGGTACATGATTTCCCGTTGCCCAGTTTTGTCGTGAGCAACTCCGTGAACAACAACACCGCCGCACCATTACTTGCTCACGCAAGCGGGCCTCCTCTCGCACCCGCACCCGCTCATAGCAGCCCGTCCTCAATCTCTGGCGCGCTAGGCGGGCCTTCTTCTTTGGCTGAGCTCGACGCCCTCATGGTAATTACATGTCGCACGAACATATATATCTAAAATATTCCATTTCCGTTGCCATTCAGATGTTTTACGCCGCAGGCATGTGTTTGCAGGCCGACGAAAGCCCATGCACCGTACTGTACTTGATCAAAGGCCAGAGGGTGGACGTGGGAAAGGGGGTGATAACGAAGCCCTTGGATCTCTCGTTCCACAACCAGCCGATGCCCGTTGGGCACTTCAGGGTTACCTTCCTCGAGTGTGACATCGGGGCATGAGGATTTGCCTCCTCCATTACGCCTAGGAGGAGAGGACGACGAGACCCCGGCGCGGATTGGAAGCTGCAAGGGTTGGGTGTTGCTATGGCTGAAGAATCTTCTTCGTATGGAGCCGGCTGAGAGCACACCAATAACCACACATCAACAAGCATTTGCAGAGACCACCAGCCCGCCTACGCAATTACCAGCTCCTGTAGTGCCAGGTGAGAGCGGCGGACGACGTGATGAAGGGGGTGCAATAGTACTGGCCGATGTAACCCGTCGTGTAGAACAGAGAACGGATGATGAGACGGAGGACCCAATGGGTTTCCTCAATACAAACGCGTACGAGTGTGAGTTAGATATGATGAGTCAACCATATGACGAATCGGGCTATCAGCATGCTAATGAGGATATGGATGATCTGCCCGGGTAGGAACGTCGTAGCAGGGATTGCAAGAAGTCTCTCTTCATGAAATTCTCACAGGACATGCCTGAAGATGCCGCCTCAACACAGGCTCAACTAGCTGGGGGTCGTACAGTGCTTAGCCCGACAACACTGGGGCAGGGGTTAAGGAAGGGTCTGGAAGGTGTGGCCAAGAAAAAGGAGAGGAAGAGACCGGGGAAGATAGCTGTCTCCAAACAAGCCAGAGCACATAGCAACCAGACGGTGGATTCTGAAGAGCGTGTACCCATGAAAGATGCGGCCATGTTCCATCTCATGGGCGTTCCGATGCTACTGCCAAAACCGCTAGAGGCACTATTAGGGGATCTCAGGAGACTGCACGACCATGTGCTGTCGACTAAGAAAAGCCTACTAGCCTCGAAGGATCCAGGATATCCGACATACGCGGCTTGTGTGCCTGAGGGGAAGTGTTACATCGACACACGGCCGGCGGAGGTGTTCTTCCTGCGGTTTGACCATATCTTTGAGATGTTTCTGACAAGGCGGCTCAATTTTACAATCGTCCGCCTTTTTGCGCTACATATGAGCTTCGTCATGAAGAGAGAAGAAGTCTCACAAATCTGTGTGGCGGATCCGTACTACATGCACGAGTCTTTCTTGAGTCTTGGCGACTTTGAGCGTGAAACTGCTAGGGAGTGCCTCCAAAACTTCAAGGTACAGAATAAGGACCAGGAAATTGTCCTCCTGCCTTATCATCCAAAGTAAGTCAGTTCCGGACAACCCTTTCGTACATTTCAATCATTCATTCTCGCTCATATGGAGAATAATTTGAGGTGTCTTTTCCCTGCAGCAACGGGTGCGCCATCCTTATCGTTCTTTACCCACGAGTCTCCCATGCCGTGTATTTCGACCCTACCAGAGACTACGAGAAGAAGGACTACACCCACATAATGAATATTCTAGACGATGCTCTCCATGGCTTCAGCATTAGGAGTGACCACCTGCAGATCAGGAAACAAAGGAACAAGAAGTTGGGTTTCTCGCGTAAAACTAACTTCTGCTGCATCCATGTCCCAAAACCAAGAAAGAAAGATGGATTCTACCTCCTCCATCTCATGATTGAGTTCAACACGGATCACCAAAAGCTTTGAATGACAACTAGAAATGATGATCATATCTGCAAGTGGGTAGAATCTCATGGAGAAGCGGATTATAAACTTAGAGATGACTTCTTTCGCATCCAAAGGGACATTGCGACGATCATCATGAAAGAAGTCATCGATGAGAAGGGGATGTTCCACCACGGCCCTATATCGCGAGCTCATGTCCAAACTCGCATAGGCATGCAGCGTCATGACCTCACGCTGTTCAAGAAGCTAGGGTCCATCCTTGATGATATGGAAGGATAGAACTTCTAGTGATCTACGATGCCGATGATGATGATGTGTGTCGGTTGAACTTGTATACTTTCTATAGCGATTAAACTTTGTGATGTCCATGGTCCCCGCCGAACTTGCGTAACGCTACTTTGTTAGTTTGGCTACGATGACATGCGAACCTCTAGTTAACTAGTTTGCGTACAATATGTTGCATCTAGTTGCTAACCCTTTCTTTTTCATGTTGCTCTAGTATTTTTTGGTGCATATGATCGTACATTCTCTTGATGAAGATGCATCTCTAACAGGTACACCTAGATTCTTGATGGCGAAGGAGTGCTATGTCGTGTACGAAGGGAAGGTTCCGGGAGTGTACAACGAGTGGTATGAGTGTCAGGCGCAAGTGAACGGGGTCTCAGGCGCCAGCCATAAAGGCTTCAAAAGCAGACAAGAAGCAGAAGCTAGTTACTTGAGGTTCAGGCTAGCAAGAGAGAGGCCTCATAACCGCTGCCTCATGTACTGCATAGTTCCACTATCACTCATAGTGATAGCACTTTTAGCGTATATCATTGTTTATATGGATGACGTTGTAGTTGCAAGTATTCGAGACTTCCATGTATCACTATTTTCGAGATGATGACGATAGACCACTTTGTGTTGGATGATGATTATGATGAGACTATTTGTATGTATATGCTATGATTACATTTGTGGTCTTGCAGCCATTTGTATGTGTATAATGATGACATTTGTATGTGCTCAAGATCTTGTATAAAGCCTGTTCAAATACAAAACAAATATGCAGGAAAAAAACCCAATAAAATTAGCAGTAGCGAGTGGAGAAAAGTTAGCAGCAGCGTGCAACTAGTAGTAGTGCGGCCTTATAAAGTGCGCTAGAGCTATTAGCAGTAGCGCGCTTGCTTGCTACCCGCTGCTGCTACGCTTGTATAGCAGTAGCGCGGGTGTACACGCGCTGCTGCTACAGGTTAGCTGTAGTGCCATATCAGTAGCGCGGTACCCCGCACTACTGTTATACCTAAAACCCGCGTTGCTGCTAGGGTTTTCCCTAGTAGTGTATGTCACAGGAACTTCCGCTCATCAAAACAGTGGCTATTCGATTTCATTGACAGAGCATCACTGGAGCAGTCCACTGTCTTGGCAATCACTGTATGGCATATTTGGGAAGCAAAGAATGCAATAAGAAATGGTGAAGGTAATATCCATCCACACCATGTTGCCTAAAAGGTCCATGCTTATATTGATTTGGTTTTGCTGCATCTTTTTAAGACTGTTGCGGGACACCGTCGTGAGACACCATCAAGTTCATCCGTTAGATAGTCTTCGCCGCCGCCCGGATCAGTCCTTGTTAACATCGACACGGCTATCTTCTCAAACCTGCACAAACTGGGAATTGGCATCCTGATTCGGAACCACAAAGGTGAATGCTTTGTCGCTTGCACCGAGCCACTAAAGGGATGGTATGGCTAGAACTTGCTGAAAGCTGGGTGCTCCGTCATGCCATGATTCTCTCCCGTGATACGGTACTGGCCTCCGTCTTTTTCGCTTCAAACCGCCTCTTCTTAGTACAACGAATGAACTCTTCATCCATAGACAGGTATGAAGTGGGTGTAGTGGTGTCAGATATTAAGCATTTGGTTGTTTGTTTTTGTTCAGTTTCCTTCTGTCATGTCAAGCGGTCGTTGAATGTTGCCGCGCACATACTAGTTAGGTCCGGTGAGTTTGCTAGTTCAAAAGTTGTGTACTATTCTACTCCAGAATGTATCAGGAAAACTCTATGTATTGATGTATACAAATTAATAAAATGCAACCTTCTCTCTCCCTCAAAAAAGGAACTCCCTGAATATATATTATTCACTAAACGAAATATGGACCATAGGGATAAATGCCGCGACACAACAAGAGAGAGCATTTTTTCCGAAATGGCATGATTCTGCACTCATTAAGAATAAAAGAGTTACACGATTATTAGGGAAAACCAAGCTAAAACTAGATACAAAGGGCCGAACACCCAACATCATGACACAGTGGGGCAAGTCTAGACTTGTCGACGGTGTGCCAGTGAATTGTAGTAAGTCATGGACTGGGCGCAAAAGTTTCTGTTTTTTCACAGAATCAAGTCAACTATCAACCAAATCATCCCAAAGGCTTTACTTAGCACAAACTCTAATTGAAACATAAAAACACAATCATTGCAGTAGAAATAATTATGTCATCACATGTGACGCCCCCGATTTAACCGTACACTAATCATGCACGCAAATGTGTACGATCAAGATCAGGGACTCACGGGAAGATATCACAACACAACTCTAAAACATAAATAAGTCATACAAGCATCATAATACAAGCCAGGGTCCTCGAGGGATCGAATACAAGTGCTCGATCATAGACGAGTCAGTGGAAGCAACAATATTTGAGTACAGACATAAGTTAAAAAAGTTGCCATAAGATGGCTAGCACAAGCGGGGATACAGATCGAACGAGGCGCATGCCTCCTGCCTGGGATCCTCCTAACTACTCCTGGTCGTCGTCAGTGGGGTGCACGGAATAGTAGGCACCTCTAGTGTAGTAGGAGTCGTAGTCGACGGTGGCGTCTGGATCCTGGGCTCCCTCGTCTGGTCGCAGCAATCGGGTAGAGAAATGGGGAAAAGGGGGAAACAAGGCAACCATGACTACTCATCCAAAGTACTCGCAAGCAAGGAGCTACACTACATATGCATGAATATATGTGTAAAGGGCCATATCAGTGGACTGAACTGCAGAATCCTAGAATAAGAGGGGGATAGCTAATCCTGTCGAAGACTACGCTTCTGGCAGCCTCCGTCTTGCAGCATCTAGAAGAGAGTAGACTGAAGTCCTCCAAGTAGCATCGCATAGCATAATCCTACTCGGCGATCCCCTCCTCGATGCCCTGTTAGAGAGCGATCACCGGATTGTATCTGGCACTTGGAAGGGTGTGTTTTATTAAGTATCTGGTTCTAGTTGTCATAAGGTCAAGGTACAACTCCAAGTTGTCCTGTTACCGAAGATCACGGCTATTCGAATAGATTAACTTCCATGCAGGGGTGCACCACATAACCCAACACGCTTGATCCCATCTGGCCGGACACACTTTCCTGGGTCATTCCCGGCCTCGGAAGATCAACACGTCGCATCCCTACCTAGGCACAACACAGAGGTCAGCATGTCGGTCTAAACCTAAGCGCACAGGGGTCTGGGCCCATCGCCCTTAGCACACCTGCACGTTGTGAGGGCGGCCGGAAGCAGAACTAGCCCCCTTAATACAAGAGCAGGCTTACGTTCCAATCCGGCACGCGCCGCTCAGTCGCTGGTGTCACGAAGGCTTCGGCTGATACCACGACGCCGAGTGCCCATATCTTTCCCACGTAGTTGGTTAGTGTGTATAGGCCAATAGCTCGACTCAGATCAAATACCAAGATCTCATTAAGCGTGTTAAGTATCCGCGAATGCTGAATAGGGCCATGCCCACCTCTCTCCTACGTGGTCTCAACCTGCCTGTCGCTTCGCCTCAAAGATCCACTCGCGGGTACTCCTACGAGCCGACCCATCTTTGGTCACCACATGTATCATGTATAAAGTATAGTATATACCCGTGATCACCTCCCGAGTGATCACAGCCCGATAGTATAGCATAGCAGACGTACAAGATTGTAGGGCCACTGATGGAAAACTAGCATCCTATACTAAGCAGGTAGGATTACAGGTAAAGGTAACAACAGTAGTAACAAGGACAGGCTATGCATTAGGATAGGAATAACGGAAAGCAGTAACATGCTACACTACTCAAATGCAAGCAGTATAGAGCAGAGTAGGCGATATCTGGTCATCAAGGGGGGGGGGCTTGCCTGGTTGCTCTGGCAAGAGAGAGGGGTCATCAACTCCGTAGTCGAACGGGGCAGCAGCTGCCTCGGTCTCATTGTCTAGCGAGAGAAGAGGGGGAAGAAACAATAAATATTTAAGCAAACAGATGCATAGCGATGCATGACATGACAAGTATCGGTGCTAGGGGTGCCCTAACGCGGTATGAGGTGATACCAGTGAAGGGGGGAAACATCCGGGAAAGTATCCCCGGTGTTTCGCGTTTTCGGGTAAAGGAGCCGAAGGGGGAAAGTTGCGAGTTTGATATGTTAGGTGTGTGTGGCGGACGAACGGTTTGCGTATCCGGATTCATCTCGTCGTTCTGAGCAACTTTCATGTTGAAAATATTTTAATCCGAGTTACGGATTAAAAGATATGATTTTCTAAAGATTTTATTAATTTCTAGAATTTAATTAATTATTTAATCTAATTCGAAATTAGATTTATGACATCAGCATGATGTCATGCTGACGTCAGTAGTCAACAGAGTTGACTGGACAACCTGACCAGTGGGTCCCACTGGTCAGTGACACATTTTAATTAAACAGTTTAATTAAACTAATCAAAATTAATTAGGGGGTGGGCCCCACTGTCATACTAATTAATTAGCTAATTAACAGTAGTTAATTAGGTTAATTAATCATTAGGTTAGTTAATCTTAATTTTTTTAATTTAATCAGAATTAATTAAGTTAATTAATTAATTTAATTAATTAATATATTTATTTTATTTTTATTTAGTTTTTTAATCTAATCCTTTTTTTCTTATTAAACGTTCTGGGCGTGGGCCGGCTGTCATTGGGCTAGGGGCCTTAACGGGGCAAGCGCTACGGGCGCGGGTCGTCGCCCGATCGACAGAGCCGGGCGGGGCTGGCCTCTGCCGCGTCCAGGGTTCAGGCGGGGGAGCGAGGTCAACCGGGGCGGCACCGGCGGCAGGGAGGCGGTGGCGAGCAGCGGCTGGCCACGCGGGGCCAGAGGGGCAGCAAGGCACGCGCGGGGCAGGGCGAGCCCGTGGGCTGGGCGAAGCAAGACGGCGGGCGGCGCGGTGGCTGCGAACAGCAGCAGGGGGTCACGGGCGGTATGAGCGCGTACTCGCGCGACGAAACAGGGGCGAGGCCAGGAGGGCGCGGGCCGCGCGGCGTGGGGCGGGTTGCCGAGCACGGCGGGGCGCCGGCGTCCAGAGCTTGCAGCAGAGCAGCAGCGCGCAGCAGCGGTGAGGCGATGGGCGGGCGACGACGATGCGGATCAGAGGTGAAGGGAGGAGACGTACGGTGGAGCTCACAGGAGTTCGTAGGGGTTCGGGCAGCGGGATTGGGGTAGTCCGGCGAGGCAGATCGATGACGGGGGCGAAGTGGCGGCGACGGGGTCGACGTCGGGGTGGTTGAGGCGGAGGCGCTCCGAGTGACGGCGGCGAGGCGTGTTCGGGGACGAGCGGCGGCGTGGTGGTGGCGATGGGCGTCGGGGGCGACGGGGTCACCTGGATCGGGGGGGGGGGGGCGAGCGCCCCGATCCAGATCGGGTCGTCCGGTGGGGGAAAGAGAGCGAGGGGAGAGTGGTGAGAGCGATGGGGTCGTGCGCCCTCCCCTGTGACGGCGCTGGAAGGAGAGGGGGGATCGTGGGGGGGAGTGGGGTGGGGCTCTAGGGTTTCGGGAGCAGTGGCGGAATATGGGCGCGGCTGGTGGGCCGGCCTGGTAGGCTGCTGGGCCGGTTGGCCCAATGGGGGGCTTCTCTTTTTTTGTTTAGCTTTGTTTTCTGTTTTTGTATTTTCTTTCTGTTATTTATTTTCTATCCTGTTTTATTTCATTTTAAATCATTTAGTCCTTTTATAAAAATGTGTTCTCTTTACTATAATTATCCTTGTAATATTCGGCACACACCGAGCATTTTTGTTTCAACTTTTGAAAACTTTTGTTGTTTGACATATTTAGAATTTAAATTTTGAAACGGCTTCAAATCATTGCGAGGTTAGCAACAGTAACCGAGGTGACGTGGCATGATTTTCGTGGGATTACTGTAGCATGATTATCTGGGTGTCACAATTCTCCTCTACTACAAGAAATCTTGTCCCGAGATTTAAGAGGGGAGTAAGGGGGGAAGGTTTGGTAACTAATCTAGCGGGTCTTCTCATCCTGGCTTGCTCTACTCGAAGAGGCCGGTCCAATACATTGATGTCTTTATTTCTCTGCTTCAGGTCATCATGATGAAGTCGGCGCCCTTTCTTCAGGAACTTCATCGTACTTACGAAAGAATAAAGGGTGGGCATTCTGGGAGAACGGACGTCGGGAAGGTTGACTATCGGGTCGATAACATCGAGGAAGGTGGCGGAAAGTAACTCTCGAATCGAATCTTAAGAAAATATCGAGAGCAAAGTAAGGAGGTAACCTGAGAAGTTTCGAGCAGGCAGGCAATCGTTTGATGCCTGTTATAGGGCGTGAAAGGGTCAAACAACGGGAATAAGTATTGTGTCCGATACCAGGCCTGAAGGTGGCTCGTAAATTACATACGAGGCCACGCGCGAGGAACAACCTTGGGAACAGGGGGTGTACATGAGAGCCGGGTTTTGATCCTATGGAACTGTGGGTTATGGGCCCACCATGTGGTTAAAAGTAGGAAGGGCGGAGATGTCTTGCGTGATCATGCAAGCAAGGCATGTCAGGGGGTAGCCTGTCGATTATGTCGGCAACAACGTCGATACCAAGGGCGAGGGACGAAGAGAACCATTTTCCTGCTCGTTGAACGAGGCGGACCAATAGGCAAAGTTCCCGTCCATCGGTGGCTTCTGGAATGTCATCAATAGTAGAAACAGGGTCTTGCTGACACGGTTGTACACCAAGGTGTTCTACATAAGCAGAAGATTACTACTGCTTATATAATATAGATCACAAGAAGGGTTAAGCAAACCAATGGAAAGGGAAAAGTGTCCATCAGATTTAATCAGAACAATGGAAATAAAATGTGTTTAAACACATATTTCAGGGGTATATCCTTCCCAAGAACAATCAGAGCATGATATCCATGACAGGATATAATGTAGAAATTTCTTTAGGTAGGGGAGAGAAATTTCATGACATTACCCATACAGCAGTGTTTGGATAATTTAGCAGGAAACATTTGGCATTGGCTTCAAATGTTCTTGTTGAAAATTGGAGTACCATAGACAGGCTTCGAAATAGCATTGACATGGTCATCAGGTGAAGATCAGTCTTTGGAAACAGGAAGGATCCATCAGGAACAACTTGTAGAGTAAGTCTTACAATTTCCTCACGGAAGAATGGATAGTCTTGCTAATAAGGAAACTATAACAGCAGGTCATCCGGCCAGGTGTGCTGGGCATGCCATCACCTTACCGGGTCATAAAAGACGAGTGTTATAACTCTTGGAAAAATGTTCCAACCATCACATCTGACCGAGATTCAGATTCGATAGGCGTCAGGATACCTCAGGCTCAGGATGCTTGAGAAGAAAAGGTGCAACACCAACTGACAAGATGACAATGTAAGATTCTCGGGAAATGACTATGGAAATGAGTTCCGAGACAAGGGTTCATCATCATTAAACCAAGGAGAGGATGAGGGGGGTGGTTGATAGACTCAGCGACCATTCATCGAGAATTCCAAAAAGATGGATTTCCACAATCATGTGAACAAGGAGATAACATTTTTCAGATCAAATGACATAATGATGTATGCTCGAGGGAAACATACACAATTTAAACATTGGTTGAAAGGTGCACCCGAAATATGGGCTTAGGTAGCATGATCAATATTAGAATGGTGTCAGTAACCAATAAGTCTAAAAATGAACTATCGACCATTAACTTCAAAGCAATAGGGTTGCCAGAAGTTTCAAATTCGCACATCATAGTTCAATTGTCGGTTTTCCGGTTAGAAACAACACGGTGACCAGGAAAAGAATGGTGAGGGTGATAAGTATCACTTGTATTAAGAGTTCTCAAGAGGTGGTGAAATTTCCCACGACATCTTGTCATAAAAGGAGGTAATATTCCAAGGTAAAGAAGAACAAATGTTGGATAGCAAGGCACTCAAGGTATAACACAAAACACAATCAAGTTTTATGTTGAACGGATCGCAATAAAGTGGTCGATGATAACACTAACCATCGAGGGCAAGGATGGTATTCCTCAACATGAATTCAACTGATATCCTGGAAGAGCTCAGAATGCTGATGATGATCATGACAAATTTTGTCGAAAGGCTCCACGAAGAAGCAATCGAACAACGACTGCATCAAGCAAAAGGACTGATGCAGCGAAAGATTATTGGAACCACGGGTACGACACAAACTCGAAATCAAGTTTGCTGCTCAAGGAGAAATGATATGACGAGGAAGATCGACGTAATATTAGATCACCATCGAAATTGGTGCTCTGGGAAGGACAATGTAGCACAATTAAAATTAACACGATAATGATGTAGTCGATCTGGCTAGGAATGACTTGAAGGATTATTAAACTCATAAGCAACAAGAATTACTTAGAGTTATTGAATCGGAGTGCGGAATCGATTCACTTATCGGTGTTCTTGAGTGACTAATAACCCAGAACCCAGGAGAATTGGAATCGATGAGAAATAACAGTTGAAGAAGAACCCATAAGTATGAAGTTCCATGATATTTTCGAGATACTAGGGGGGTATTCTCGATGACAGATCAAAGTAGAGGTTGGACTAGGGTATTACTCTGCAGAAGACAAGTGTTTTAACTTGTCCGAGAAATGGGATCAAAGAAGAACAATCATGGTCGGAACCACGGTTGCAAAGGATCAATTCACAGATACCATGTGATAGTTATCAAGGAAATAGTTATTATGACAAGAAGCTTCCATGATAGGATATACATCGTGTCCATGGGCATGAATGCAAAGTTCAAGGTCGACTCCCACTTCTTCGATGCATAACCTTTCATTCACTTCTCGCGTTTGATGAAGTTGCAGTGTTGAAATTTTATCTGGCAAAATACGAGAAGAGTATGTCTCATGAAAACTTTCGAGTTCACACATATTATGGAAGGCATAGTTTCAACCCATCGGGGGATCGTGGAAACATATACCACAAGCTTCAATAGTAAATATCACCAGCTCGAAAGCAGAGCATGGTTGGCCAAATCAAGGAATAAGATTTACCAAAGGCATTATGTATCAGGGAAACAACTTCCAAAGTGATTGAACATGAAGGACGTTGTCGGATAAAATCCAACAAGGTTCTAATGGTCCATAAAGGATTTGATGTGAGTATCGGCTCACAACCAGAAGAAGAATCAATGCAAAGAAATTGGATTATAGAAACAACTGAGTAACTTAGAGCTCAATTGCAAAGGAATTATGATTTACAAAGCGAAGGATCAGAAGCAGACGCTCTGATCAAGGATGGATAAGTTCAATATACTTAGGGGCACAATCGACGACAATTTGATTGGCGAGAACCAGCTCACGTTTAAAATGACGTCTGAGCCGGAAGGATAAATTCTAGGATCTGATTGAGGATTGCAAGCATTCGCAAAAAATTAAATCAACGGACTCAAAATGATAATGACAAGGGATGCCAATAAGATTACGGGACTTATGGGATTAAACATAATGCAAGCAAGCAAGAATTTCAAGAGCAATAGACTGCTTAGGATTTTCGAAACATCAAATAGTATCTCGAAGACTTTTGTGAAACACATGAATAACTGGGGATGAGCGGATACTCGGTAAGGGCGAGGAATTATCCTTAGGGGTATTCAAGTGACAAAGAACAGCAAAGCAGTAAGCTCAAAGGATTCTCGGAGTACCTTGTAATAACAAGATCGACTGGGAATAAAAGTAAGAACGACAGGTGTAAGTATTTATCCATAGGGATATTTCAGTGGTAGGGAATTGCAAAAGCAACAGGCACAAGGTCTCGAGAGAATATTGGAGAGTATTGTCAGAATCTTCTGTTGAAGCAGTCGATCATCCGTAATGAAAGGGCTCTCCGGCAGGAAGTGGTAACGAGAACCTAGAGTTAGATTTTAGCAAAATCATTTAACCAAAATAGAAGAGAGATGAGAGTCCCAAAGTATAGGTCGAGGAATAAAAGATCCTAATACCACCCAATGGCGACGTGGGCCTGTAAGCCACACAGCTATGTTAGTAAATTTTTGCAATGTCTAGACTCGACTTCGGCCAAGGAGTGTGGAAGGGGATTCCTATAGGCAGTCGGCTCTGATACCAACTTGTGACGCCCCCGATTTGACCGTACACTAATCATGCACGCAAATGTGTACGATCAAGATCAGGGACTCACGGGAAGATATCACAACACAACTCTAAAACATAAATAAGTCATACAAGCATCGTAATACAAGCCAGGGGCCTCGAGGGCTCGAATACAAGTGCTCGATCATAGACGAGTCAGCGGAAACAACAATATTTGAGTACAGACATAAGTTAAACAAGTTGCCATAAGATGGCTAGCACAAGCGGGGATACAGATCGAACGAGGCGCAGGCCTCCTACCTGGGATCCTCCTAACTACTCTTGGTCGTCGTCAGTGGGGTGCACGGAATAGTAGGCACCTCCAGTGTAGTAGGAGTCGTAGTCGACGGTGGCGTCTGGATCCTGGGCTCCCTCGTCTGGTCGCAGCAATCGGGTAGAGAAATGGGGAAAAGGGGGAAACAAGGCAACCGTGAGTACTCATCCAAAGTACTCGCAAGCAAGGAGGTACACTACATATGCATGGATATATGTGTAAAGGGCCATATCAGTGGACTGAACTGCAGAATGCCAGAATAAGAGGGGGATAGCTAATCATGTCAAAGACTACGCTTCTGGCAGCCTCCGTGTTGCAGCATGTAGAAGAGATTAGACTGAAGTCCTCCAAGTAGCATCGCATAGCATAATCCTACCCGGCGATCCCCTCCTCGATGCCCCGTTAGAGAGCGATCACCGGGTTCAATCTGGCACTTGGAAGGGTGTGTTTTATTAAGTATCCGATTCTAGTTGTCATAAGGTCAAGGTACAACTCCAAGTCGTCCTGTTACCGAAGATCACGGCTATTCGAATAGATTAACTTCCCTGCAGGGGTGCACCACATAACCCAACACTCTTGATCCCATCTGGCCGGACACACTTTCCTGGGTCATGCCCGGCCTCGGAAGATCAACACGTCGTAGCCCTACCTAGGCACAACAGAGAGGTCATCACGCCGGTCTAAACCTAAGCGCACAGGGGTCAGGGCCCATCGCCCTTAGCACACCTGCATGTTGCGAGGGCGGCCGGAAGCAGAACTAGCCCCCTTAATACAAGAGCAGGCTTATGTTCCAATCCGGCGTGCGCCGCTCAGTCGCTGACGTCACGAAGGCTTCGGCTGATACCACGACGCCGAGTGCCCATATCTTTCCCACGTAGTTGGTTAGTGCTATAGGCCAGTAGCCAGACTCTGATCAAATACCAAGATCTCGTTAAGCGTGTTAAGTATCCGCGAACGCCGAACAGGGCCAGGCCCACCTCTCTCCTAGGTGGTCTCAACCTGCCCTATCGCTCCGCCTCAAAGATCCACTCGCGGGTACTCCTACGAGTCGACCCGTCTTTGGTCACCACATGTATCATGTATAAAGTATAGTATATAACCGTGATCACCTCCCGAGTGATCATGGCCCGATAGTATTGCACAGCAGACGGAAAAGAATGTAGGGCCACTGATGGAAAACTAGCATCCTATACTAAGCAGGTAGGATTACAGGTAAAGGTAACAACAGTAGTAACAAGGACAGACTATGCATCAGGATAGGAATAACGAAAAGCAGTAACATGCTACACTACTCAAATGCAAGCAGTATAGAGCAGAGTAGGCAATATCTGGTGATCAGGGGGGGCTTGCCTGGTTGCTCTGGCAAGAGAGAGGGGTCGTCAACTCCGTAGTCGAACGGGGCAGCAGCAGCGTCGGTCTCGGTGTCTAGCGAGAGAAGAGGGGGAAGAAACAATAAATATTTAAGCAAACAGATGCATAGCGATGCATGACATGACAAGTATCGGTGCTAGGGATGCCCTAACGCGGTATGAGGTGATACAGGTGAAGGGGGGAAACATCCGGAAAAGTATCCCCGGTGTTTCGCGTTTTCGGGTAAAGGAGCCGAAGGGGGAAAGTTGCGAGTTTTATATGTTAGGGGTGTGTGGTGGACGAACGGGTTGCGTATCCGGATTCGTCTCGTTGTTCTAATCAACTTTCATGTTGAAAATATTTTAATCCGAGTTACGGATTAAAAGATATGATTTTCTAAAGATTTTATTAATTTCTAGAATTTAATTAATTATTTAATCTAATTCGAAATTAGATTTATGACATCAGCATGATGTCATGCTGACATCAGCAGTCAACAGAGTTGACTCGACAACCTGACCAGTGGGTCCCACTGGTCAGTGACACATTTTAATTAAACAGTTTAATTAAGCTAATCAAAATTAATTAGGGGGTGGGCCCTACTGTCATACTAATTAATTAGCTAATTAACAGTAGTTAATTAGGTTAATTAGTCATTAGGTTAGTTAATCTTAATTTTTTAATTTAATCAGAATTAATTAAGTCAATTAATTGATTAATTAATTAATTAATATATTTATTTTATTTTCTTAGTTTTTTTAATCTAATCCTTTTTTTTCTTATTAAACATTCTGGGCATGGGCCCCGGCTGTCATTGGGCCAGGGGCCTTAACGGGGCAGGTGCTACGGGCGCGGGCCGTCGCCCGATCGACAGAGCCGGGCGGGGCTGGCCTCTGGCGTGACCAGGGTTCAGGCGGCGGAGCGAGGTCAACCGGGGCGGCACCGGCGGCAGGGAGGCGGCGGCGAGCTGCGGCTGTGTAACGCCCTCGATGCGGCTATATCTCCCACGTGTCGAGGCACGACTTAGAGGCATAACCGCATTGAAAGCAATGTCGCAAGTGAGGTAATCTTCACACAATCCATGTAATAAATAAAGGGGGAAGATACATAGTTGGCTTACAATCGTTACTTCACACAAGTACATAAATAACATCCATCATACAGATTACACTCAAGGTCCGACTACGGTACCAAAATGAAGGAAGACTACCCCAAATGCTAACAGATCCCCGGATCACCCAACTGGGCTCCACTACTGATCATCTGGAAAAGAAACATAGTAACGGCCACGTTCCTCGTGGAACTCCCAAGTGAGCTCGGTCGCGTCCTCTTCACTGGCATCGTTGGTACCTGCAACTGTTGTGATAATATCTGTGAGTCACGGGGACTCAGCAATCTCACACCCGCGAGATCAAGACTATTTAAGCTTAAAGGTGGGAAAGGGGTTTGTGAGGTGGAGCTGCAGCAAGCGACTAGCATATGGTGGCTACAGCGCAAAAGAGAGCGGGAAGAGAAGGCAAAGCACGGTCGTGAAGCTAGAAGTGATCAAGAAGTGATCCTGAAACGACCTACATCAGACATAACTCCAACAACCGTGTTCACTTCCCGGACCCCGCCGAGAAGAGACCATCATGGTTACACACGCGGTTGATGTGTTTTAGTTAAGGTCAACTTCGGGTTTTCTACAACCGGACATCAACAAATTCCCATCTGCCTCATAACCGCGGGCACGGCTTTCGAAAGATAATACCCTGCAGGGGTGTCCCAACTTAGCCCATGATAAGCTCTCACGGTCAACGAAGGATATTCCTTCTACCGGGAAGACCCAATCAATCTCGGAATCCCGGACTACAAGACATTTCGACAGCAACAAAACAAGTCCAGCAAAGCCGCCCGATTGTGCCGACAAATCCTGATAGGAGCTGCACATATCTCGGTCTCAGGGCACATCCGGATGAACACTACGTACGGCAACCAAAGATACCCCAAGTTGCCTCAGGGCGGCACCGCAAGTGGCTCTAGTTGGACCAGCAATCGAAGGAGAACTGGCCCGGGGGGGTTAAAATAAAGATGACTCTTGAGTCTGCAGAACCAAAGGGAAAAAGGCTTAGGTGGCAAATGGTAAAACCAATGTTGGGCCTTGCTGGAAAAGTCTCATTCAAAGCGAACTGTCAAGGGGGTCCCATAAATCATCCAACCGTGTAAGGAACGCAAACTCCGGGAACATAACACCGGTATGACGGAAACTAGGGTGGCAAGAGTGGAACAAAACACCAGGCATAAGGCCGAGCCTTCCACCCTTTACCAAGTATATAGATGCATTAATTAAATAAGAGGTATTGTGATATCCCAACAAGTAAACATGTTCCAACAAGGAACAACAAGATCATGTCCCAACAAGGAACAAACTTCATCTTCACCTGGAACTAGCAACGCTATAAGAGGGGCTGAGCAAAGCAGTAACATAGCCAAACAATGGTTTGCTAGGACATGTATGGTTAGAGGCTGACAAGGCAATATAGGAGGCATGATATAGCAAGTGGTAGGTATCGCAGCATGGGCATAGCAAAACAGCGAGCAATCTAGCAAGCAAAGATAGAAGTGATTTCGAGGGTATGGTCATCTTGCCTGCAAGGTTCTCAGAGTTGTCGAAAGCTTGATCCTCGTAAGCGTTCTCAACAGGTTCCTCGTTCACGTACTCGTCTCCCGGCTCCACCCAAGGCAAGAAAACAAGCAAAGGGGACAAATATCAATCACGATGCAATGCGCAAGCAACATGATGCAAAACATGGCATGATATGCGAGATGTGATATGCAATGCATATGCATGCTCCGGAAGGACAAAGATGAACAAGGCATAATCTTGGCAAACCAAGTATACCACTGGATAGGTAAGGTGACTTCGGTTGAAATCGATATAAAGATCACCGGAATCGGATGCACGGTTTGCAAATGGCGAGCAAAACAAGAATGGCAAGAATCTGCCATAAACAGCATGATGCTACTTAGCAAGCAACAAATAATTAAGCTACTGCAACCAAACATATCAACAAGGCATATGACAGTAATCTACTCAAGATGCTCGACAAAAAGATGAACACTGAGCTACGGCTAAATCCCATCATAACAGGTCCAAACAAGCATGGCAAAAGTGCACAAGATAACAGGTTCACAGACTTGGCGAAAATATCAACATAGCAGAAACTAACATCAGGCTGACATGTTCAGAGCAATGAAACAACATGCTACAGGTCCAGAACTAAGCAAAGTAAGGCATGGCATTAATCTACTCATAGCACTTGACAAAAGTCCCTTACTGACCATAAGCCAAAAAGGGTCAGAAAATATGATTACACCCATGTCAAATAAGCAAGTTTCGTTACAGGTTTCAGACTTGGCAGAAAACTGGACATGACAAAAACAGATAACGAGTAGGCATGTTCGTGAGCTCGATGCACTCACTAGCCCTCTTCTAACAGCATTTAGGGCATCAAGATGACCTCAAATGAAAATGGTGCAATGGAATAAAATGATGTACTCTTCGGGGCGAACAATCTGACATATTATACGCGCGAAACGGAGGTATGGATGCAAAGTTATGGCATGACGATAATGTAAAATGCACGGGACTTAGAGAAAACGAGGGGGAAGAAGTCAACCCCTAGGCACGCAGATCGAGGATCACCGGCGGATCTCGCCGGATCCCCGCCGAAGTTGCGTCGGAGTAGACGAAACCGGCCGGATCCGGGCGGATCCGGCGCCGGGGAGGGCGGCGCGAGGCGGCGGGGTCGCGGGCGGCGCCGGGACGGCGCGCGCGGCCCGTGGGCGGTGGCCGGCGACGGGGAAGGCGGCGGCGGCGGGGAAGCCGGTGCGCGGGCGGCGCGGCGACGGGGTCGGCGGCGGAGCGCGCGGTAACGGGCGGAGGAGCTCGGGCGGCGGCGGACTGGGCGCGCGGGCCCGCGGGGGCCGGCTGCGGGCTCGGGCGGGCCCCCGGCGGCGAAGTGGGCGCGGAGGGCGCGGCCAACGGGGAAGCGACACGTGGCGGCGGCGGGACGAGCGGACACGTCCGGCCGGCAGATTTTCGTCCGGCAGCGCGGGGAGAGGAGTGGACTAGGGTTAGGGGTGGTTTTGCCCGTGATTAGAGGAGGAGGAGGCATTTTTATAGATAGGAGGAGCTAGGAAGCTCCAAATGGAGTGCGGTTTTCGGCCACGCGATCGTGATCGAACGGCGGAGGACATGGGAGTGACTTAGATGGGTTAATGGGCTGTTTTGAAGGGGTGTTGGGCTGCAACACACACGAGGCCTTCACGGTTACCCGGTTAACCGTTGGGGTACCAAACGAACTCCGATTGACCCGAAACTTGACAGGCGGTCTTCCGGTGCTATACCGAGGCCACATGTCAAACCTCGGTCCATTCCGAGAATGTTTAATACCCACTCAAGAAGAAATGTAAACGGGGACGCCGGGAGACATAGGAGCGCCGGATTGCAAAACGGACAACGGGAAAGATGCTCGGATTTATGAGACGAACACGTGCGAATGCGATGCACATGATGACATGATATGAAATGCGTGACATGACCAAAATGCAAAACGAGGGGAAACCCAACACGGATGAAATATCATAACACATAGCCGGAAATGGCAAGAGTTGGATTACAAATATGGCAAGTTACATCTGGGGCGTTACAACACACCACCACTACGAGAGGATCTCGTCCCGAGATCTAGGACTGAAAGAACTCCGGATACTCGGAACGTAGGTGGTCTTCACGCTCCCAGGTGGCTTCTCGGTCTGAATGATGTGACCATTTCACTTTGAGGAATTTGATTGACTTGTTGCGAGTCTTGCGCTCAGTTGTCTCAAGAATAGCAACTGGATGCTCATGATAGGACAAATCTTCTTGAAGATCAATCTCTTCGAAGTTGATGGTGCGCTCAGGCGTCTTGAAGCACTTGCGAAGCTGTGACACGTGGAAGACATCGTGCACATTTGCAAAGTTGGAGGGGAGCTCAAGTTGATAGGCTAGATCGCCTCGTTTCCCGATGATCTTGAAGGGGCCCACGTATCGCGGAGCAAGTTTCCCCTTGATACTGAAGCGACGAGTTCCTTTCATTGGCGAGACACGGAGGTAAACATGGTCTCCGATCTCGAATGCCACATCATGATGTTTGCTGTCGTAATAGCTCTTCTGGCGCGACTGCGCGGCTTTGAGGTTCTCACGAATGACCTTGCACATAGCCTCAGCCTCTGAGATCAAATCATTGCCGAGCAATTGGCGTTCACCGGTTTCAGACCAGTTGAGAGGAGTACGGCACTTCCTACCATAGAGAATCTCGAATGGGGCTTTGCCCGAGCTGTCTTGAAAACTGTTGTTGTAAGAGAATTCAGCGTAAGGAAGGCAATCCTCCCACTTCATGCCGAAAGAGATAACACAGGCTCTGAGCATATCTTCAAGAATTTGGTTGACACGCTCGACTTGTCCACTAGTCTGAGGGTGGAAAGCTGTGCTGAAGCAAATGTTGGTGCCCATGGTCATCTGAAAAGAATCCCAAAATTTGGAGGTAAAGATGCTGCCACGGTCTGAAGAGATCAATTGTGGAATGCCGTGCAAGGAGACAATTCTGGAGGTGTAGAGCTCTGCCAGCTGCGCTGCTGTGATAGACTCTTTGATAGGAAGAAAATGAGCCACTTTGGTGAGCTTGTCGATGACGACGAAGATAGCATCATTTCCACGCTTGGACTTAGGAAAACCAGTCACGAAGTCCATTTCGATATGATCAAACTTCCATTCTGGAATAGCAGGAGGTTGGAGAAGTCCAGCTAGTCGTTGGTGTTCTGCTTTCACCCTTCTGCAGACATCACACTCATTCACGAATTGAGCGATCTCACGCTTCATTCGGGTCCACCAATACGACTGCTTGAGGTCATGGTACATCTTCGAACTTCCAGGATGAATAGACAGGAGAGAGTTGTGCGCTTCGTTCATAATGACTTTACGAAGATCACCCTTTGGAACCACGATCCGGTCCTCGAAGAAAAGAGTATCTCTGTCATCAACTCGATAGCACTTGTATTTGGGGATGCTCTTTTCAATACCACGTTTCACCTTCTTCACCATGGTATCCAACAATTGTGCCTCACGAATCTGATCTTCCAAAGTAGGAGAGACGATGAGGTTGGCAAGCAAACCTTGAGGAACAACTTGGAGATTCAACTTGCGGAAAGCTTCACAAAGATCCGGTTGAAAGGGCTTGAGGATTAAGCTGTTGCAGTAAGCCTTCCTGCTCAAAGCGTCTGCAATCACATTAGCCTTGCCTGGAGTATATTCAATACTCGGATTATACTCTTGAATCATTTCGACCCATCGAGTTTGCCTGAGGTTGAGGTGAGGCTGAGTGAAGATATACTTGAGACTCTTGTGATCGGTGAAAATGTCCACTTTCCTTCCCAACAGGAGATGTCTCCATGTTATTAGTGCGTGGACAACTGCCGCCAACTCAAGATCATGAGTGGGGTAGTTCCTTTCATTGGGCTTCAACTGGCGAGAGGTATAGGCAACAACCTTCTTCTCTTGCATTAACACAGCACCGAGGCCCTGAAGAGAAGCATCACAGAAAACTTCATAAGGCTTGGATTCGTCAGGAGGAGTCAAAACTGGAGCAGTGACAAGTTTCTCTTTGAGAGTGTTGAAAGCAACGTCACACTCAGGAGACCAGACATACTTCACATGCTTCTGGAGGAGGTTGGAAAGAGGCTTTGCAATCTTTGAGAAATTCTCAACGAATCTTCAGCAATAGCTTGCAAGTCCAAGAAAACTACGAAGCTGCTTGACATTCTGAGGAGGATTCCAATTCAAAACTGCAGACACCCTCTCTGGATTAATAGCAATGCCCTTGGCAGAGATGATATGACCAAGATAAAGAACTTCATCAAGCCAGAATTCACATTTGGAGAACTTCGCATATAATTGATACTCTCTGAGCTTGTCGAGTACCAATCGCAAATGTTTGGCATGATCCTTCTTATTCTTGGAGAAGACCAAAATATCATCGAGATAGACCAAGACAACTTCGTTGATGTAGGGGTTGAAGATGAAATTCATCAAGCGAGTGAAATATGGAGGAGCATTGACGAGGCCGAAAGACATGACAGTATATTCATAAGAACCAAAGCTTGTTCTGAATGCTGTCTTGGGAATATCTTCTTCACGAATGCGAATCTTATGATAACCCATACGAAGGTCAAGCTTGGAGAACACCTTAGCACCTTTGAGTTGCTCAAATAGCTCATTGATGTTGGGAAGTGGGTACTTGTTCTTGATAGTCTTCTTGTTCAATGGACGGTAATCGATGCAAAGTCGGTCCGTGCCATCCTTCTTCTTGACAAAAAGAACACCACAACCCCAAGGAGAAGAACTCGGTCTGATCAGACCCAGACGTTCTTGTTTATCGAGTTGAATCTTTAATTCCTTGAGCTCATCTGGTCCAAGCTTGTAAGGACGCTTGCAAACGGGTTCCGTGCCAGGCTCAAGATCAATAACGAATTCAACTGGCCGACGGGGAGGAATACCCGGAAGCTCTTCTGGAAAAACATCTTGGTACTCACAAACGACTAGAATCTGAGAGATAGCCTCCAATTCATCATTCTCATTGAGAGAAAACAACCGAATGGTATCGTCACGAGAAGCATAGATGATCACATCGTTAGAAGAGTGAGTCAATTTGATTTCCCTGGCAGCACACTCGAGCTGAGCCTTGTGCTTAGAAAGCCAGTCCATCCCGAGAATGAGATCAATATCAGAATCACCAAGAACAACTGGTTTAGACAAGAATTTATAGTCGCCCATCTTGATAGAAACATCCGGGACACAAACATTAGATGTCATTTGCTTGCCCGGGGACACAATCTTCAACGGAATAGGAATCTTTTCGGTCAAAAATTCATGCTTAGCAACAAAAGGTCTCGAAATGAAAGAAAGCGATGCACCAGTATCAAATAAGACTTTTGCAGGAATATCATTAACAGGAAGATTACCCATGATCACTTCAGAAGAATCCTCTGCTTGAGCTGCATTCAACATGTTCACCTTGGCATGCTTAGGATTATGCTTGACCACTGCATTGCTGGAGGATTTCATAGGAGGAGGAGGCGGAAGGCGCCTTTGGTTGAAGCACTTGTTCGCATAGTGACCCTTCTGCTGACATTTGTTACAAGTCACTTCTGAGAGCGGACGATGGTAAGGAGCACTTGGCCTTGGAGCTTGATTCTGAGACTTGTTCTGATAGCTAGGGTTGGGTGGGTGGGAAGATCCACGACCACTTGAATTCTTCTGTTGATAAGGCTGACGGAACGGAGGAGGAGGAGGCAACCAGAACTTCTGTTGCTTAGCTGCCACAAGTGAAGAAGAAGAAGACTGGACTGTGTCTCTGACTCTCTTCTTAGAAGCCTCACACTTGAGCTGAGCAGCTTCTTGTTTCAGTGCCATGTTGTAGAATTCATCATACTTTAATGGCTCGAAAAGCACGAGAGCAAGTTGCAGATCTTCCCTGAGACCACGCCTGAATTGGTAGATCATACTCTTCTCATCAGGGATGTCTTGCCTTGCAAAACGAGAGAGCTTCTGGAACTGAGTGTTGTATTGATAGACAGACATGGTGCCTTGCTTGAGATTGCGGAATTCCTCACGCTTAAGCTCAACAACACTTTCTGGAATGTGGTGCGCTTTGAAATCCCGGCGGAAATCATCCCAGGTAATCACACGACCTCCTCTGGAATCTTTGTATTGCTGGAACCATTCAGCAGCTTGATCTTTGAGTTGAAAAGAGGCAAACTTGACAAAGTCCTCAGGTCTGACATTGCTGCACTCAAAATGCTTGCTGATGTCCACGAGCCAATCATCTGCATCTGTGGCCTCGACACAGTAGCTGAAGGTTTTTGGCTGATTAGCAAGGAACTGGTTCAGTGAAGCGAAATGCGGCTGATTGTTCCCTTGGCCTTGATTCTCTTGATTAGCTTGCCCTTGGTTGCGATCTTGCAAGAGCTGAATCAGAATCTGAGCATTGGCATTTGTGGCAGTCATCAGGGCCTGCCAAGCTTCCGGAGGCGGAGGTGGTGGCGGAGGGTTAGCCTGATTCCCTTCATTGCATTCCGGATTCTGACGCGTTGGTGGAGCCATCCTGAAGAGGGTGACATCCATTAGCATCTTGACAGAGATATATTGAAGCTGAATCGAAGGAACGACATTGCGACATATAATCTTCACAATTAACATTCGAACGAGAATGAACGAATGAATTCCAATGTAAATCATCACACTTCCAAAGCTGAGAAGCCACTTAGAACATGGTAAGGAATAAAATCAACAAGGTACGGAAGTGAACAAATACTTGGTAAGGATTACCCAATCACAAACCAAATATCTGCGGAAGAAATACTAGAGCTACAAGAATTCCCACTTATAAACTCCCGAAACTTTCTGGTTATGCAATCAGGTGTTGGGGATACAGGGGAAGCATAATATCTCACCCAAACTAGCAAATCCTACAACCAGCTGTATCCATCCTTCAACACATAACCAAGAAATCTTCGGAAATCGTCTACCTCAACCTTCGAAAACACATCCGTTATACAAGTCATGGCAATACTCCCGCACTCGCCTCAGTACTGGGCTATCAGGGTTATCTCACCAACAACTCTACAAAAGAGATTTTCGATGTCGGCGTACTAAACTCAGGTAATCCAAAACCGCAAAGATAAAATTATGATTACAACACCTCGGAGCTCAACTCCGCGGGACACTGCCACAACCCCTAAATGTCAGGAGGCAACCAAGACAATGTTGTCATCATAAAACCATCGGAACGATTGTAATATACCCGCGTGATCCTAAAAAAAAATTAGTGAAATTTGAGAAGAGAAGAGTCAAAACTCTACGTCAGGATGCCTTACCAGAAGGTCGAAGGGACTGGGGAGTAAAAAGAAATCCTAAACTCTCCGATATATAATTCCTAAATGACTCAAAACATTTTTCTAGACACAACTCGGCCACTAAAGACGATCAAACAGTGGGGGCTCCTAAGGTCGGGGAAAGGCTCTGATTACCAACTTGTAACGCCCTCGATGCGGCTATATCTCCCACGTGTCGAGGCACGACTTAGAGGCATAACCGCATTGAAAGCAATGTCGCAAGTGAGGTAATCTTCACACAATCCATGTAATAAATAAAGGGGGAATATACATAGTTGGCTTACAATCGCCACTTCACAGAAGTACATAAATAACATCCATCATACAGATTACACTCAAGGTCCGACTACGGTACCAAAATGAAGGAAGACTACCCCAAATGCTAACAGATCTCCGGATCACCCAACTGGGCTCCACTACTGATCATCTGGAAAAGAAACATAGTAACGGCCACGTTCCTTGTCGAACTCCCAAGTGAGCTCGGTCGCGTCATCTGCACTGGCATCGTTGGTACCTGCAACTGTTGTGATAATATCTGTGAGTCACGGGGACTCAGCAATCTCACACCCGCGAGATCAAGACTATTTAAGCTTAAAGGTGGGAAAGGGGTTTGTGAGGTGGAGCTGCAGCAAGCGACTAGCATATGGTGGCTACAACGCAAAAGAGAGCGGGAAGAGAAGGCAAAGCACGGTCGTGAAGCTAGAAGTGATCAAGAAGTGATCCTGAAACGACCTACATCAGACATAACTCCAACAACCGTGTTCACTTCCCGGACCCCGCCGAGAAGAGACCATCATGGTTACACACGCGGTTGATGTGTTTTAGTTAAGGTCAACTTCGGGTTTTCTACAACCGGACATCAACAAATTCCCATCTGCCTCATAACCGCGGGCACGGCTTTCGAAAGATAATACCCTGCAGGGGTGTCCCAACTTAGCCCATGATAAGCTCTCACGGTCAACGAAGGATATTCCTTCTACCGGGAAGACCCAATCAATCTCGGAATCCCGGACTACAAGACATTTCGACAGCAACAAAACAAGTCCAGCAAAGCCGCCCGATTGTGCCGACAAATCCTGATAGGAGCTGCACATATCTCGGTCTCAGGGCACATCCGGATGAACACTACGTACGGCAACCAAAGATACCCCAAGTTGCCTCAGGGCGGCACCGCAAGTGGCTCTAGTTGGACCAGCAATCGAAGGAGAACTGGCCCGGGGGGGTTAAAATAAAGATGACCCTTGAGTCTGCAGAACCAAAGGGAAAAAGGCTTAGGTGGCAAATGGTAAAACCAATGTTGGGCCTTGCTGGAAAAGTCTCATTCAAAGCGAACTGTCAAGGGGGTCCCATAAATCATCCAACCGTGTAAGGAACGCAAACTCCGGGAACATAACACCGGTATGACGGAAACTAGGGTGGCAAGAGTGGAACAAAACACCAGGCATAAGGCCGAGCCTTCCACCCTTTACCAAGTATATAGATGCATTAATTAAATAAGAGGTATTGTGATATCCCAACAAGTAAACATGTTCCAACAAGGAACAACAAGATCATGTCCCAACAAGGAACAAACTTCATCTTCACCTGCAACTAGCAACGCTATAAGAGGGGCTGAGCAAAGCAGTAACATAGCCAAACAACGGTTTGCTAGGACATGGATGGTTAGAGGCTGACAAGGCAATATAGGAGGCATGATATAGCAAGTGGTAGGTATCGCAGCATGGGCATAGCAAAACAGCGAGCAATCTAGCAAGCAAAGATAGAAGTGATTTCGAGGGTATGGTCATCTTGCCTGCAAGGTTCTCAGAGTTGTCGAAAGCTTGATCCTCGTAAGCGTTCTCAACAGGTTCCTCGTTCACGTACTCGTCTCCCGGCTCCACCCAAGGCAAGAAAACAAGCAAAGGGGACAAATATCAATCACGATGCAATGCGCAAGCAACATGATGCAAAACATGGCATGATATGCGAGATGTGATATGCAATGCATATGCATGCTCCGGAAGGACAAAGATGAACAAGGCATAATCTTGGCAAACCAAGTATACCACTGGATAGGTAAGGTGACTTCGGTTGAAATCGATATAAAGATCACTGGAATCGGATGCACGGTTTGCAAATGGCGAGCAAAACAAGAATGGCAAGAATCTGCCATAAACAGCATGATGCTACTTAGCAAGCAACAAATAATTAAGCTACTGCAACCAAACATATCAACAAGGCATATGACAGTAATATACTCAAGGTGCTCGACAAAATATGAACACTCAGATACGGCTAAATCCCATCATAACAGGTCCAAACAAGCATGGCAAAAGTGCACAAGATAACAGGTTCACAGACTTGGCGAAAATATCAACATAGCAGAAACTAACATCAGGCTGACATGTTCAGAGCAATGAAACAACATGCTACAGGTTCAGAACTAAGCAAAGTAAGGCATGGCATTAATCTACTCATAGCACTTGACAAAAGTCCCTTACTGACCATAAGCCAAAAAGGGTCAAAAAATATGATTACACCCATGTCAAATAAGCAAGTTTCGTTACAGGTTTCAGACTTAGCAGAAAACTGGACATGACAAAAACAGATAACGAGTAGGCATGTTCGTGAGCTCGATGCACTCACTACAGAGCATTGCATGATAAACTAAGAATACATACATCAAGAGGACATGGCATAGTAACAAGACATGGCAATAATAACATCATATCATGCAAGGATCAACTACACCAAGCTTGGCAAAATCGAATAACATGTAGACAATCTGCCAGCAACATTTTGTAGCAAAAGTAGAGCTCGAAGGACTCAAGCTATGGCACTCCATATTTACCAAAAAAGGCATGGATGGATAGAGCAAATACTCAAGTTCAAAACACCCTTACTGATCATGCTCAAATTATGCATAGATCTCTCAGAAACAACATGAATACATGGCATGAAAATAACAGCAGTCAGGGACTTAGTGAAATCACTAAGTCTCTGAAATCAGCAACATCAAGTGACCTAGTTTGCATGCTTGTGCTAGTCACCACATAGATCACAAAAATACATGGCAAAATTCCCTGGAAAGGTGGCTTGGCATATTACAAAACTCATGTAGGACTCAACTTCATAGGAGCTATACATCGATCATGGCAAAAATGACAAAACTGCATGTTCAGATAAGATCCAGCAACTAACATCAACTAGCCCTCTTCTAACAGCATTTAGGTCATCAAGATGACCTCAAATGAAAATGGTGCAATGGAATAAAATGATGTACTCTTCGAGGCGAACAATCTGACATATTATACGCGCGAAACGGAGGTATGGATGCAAAGTTATGGCATGACGAACATGTGACAATAATGTAAAATGCACGGGACTTAGAGAAAACGAGGGGGAAGAAGTCAACCCCTAGGCACGCAGATCGAGGATCACCGGCGGATCTCGCCGGATCCCCGCCGGAGTTGCGTCGGAGTAGACGAAACCGGCCGGATCCGGGCGGATCCGGCGACGGGGAGGGCGGCGCGAGGCGGCGGGGTCGCGGGCGGCGCCGGGACGGCGCGCGTGGCCCGCGGGCGGTGGCCGGCGACGGGGAAGGCGGCGGCGGTGGGGAAGCCGGTGCGCGGGCGGCGCGGCGACGGGGTCGGTGGAGGAGCGCGCGGGAGCGGGCGGAGGAGCTCGGGCGGCGGCGGACTGGGCGCGCGGGCCTGCGGGGGCCGGCTGCGGGCTCGGGCGGGCCCCCGGCGGCGAAGTGGGCGCGGAGGGCACGGCCAACGGGGAAGCGACACGTGGCGGCGGCGGGACGAGCGGACACGTCCGGCCGGCGGATTTTCGTCCGGCGGCGCGGGGAGAGGAGTGGACTAGGGTTAGGGGTGGTTTTGCCCGTGATTAGAGGAGGGGGAGGCGTTTTTATATATAGGAGGAGCTAGGAAGCTCCAAATGGAGTGCGGTTTTTGGCCATGCGATCATGATCGAACGGCGGAGGACATGGGAGTGACTTAGATGGGTTAATGGGCTGTTTTGAAGGGGTGTTGGGCTGCAACACACACGAGGCCTTCACGGTTACCCGGTTAACCGTTGGGGTACCAAACGAACTCCGATTGACCCGAAACTTGACAGGCGGTCTTCCGGTGCTATACCAAGGCCACATGTCAAACCTCGGTCCATTCCGAGAATGTTTAATACCCGCTCAAGAAGAAATGTAAACGGGGACGCCGGGAGACATAGGAGCGCAGGATTGCAAAACGGACAACGAGAAATATGCTCGGATTTATGAGACGAACACGTATGCGAATGCGATGCACATGATGACATGATATGAAATGCGTGACATGACCAAAATGCAAAACGAGGGGAAACCCAACACGGATGAAATATCATAACACATAGCCGGAAATGGCAAGAGTTGGATTACAAATATGGAAAGTTACATCTGGGGCGTTACAGGCTGGCCCGCGCGGGGCCAGACGGGCAGCGAGGCACGCATGGGGCAGGGCGAGCCCGTTTGGGGGGCGAAGCGGGACGGCGGGCGGCGCGGTGGCCACGAGCACCAGCAGGGGGTCGCGAGCGGTGTGAGCGCGTGCTCGCGCGGCGAAGCAGGGGCGAGGCCAGGAGGGCGCGGCCCGCGCGGCGCGGGGCAGGTTGCCGAGCACGGCAGGGCGCCGGCGTCCAGAGCATGCAGCAGAGCAGCAGCGCGCAGCAGCGTTGAGGCGACGGGCGGGTGACGACGATGCGGATCAGAGGTGAAGGGAGGAGACGTACGGTGGAGCTCAAAGGTATTCATAGGGGTTCGGGCAGCGGGCTTGGGGTAGTCCGGCGAGGCAGATCGATGACGGGGGCGAAGTGGAGGCGACGGGGTCGACGTCGGGGTGGCCGAGGCGGAGGCGCTCCGGGTGGCGGCGGCGAGGCGTGGTGTTGGGGACGAGCGGCGGCGTGGTAGTGGCAATGGGCGTCGGGGGCGACGGGGTCACCTGGATCGGGGGGGCGAGCGCCCCGATCCAGATCGGGTTGTCGGGTGGGGGAAGAGAGCGAGGGGAGAGTGGGGAGAGCGATGGGGTCGTGCGCCCTCCCCTGTGACGGTGCTGGAGGGAGAGGGGGATCGTGGGGGGAAGTGGGGTGGGGCTCTAGGGTTTCGGGAGTAGTGGGGGAATATGGGCGCGGCTGGTGGGCCGGCCTGGTGGCCTGCTGGGCCGGTTGGCCCAGTGGGGGGGCTTCTCTTTTTTTGTTTAGCTTTGTTTTATGTTTTTGTATTTTCTTTGTGTCATTTATTTTCTATCTTGTTTTATTTCACTTTAAATCATTTATTCCTTTTATAAAAATGTGTTCTCTTTACTATAATTATCCTTGTAATATTCGGCACCCACCGAGCATTTTTGTTTCAACTTTTGAAAACATTTGTTGTTTGACATATTTAGAATTTAAATTTTGAAACGGCTTCGAATCATTGCGAGGTTAGCAACAGTAACCGAGGTGACATGGCATGATTATCGTGGGATTATTGTAGCATGATTATCCGGGTGTCACATCACACAAAACAGAAATAAAAAAGCAAAAATCTATGATAACTATTGGGTTGCCTCCCAGCAAGCACTATTGTTTTACGCCCCTAGCTAGGTGTAATGCATTGTTTCAAGTATTGTCATCTTTCAAAGTAATTACATAGGTGGCCCTCATAATAGATTCATATGGTGATTTAATTCTCTTCCTTGGGAAGTGTTCTATCCGTTTCTTTAATGGAATTTGGAACCTTATATTTCCTTCTTTCAATGTAATAATTACACCTATGGTACATATAAAAGGCCTACCAAGTATTATAGGACAAGACGGATTGCATTCAATATTAAGCGCAGCAAAATCCACTGGCACATAATTTTTGTTAACAAGTATGAGAGCATCATTAATTCTAACCAATGGCTTTTTAATAGTTGAATCCGCTAAATGCAAGTTAAGGGAATATTCATCCATATCGGTGAGACCTAGCACGTCACATAAAGATTTTGGTATAGTAAGACGCTAGCACCTAGATCACACAAAGCATTACATCCATAATCTTTATCTTAACTTTAATAGTAGGTTCGCACTCATCATGTAGTGTTCTAGGTATAGAAACTTCCAATTCTAACTTTTCTCCATGAGCTTTAATCATAGCTTCTACAATATGTTTAGTGAAAGATTTATTTTATTCATAAGCATTAGGTGAGTTCAACATTGATTGCAACAAGGAACTACATTCAATAAAAGATAAATTATCATAATTAAAGTCCTTGTAATCCAACATAGTGGGCACATCACTATTTAAAGTCTCGATCTCTTCCGACCCACTTTTAGTGTTTTTATCATTAAGATCATCACCGTCTGAACAATTGGGGCGCCTTCTAACTAAACTTGACTCATCTCTAGTCCCTTTTTCATAAAGTTTTATTTTACTAAAAATGTTATAATAGGTGTCACACCAATCATATGAATATCATCATCATAATTATGATAAAAATCGGGTGGAATCACTTTTTCTAGGAATTCTCTCCTAGCTCTTATTCTAGCGATTCTTTCTCTACTTTCATTCATGGTGACTTGAATAGACTTTAGAGTTTCAGTAGCACCATCTTATGTGGCATAATTTCACTTTTAAGAGTTTCCAAAACATGAGCAATTCTATCCATGTTTCTTGCCATATCATCAACTTTATGTAGTTTTTCTTCTACCATGGCATTAAAATCTTTTGAGAACTAGTAAATTCTTTAATCTTCTTCTCAAGTTCAATAGGTATATTATTATTATTATTATTATTATTATTATTATTATTATTATTATTATTATTATTATTATTATTATTATTATTATTATATGAATTACCATAATTATTAGAGGGATTACCAGGATACGGTCTAGGATTGAAATTCCCTCTATAAGCATTGTTGTTGAAATTATTTCTAGCGATAAAATTCACATCAATAGCATAATTATTTTGCTTAATCAAATTAGATAGTGGTACATCATTAGGATCAACATGATCATTTTATCACTCAAAGTGGAAACTTCTTTGATAGAGTTTACTTTCTTGCCTGTTGGAGCTCGTTCGGTGTGCCATTGAGAATAATTTTTCATCATATTATCAAGAAGCTTTGTAGCTTCTCCCAATGTAATTCTCATAAAGGTACCACCTACAACATAGTCTGGAAGATTTCTCGACACAAAGTTTAATCCCACATAATTTTTTTGTATTATCATCCATAAGCTTAATCCATGAGTGGGACAATTTTTAATCATTAATTTCATTCTCTCCCAAGATTGTGCAACTTGTGCTTGCTCATGTTGCTTAAAGTTCATGATTTGATTTCTAAGAGAAGTAATCTTAGAGGAAGGAAAATATTTGGCAATAAAAGCATACATTTATCCCATGAATCAATACTATTGCGAGGCAAGGATGAAAACCAAGTTTTAGCACTATCTCTTAGCGGGAAAGGAAATAATTTCAACTTAATAGTATCATTATCCACATATTTTTATTTTGCATATCACCTAATTCAATAAAGGTATTAACATGGCTTGCAACACCTTCATTAGGAGTTCCAGCAAATTCTTCTTTCGTAATAAGATTTAGCAATGCAATATCGATAACATAGGACTACGCACTAGTGGCGGGAGGAGAAATTGGAGTACTAATAAAATCATTATTATTAGTATTTGAAAAGCTACACAACTTAGTATTATCTTGAGACATAGTGACAAAGCAAGCAAACAAGCAAACTAGCAAAGTAAAATATTTTTTATTTTTACAAAGAGACTAATAAAAGACAATAGAAAGTAGAGAAAGTAAATGATAATTTGAGTGTAGGTACTTATAGTGATTTGATGTTTTCTCCCTAGTAACGGCGCCAAAAATTCTTTCTGCTACTTTTGAGTTGCGTTGGGATTTTCCTCGAAGAGGAAGGGTGAAGCAATATAGTAGCGGTTAGTATTTCCCTTAGTGAGAACCAATGTTATCGAACCAATAAGAGAACCACACAAATCCTAGTCAAACATCACTTGCACACACAAGAGCAAATGCTTGCGCCCAACGTGGGCGAGAGGGTTGTCAATCCCCTTAAAGTCGCTCTCGGTGTCAAAACTGGCAGATCTTGGGTAGGGGGTCCAGAACTGTTCGTCTAAGGATTGAAGGTAATAGGAGACATGGGACACGATGTTTTACCCAGGTTCGGGCCCTCTCGATGGAGGCAATACCCTACTTCCTGCTTGATTGGCTTTGATGAGTATAGGGGTTACAAGAGTTGATCTACCTCGAGATCGTGGTGGCTAAACCCTAGATGTCTAGCATGCAGGATTATGATTGCCTCTACGGACTGAACCCTCTGGTTTATATAGACACTAGAGGGGGCTAGGTTTGTACAGAGTCGGTTTACAGAGAAAGGAATCTTCATATCCACACACCAAGCTTGCCTTCCACGCCAAGGAGGGTCCCATCCGGACACGAGGGAAAGCCTTCCATCTTATATCTTTACGGCCCATGAGTCCGGCCCATGTTGCATAGCCCGGACGCCCAAGGACCCTAGAATCCATGACTCCCTCACTTGCTACTTGCAACGATTAAACATGGTAGGAATGAAGAACTTCTACTTCAATTTTATGCTACCTTACACATTCGCGGATACAACAGGGATCCAAAGACTTGGGTCCTTGAGTGGATGACAGGCAATGTCCATCATGAAGCTAAAGCGTTTGACATCATTGAGCTTACCGGCCTGCCCACTCCAGGAGACTTATACGAACCTGGTTGTCAGCTTCACTGCAATGCTTTGGAGAGTATCTTCCATTAGCCAGAGCCCAACATGAGCCAAATGCTGAGCATGATGAAGCCTCTGCCACATGACGCTGATTACCCAAAGGAATTCTTTATCGAAGACCTAGAGTATCTGCCTCCCGCTATTTATCACATCATCAGGCAAACTCTATGGCCTGTCGAAGGACATTCGTCAGCAGCAAAACTTGAAGGAGCAATGAAGACGTTGGTCTTTTATATCTTCAACAGCATTAGCTTCAATGCTCAAGACTTGTTTATCCGGCAGTTGGCTGCATCCGACTCTGATCTCTTTGGCCTGAAGTTCTATGCTCCATGGGTCATGTGCCTCATCAAGCTACACTCAGCTGTCAACTATCAGCCCTCTGCTCGCAACCATCTGATCTTTCTGCCAAAGGTTGATATGTCAGTTGAAGCCATATACCCAGAGCCTGCCAAGGAGCCGGTTTGTCTTCACAATGCTAATCACCAAAGCTTCACGCAACCCATTAAAGGAGTCCAGGCAGTCACTCGTGTTTGTCCTTTGGCTGGGAATACACGCTTACCTCATCATGCTCAAACTGAAGCCACTGAGAGCACTATTGCTCAAAGGCCTCGGAAGTGCTCTCGTGTTCTAAATGACCGAGAACTTCTTGTTGCCCTGCATCAGAAACAAGATAAGCATCACTTCTGGCTGAAGCGGCAGATGCAAAGCCTCTTGGTGGACATCAATCGTATTCGCAATCTTGCCACCAAGAATGCCTTTCTTACACATGAAACCTGTTGGAGGTCATGGAAGATTTTGACATTGCTGAGTGCTGAAGCAGATCTTCAAGATGATAGCTTCACTGAAAGACTCAAGTTTCACACCCCTCCCCCAAGGAATGTTGTCCTACGTCAAACTCGCTCTCTTGAAGACTCTGATTATTCCTCCTCCGCTGCAACGGTGAATGCCAGAGTGATAGATGATCAAGATGATGCTACTTCACCACCTAGAACTTCAGCGCGTATCAACACTGCACCGCCAAATCCCAAAGTCGACCCTGCATCTTCTCCTGCTCCTTCTGGGAACGAGTAGAGGCTCTATGTCTTCAAACCTTTTTGGTCCTTACTGACAAAAGGGGAGAAGCATATGAGTTGATAGTCTTCAAGCGGGTCCATATGGGCGGTTGCTTTATATTTTGCCTAGTGTTTACAACTCTCACTTTTGATACTAATACATTTGGTTATTTGAGTTGTAACACTTAAACTTGATGGTCGTCTGCTACGTTTTCTGCTATTCTGTGATGCAATGATAAATTCTGCATGTGCAATGATAAATTCCGCACTTAGTCATTTTGCAGACGTCCATTTTTCATTATGCATGCCATTATCTTTGTTATATCAAATCATGCATGATGAATTGTCATCATAAGTTGAAGAGGATCTCCACAAGTACAACCTGCCATGTGCATTTGCATTCCGAAAGCAAATTACTTATATGCACATCTTCAAGGGGAGCCTTTTTCTACTTATGAAGACAATACCTTTATCCTTCACAATTTCACATACTTTTATCCCCGTTGAAAATTTCAACCAGTTTGTCATCAATCACCAAAAAGGGGGAGATTGTAAGTGCATCTAGTGCCACCCCTAGTTGGTTTTGGAGTATTGACAACAAACCTGGTTGAGGGACTAATGTGTTTGTGAGAATTGCAGGATAACACAGGTAGTAGTCCCTCATTGATTCGGTTTACCTACCGGAGATGACCCCTAAAAATGTATGAAGACATTGACGACCATGGTGGTATATGAAGATGTTCACACTGAAGACTATGACCAGAGAAGACATTGCGTGAAGACTATGGAGCGCGAAGACTTAGATGTTTTGTTGTTTCCTTTTCTTCTTTGTTGAGTCATAGGAACCACCGTACTGTTAAGTGGGGTCCCAGTGAACAAAGTCAGAGTGATTGAAGTGATGCTCAACCAAAATCCTATGTCTTCGAGCGAAGACAATGAGAGCAAATCTTATCCAGAGCTGGATGAGTCAGCTTTACTTGTAGCCCAAGTAAAGTTGCCGCGTGTGTTTGAAATCTGACCGTTCGAACACGTGTCAGTTCCTTAGTGACCCAGGGTCATTTCGGACAAATCAGGTCGGGTTGCCTACTGGCTATAAATAGCCCACCCCCTACACCATAAATTTGTGGCTGCTCAGAGTTAGTACACGCCTTTTGTCATTTGAGAGCAACCCACCTCCGAAGCTTTTGAGAGAGAGAAATCATTGCGAGGACAAAGCCCAAACACCCAGAGCCAAAGAGTGTTAGGCATCACTGAAGTCTTTCTGTCTGTGTGACGTGAAGACTTGTTACACTTGAGGACTGTGAATCCTCCAGCCGGTTAGGCGTTGCGTTTTGAGCATCCAAGAGTTATTGTGGATCGCCGGTGAACGAAGTCTGTGAAGGTTTGGAAGTCTACCTTGAAGACTTACCAGAGTTATTGGGCGAGGACTGGGTGTCCTTAGATCAAGGGGAATAAGGTGAAGACACGGTCTTCTGAGTTGAATCTCAGCGTGCCTAACCAGACGTACAGTTGTCACAGCATCTGGAACTGGTCCAACAAATCATGTGTCCTCAACAAGTGACTGGTTCTATCCTCTCCCTCTGTTTACTTACAGTTTGTCTTCGTCAAGTCATTTCCTGCTTGCTCTACCTGTTTGACTTCACTGTGTGACTACTATCGTTATTTGGCTTCATACTATCTTCCATCCTGATCCTTACTACCTAGCTACTATTAGTCTTCGTGCTTTCACTTCATTGCATACTTGACTATGGCTTGCTTAGTGTAGTTTACCTTCCGCTGCATATCAATAGGATCATTTCTATAGTTTGTCTTTGAAACTTCCATGTTTTGAAGACTTTCATAAAAATCGCCTATTCGCCCCCCTCTAGTCGATAACTAGCACTTTCACACCCCCTTTCCTTCTCCTACTCCCTCTCCTTCCCCTTTTCCCCCTCCGGTAGAAGGAAAAAAGGTGGGGCCAAATCCTACTAGGACTGGAGTTCTAGTAGGACTACCCTCTCCCTGGCGCGCCCCTTGTTCGCCGGCCTCCTCCTCCCCTCCTTTATATACGGGGGAAGGGGGCACCCCAGAGGCACAACAGACAGTGTCTTAGCCGTGTGCGGTGCCCCCCTCCATAGTATTACACCTCGGTCATATCGTCATAGTGCTTAGGCGAAGCCCTACACTGGTAACTTCATCATCACCGTCACCACGCAGTCGTGCTGAGGAAACTCTCCCTCGACCTCAACTGGATCAAGAGTTCGAGGGACGTCACTGAGCTGAACGTGTGCAAATTGCGGAGGTGCCGTGCTTTCGGTACTTGGATCGGTTGGATCACGAAGATGTTCGACTACATCAACCGCATTACTAAACGCTTCCGTTTTCGGTCTACGAGGGTACGTGGACGCACTCTACCCTCTCATTGCTATACATCTCCTAGATAGATCTTGCGTGATCGTAGGATTTTTTTTGAAATTACTGTGTTCCCCAATAGTGGCATCCGAGCCAGGTCGATGCGTAGATGTTATATGCACGAATAGAACACAAAGAGTTGTGGACGGTAAATAGTCATACTGCTTACCAGCATGTCATACTTTGATTCAGCGGTATTGTTGGATGAAGAGGCCTAGACCGACATTACATGATCGCGTTCATGAGACTGGTTCTACCAACGTGCTTCGTACACAGGTGGCTAGTGGGTGTCTGTTTCTCCAACTTTAGTTGAATCGAGTTTGACTACGCCCGGTCCTTGTTGAAAGTTAAAACAACACACTTGACAAAAACTCATTGTGGTTTTGATGCGTAGGTAAGAATGGTTCTTGCTAAAAGCCCATAGTAGCCACGTAAAAGCTTGCAACAACAAAGTATAGGACGTCTAAGTTGTTTTTGCAGGGCATGTTGTGATGTGATATGGTCAAGACGTGATGAGATATAAATTGTTGTATGAGATGATCATGTTTTGCTAAAGTTATCGGTAACTGGCAGGAGCCTTATGGTTGTCTCTTTATTGCATAAGATGCAAGCGAAATATAATTGCTTTACTTTATCGCTATGCGACAATAATAGTTGCAAAAGCAATAGTTGGCTAGACGACCATGTGACGACACTTTGATAAAGATCAAGATGATGGAGATCATGGTGTCATGCCAGTGATGATGGAGATCATGACGGTACTTTGGAGATGGAGATCAAAGGCACAAGATGAAGATGGCCATATCATGTCACATATTTTGATTGCATGTGATGTTTATCTTTTGTGCATCTTATTTTGCTTAGTACGACGGTAGCATTATGAGATGATCCCTTACTAAAATTTCAAGGTATACGTGTTCTCTCTGAGTATGCATCGTTGTGACAGGTCTTCGTGCTGAGACACCACGTGCTGATCAGGTGTGATAAGCTCTACATCCACATACAATGGGTGCAAGCCAGTTTTGCACACGCAGAATACTCGGGTTAAACTTGACGAGCCTAGCATATGCAGATATGGCCTCGGAACACTGAGACCGAAAGATCGAGCGTGAATCATATAGTAGATATGATCAACATAGTTTTTCACCATTAAAAACTTCTCCATCTCACGTGATGATCGGACATGGTTTAGTTGATATGGATCACGTGATCATTTAGATGACTAGAGGGATGTCTATCTAAGTGAGAGTTCTTAAGTAATATGATTAATTGAACTTTAATTTATCATGAACTTAGTCCTGATAGTATTTTCATAACTATGTTGTAGATCAATAGCTCGCGATGTAGCTCCCTGTTTATTTTTGATATGTTCCTAGAGAAAAACTATGTTGAAAGATGATAGTAGCAATGATGCGGACTAGGTCCATGATCTGATGATTATCCTCATTGCTGCACAGAAGAATTATGTCCTTGATGCACCGCTAGGTGACAGAACTATTGCAGGAGTAGATGCAGACGTTATGAATGTTTGACAAGCTCGGCATGATGACTACTTGATAGTTTAGTGCACCATGCTTTATGGCTTAGAATCGGGACTTCAAAAATGTTTTGAAATGTCATGGAGTATATGAGATGTTCCAAGAGCTGAAATTGGTATTAGAGACTCATGCCCGAGTCGAGAAGTATGAGACCTCTGACAAGTACTTTGCCTACAAGATGGAGGAGAATAGCTCAACCAGTGAGCATGTGCTCAGAATGTCTAAGTACTACAATCACTTGAATCAAGTGGGAGTTAATCTTCCAGATAAGATAGTGATTGACAGAGTTCTCTAGTCACTATCACCAAGTTACTGGAACTTCGTCATGAACTATAATATGCAAGGGATGACGAAAACGATTCCCCGAGCTCTTCACGATGCTGAAATCGGCGAAGGTAGAAATCAAGAAACGCATCAAGTGTTAATGGTTGACAAGACCACTAGTTTCAAGTAAAAGGGCAAGGGAAAGAAAGGGAACTTCATGAAGAATGGCAAGCAAGTTGCCACTCCCATGAAGAAGCCCAAAGATAGACCCAAACCTGAAACTGAGTGCTTCTACTGCAAAGGAAATGGTCACTTGAAGCGGAACTGCCCCAAATACTTGGCGGATAAGAAGGATGGCAAAGTGAACAAAAGTATATATATGATATACATGTTATTGATGTGTACTATATGATATACATGGTATTTGATACTCGTTCAGTTGCTATGATTAGTAACTCGAAACAAGAGTTACAAAATGAACAAAGACTAGTTGAGGACGAGGTGACGATGTGTGTTGGAAATGATTCCAAAGGTTGATAAGATCACCATCGCACACTCCCTTTACCTTCGGGTTTAGTGTTGAAGCTAAAATAAATGTTATTTGGTGTTTGCGTTGAGCATAATATGATTGGATCATGTTTATTGCAATATGCTTATTCATTTAAGTCAAAGAATAATTGTTATTCTGTTTACATGAATAAAACCTTCTGTGGTGATACACATAAGGTGAATGGTTTATTAAATCTCAATCGTAGTGATACACATATTCATGATATTGATGCCAAAAGATGCAAAGTTGACACATATTTGTGGCACTGCCGTTTAGGTCATATTGGTGTAAAGCACATGAAGAAACTCCATGCTGATGGGCTTTTGGAATCACTTGGTTATGAATCACTTGATGCTTGCGAACCATGCCTCATGGGCGAGATGAATAAGAGTCCGTTCTCGGGAACAATGGAGCGAGCAACTGACTTATTGGAAATAATACATACTAATGTATGCGATCCAATGAGTGTTGAGGCTCGCGGCGGGTATCGTTATTTTCTGACCTTCACAGATGATTTGAGCAGATATGGGTATATCTACTTGATGAAACATAAGTGTGAAACATTTGAAAAGTTCAAAGAATTTCAGAGTGAAGTGGAAAATAATCGTAACAAAAAAAATAAAGTTTCTACAATCTGATCGCAGAAGCGAATATTTGAGTTACGAGTTTGGCCTTCAATTAAAACAATGTGGAATAGTTTCACAAACTCATGCCACCGGAAACACCACAACATAATGGTGTGTCTGAACGTCGTAACTGTACTTTATTAGATATGGTGCAATCTATGATGTCTCTTACTGATTTACCACTATTGTTTTGGGGGTATGCACTAGAGACAATTGCATTCACGTTAAATATGGCACCGTCTAAAAATCCGTTGATACGACACCGTATGAACTGTGGTTTAGCAAGAAACCTAAGCTGTCGTTTCTTAAAGTTTGGGGTTGCAATGCTTATGTGAAAAAGTTTCAGCCTGATAAGCTCAACACAAATTGGAGAAGTGCGTCTTCATAGGATACCAAAAAGAAACTATTCGGTACACCTTCTATCACAGATCCGAAGGCAAGATCTTTGTTGCTAAGAGTGGTTCCTTTCTAGAGAAGAAGTTTCTCTTGAAAGAAGTGAGTGGGAGGAAAGTAGAACTTGATGAGGTAATTGTATGTTCTCTCGAATTGGAAAGTAGCTCATCACTGAAATCAATTCCAGTGATGCCTCCACCAATTAGTGAGGAAGTTAATGATGATGATCATGAAACTTTAGATCAAGTTACTACTGAACCTCGTAGGTCAACCAGAGTACAATCCGCACCAGACTGGTATGATAATCCTGTTCTGGAAGTCATGTGAATAGACCATGATGAACCTACGAACTACGAGGAAGCGATGATGAGCCCAGATTCTGACAGATGGCTTGAGGCCATGAAATCTGAGTTAGAATCCATGTATGAGAACAAAGTGTGGACTTTGGTAGGACTTGCCCGATGATCGGCAAGCCATTGAGAATAAATGTATCCTCAAGAAGAAGACGGACGCTGATAGTAGCGTTACTATCTACAAAGCTCGACTTGTCGAAAAGTTTTTTTGACAAGTTCGAGATGTTGACTACGATGAGATTTTCTCACTCGTATCAATGCTTAAAGTCTGTCTGAATCATGTTAGCAATTGCCACGTTTTATGAAATCTGACAAATGGATATCAAAACTGCATTCCTTAATGGATTTATTAAAGAAGAGTTGAATATGATACAACCAGAAGGTTTTGTCAACCATAAAGGTGCTAAGAAAATGTGCAAGTTCCAGCGATCCATCTACGGACTGGTGCAAGCATCTCAGAGTTGGAATGTACGCTTTGATAAGTTGATCAAAACATATAGTTTTATATAGACTTGCGGTGAAGCCTGTATTTACAAGAAAGTGAGTGGGAGCACATACCTTGACAAGATTTTTGAAGTAGTTCAAAATGGAACAGTCAAAGAAGGAGTTCTTGCCTCATTTGCAAGGTGTAAAGTTGAGTAAGACTCAAAACACAACCACGACAAAAAATAGAAAGAGAATGAAAGTCATTCCTTATGCTTCAGCCATAGGTTCTATAAAGTATGCTATGTTGTGTACCAAACCGATTGTGTACCTTGACATGAGTTTGGCAAGGAAGTACGATATTGATCCAGGAGCGGATCACTTGACAACTGTCAAAATTATCGGTTATGGAGGTGATAAAGAGTTCGTCGTAAAGAGTTACACCGATGCAAGCTTTTACACTGATCCGGATGACTTTGAGTCTCAATTTGGATACATATTGAAAGTGGGAGCGATTAGCTAGAGTAGCTCCATGCAGAGCATTGTAGACATAGAAAATTTGCAAAATACATACGGCTCTGAATGTGACAGAACCATTGACTAGGCTTCTCTCACAAGCAAAACATGATCACACCTTAGTACTCTTTGGGTGTTAATCACATAGGGATGTGAACTAGATTATTGACTCTAGTAAAACCCTTTAGGTATTAGTCACATGGCGATATGAACTAATAACATGGTGATGTGAACTATTGGTGTTAAATCACATGGCGATGTGAACTAGATTATTGACTCTAGTGCAAGTGGGAGACTGAAGGAAATATGCCCTAGAGGGGCAATAATAAAGTTGTTATTTCTATTTCCTTACATCATGATAAATGTTTATTATTCATGCTAGAATTGTATTAACCAGAAACTTAGTACATGTGTGAATACATAGATAAATAGAGTGTCCCTAGTATGCCTCTACTTGACTAGCTCGTTAATCAAAGATGGTTAAGTTTCCTAGCCATAGACATGTGTTGTCATTTGATGAACGGGATCACATCATTAGAGAATGATGTGATGGACAAGACCCATCCGTTAGCTTAGCATTAACGATCGTTTAGTTTTATTGCTATTGCTTTCTTCATCACTTATACATGTTCCTCAGACTATGAGATTACGCAACTCCTGAATACCGGAGGAACACCTTGTGTGCTATCAAACGTCACAACGTAACTGGGTGATTATAAAGATGCTCTATAGGTGTCTCTAATGGTGTTTGTTGGGTTGGCATAGATCGAGATTAGGATTTGTCACTCCAAGTATCAGAGAGGTATCTATGGGCCCTCTCGGTAATGCACGTCACTATAAGCCTTGCAAGCAATGTGACTAATGAGTTAGTTGTGGGATGATGCATTACGGCACGAGTAAAGAGACTTGCTGGTAATGAGATTGAACTAGGTATGATGTTACCGACGATCGAATCTCGGGCAAGTAGCATACCGATGACAAAGGGAACAATGTATGTTGTTAAGCTGTTTGACCGATAAAGATCTTTGAAGAATATGTAGGATCCAATATGAGCATCCAGGTTCCGCTATTGGTTATTGACCGGAGATGTGTCTTGTTCATGTCTACATAGTTCTCGAACCCGTAGGGTCCGCACGCTTAACGTTCGATGACGATTTGTATTATGAGTTATGTGATTTGATGACCGAAGTTTGTTTGGAGTATCGTATGAGATACCGGACATGACGAGGAGTCTCGAAATGGTCGAGAGGTAAAGATTCATATATTGGAAGGTTGCATTCGGACGTCGGAATGGTTCCGAGTGATTTGGGCATTTTTCGGAGTACAGGGAGGTTACCGGAACCCCCTGGGGAAAGATATGGGCCTTATGGGCCATAGGACGGAAGCTAACCAGCCCACAAGGGGCTGGTGCACCCCCCCCCCACAAGGGAGGAGGCCGAATTGGACTTGGGAAGGGGCTGGTGCACCCCCCCCCCCTTTCCTGCTCCTACTCCCTCTCCTTCCCCTTTTCCCCCTCCGGTAGAAGGAAAAAAGGGTGGGGCCGAATCCTACTAGGACTCCCCTCTCCCTGGCGCGCCCCTTGTTGGTCGGCCTTCTCCTCCCCTCCTTTATATACGGGGGCAGAGGGCACCCCAGAGGCACAACAGACAATGTCTTTGCCGTGTGCGGTGCCCGCCTCCACAGTTTTACACCTCGGTCATATCATCGTACTGCTTAGGCGAAGCCCTGCGCCGGTAACTTCATCATCACCATCACCATGCCGTCGTGCTGAGGAAACTCTCCCTTGACCTCAACTGGCTCAAGAGTTCGAGGGACGTCACCAAGCTGAATGTGTGCAGATCGCGGAGGTGCCGTGCGTTCGGTACTTGGATCGGTTGGATCGTGAAGACGTTTAACTACATCAACCGCGTTACTAAACGCTTCTGCTTTCGGTTTACGAGGGTACGTGGATACACTCTCACCTCTCATTGCTATACATCTCCTAGATAGATCTTGTGTGATCATAGGATTTTTTAAAAAAAATTACTGCGTTCCCCAACAGGGGCATACGAGACAGCTCTATGCGTAGATGTTACATGCACGAGTAGAACACAAAGAGTTGTGGGCGATAATATTCATACTGCTTACCAGCATGTCATACTTTGATTCAGCGGTATTGTTGGATGAAGCGGCCCAAACCGACATTACATGACCGCGTTCATGAGACTGGTTGTACCGACGTGCTTCGCACACAGGTGGCTAGTGGGTGTTTGTTTCTCCAACTTTAGTTGAATCGAGTTTGACTACGTCCGGTCCTTGTTGAAGGTTAAAAAAGCACACTTGAAAAAAATCGTTGTGGTTTTGACGCGTTGGTAAGAACGGTTCTTGCTAAAAGCCCAGCAGCCACATAAAACTTGCAACAACAAAGTAGTGGACATCCGGCCTGGCCCCAGACATCCTGCCTGACGACCCTAGACATCTAGCGCCTCGACCGGAAATCCGGCCCTCCTCCACTGAACCGCGCCAAAACGGCCCCGCCAGCCCGGACATCCACCCCCCTGCCCGGACATTCGACTCCTCGTGAAGGCCCGGACATCTGGCCTGACACCCGAACGTGCGGCTCCTCCTATCTGCGCGTAGTGAAAGGGCCGAGGCCCATGTACACCTTCGCCTCCTAGACTATTTATACTCCTTCTCCTCCCCATTGCTAGGGTTAGCAAAGGATTAGCTCATTTTAGAGGTAGAGCTTTGCTCATCCATTCGGTTCTACTCCATCGAGAGACCGCGGCCTCTACGAAGAAGATCCATCGATTGGATTCAAGACCCCTCACGGGAAGACCCCCAAGACCTCCTCACGAAGAAGAACTACCGCCTCTTGTATCGTCCTTTGTTGCGTTTGGATCTTGTATCACTCTTTATGTTCATGGATCTAGCACATGTGTGATTGTTCTCATTGATTTGAGTGTCTTTCTCTCATGTTTCCCCTCGTGTTCTTTGTGTTCTTCGTAGGATCCTCTCTATTTTGTGAAAGATCGGCCCTAGGGTTTACACCCTACATCATCTTGGTATCATGAGCCTCGGCTCATCACGAATTTGGAGCCCTACCCTTTGTTTTGTAGCCTAGTTTTGTTGATTTTGTCCCAATTTTGAAAATTCCCCACCAAAAATAGCCCCAATTTTTTTTGTTATTTGTTGGTGTGATGAAGTTTTGTTGGATTTGATGTGTGGATTTCATGTGTAACAGGTAGATCTAGCTTTCCCTCATCATTTCCCCAATTTTCATCCACGTAATCTCTCGAATTTCTGTTTTTCCCCACAAGTTCATCGAGTTCATCACGGATTTGGAGGCCCAGACATCTGGTACATGCCCTGGACATCCGGCCCGTGCCCCGGCCATCCGGCCCGACAACCTGGACCTCCGGCCTCCCGCGGCCCCACTTCCTCCGCCACTTCCCTTCCGCCTAAATTTCGCCGAATCTTGCCCGGGTTTCCACTTACACATTTTGTTCTTTGAGCATTTGAGCTATGGTTTTCGTTTCCTAACGCGTTTCGATAACTTAGGGACGGTTCGACGTCGACATCACCGCCGCTCATCTTCTCCACGGACTCGTAATCGACACCATTTCGACAACTTCGACTACACATTTGTGTACTCCCTTGCCATTGCATTGATAACAACCATAACCCATATTTGCGTCACCTTCCTATCGAGACTAGCCATTGAGTATTGCCGGCAACGTTACTTGTGCACATTAGTGATCTTTGTTTCCCATTGCATACATATCATATCATATTGGTACAAGCATCTTGATACATCTTTTGTGTCACAAGGTTGTCATCGCATACACAATTTCTATCTTGGCTCGTGAAGTTTTGCATAAGAGGCCAAAGAAAGAGCTCAAAAGAGAAAGAGCCAAACAAACATTTAAGCAAAAGGAAAAGATAAGCAAAAAGCTTTTAAGCAAGAACCATAACATCATACTACATTAAGATTGTCATACTTGATCATCTTGGATCATATCATCAGAATACCATACATATAGCATACTTGGGATAGAATTCGTTGCATTTTGCTTAGTAGGTTGTGCACAAGTCTCGTATCCGCCTATTGTGCAATCGAGCTAGCGTCTCTCCAGCGTTGTGCAACAAGAGCATTTGCGTGGATTCCACATTTTGGCTCATTCCATGGTTGCACGACCCCATTTATCTATTCGTGTGTGTGTTTCCGTGTACCATCTCTTGCTATTGGTATACTTGTTGCATTTGCAAATTTGTGAATCTTTTTCAATGTTATTGGGTCTCACTAAGATATTGCATAATTTTTTTCACCATCCTCACCAAGCTCCACAAAAGGCTTTCTTTGTGTAGGTGTGAGAAATCGACGAGATATGGTACCAATTGTGTTATTTCCTTGTTACATCCTTGAGTGATCTTTGATCCACTCTCAACATCGGTCAAGATACATTTGTTATAGTTCTTCCTTTTCTTCCACTCACACATTTGCTTGGAAAGATGGATAGGCCAACTACTTCTACTAACCCACTCTTCATCGAGCAAGACAAGGACCCGAACACCTACGTCACCTAGAACCACCTCTTCGGTGCACAAAGAGCTTTGCATCAAGAACAACAAGCATTGAGTGACTGCATCGACAACCTCTCCAACGACTTGCGACACTCCGAGCAACGTACAAGAGACTACTTCGACAACAAGCTCGACGAAAAAAACAAGAGAGCAATGCAAGAATGGACGAGATCCGTGCCTTGTTGGTCAACCACTCTTCTACCTCTTCGTCATACTCAAGACGGAGTCACTCGAGTCGACATTCCTCTGACACCATCTCCGGCTCAAGTACACCGACATGAAACACTCTTCGTCGAGCCGTGTGCCATGACCATCAAGCAAACCACAATCCTCTACACGGCCATGGTCCATAGGAGCAACTTGAAGAGCAAGAACATCGGTGTCGTCAAAATCAAGCTACCATTGAGCAAGCACAAGAAATGCAACACCAACGCCAGCAAGTGGAAGGGCAAGAACGCCAATGCCAAAAAGAGAAAATGCAAGAGAGACAACGCCAACATCAAGACGAGCAAGACGCCGACGCTCTCCGTCAACAGCAACAACGACGCGAAGCACAAGCCCTTGAGGCGCAACGTGCTCTACATGAAACCAATCATGCCGTCACCGCCTGAAACCGATGTGTTCGTGAAGAAGAAGAAGAAGCGCTTCGTGAGGAAGTACAAGAACGACGAAATCAAGCACGATTGCATTGACAAGTTCCACAAGATCCTCCACAAGCTCAACAAGCACCACAAGTTCGACAAGGGCAACAAGACAATCGGAATCCTCCATTCCAAGAGCACCTTGAGGCGACAATCCTCCACATCAAGGGTTTCATCACACCCGACCCCAACACAATGTAGAGCAATGCTACGGCAAGCTCAAGTTCACTATGCCCAAGTTCTTCGAAAGCAACGACCCCGAAGACTAACTTATTAACCTAGAGCCAGTGCCAGTTTCTGTTTTTTCCTTGTTTTTGAGCCTCGCAGAAAAGGAATACCAAACGGAGTCCAAATGGAATAAAACCTTTGCGATGATTTTTCTTGGACCAGAAGACACCCAGGAGACTTGGAGTGCAAGTCAGAAGAGCCACGAAGTGGACACAAGGGTGGAGGGCACGCCCCCTACCTTGTGGGCAACTCGTTGACCCCGTGGCCTAGATCTTCCTCCTATATATTCACATATATTCCCAAACCAGCAGAAGCATCCACGAAAACACTTTTCCAACGCCCCAACCTTCTATTCCAATGAGATCCCATCTTGGGGCCTGTCGGTGAGAACGACACCTATGGGATCACTGGGATCCCTTCTATGGTCGGCGGGCACGGGGTCGTGAGAAGAGCAGGTTTAGGAGCTAGCACACGGATCGTTTACCCAGGTTCGGTCCGCGAGGATGCGTAAAACCCTAGTCCTGCTTTCATGGATGTATTTCAGAGTGTCCTTGAGCTCTTCAACTAGCTACGGTGGCTGCGTAGTTTCAAAGAGCCGAATCCCCCTCCTGGTTGCCTCGGGCCTCCTTTTATAGAAAAAACGGGTTGCCACAGTGGCACACAGGAGGTGGAAAGGCCTACAGTGTGTGAGCTTATCGCATGGCATTACGGGACAAAGTGCCTTCAATGCGCTACTTAGGTGTCCATTAGCTTTATCTGGGACGGGGACGAGGCCCGTCCTATCCGTCGCCGCTCCGCCTCGCTTCGACACGCGCCCAGGCCAGCGGCGCATGGGCAGACGGCTGAGGTGGCGCGGTGGCAGGACCTTCACGAAGATCTGCATGCCTCCACGCTGGCGCTTGCTGAGTTGGCCTGGAAGTCGCATGTTGCCACGAAGGCGCCTGCACAGCTGGTTGGGCTGGTAGCTGCATGCGAACGATGGCGGAGTCTTGGCTGGTGTAGGCCTGGCAGTGGCCCTGCTGATGCCTCCGGCAAGGGTCTTGCCAAGTGCCCGATAAGGGTCTTGTCATGGCGTTGCATTCGTCCCCAGCAAAGCGCTTGCCGGGGGTCTTGTGGATTCCCTCGTCTAGGATCCCGCGGAGGGTCGTCGTCTTCTGATCCTCATCTGATCTTGTGTGTTCATGATCTTCACAAAGATCTGCATGCTACCACGGAGGTGCCTCCCAAGCCCTGGTTCGAATGTAATTGTTGACGACGTTCGGAACCTTTGGGCTCAAGGGCGGCTCGCTCTGCTTTTGTTGGGCAAGTTGCCCCGGCAAGGCTCTTGCCGGGGCCGCCGAGGCTGCCCCGGCAAGGGTCTTGCCGGGGGAGCCCACCTCGCCCCTTTGCTATTTGTGTTTTTGGTCTTGGCGTTGCCTCCGGTCGCCTTGTGCCTTCGGTTTCTCTCGGGCTTCCCTCCTTTGCCCTGCTAAGTGTGACCGCGGCGCGTGGATCTGACTGCCCGTGCACAAGTAAAGGGGTCAAAAGGAGAGCCCCTACTTTTGTACACTAATAGGAGCCCCGGGCTTGGGCCACAGATAGGCGTGAGGCGTTGTTGGGCCAGGCCCAGAGCGGTGCGCGGGCAGGTGGGGCGAATTTTTACCATAGTAACTATTCGTCCGCTGCGCTTCCCCACGATCCGCGTTGAATGCGTGACGTGGGGGTCATGCGTGGGGCGGTTCCCGCATGCATGCGTCACGTCGCAGTTAATGGGGAAAAGAGGTGGCCTCACCTTCCCCGTAAAAAGGAATCACCGCGGGGGCGCTGCTCATTTACCTCCTGCGTCTTCTCCAATCTCAGAGCCACCATCTCTTTCTCCTTCCTTCGCAAGCCTTCCCTTTTACTCGCTGTTGCTGCGTCTTCGCCGTCCTCTGTCCCTTGCCTCTCTCAGCCGCCATGGCCCCCAATTCCACCAAGGGCAAGGGAGTGGCTAAGGATGCCGAGTGTCGGAGCAGCCGAAGAGCGAGTCGGCAGTGCGGCGGACGCAGCTCGCCTACTTCCCCTCGACGATCGATGTGTTCGAACTCCGAGACTGCTTCAAGCCCTTTTCTTGCGGCCTTTGCCCCCCCCCCCTTAAATGGGGGGGCAGACGACGGGGCATCCAGCCACGCGCGTCATCCCCGCCAATTGCACCGAGGCCGCCGCGAATCGGTACCCGTTCTTTGTCGATTACTTTTCTTGCGGCCTTTGCCCCCCCCCCTTCTCTGATTTCTTCAACGACATCATGCACACTTTTGGCTTCCACCTTCTGGATTTTACTCCAAACCCCGTGGTGTGCATGGCTCTATTCGTCCATCTCTGTGAGGGCTTCTCTGGAGTCCTTCCCAACACGGCGCTCTTCTGCCGTTAGTTTTATCCTTGTATCCAGAAGGGAGGTTCCATCTCTGGTTGCGTCACTTGGATCCCAAGGTCCAAAGGGACGTACCCGTAGGGCGCCCAAAAGGAGAGGTGGGAAGAATGGCGGGGCCGGTGGTGCTGGATTGAGGAGGACGACCCACAGGAGTTCTGCCGGGTCCGCCTTGCGCCGCCGGTTCGTAGGAATGACTGGGGCGATGTCGATGCCCAAGATGACAAGCTTGAGATCGCCACCACCAAGATCCTCTGCCTCACCCATGCCGGGCTTACCCTGGAGATGATTGGGGCGGATTTCCTCCACCGCCGAAGTGCTCCTCTGCACAACAAGGGAAGGCCGGCCTGCTCTTCCAGAATACGGCCGACATCATGAGGCTTCGCCCTGGCATCAACCACAACTTCACGGTGATGGGGGACGCCCACTTCTGCCAGCGAATCTTTCAGCTTGATGGGAACCGTGAAGGCAGGGCCAAGAGGTTCGGCAAGGTTATGAAGGCCGACGCGAAGGCTGGCAAGGTCGCCAAGGGGCCCCTGTTTGGGTTGCCGGCGAGGGTGGTCCCGCTGAGCAACAACTCGCGCCAGACCGACATCATCGGCATGATGCCGGATTGTAACGCGCACGGTCCCGCCCCGAGTTGGGCCGCGCCGCCGGAGGAGCAGGTACAGGAGTTCTTCGACAACTTGGCGAAGGTGTATGTCCGCAACGAGCCGCTGCTCATCCAGGACACCACCCCGGCCGAGATGGATTACATCGCCGCCAGGGCGGCGGAGGCGGACCTCGCCAGGCAGGCCGGCAGCGCCGGCGGCATGGAAGACGAGGTCGCGGCAACCGCGGAGGAGAAGGAGCTCGCCCAGTGGGCGAAATCCGCTGGAGAAGCCAGCAGTGCCGGCACCGGGGCCCCTCTCATCGAGGACATGCCCGACGAGTCGTCGCAGGAGGAGGAGGAGGAAGAGGAGGCCGAGGCCGTCGACCCTCCAGCCACGGGGAGAGGGCAAGTTCTGCGGCGGGCCACCTCTGGTGAGACGGTCCGGCCCGACAGGGCCGTGCAACCGTGGCAAGCCCAGGAGACGTCCACACACGAAACGAGGGCCGCGGTAGCGAAGAAAGTGGTGAAAGCCGCGGTGGCGAAGAAGAAAGCATCCGCCTCTTCTTCGTCCAAGCACGCTCAGACCCCACCTCCTTCCCCTCCTCCGGCAGGCGTCAACGCGGGGGTCGTCTTTGACTTCGGGTCCCTCAACCCAAGGAGGAAAAGGAAGGTAGCAGAGGAGGAGGAGGAGGAGTAACCTTCTTGTTCCCTTCCCCCTTTTTGTCATCTCTGTTTCCTCAATCTATGCCGCTTATCTTGAATTATTTTCATTTTTGCAAGGACGTGGAGATGCTAGCCCAGAGGGTGAAGAGGGCCAGGACTTCGACGGGTGGCCAGCCTTTGGCAGGCGCTTCAGGCACACCGCTGGTGGTGTTGAGCAGCCCCCGGCCCAGCCCCCAGCATAAGTTCATCACTCACCCTTCGTCAACGTGTGTTGGGGGCATGATCACCAGGTGCTGACCTTGCCGTGATCGTAGGAGGAGGACAGCAGCAGGAGGAGCCATAGAGGGCTACCCCCAACACGCCGCCCCCATCGACCACACCGCCCCGAGGGGCGTCCCCGGCAAGGGCGCCAAGCACCGAGACCATGCACATGGAGGAGGAGGAGGCGAACTCGGGCACTGGTGGCTTCTCCTCGGCGCCAGATGTTGGCGGGGAGGGGACCTCTACTTCCCAGCCCGGCACGCGTAAGCCACTCGCCTTCCGTCCCCATTTGCTTTTTCCTCTTTCTGAATCCTGGTCTTGGCCTCACCTCATCCCCTTCTCGGTATCCAGATCCTCCTTCGGCGGACCCAAAGGACATAGACACCGTCATTGAGGACGTCGCCAAGGCGGAGGCTGAGAAGATCACTACCGAGGAGGCCGCCAAGGGCGTTGCTGAGGACGCCGCCAAGGGGTCTGCCGGGGAGCCCGGCAAGTCCGTTGCCGAGGAGGAGGTGGTTGGTGACCATCCTTCCTCCTCCGTTGCCTCTAGCTCCGGCAGGTATCTGAAGGTGAGCGATGACCTTTTCGTCCACCTCCCAGGAACGTCGAGCTCCAGGACGCTCATCGAGGGAGAGGTGTTCGACGAGGAAGTGCTTGCCACCGCCGGGCTCAAAGTTGTTGACGAGCCGAGCACCAGCGGCGACGGTTCTCAGGAGGAGCGGCTTGTCCACGCCATGGGAGCCAACTTCCGGAAGCTCCAGGCGCTCCACCGCGCCCGCTTGGACAAGGCCAAGTCCAGGATGGCAACGGTGGACAAGGCGGAGGCGGACCTCAAGGGACGCATCGCCGAGATGCAGACTTGGTTCCGCCAAGCTTGTAAGGAGCTGAAGGCCGCCTAGGGCGAGCAGGCCAAGCGTGATGTGGAACTCACCATGAAGCAGGCCGACATCAAGAAGGCCCAGGAGACGGCGCAGAACCTGGCCGTCTGAGCCGAGGCCGCTCGAATCAGCACCAGGCCATGCTGGACTCTCAGGAGGAGGACCTTGCCGCTCGCGAGGAGAAGCTTGCCGCAACGCTCCGCGGCAAGGATGAGGAGGTGGAGCAGCTCGTCGTGCAGCGGACCCGGGAGCTGGAGCAGAGGCACAGGGAGGCACTCGATGCTCAGGCTCTGGTTCACGCTGGCAAGGTGAAAGAGCTGGAGGTGGAGCGGGACGGGCTGAGGGACCAGGCCCGGAAGCTGGCCAAGGAGAGGGACACGCTCAACGGTGCCTTGAATGAGGCGCAGGGCATGGTCCTTAGCAGGGCTGGCGAGCTCTCCGAGGCCAACAACTCCATTAAAGACCTCAAGCTGAAGCTGGAGGGTCTCAAGGGGATGTTGTCGGAGATCAAGGCCCGGGAGGAGACCTTGACCAAGGATCTGGAGAACGAGAAGCAACTACGGAAGAACGAGACCGCCAACCACAAAGACATTGTGGAGGGTGAGAATCGCTGGATCGGCCGCCTTGAAGACATCGCCGGCAGGATCACCATGCAGCTGGCCACCATGGGATGCCAACTATGAGGTACGCTCCGGATTGCAGCACGACTCCCAACACCGGGCTGACCCTGTTCTTCATTTCCGCTCCACCAGGGCGACTTTCCTGGCCAATGAAGCCTGGAGGCTTTGCCGGGTTGCCATGACCAAGGTTCTCACCAAGGTGGCATACTGGAATCCCAACCTTGACTTCGATGCTGCGCTGGAGAGCTTGCCGGAGGGTGTGGACTTCACGCCGCTCAAGGAGCGTATCAAGCCCATCATTAGCGGCATCGATGGAATCCAGAGGGTAGAGGGCCAGCGCCGGGACTAGGCACCCCGCTTCTTATCGCCGCTGCAGGTTCAGGACCAAGACAATTTCTATCTTTAGTTAGAACCACAGCAACAATTGATGTAATATAACTCTGCAGTACTTTTGAATTAGTGCATGTTATTTTCCTGTTCAATTTCTCTCTCTGTATGTCCACCCTACATTAATCAGGTAGGATTGTCGGCGCATAACCCAGGGCGCGGCGCCCCGAGGACGGATCCTCGATAGCCTGCAGGGTGCACTTGTTGCCGGGCGAACCACCTTACTGCCCTTAACGAGGCCGCTCGAACTGTCGAGCTTGACTCGAGTCAGAATGAAGAGAGTTACGGAAGGCTACCCTGCCACTCTCGATGCGGCTGCTTGAGCTGTTGAGCGGACTCGAAACAGAACAAGGGTGTTGCCAATCGCGGGAGGGCCCCTTTGCATGCAGGTTTTCCATACAAAGAACGAGATCTCTGAGGGGAATAACATTATATAAAAAGGAAATATTTAAAGTCCGGCATGACTTAGCTTTCCTGTCGCCGTACTGGCGCCCTTCGTGCTTGCAGGCGGCGCCGTCCTCTTGGTTGTCTTCTTCCTTAGAAACCATGGGCACGAGCAACTGCTAAGCTGGTAGCTAAACCAGATTCTCACAACTGCGCCCCCTACCTGGCGCGCCAAATATGTCGGTGAGAACGACACCTATGGGATCACTGGGATCCCTTCAACGGTCGACGGGCGCGGGGTCGTGAGAAGAGCAGGTTTAGGAGCTAGCACACGGATTGTTTACCCAGGTTCAGGCCGCGAGGATGCGTAAAACCCTAGTCCTGCTTTCGTGGATGTATTTCAGAGTGTCCTTGAGCTCTTCAACTAGCTACGGTGGCTGCGTAGTTTCAAAGAGCCGAATCCCCCTCTTGGTCGCCTCGGGCCTCCTTTGATAGAAAAAGGGGTTGCCACAGTGGCACACAGGAGGTGGAAAGGCCTACAGTGTGCGAGCTTATCGCATGGCATTACGGGACAAAGTGCCTTCAATGTGCTACTTAGGTGTCCATTAGCTTTATCTGGGACGGGGACGAGGCCCGTCCTATCCGTCGCCGCTTCGCCTCGCTTCGACACGCGCCCAGGCCAGCGGCGCATGCGGCCATGTTGGCAGGAAGGCTGCTGAGGTGGCGCGATGGCAGGACCTTCACGAAGATCTGCATGCCTCCACGCAGGCGCTTGCTGAGTTGGCCTGGAAGCCGCATGATGCCACGCAGGCCCCTGCCCAGCTGGTTGGGCTGGCAGCTGCATGCGAATGGCGGCGGAGTCTTGGCTGGCGCGGGCCTGGCAGTGCCCCTGCTGACGCCTTCGGCAAGGCCCTTGCCGAGGGCCCGACAAGGGTCTTGTCGTGGCATTGCAGTCGTCCCCGGCAAGGCGCTTGCCGGGGGTCTTGTGGATTCCCTCGGCTGGGATCCCACCAAGGGTCGTCATCTTCTGATCCTCATATGATCTTGTGTGTTCATGATCTTCACAAAGATCTGCATGCCACCACGGAGGTGCCTCCCGAGCCCTGGTTCCAATGTAATTGTTGACAGCGTTCGGAACCTTTGGGCTCAAGGGCGGCTCGCTCTGCTAGTGTTGGGCAAGTTGCCCCGGCAAGGCTCTTGCGGGGGCCGCGGAGACTGCCCCGGCAAGGGTCTTGATGGGGGAGGCCACCTTGCCCCTTTGCTCTTTGTGTTTCTAGTCTTGGCATTGCCTCCGGTCGCCTTGTGCCTTCGGCTTTTCTCCGGCTTCCTTCCTTTTCCCTGCTAAGTGTGGCCGCAGCGCATGGCCGTGACTGCCCATGCACAAGTAAAGGGGTCAAAAGGAGAGCCCATACTTTTGTAAATCGACAGGGCCTTTTCCGGCATCCTGCCGGAGAGGGGTTCGATCATGAAGGGCTTCTACATCAACTCTATTGCCCTTCTAGTGAACCGTGAATAGTTTACCACAAACCTACGAGTCCATAGATACTAGCTAGATGTCTTCTTCTCTCTCTTTGATTCTCAATACCATGTTCTCCTCGATGTTCTTGGAGATCTATCCGATCTAATCTTCTTTTGCGGTGTGTTTGCGAGATCCAATGAATTGTGGATTTATGATCAGCTTATCTATGAGTATTATTTGAATCTTCTCTGAATTACTTTATGCATGATTTGATATCTTTGTTATTCTCTTGGAACTATATGTTTTGTTTGGCCAACTAGATTTGTTTTTATTGCAATGGGAGACGTGCTTAGCTTTGGGTTGAATCTTGCGGTGTCCTCACCCAGTAACAGTAGGGATAGCGAGGCACGTTTTGTATTGTTGTCATCGAGGATAAAAAGATGGGGTTTACATCATATTGCTTGAGTTTGTTCCTCTACATCATGTCATCTTACTTAAAGCATTACCCTGTTCTTCATGAATTTAATACTCTAGATGAAGGCAAGAGTCGGTCAATGTGTGGAGTAATAATAGTAGAATCAGACAGGAGTCGGTCTACTTGATACGGACGTGATGTCTATATGTCATAATCATTGCCTTAGATATCGAGAGCGCCGATATGGGTCGTACTACCGTATGGTAGTACTATCCGGACCATTGAACCGCACAGATCAGGGCAGTTTGGCGCATTGAATGCCATGTGCGCGATCTCCAGAAAATGGCGTAATTCGCGAACGGGCCACCCCATGGAGCCGGGATACGGTACGAATACGGGGGATCACGTGGGTCGGCCCCGCATAGATCACACGGGAGCTGACGGAGTTGGACCGCTAGGACAGAGCGGAAAGGGGCGCTGAATGGAGGCGGGTGCGTCCTGGGCGACGACGGAAGCGGCCACCGCCGTGGCTGCCGACGAGCTTTTCCCGGTAGATTAGGTGTTCAGGTGACCACAGCAGCCCCCACCTTCCCTCCCGTTCGCCCGACCTGATCCACCGATTTTTTCTGAATGTCTGTCCATGTTCTGTTTTGCATCTCAGGTTGCCCATCTTTCCTGGCGGCGGCGTGGCGTCGGGTGGGTCCGTCCAGGATGAGATTAGCGAGGGGGCTGGCTGGCGCCGTGCTGGGGGGTACCTGGTTCTTCTGTTGCTAGTCAAGATAACTGCGGCCAGTCACCGGGCGAAGGCAGCAGCAATAGCGCTCCAGCGGAGTCCGGCAAGTCAGAAATAAAGCCTGATCCAAAGGCAGCTCGCTGGATAAGAAGGTACATCTCATATCATTCCCCGTAGAATTAAATTCATAGATGACAACCCAAAAAAATGGACAGTTCGTGCTGGATGCCCCCTCCAGTGTTGTTTACAGGAATTTCCTTAGTACCGGCGCTGTATTTTTTTAGGAGAGTGTTCGTAAGTCCAAAAATTAGCTGTATGGTGTGAACTGGTAAATTTGGTGAGTGTGAGCAAGAAATCAAACAAAGCCAATGTGTGTTTCAGCCTGAGAGGGGGTGATGGTAAAAGAATATGACTTTGCCATCCAAACTGAAGAAATCATATATCATTTGTTGGGCTGCGACGATATAGTTACGTATAGAAAATAATCTTGGCGAAATTTATCTTTTGTGTAACCAAAAAGTGTGGCCCCAAAAAAGTGGTAGGATAAAACTATGGTTCAGAGAGTTCTCTTTGTGTTGAAAAAATGTTTTACTCCTTACATTTCGCCTTGATGTCTCGGTGGTGCAGGGTCCGTGTGGGCGCAAATCCGATAGAGCGAACACCATGCCCAGGAAGGATGGGGGCACTAGAGAAGACAATCAGGGGTTTTGCAGACAGAGATGGAGAGGAGGTTGTGAAGCCAGAATTGCGTACAACCTTCGACTCGTTGATAGAGGCTTATGATTTTCACAATTTATATTCGTGGGAGCATGGTTTTGGCATTAGATACGGGAAAAGTCGGCTGAATCCAGACAAAAGGAAGACCATGCAGGAGATCGTTTGTGGATGCTCAGTACAAGCACTAGCGATTATGTGATCGTCTGTGGGTAGAATTAATATGCTTTTCCACTAAAGGAACTGATCTGTTCTTTTTAAATGATGTGGAACAGGGGAAGCCCTTGCGGGAGAACACACGGTCCTGTAGGTGTGAGTGTCCGGCAATGATTAGGCTTTTGAGGGCACAGATATGGCTGGTACATCACAAAGTATCAAGTGAAGCATAACCAGGTGACGACCCCTAATTTTGGTGAGATGTTGGACTGACCGTCGCACAGGCACATAGATGTATACACTAGAGATCTGGTTTGCAACCTGCAGAAGAACAACATCAACATTAGCAAGGTGTACAACATAATGGTGGGTTCTTTGGCACGGTTGAAAATGTGCCTTTCACGAAAAGATCGCTTCGGAACTTGTGTGGTCAAATAAGTCGGGGCGAGGCAGATGATGATGTGACGAAAACACTCAAAGTTTTTGATGAGCTGGGCGCAAATGACCCTGAATTTCTGTTCAGGGTGCAGCCTGATGGAGAAAGTAAGATAAGGAATTTGATGTGGGCAACAGGGGATAGTGGGCTAAAATACAAGTTTTTCGGTGATGTTGTGACATTCGACACCACATATCAGACGAACGTGTACAACATGCCATTTGGACTGTTTGTAGGGGTTAACAACCATTTCCAGAGCATATTGCTGGCGGGGGTGCTAATCAGACATGAGCAGGTGGAAAGCTTTGAGTGGGTATTCACAGAGTTTGTGAGGATGATGGGTAGTGTGGCCCCAAGAACAATACTGACAGGTGTGTGATTTACCCTACCCCATATGCCCACATCTGTTTTGAAATTTTTATTTTTGCCCCCGTGATTTTTTGTTGCGAAGCAGCAGGTTATTAATGTTATGTTTTCTGCTGGATTCCAGAACAGTGCGGAGCGATGGAGATAGCCATCAAGAAGACTCTTCCGTGCGGTCCATCGTTGGTGCAAATTGCATGTCGTGAAGAAAGCAAAAGAAAGTCTGGGAGCGCTATATGGCAAGAGGAATGAATTCAGGCAGGATTTGCAGGGTGGTGTTGTAGTACGAACCAACACTATTGAACTGGATGCAAGCAAGATTTACGCTAGGTCCATGTTTGAGCAATTTCAGGTGATTCTTTACGAGGATGGTAGGTACCGAGTGTAGGAATTAGAAAAAGAGGCATTGTACAAAGGGACACACACTAGGCCTGATAAACGGGAGAAATGGAGCAGAGTTGTTTTCCTGGTGAGAATGCATGACAATGGTGAACACTTTGAGTGCGAGTGTGGGCTGTCTGAACACATGCCCATGTACTGAAGGTTGTTGACTATACTTTGCATTTCGGATCAGATCACAAAGCCGATGTTTGTAAAAAACCCAATTTGTTGACAAAAATATTCATGCGTTTCAGGTGATGGATTATCTTGGGATGACCGAGATACCAAAAAAGCATATAGTAGAAAGATGGACAAAAGAAGCTCGTGACATACGACCAGAACACTTGCAACACTACCAGCGAGATAACATTGGTGCGACCACACTGACATTCAGGCATAACCGAATGTATGTTCAGGCGCTGGGGTTGGTGAGGCTCGGGGATGCTAGTGTGAAAGATTACGAAACTCTGATGGCTCTGTTCAATCAAGCACTGGTCCTGATGGCACCATTTGATATGGTGAGAGATGGCCTAGGACTCGAAGATCGCGTGAACAGCAATGGTCAGCGAAATGGAGACGAGGTTAAGTTGAGTGCATTGAAGATCAGGAAGACAGGATTTCCGGGCATAGCAGTTCGCTTGTCGAGTTGGCGCCTCCCGGTAAGAAGAGGAAGACAAGGAGGCCGACGAACGGTAGAGACAAAGCTCCGTACGAGGGGATGACAAAGAGGAGTCGCTTCTGCAGCATCTGCAAGACTAAGGGGCACAAGTGCATGACTTGCCCGCAACGAGGTGATGCCCCAAAAATGCCTAGAAAAGAAGCAAAGTGCAGCAACTGTGGCGTCGTCAGGCATAGGAAGAACACATGCGACAGAGCTGCTGGCCAAGGTGTTGACGGTGATGTGGTGTAGATTTAACCCAGAAATTCTATTGTAACAAAACTTGTAGAAATGTTTCTTTGTGTTCCTAGCCAACAAGCTGGCCAGCTTGCCGGTGGACATAAATGAGTGCCACGCGGCTATCATTGACGAAACTGCACTAAAACACTACCACCCAGGCGGCTCAGGTGCTGTATACGCCGGTCCAAGAAAAACGCAGGGAGCGAAGACCGTACTGGACCAAGTTAGATGAGCCTCATAAATGATATCAGAGAAACTCGTTCGCCACTGTGCAGAAATGAATTCCCGAAGTGAATACATCGGCCTTTACCTGCATGAACGTGGATCTCAAGGAGGACCAACTGTTGGGATAATAGTACTATATGGTAGTGTGACCCATATCAAATTTTTGTTAGATATCTTCATAACTTTGCGCTTTTCTATCAATTGCCCGATAGTAATTTGTTCACCTACCGTATTATTTGCTATCTTGAGAGAAGGCTCTAGTGAAACCTGTGGCCCCCGGGTCTATTTTCCATCATATAAGTTTCCGATATATTATTTTGCAATCTTTTACTTTCCAATTTATAAACCAAAAAACCCCAAAAATATTTACTTTATCTTTTGTTTAGTTTATCTATCTGTGTCAGATATCAATTTTGCAAGTGGCCTTGAAGGGATTGACAACCCCTTTATCGCGTTGGGTGCAAGTGTTTGATTGTTTGTGCATGTATTAGGTGATTTATGCATTTTCTCCTACTGGATTGATACCTTGGTTCTCTAACTGAGGAAAATACTTATGTCTACTTTGCTGCATCACCCTTTTCTCTTCAAGGGAAAAACCAACGCAAGCTCAAGAAGTAGCGGGAAGAATTTCTGGCACCATTGTCGGGAAGAATTTCTGGCGCCATTGCTAGGGAAATCTACGCCAGTCAAGACATACCAAGTACCCATCATAAAACTCTCATCTCTTGCATTACATTATTCGTCATTTACCTCTCGTTTTCCTCTCCCACACTTCTAAAACAATTTTCAAAAAGATTTGCCTTTTTACTCGCCCTTCTCTTTCGTCCTTTTTTCGATTGCCTTTATGTCTTACTTTGCTCGTTTGCTTGTTTGGTTGGAATAATTGTGTATTTGTTGAAAATCAGAAACAAAAGAGTTTATGGATCCTCATCCACTTGCTAATCTTTTTAAGAGATCCAACTATGATGAACCAATTGCTAGTGAGTTGAGTGCACTAGATTATCTTTATAAAGTTTTGCTTGAAATCCATGAATCTAAAAATCGTGATGAAATGCTTTATGAAGTGATTCACGATAGATCTTTGAATGAAAAGCATGATTGCAATGATGTTATTATAAATTCTATTAATGTAAATTATGTTAATGAAGCAAAACCCTAAGCTTGGGTTTGCTAATTTTGCTATGTCTACTACTTGTTGTAATGATCATGATTGGGGTGATTCTTCTTATGATCTTAAAAATTTATTTAAGCCCCATGATGAATATGAGATTGATAATAATGTTTGCAATAATATTGAAAGTGGGTTTGGAAGAGTATCGACTTTAGATCCCACATATTTGGAGAAGATTCAATATTATTAAATTTTTGATAAAAGTGGGTTCAGAGAGGTCATGACTTTATTTTATGATAATCCCACTATTTTGGAAGAGTGTCAACTTTGCATGCATGTGGATCATGAAGAGAAACTTTTATGTGATAGTTATATTGTTGAATTTGATTATGATCCTACATGTAATTATTATGAGAGAGTAAAATATGGTTGTAGAAATTTTCATGTTACAAAATTACCACTCGTTATGTGGAGATTGCTATTGTTTCTTTCTTCTTCCTTGCATATGGTGGTTTTTGCTTGTCTTGATAATTTTGTTTGCTTATAAAATCCCTATGCATAGGAAGCATGTTAGACTTAAACTTGTTTTTCACATGTTTTATGATGCTCCCTTTGTGTTTCAATTGCTGTCTTTCATGTGAGCATCATTAAAATTATCAATGCCTAGCTAAAAGGCTTTAAAGAAAAGCGCTTGTTGGGTCACAACCCAATATTTTCATTTCCTATTTTTGAATTAATAATTCATCTAGCCTCTGGTTAGATGTGTTTTGTGTTTTAATTAGTGTTTGCGCCAAGTAAGACCTTTGGGATGGCTTACACTGATAGTTGTTTTGATCTTGCTGAAAAATAGAAACTTTTGCGCCCAGGGAAATAATTTTCATTTTTTATAGAAGCGAGATTTTGGTATGATTCTTTTTGCACAAGATTGGTACACAAATTTCCCAGGACGTCCTAATTGTTCAGAATTTTTGGAGGTACAGAAGTATTCAAGAGTTACAGATTACTACAGACTGTTCTGTTTTTGACAGATTCTGCTATCTATGTGTTGTTTGCTTATTTTGATGAATCTATGGGTAATATCGGGTGTTATGAACCATGGAAAAGTTGGAATACAGTAGATATTACACCAATATAAATAAAGAATGATTTCACAACAATACCAAAAGTGGTGATTTATTTTCTTATACTAATGGAGCTTATGAGATTTTCTGTTGAGTTTTGTGTTGTGAACTTTTCAAGTTTTGGGGAAGGATTTGATGGACTATGGAATAAGGAGTGGCAAGAGCCTAAGCTTGGGGATGACCAAGGAACCGCAAGGTAATAGTCAAGGATAACCAAGAGCCTAAGCTTGGGGATGCCCCGGAAGGCATCGTCTCTTTCTTCTTCGTCTATCGATAACTTTACTTGAGGCTATATTTTTATTCACCACATGATATGTGTTTTTCTTGGAGCGTATTGTATGATATGAGTCTTTACTTTTAGTTTTCCACAATCATACTTGTTGTACACACCATTTGAGAGGAACACGCATGAATCGTGATTTATTAGAATACTCTATGTGCTTCACTTATATCTTTTGAGATAGGCAATTTTGCTCTAGTGCTTCACTTATATCTTTTTATAGCACGACGGTGGCTTTATTTCGTAGAAATTATTGAACTCCCATGCTTCAATTATATTATTTTGTGAGTCTTTTTAAACAACATGGTAATTTGATTTGGTTATGAATTTAGCCCTAATATGATAGGCATCCAAGAGGGATATAATAGAAACTTTCATATAAAGTGCATTGAATACTATGAGAAGTTTGATTCCTTATGATTGTTTTCAAATATAAAGATGGTGATCTTAGAGTCATGCTAGTGAGTAATTGTGGATTGTAGAAATACTTGTGTTAAAGTTTGTGATTCCCGTAGCATGCACGTATGGTGAACCGTTGAGTGATGAAGTCGGAGCATGATTTAATTATTGTTTTTCTTCCTTATGAGTGGCGGTCGGTGTAGGTGCAACAAACCCTGGGTCCGTTGCCCAGATTGTGCATATGCACAAGAACAAGATTACAACACTAAGATCAGAATGGACCACAAGGAATCAGCTCTTCAAAGGACCAACTTGCAGCACAAGAGGGCCAAGACAAGCCAGAGGAGCAAGATAGCGCTAAGGAAGAAACCTCCCTTGCGGGGCAGGAGAGCCTGGCAAGGGTAGGGTCACCCCCAAAATCGAGCCTCCAGGACGTCCGGGCAGGCCTGCCGGGACTCGCGGGTGCAGAACCACCTCACCACACCACCTCACCACGACGCGCGTCATCGATCGGTGCGGTGTCAAGCCCCAAGGTGACTAAGTGGCTGCTATTTGCCACATGGAAGCCACTTCCTATAGAAAATGCCTCCAAATGACACCCATCCTGCGACGTGTTGAGCGAACAGATGCAAAGCTGGCAAAACAGCTCGGCAAGGCTTGCCGGGCATGCTACGATGTGATGTTGAGCGGCGGCGCTCTGTCAGCCTGCAGAATTAGGTATGATAGTAGTGTTTGCTATCTAATCAGTGCATAATGACTAATTTTCCATTGTGGTGACCCCTTTGTCTATAAAAGGAGTCCCAAGGCAAGCGTAGAAAGGGTTGGACACTCGATTGGCTAATCCATCCCCTCACACATCCATATGCATAGCTGCTCCTCCTCAAGGGAACCCTGCCGGGCAAGCGCGCTACACTCATCACCATTTTCCACCATCAATCCACCAAAGCAGGAGTAGGGTTTTACACCTCACGATGGCCCAAACCTGAGTAAAAATCGCCTGTGTGATCTCTGCCGTGCTGCCCCACGCTCCTCTGCTCTTCGTGCAACGAGCCATCTCCCACCAAACCAGCAAGGGACTCTTGGTCCCATATGTGTCCATGATTTCTTGTGATATCTTTGGCGCGCCAGGTAGGGGGATCACTTGCGCGAACCAGAAAGCGTGAGCAGTGTGTCATTTTCATCGCCATCTTCATCATCTTGCGGCTTCATTGACTATGGTGCCCAAGAAGAAGCCCGGTGCTAGAGCTCACCCGTCCACCTTGAAGGCTCCACCGCACGCAGCCATCGATGCCGCGGGGGATGCAGAGGCCCACGAGGATGTGGGCGCTGCGGGGGACGCGGTCGACGTAGGCGTCGTCGTCACCACCTCCCCCGCGGCCGAAACAGGAGCAGGAGGCACAGGGGGAGAGCAACATCAGCATCGTCTAGGTGGCCATGCTCCATGAGGTACGAGCGAATGGGTTGTTCCATCTGTACCTCTCCCCCTCACCGAAGGACACAGCCACAGTGGTGACACCCGGACTGGGGCGAATCGCCGCCTCCGGCCGCCCCCGCCACGGACACGACCGCAGGGCATGCGCCACCCCCGGGATGGGTCGACCCAGCCATTGTGCCCAATGGAGCCACTGGCCCTCAAGCACCTTCACCGCGTCACAGTGCCATCCAAGTGGCCGGCTCGCTACAGCGAGGGCGCGACGCCGTCGCCACCGGCGCCGTCAGAAGCCGAGCGATGGTGCGTTCTACATCATCATCACCGATGCCGAGCACCGCTATGGAGGCCATGGCACGTGCCCAGCTGCTGTTGAGGTTCCCCCGAGGGCATATCGGATGGATGAATGGGACCCACCGGTCAGAGTATGATTGGCTTCGCCGAGGCTGGGGGACTCACAATGGGCCGGCCCGTCGCGGCCTCCCCAAGCGACGACAACGACTCACGCCACTGGCCGCACGGATGGGGCCACCCCCATGGTGCAGTCCCCACCATGGCAACCAGCACGGGCGTGGCAGAATCAAGAACCAAACGACATGTCGATGGCCTCTCCCGACCCTCGAGCACGTCCAGGCCAACGGTGAGCCCCGGAGGACAGGCGGAGGGAAGACACGCGTGTTATCATCGAGCAGCGCCGCGACTACCACCGCCCGGCCAAACGGTGCGATGGTCCTAACGGCGGATAACTGCCTTTCGAGGTTGGTGCCCTGCCTTTACTCGCGAGCTGCGGCAAGTCCGTTGGCCATCCGCTCATACGTTCAAGCTAGGGATACCAAAGAAGTATGATGGAAGACCGAACCCGGCAGAGTTCTTGAGCATTTACACCATCGCTGTTCAGGCTGCCAGGGGAAAAGATGAGAAGGTGTTTGCCAACTACTTCCCTTTGGCACTCAAGTCCAATGTGAGGTCTTCGCTGATGCATCTGCCAGAGAACTACATTTCGTCATGGGCTGACCTATACCATGAGTTCATTGGCTCCTTCATGGGCGGCCATCAAGAACCAGTATGGCCCAGTTACTTGCAACTTCTCCAACAAGAAGAAGGAGAGACCCTCCGCAAATATTTGCAGAGGTTCAGCAGAGTCCACATGAACATCCCGAATATCCATCCAGCATCAGTGATAGCTGCCTTCCAGTCCAACATGCGCAATCGCACGATTCGTTCCAAGATGAATGTGCGGTTGCCCAAGACTGCGAAGGAGCTTTACACTTTGGTGGACAAGTGTGCTCGGATGGAGGAGGGAAGGAAACTCCCTGAAGAAGAATATCACATCAACGTCGACTCAGAGGATGACGATGAATCCACCAGTTAGAAGAAGGGCAAGAAGCGCAACAAGATGTGCAAAGACAAGGTAGTGATGACCGTTGAAGGATTGGGCACGCTCAGTACTGGCTAGAAGTCTAAGGCCGAAGCCCCCGTCAAGGAGGCTACTGCATGCGCTGATTGCCGGGAGGCTGCGACTGTCGAGAAGGTTGGGAAAGGTGATGGGTCGTACTGCAAGATCCATCAGACTAAGGGCCACAATCTTCAAGAGTGTCATCAGGTTGAGCAGCTCGTCAAGAGGCAGAGGGTTGAATATGAGAAGCGAGACAAGGAAAAAGGTCAGAATGGTGCTGGCGCTAAGGGCCGGGGTGGTGAAGCAAATCTCCTCGACAAGGCTTTTCGGAACCAAGGAAAACCCGCCAGGGGCCGAGAGAAGGAAGTTTGTAATGACGAAAGTGATGGAGGGGATGAAGAGGAAACAAGTGAGCGGGAGTTCCAGAATGCCACTCACACCCTATGCATTGACGGGGCTGCACCTCTACACTCCTCTCACTACTAACTTAAAAGGTGGGCGCGTGAGGTCAATGTCGTGGAGCCAGCGGCAGAGGCTCGGAAGCCGCTCAAATGGTCACGCACGCCCATCATCTTTGACGAAGTGGACCATCCTGACCGCACCACCGCGACATGATGTTTTCCATTATTGGTCTCTCCAACAATTCGCAACCTCAAAGTCACAAAGATGCTGGTTGACGGCGGGGCTGGGTTGAATCTGATTTCTCCAAAAGTTATTAGCAAGCTTCAGATAGCGGAAGAGGAGCTGAAGGTCACGAGCACGTTTCAAGGAATTAATCCCGGCAGGAGTCATCCTAAGGGAAAGATCATGTTACTAGTGAAATTTGGGGGAGAACTGAACTATCAGACTAAGAAGGTTGTGTTTGATGTGGTCCACCTCCCCCTGTCGTACAATGGGATTCTTGGACGCCCAGGTTTGGCAAAATTCATGGTGGAATCCCACTATGCCTACAACACCTTGAAGATGCCAGGTCCTGTAGGAGTTATTTCCATCCCGTCAGACGAGAAGGACGCAATCACTTGCATGGACAAGATGTATGGGGACACAGCCATGGTAGAGGCCACGGTAGCGGCAGCTCCCGCCAAGGAAAACTGAGGAAAGAAGAAGGAAAACAGGGACACCATCAAGGAATCCGGGAAGCGCACCTCTCCAGAGTGCGCTATGCATGTTGATGACTTGCCGGAATGTTCCAACAGCAAGAAATCCAAGATCGCCGCACCCCATTTGAAGAAGGTCCCGACAGGGCTGGCTGACATTGATGGTACCTTCACCATCAGCGCCACCCTCGATGACAAATAGGAAAGCGCGCTCGTTGCCTTCCTGCGGGCGAATATTGATGTGTTTGCCTAGCAACCATCTGATATCCCCGGTGTTCCTAGGGAGGTAATTGAGCACCACCTTGCCGTCTACCCGCATGCACGACCCGTCAAGCAGAAGGTTCAAAAGCAGGCCTTGGAGAGACTTCAGTTCATTGCTGAAGAGATCAAGAAGCTTGAGGCAGCTGGTCTGGTCAGAGGAGTACTGCATCCGACATGGTTAACAAACCCAGTGGTGGTGCGCAAGGCTAACGGTAAATGGAGGCTTTGCATAGATTTCACAGATCTCAACAAGGCTTGCCCGAAGGACCCACTTCCCTTGTCGCGCATCGACCAGATTGTGGAATCCACTTTAGGTTGTGATTTTATCTCCTTTTTGGATGCATACTCTTGATATCATCAGATCTTCATGTCCAAGGAAGACGAAGAGAAGACCTTGTTCATCACTCCATGTGGTACATACTGCTTCGTGCGCATGCCTTTCGAGTTAAAGAGTGCTGAGTCCACTTTTGCAAGAGCAGTCCAGATTGGTTTTGAACCACAGTTGCACAGAAACATTGATGCTTATATGGATGACATCATGGTCAAAACCAAGGATGGATCAACCCTCACCCATGATTTAGAGGGGACATTTGCTAATCTGCGCCTGGAGAAGTGTGTATTTGGCATTCCCTCTGGCAAGCTACTTGGATTCTTCGTGTCCCATCGAGGGATCGAAGCCAACCCCAACAAGTTCAAGGCTATCGAGCAGATACAGGCACCCAGGACAGTTAAGGATGTGAGGCGTCTGACGGGTGCATTGCCGCGCTTAGCAGATTCATCTCCAAGTCTGTCGAGCGCGCCTTGTCGTTCTTCAAAATTTTGAAGAAGGTAGGGCCCATGAAGTGGACCCCGGAAGCAGATGCAACTTTGCAAGAGTTGAAGGCTTACTTGTTCTCTGTGCCCACTTTGGTTGCTCCTAAACCCCCAGAGCCATTGCTGCTGTACTTGGCGGCAACTAATCAGGTGGTTAGTGCAGCCCTAGTGGCACAGCGGGAAGTAGAGGAAGCAGAGAGTGAGCAAAGCCCGGCAAGACAAGATGAGGATCAGAACAGAGAAGAGCACGGCGGCAAGGGCAACCCCAAGGACGCGGCAAGGAAGAAAGTGGTGCAGCACCCAGTGTACTTCGTCAGTTCCCTGCTGCAGGGGGCTAGATCGAGGTACTCTAGTGTGCAAAAATTGATTTTGGGCCTCATCATGGCCTCAAGGAAACTAGGCCACTACTTCCAAGCCCATGAGATCACAGTTGTCACTCGCATCCCATTGCAGAGGATACTCCGGAACCCTGAGTCTACCGGCAGAATAATGGAGTGGGTTTTGTAATTATCCAGCTTTGGCCTAAAGTTTGAGAGCATATCAACAATTCGGAGCAAGGAATTGGCAGAGTTTATTGCAGAATGGAGGCCAACCCCTGATGAAGAAGTGCGGGAAATAGTTATCCCTGGCAAGGAAGCGCCCCAAGAATGGATCCTGTATTTCGATGGTGCCTTCTCCTTTCAAGGTGCAATTGTTGGCGTGCTTCTCGTTGCCCCCACAGGGGAGCACTTGAAGTACGTCGTCCAGATGCACTTTCCCCGGGAGGAGGCAACCAACAATACAACAGAGTATTAAGGGCTCCTTTTCAGGCTCAGGATTACAACAAAACTGGGAATTAAGAAGCTGATCATTTGAGGAGATTCACAGCTTGTGGTGAGACAAGTCAACAAGGATTACCAAAGTCCATTGATGGAGGCATACGTTGAGGAAGTGAGAAGATTGGAGGAACACCTTGACGGATTGCAAATAGAGCACGTACCCCGTGCAGAAAACAGCATAGCTAATCATCTGTCAAAGTGTGCTGCGCAAAAGCTTCCTGTGGAACCAAGGAATTTTGTTCTCCATCTTACTCAACCCTCCGTGTCCCCAGCAACAATGGTCCGAAAAAGGAGGAAGATGGACTCTAGTAATCCTCTCCCGGTGGAGCCTCCTGGGCTCCTGGCAGGGACCCTGCCAGAAATAACTCGTCATCACTTGCCGGACCGCACCCTCCAGCCTGGCCAATGGTCCCCGCGAACAAGGAACGTGCCCCCGCAAATGAGGAGGTGCCGCTAGTCCTTGTTGCCGAGCCTCAGGCTCCAACTTGGGCAAGGCACATAGTCCATTTCCTCTAAACTGGAGAACTTCCCTATGCGCAAGAGAAAGCTGAAAGAGTAGCCCGGAGGGACACTACGTATCAGTTTCTCGATGACACTCTGTATAGAAGGAGGCCCAATGGTGTGAAATTGAAGTGCATCTGTCTGGAAGAAGGAAAGGAACTGCTGACTGAAATACACAAAGGCATGTGCGGCTCCCACATTGGATCAAGGGAATTAGTTGGGAAAGCATTCCAACAAGGAAATTGGCCCACAACCCCCCAAATTTGTGGTCGAGCTAGTCACCAAGTGTGAAGCCTGCCAGTTAATTCCAGGAACATCCACCTGCCTGCACAAGCTCTTCACACAATCCCTTTGTCATGGCCGTTTTCGGTCTAGGGGCTCGATATCCTCGGCCCTTTCCCCCAAGCTGCAGTGGGCTTTGAATTCTTGTTTGTTGCTATCGACAAGTTGGAAGTAGCTGCGTGAGAAAGGTGACTGCTCAGTCCGCTATCAAGTTCTTGAACGAATTGGTGTGTCATTTTGGAGTCCCGGCAAGGATGATTACCAACAACGGCACCCAATTCACGAGCCGCGCGTTCATGCAATATGTTCATGCCCTCGGAAGCAAAACTCATTCGCCTATGTTGGACATCCCAGAAGCAATGGACAAGCTAAGAGGGCGAACGCTGAAGTGCAGCGAGGACTCACTACAAAAAAATACACTTTCGTGATGATACGTGTTTGTCACAGTAGGTCGCGTTTTTTGTCATGCATGTATATCCATGACAAATTTATGACAGAATCAAGATAGTCATACCTGTGCTGTCGTAGAAGTGTTGCATGACATTACCAAAATTATCATCACGGAAGTATCCACTTCCATGACGATAAATCACGCGTCACAGAAGTGCTTTCATCAAGGGTGACCGACACGTGGCATCCACCGTAACGGAATGCCGTTAAGCTATCGTGTCCGGTTTTGGATCCGATAACCCGTTAACAGCCCGGACCAATGGGGATCTTCCACGTATAAAATAATCATTGCCCACGGGAAACACGTGTTGCCTCACCGTTGGGATAGATGTCATCCACTCATTGGACAGGAGGCGCCTATGATAGGTCGACACGTGGCACTGCCCAACAGTGGCCCATTCCGGTGAAAAAGGCTGGCCCAGTAAAAATTAGCAGGACGGCCCATATAAGGCCTACTTGTGTTAGGTCCATTTAAGCCCGCGGCCCATACGAGATGTGCCAATTCGGCCCGTCAACGGCCCGTTAAAGATTTGACACCATTGCAGCCCATCGTTAGTTCGAGCCCGTTAACAGCCCGCTATATATTTGGGCTCAATATCGGCCCGATGAGATTTCGGCCTGTTAACGGCCCATTAAATGGATGGGCCAATTTTCAGGATGTACATCTTTCAGCCTTTTAGCGACCCATTTAAATGTTGGGCTAATTTTCGGCCCGATGTGTCTTTCAGCCTGTTGACGACCCATAAATCTTATGGGCCATTTGTAGTCGGACCTGAGTTTCGGCCTTTTAGCGGCCCATTTAAGTGTTGGGCCAATTTCTGGCCCGGTGTCACTTTCAGCCTGTTGACGGCCCATAAATCAGTTGGGCCATTTGTGGTCGGACCTGAGTTTTGGCCTTTTAGCGACCCATTTAAGTGTTGGGCCAAATCCCGGCCTTGTGTTCCTTTCGGCCTGTTAACGGACCATAAATGAGTTGGGCCATTTGTAGTCGGACGTTAGTTTTGGCCTCTTAACGGCCCATGCCCTTCATGGTCCAATACCAACCCAGTTTCTCTTTCGGCCTGCTAAAGGCCCACAACACAGTTGGGCCGTTTACAATACGACCTGACTTTCGGTCTCTTAGCGGCCCATGCTCTTCATGGTCCAGTACAAGCCCGCTGTCTCTTTCGGCCTGCTAAAGGCCTACAATATAGTTGGGCCATATGTAGCCCAAACTTAGTAACGGCCTGTTAACGGCCCATGAAATAAATTGGGGCCACCTGTTGCCCGCTTTGATGTCGGCTTGTTAACGACCCGGGTGGTAAGAGGGCCGACCATTAACTTTCGTCCTAGTAACGGCCCATTAACTTAATGGGCCCACTAAAGTTTGTTCATGTCTTTAGGCCAAATTAGACAATTTGAGCCCATTACGATGAGCAAAGGTACGACATACAGGGAATAACATTGCACATCCAGCATATATTACAGGAAATTACATCCACTGGGCAATCAAAGATTGATGCCAGTGCAAATAAATGAGCAGAACCTAACCATCTACAACGTCACAATCTGCAACCTCAGCACAGATGACGCCCATAAGCATGTGGGCAAGTTCTTGCTGCTTTGCTACACTGTCTCTGAAAACATTGATCAGTTGTTGTGTCGCACGACTCTGCACCTCTGATTCATCCACCATTTCCATCATTGCTTCAGCCATTAATTGGTTCACAAACATACATTTATTCCATTGCATTCAAGACAGAGGATACTGAACAGATTCGGATGGCGATTTTGGCAGGCTTGTATTATTGATAGTGGAGAGTGTCTCGACCACTGCATCATAACATAAATTAGGACGGGAACCAAACAGATTAATCATGAGTTATTGCCATATTACCTGGCCTAGATTTACTGGAAAGAAACAATGTGGTTGCCTTGCTGTTTTCAGAGTTTGTCTTCTTATCTTCAGTAGCCTGCACAAAATCAACACACTAGCATTGCTATCATTGGCCAAGTCAGATAATAGGAAAGCAACGTTGACACAATGAACATTTGGGAAACTAGCCTACCCCAAATTAACACAATATGGCACAGCTATCATCAGCCAGGTAAGGTAATACGAAAGCAACATTGACACAATGAATGAATGGGCAACCAGAGAAGCACTACAATTCAGTAATGTGCGTGATATTCTATAGTACATTCATGCAGCTCAGTATGCAAAACTACCAGGCAGTTGTCCTTACAAAAATCAACATTGGCATCTTTAACATTTTGCTACAACTAATTTTAGATCAGATAAAGGTTAGATTCACGCCGATTAACAAAATACATGTTGAACTAAAAATATAGTGACATACAACAGGTACTTACATCAGCATTGGAGCACAGAGAATTCCCGCAAGATATTTTCCTCGAATACAATCCCAATGGAGGAAGTCTTGTATCGTTTAACATTATTTTCTAAAAGAGAGATGGGTAAGAAACATGTAGAAAATATGATCAGAATGCTATAAAATTTCATGATGTGAGGATACGCACACGCTTCTTAGAATGAAGTTGACATTCTTTTGCTGGACTGGAGCGGACTAGTTCTTTGGCCACTGGAATCTGCTTATTATCAGTGGGAGTTGGGTTTGTCTGTGCTGGAGCAGTATCTATGAAAAATGGAGTTGGTTTATTATCTCCTGGCGTTTGGATCTTTTGCAAAGACCTGGTTTGTAACCCTTCAGATTCTAACATAGCCGTCTTCCCCTTGCATGCCTTATATAGAAGAATGGTGATTTAGTTATAAAACATGCTACAGCAGAGATGGAATAGGTACTGAAGAATAGAAAGGCATGACATATTGACATGTATTCCCTCCATCCAGAAATAAATGGATGGGTCTAGGCGTATTTCAGTTCTAGATACATCCAGTGTTATCCATTTCTGCAACATTTAATCCGAACGGAGGGAGTATGATGTAAGAGCTAGGGATAAGACAGGACAACACAGTAAAAAAACACTGAAAAACCCACTGCAGAACCAAAGTATTCAAACCCACTGATATGAGATAGTACACTCATGCAGCTCAGGATGCAAAACTACCAGGTAGTTTTCTTGCAAAAATCAACATTGTGGCCTTTAATCATACATTTTGCTACAACTAAATTTAGATTAGATAAAGGTTGGATTCACGCCAATTAACAAAATACATGCTGATGTAAAAATATAGTGATATACAACAGGTACTTACATCTACATTGGAGCACAGAGAATTCCTGCAAGAATCTTTCCTCATAAACGACACCATTGCAGAAAATCTTCTATCTGTTAAGCTTATTTTCTAAAAGAGAGATGGGTAAGAAACATGTAGAAAATATGATCAGCATGCTATAAAATTTCATGATGCAAGGATACGCACACGCTTCTTAGAATTGAGTTGGCATATTTTTGCTGGACTGGAGCGGACTAGTTATTTGGCCACCGGAATCTGCTTATTATCAGTAGGAGTTGGGTTTCTCTGTGCTGGAGCAGTATCTATAAAAACTGGAGTTGGTTTATTATCTCCTGGCGTTTGGATCTTTTGCAAAGGCCTTGTTTGTAACCCTTCAGATTCCAACATAGCCATCTTCCCCTTGCATGCCTTGTATAGAAGAATGGTGCTTTAATTATAAAACATGCAGCAGCAGAGAGATGGAATAGGTACTGAAGAATAGAAAGGCATGACATATTGACATGTATTCCCTCCATCCAGAAAAAAATGGATGGGTCTAGGCGTATTTTAGTTCTAGATACATCCTTTTTTATCCATTTCGGCAACATGTAATCCGGAGGGAGGGAGTATGGTGTAAGAGCTAGGGATACGACAGGACAACACAGCAAAAAAAACACTAGTTGAATGTAAAACTGTATGCTAGCGGAATACGTACAGAAATAACTAAGGCAACATACACGTGTATGATTGGGAAAATAAGATGGCATTGCAACAGAGCACTAGAACAACACTTCAATGTAAAAAAACATGGTATGGTAGACAAATGAAGTACATACTGATGAATAACAATGCATAAGATATTCATAAGCATGATGTCCAAATTAGACAGATGGCATTGCGATAGAGTAGAATGACAGTACTTGAATTTGAAAACATGTTATCATGAATGGAATAGGTACTGAAAAACAGGAAGGCATGACATATTTACATGCATGATCAGCATGCTAAGCACATGGCATTGCAACAGAGTAGATACACTCCAGGACATTATATGCATGTTGTACCCATATCACAGGCCAAGTTAGAGCAAGGACCTTGTGGGGTGAAGAGGATTCATCATCTTTCTGCAAGTCTTCTGAAGAACTGCCTTTACATGTTCCATCATATTGGGTATCATTGACATCAAGTTTATTGGCCTTTACATTGCTCCGTGAGGTTCTTGTGGATATATTAGTGTGTGTAATTATATCTGACATGCATGGAAGACAACTAGTAGTTAGATTTATGTAATGAGTGCCTGTAGGAGACGACATAAATATTAGGACTGGGGTTAACTAGCAGCAACAGGTCTCATAAACTAAAGGGAGAACATAGATGAAAGCTACAGAATATGTATCGTTTGTACTCGAGATTAACTAGATGGCACACAAAAGTATTAAAGAACAACATAGGTAATACTAGAAGTGGTATAATACTATAATCACTAGCCTGTGGGATAGCATTGGCTGATGGATGATAACTATGGAACAACGTTACCTAAAGAACAAGTATCTTAGCCGAACTATGGAACAACGTTAACTCCTGAACAAGACCTGTAAGAGATCAGCATGAATATACAGTGAAATGTGATGATCTATTTGCCATGCTTAGATGAATAACAAACCCATAAATGTTGCACATAAGTAAAATGAGGGTACAACCTATCTAGCTGCCATCCATAGGAGTGAGCATCATGTGCTGACTTGTCGACGGCCCTGTAGTTGTTGTGGCTGTCCATGTCGAGCACGCGCATTCGATGCAGGGAACTGTTGAGTGGGGACTATAGCTCCCTTCTGGTGTATGCTTCCCTTGTTGGAGCAGCTGCGGTGAGTCGGAAGACGGTGTGTCTGAAGATGCAGATAACGCATAATGTTAAGAACGACATATCTCTTTGATCTGAAGAAATACACTAAGAGATCAACAACAAGGAACGAGAGAGGTCACACGTCTGTTGACTGAAGACTAAATTGGGGTCACACGATTTTATTTTATTTTGGTACTGTCCGAGCTACGCCAAATGGCTGGCTGTCTTGTGCCTCCCGGCTAACACTGTTCGAAATCTTCCCCGAAGAGCCAGCGACCAACGGCAGAGCAGCCTGCCTCCGCCGTCCGTGGCCCTGGCCAAAACCCCGCTCCCCGCCCCACCGCACTGCCATGGTTGCGCCGCCCCCGGGCCAATCCACAAAGACTCCCCGTCATCCAGATCCGGCGGTGATAGTACCTTCAACCCACGCAACTCTAAAAGATAGCCATCTAAGCGCTGCTTTCGCGGCGAACTTGCGGCCCCGCACCCTTACATTCGACACCAGCCAACCGACAGCCTAGGAGCTCCGCCGCCTCGAGGGGTGCTGCTTCCCATTGGGAATCGATTGGCACAGAATAAAAATTCAGACGACTGACGCCTAAATAAAGTGAGATGAGGGTGCGACCTATCTGGCGGCATGGTGAAGTAGGCAGGTCCAGCTTCCGAGTCGGTGAGGCCGACGCGGTTGCGGTGGCGACTGGCGGCAGGGAAAGAGCGATGTCGCGACGGTCGATGGCTACGCGGAAGCAGCGCCAGAACTCTGGACGGATCCGAAGTTTGAGCCGCTCCGGCGCCGTGAACAACGGCGGGGGTGAATCCGCTCCGGTACGGTTCACATGACCGTCGTCGAGGCAGCACCAGCAGCACGGAGTAAGAGGCACACGGCCCAGTGCATGACGGCAAATGGACAACGTCTCCGGCATTAGGGAGGAGGGCGGCTGTGAAATGCGGTGGGGGCGCCATGGAGGTGGGGCTGAGGTTTCGCGGCTCGGGAGAAGGTGATTTGGCGCCCACGAGGTATGAATGGGGGCGGGCGGGGGGGGGGGGGATTGGGAGGGGAGTGGAACCATGTCTTATGGACGCATTTGTCTTGTGAGGGGGAGTTACAGTTCTACCTTTGCCTATAGGCTTCTCGGCTTGGGTCTATGTACTGAGGGTTGGGGATAGTAGAGTAACTTTGCTTCTCCCCAAATAGTGGGCGAGAGCGATTTCGGGCGAGGAGAGCGTGTTTGGAACTATAGTGGGCGCGAGTGATTTCGGGCGAGGAGAGCGTGTTTTGAAATAGTGGGCGCGAGCTATTTCGGGCAAGGAGAGCGTGTTTTGCCGACCATGGTTTATGAATTATTTGGCACATGTCATTTCGACCAAGGAGAAGGCGCGCTTGGATGAAGTTACGAACCTACCCTCGATGTACAACGGGCCAATTGATGCGTGTCCCACATAGGACGGTAATTTCGCGTCTCCCATTTATTTGCTCGGGCGAATTCCACCGAGCAGAGAGGATGTTTATCGGTTCGTTCAAATTTTGGGAGAACGAGCATCCACGTCTACCTTACCAAGCCAATTCGGATCAAATTTTGAAATATTAGCTAGCCACTTCTTTTTTAGATGGAGAGATGATGCTTGGGAGTAATGTGTTTTTACATGCTCGTTGCTAGCGATTTACTATATGACAAATAGTTGACCCACTCAAAACGCGAATCAAACCCAAAATGAAATATCTCGATTCAATGAAATAGCTCGTTCAGTAAGTCAAAATAGTGAACTAAATCCAAAATTGAACACCTCAATCGAGTAGCATGTTGTACAGTATTATAGTATTCCATGAACATGTTGAAAGTCAAATTAATGAACTTGTTTGATATACGCATATATCCGTTCATGTGTGGATTGCAGACAACATGTTCTCCAGTTTATATCGAAACATGGTTTATAACAGTCTTTCATGCATAAAACGCGACCTCCCCCTCTCCCGGACTCATGTTCTCTCTCTCTCTCACCGACAATCTTCAATTCTGTCGCACGCGTCTGACACAAAAACCTTGTTGGTCCCTCTCCCTTTCTCTCCATCTCTCTCTCTCTCTTTGTGTGTGTGGGGGCGGGTCTTTCGAGTTCGCATGCATATATACACCATCTTTAGGTCTCTCTCGCACACTATGTATGATACTCTAGCTAGTCCAAGCTAGATATCTTGGGTGCACTCATCGTACGCACACAAATTCCTTGGCTCTTTGCCCATAACTCTCTCACGCACCAATACATCGTCTCGGAGCTCTTCCCCCCCTCTCTCAAACTCTCCATCCACCTGGGTCACACATACACATGCATATCTCACTCGCACTCGATAGGCCCATCTAAAACTCTATCTCTCCCCCTCGTTCTCTCTCCATCTCACACGCACACACACACAATCTCATGCCAAGCTAGCCAAGTATGATGGTCTCTCACTCAATTGTAGGCACACCCAGTCCCCCCTATATGTATATGACTAGCTAATCTTAGTCTCCATCACAAACATGTGCATGGTCTATATCGATTTCTCTCGGGGCATCTTTCTATCGCGCACGCACTCCCTCGATCTCCCACCTATATAGTCCCCTCACGATCTCGACAGGATCTCTCTATCACAAACACACCCTCTCTCCCTCCCCATGCGTCCATGCCATCCATGTGTCCCTCTCGACCTTTGTTCCTTGTTGGCCAGACCTCTATTGGACATGTGCTACAGGGGTGTCTCTCTCTGTTGCAGACAATCACACACTAGCTATCTTTGTGTATCTCCTTGCCTCGCTTTTCCATCTCGGAGATGCATGCGTGATATGTTCGCATAAGAAACGAAAAAACACACTCTCTCTAATTTATTGTTTGTTGTCACTTTCTCTTTCACACACATACTCTTTTTGCACACTTACTCATTATCCTTCACACGCACTTGATCTGTCTCGACTGAGGCACTCTCCTCGGTCCATAGCATATATTATTGAAAAGTCAAACATCACAAAGTTTGACCATGTACGTGGAGAAAAAGAATTACATCTAGTACGGCAAACATATACCATTAGATTCACCATGAGACGTAGTTTTGTATGATGTATCTTTGGTATTGTAGATATAAATAATATTTGCGTAAACCTGATCAAAGTTTCCAAAGTTTGACTTCTAAAAAATTTACATGCACTGCATTATCGAGTAGATGGAATATCTCTTTCCCCCTCTCAGCTATCTGACGCACCACTCAGCCTTATCGGGCTCCTCAATCTATCTCAAACTTTATTGTCAGTTTGGTTCGTGACCTGACCCTCATGCCTTGATGGCCGGTACTGCCTGGTGTGGACGTGAGATGTAAAATATTTCTGCCTGGCCAGGCTTGTGTGGTGCTGAAGCGTTTGGTTCATGCCTGGGCCAGGAAAAGCATCAATGTCCCATCAATCAATCCATGCATCAATTATTTAATGCTAATATCCATCCATGTTGTTGTTAGCCTCGTGGCCACATGACCAGGCACGGCCAGGTGTTCGAAAATGGTCTCCTGGGCCAGGCTACTTGCAGTGTCTGGAGTTCAGCCAGGCTAATTAAAGTGCAAGAGAACCCAGGCCAGGCGGGCTTTCTTTTTCACAGGGTAGCAACCAAACAAGCGTGCATGAAATCCAGCCACAACCCCAGGCTAGGCAAAAGTTTCTTAGGACGCAAGCCAAACTGGCCTTATATCTCCCTGGTTCACACATACACATGTCTCGCTAGCGCTATACATATAGACCCATCCAACACTCTCCACCCTTGTTCTCTCTCCATGTGACACGTACCCCCCTAAGTACCATAATCCCTCACTCCATCATAGGCGCAAGCACTCCCCCCCCCTCCTAAGTATGATTATCTCTTACTAGCCATCAGGAACACATGTATTGTCTCCTTCCATCCATATGTCTATCTCGATATCTCTCGGGGCATCTTCTATCGCGCACACACCTTGTCACTCGATATCCCACCCATGTAGTCCCATCACGATCTCTAGGGGATCTCTCTATGAAAACATACACTCTCTCCTCCCCATGTTTGCATTTTCTCCGTACATCTCTCTCGACCTCTCTCCGTTGTTTGTCAAACCCCTCTTGGCCACGTGCTAGGGGTCTTGCTCTCTCAGTTCCGAACAACCACACACTATCTCCTCACCTTGCCTCCGTTGTCGAAGATGCATGTGTGATATGTTTGCATAAGACACACACGCTTTTTCTCTACTTTTATCATGTGTTGTCCATGTCTCTTTCACACACGCACACACACTTTTTTCACTCTCTCTCTCCCCCTCTCTAGTTAGGGACTCTGTCACGTCCATAAGCATATGGATGTTTTGAAAAGTCAAACCTCAGAAAAGTTTGACCAGGTATATGTGGAGAAAAACATTTACATCTGGAACGATCATTAGATTCATCACAACATGTACTTACTTCATACTATCATTTATCTTTGGTATTGTAGATATAAGTAATTTCTTTATAAACTTGGTCAAAGTTTCAAAAGTTTGACTTAAAAAAAATGTTGGAACTACATTATCGAATGGAGGGAGTAGCTCTTTCCCTCTCTCTCTCTCTCTCTGCTATCTCTCACGGGCCTCCCCTCTCACTCAAACTCTCTATACCGACGGATTATACGCTCACTGTGTCAGCGTATAGCTCCGTATATTGTTTAGTTGACCGGTCAACCAATCCACATGCTGCCTTGTCAGCTCGTGTTCTGTATCTTCGTGTGCTGGCCCATGTGGAAGTGGGTGAAAATAAGTAAACTAGAGGTCCATCTGACACGCGGTGAAGTAAACAAAGTTGAAACCACTCGGGGTAGCACCCCGAATGCTAATAAATTGAGGGCTCACAGAGGACAAACTTCTCGCGTGCGAAGGACGCACTCGCGCGCAATTCACCACTGCGCGGCGGCATGCACAGAAGGACGCACTCATGCACACCCAGCACACATGTACACCGGCGTCACCGCCAGTTGAGATGGACGGCGAGGCATCCAACAAGCAGAGGCGGCTCGAGACAAAACCGCATCCGGCGAGCCTGGACTTCATCAGCAGCCTCCCCGACGACATGCTGCTCGTCATCATCGGCCTCCTCCCCACCAAATCTGTCGTGCGGACCGCCCTGCTCTCCCGGCGTTGGCGCCCCCTCTGGCGCTGCGTCCCCCTCAACCTCACCGTTGACAGCTGCCTCTACGACGGGGATTGCAAACGCATGGCCGCAGTCTCCAAGATCCTTTCATCGTACCCTGGGCCAGCCAGACACCTTGACATCCGCATGTTCAGTACCAACTGCAAGGTCCAACCCAAGTTCGACAAGTGGTTCTTATCCCCCGCCCTAGATCAGCTCGAGGAGCTCAGCTTTGAAGCTCGACGATGTCGCTCTCTACCGCCGTCCGCGCTCCCCCTCACGCCAACGCTGCGTCGCGCCAGCTTCAGCTCCTATTATCTTGCCCAGATTAATGCCGCGCCCGCCCTTCTTCTCCCTCAACTCAAGCAGCTCGACCTCTTCAACGTTGTCATCTTGAAGAAGGCTATGGAGCACCTGCTCCGCAGCTGTACTGCGCTCGAGTACCTTCGTCTTGAGCAGATCCACGGGTTCATTAGCCTCCACATTGCCTCGACAAATCTCCGATGGATTTATGTGTCTTGCTGGCCCCGCAATAAGACATCAATTGGGAAGAGATCACTCCAGCTGTTCCACGTTATGGTCATTGAGAATGCGCCTTTCCTTGAGAGATTGCTTGTATTGGATCTAGAAGGTCCAACAAAAATCAGGGTCATTGGCGCGCCAAAATTGACAGCGTTGGTGTACTCGTCTGCCAAATTCTCTGAACTCTTTATTGGATCCGTAATCGTTCAGGTACATCACTCGTCTTCTTGAAATTCACATTTTTAAATTTCTTCTTGATGTATTTATGACCGTCTTCCAGAAAATGATTCCCAGAAGCTTGACCCAGTCCATGCGCATAGTGGAGATCTTAGCACTAAAATCTATCGGCCCCAATCTGGATCAAGTTGTTGGATTCCTTACATGCTTTCCGTGCACGGAGAAGCTACTTGTCGGTGTCAAAACTGGCGGATCTCGGGTAGGGGGTCCCGAACTGCGCGTCAAGGTCGGATGGTAACAGGAGACAAGGGACACTTTATTTTACCCGGGTTCAGGCCCTCTCGATGGAGGTAAAACCCTACTCCTGCTAGATTAACATTGATGATATGGGTAGTACAAGAGTAGATCTACCACGAGATCAAAGGAGGCTAAACCCTAGAAGCTAGCCTATGGTATGATTGTGTATGATGATGGTTGTATTGTTGGCCTACGGACTACAACCCTCCGGTTTATATAGACACCGGATGGGGTTAGGGTTACACAGAGTCGGTTACAATGGTAGGAGATCTTGAATATCCGTACGCCTAGCTTGCCTTCCACGCCAAGAAAAGATCCTTCCGGACACGGGACGAAGTCTTCAATCTTGTATCTTCATAGTCCTGGAGTCCTGCTGAAGGTATAGTCCGGCTTCAATGAACCAGGACTCCCTCAGTATCCCCTGAACCAGGCTTCAATGACGACGAGTCCGACACGCAGATTGTCTTCGGCATTGCAAGGCGGGTTCCTCCACCAAGTTCTTTAAGAAGATTACAAACACCGAAAATAGTGTCCGGCTCTGCAAAATAAGTTTCCACATATTGCCGTATAGAGAATAATATTAACACAAATCAAATCTGCTAACATATTCCGCAGTGCGTCATAACACTGCGGCCAAGCTCTTTATATAAATTGTTTTCATCGCTCCACCTCAGCGTGTTTAGCGAGGCGGTTTCCTTGGCACGTCTTGTCAAAGCAGAGATCGTGTGCCCCTTTTAATGGGATTCTCATTAATACGGACGTGGGTAACCCAGTCGTGCCCGCTAGCACGTTTTGCCTTAATTAAAGGCTAGTCCAAGACGGTTATGGGGAGGGCTCTTGGTATTCTGCCTCTTATAAAGAGACCAAGAACCTGTTCCCCTCTTCTATTCTCAAAATGAGCTCGCCCATCGCCTCGAGTTCCAACACCCTAGGCTTCCAGATTTCAGGCGCACCGGACCTTTGACAATGTCCGGCTCCGACCTCCAAGGCCGATGGATACCCTCCTCCGTTACGGAGGAGGACGTATTAAGGTTGAGGGAAGCTAAATTCCTGACCGGCGAGATTTCACACAGGTTGCCTGTTCAAGGACAGGTGATCCCTAGCCCTCAGCCCGGTGAGAGCGTGGTATCCCTATCCCACTTCCTTCGGGGGTTAGGCTTCCCAATGGATCCCTTTGTACGGGGGCTGATGTTTTATTATGGGCTGGAATTCCATGACCTAGCTCCGGAGTCCATCCTCCATATCTCCTCGTTCATTGTTGTGTGCGAAGCGTTCCTCCGTGTTACCCCTCACTTCGGATTATGGCTCAAGACCTTCAAAGTAGAACCGAAGATGATCGAGGGGCGCCACGCAGAGTGCGGAGGCGCTGCTATAAAAAGAAACGCCGATGCTCCATGGCCCGAGGGCGCTTTTCAAGAGGAGCTTGGCTTATGGCAACAGGAGTGGTTCAATATCACTGCTCCTCGGGGCACCGCATGGGTGGCGCCTCCTGCCTTTCGCTCGGGTCTCTCACCACGGTTAGCATCGTGGATCAACACAGGTTAGATCGGGGTTTGCCCAAAGACGTACCTCTGCTGCAGGGCCGCATTAAGGATCTCTTGGAAGGAGACCTCAACCTGGTCAAGGTGACACAAGTCATGCTGATTCGCCGGACACTGCCCGGCCAACGTCGCCCCTTCGCCTGTGGGAGTTCAATCCAGAGGGACCGTGAGTTCTCCGGGATTTTATGGGCGCGACGCCCACGGAGATGTATAAACTGTTCTTTGGATCACAAGATGTGAGGCCGGATTTGACCGAGGATGTGGGTTTAAGCCGCAATCGCCCGGATACTCAAGTAAGTGACCTTGTGCCCGGACCTTCTATCCGCATAATTGACTTGCTCTTAACAGCGCTTCTCCTTTTAAGCAGGAGTGGATAGCGAAGGCGAAGCTAATCAGGTGTCCGGCTCCCCTTCCCGAAACCAGGCTGGATCCCGTGCTAGTCAGGATGCTGGAGGTAGTGCCTTTGGAGGGAAACAAGGGGGGGGGGACAAGGAAACCATGGCCTCCTAGAAAGAGGCTATTCCGAAGGGGGGAATCGATAATTCCTCTCCTAAGGGAAAGAAAAGGGCCGCCTCTGATGACCCGGAGACCGTAGCCTCGAAGCGGGGGAAAGAATCCTTGTTAGAGGGCCCGGCGCCGGGGAGGCCCTCGGCCGAACTAAACCCTCAAAGGGACCATCTCTCTAGAGAGCCGTAAGTAGAAGAAGAGTTTTTCTTTTAAGAGAAATCCTTGATTTATATCTGAGAAGTTTTAACCGAAACCTTATTTTATAGTTCGGACCTCAGCCCTTCTCAGCAGAACTCGTCCTCGGGGGATCTTCTTCCGGAGATGATGGAGAGCGGGTCGCCTCCTCCTTCTGTACTGCCTAGCAAGGCGGGTGACGCTGAAGTGTCATCGCGGAGGATTTCTCCGGATCTGACAGGGGCTGAAGGTGGCCATGAGGCGAGTCCGGCACCATCTGGTGTTCGGCCGGAGGAGCTAAAGATTCTGCTGGGGAGAGCCTCTGTCTCAGAGGAGCATCGTGTGTTGATGAACACGGTGATTGAAAAGGTGTCATCCGCAAAAAGCGGATTGCACGAGGCCGTCAAAAATTTACTGGCAGGCCTTGAGGTACGTTTTGAATAATGTACACTTGTGTTAGTTGCGCATAAATAAAGTGTGCCCTGTGTAGATAGTAGCCCCTGAGACTCTGTGCGTCGTTAAAATTGACGGCGCGCAGAGGATCTTAATCCGAGGTCCTTTAAGTGGCACCTTTATATGTAGGTGGCGGATTGTCTGTAGTCAAGCCGGACTCGTGAATTTGCCGAATTGAAGCGACAACTTGATGAGGCAGAAGCCGACATCGCGCTTGTTAACAAGCGGCTTGATGATGCTCAAGGTATTGAAATCATCAGGCGAGGGTTAGTAAGAGGAGCTTTATGTCAATATCTTACCGTGTGTATGCTTGACGCAGATGGTGCGGCCGCCGCGGAGGGTCTTAGGGCCGAACTCGCCCGAGCGAAGGGACAAGCCAGGAAAAGCGATGTGGCTGCCGTGAAAGCCCTTGAATGGCTGAAAGCCGAACAGGCTGCCCATTGCCGAAGCAAGGAGGTGATGGTTGATATAGCCGTAAAGTTAAAGAGTGCTACTGACCGTTGCAAGCTTCTTGAAGAAGAGGGTCGGGCAAGGCAAACAAGCTTAGAGAAGGCTGTTGTTGATGCCAAGGACGCCCGCTCTATAATGAGAGCGGCAAAGGAAGAGCTGCATCAAGCTGGACAAATTGCGGATTGAAAGCCCTTCTCGCTGCGGAGAAAATTTTGTGATCCAAAGTTTGCCCCGTTAGACCGGATGTGGAGTGTAGAGGACACCTATCTGGATTTGGCGGCTAGTGCTGCTGATGCGACCGAACACTTTCGAGATAAGAAGGATCATGAAGTGGAGAAGCTCTTTTGGTCGCAATTCATCAATCCAGAGCGTCCACTGGCAGTGGACGATCGTCTGGCCCAATGGGCCGAACTGAATAGGTTGTCCGGACTCGCCATGAAGTACGTCATGGATCATCTGTGTCCGGGGAGATCGAAGCCGAAGAGTTATTTCAGCTTGGTGCAACAATTGCTAGACGTGGTGCCACGTGTCGATGCTATGAAGAGGTCAGCGTCCATAGAGGGCGCTCGGCTGGCTCTTGCCCGTGTCAAGACATACTGGGCAGATATGGAGCCCACCATTGTTGCGTCCCGGGATTCGGATAAAAGCCGAATACCTTCCGAGCACTATTTTGAGGAAGTCCTCGAAGGCGCTCGCGTAATAGAGACGCGGTGCTCGAAGGATGCTATATTATGATAGCATATGTAATCATAAAACAGTATTTTGATAAATTGTAGTGGCATTTTTTAGACTTGTGCCTTCAAGTATTAAGAACACCTCCTGTGCGGCCATTTTAATATATAAATTCTGAAAGATTGCAGTCGTTGGCTTCAGCCCCCACGCACATAGTGCGGGGGTGCGCGCAGAAGACGCATTTTCACACTTAACCCAACGTCTTGGTCCTACAAAGGAGGTGATAGCGCAGCGGGCTAGGCAACCGGACTATAATGCTTTAACACTTTCACTTAGCCATAGGAGCTTGACAGTGGGACTCTTTAGGTAGCCCCTTAGTGGCGACTGCGCTTGCCCGAATTCGGGGCGCATACGTGCCTGACCGGGAAACGGCCCTTCGTCCAAGCGGAGGAATTCGATAAATTCCTATAAGTCATCGAGTGGCGACCAGTCTCGCGCTACATCATGACGGTCGGTTTTCGGCTTTCTCTACTGAGGTGCTCACCCGGCCGAACCAGGGCACAATCGTAGTAGTTCTCCTGGTGCTACCTTAGCCGATAGAGCGGAACGTAAGGTAGCCGAACTCAGGAGCCGGGCAACCCAACATTGACCAAAGACATGATTCGAAGCTGATGCATATAGTGCCAAAACTCGCGACGCCGAACACTCCCTAAGGTGTTCGGACTTTTATGAGTGTGGGTGAAACAACACCCTTAAAAAAGAGCCCCTAGTGTCCAGGTACGAGCAAAAAATCTGGCGTGGCCACATGCCAAAACGCCAGCCTCCTCCTTGGTTATAGCAGAAAAAACCAGGGGATGTATAGCAGCAAGAGACAGTAAAAAAGGTTTACGCAGGGTCTTAATCTAAAAAGAATCCTTAGGACGGGTCCCTACTGCACGTCTGCGCCTGTGTCTCCGTTGTGCCGTGTCCTGGACGGGCGCCGCACGACGTTCATCTGTAAAAGAGAGCAACTGAATTGAGAATGGGTCGTGCGGAACAAAAAGATGATAAACAAAATATAAGGTAAAAAATATATAAAGTTGAGCTTTATTGTCTCTGCGTATAGCCCCCGGTATGGGGGTATATGGCGTTATAAGCCTGCGTTGATGATGGACTTGTGCCGAACTCATTTAGTCCGGGTCTGTGGCCTTTAATGACTTATATCGAAAAAGTCTTTTGGCTGGCGAGGCCACTTTATTGTGCGTCTGTTTAAGCGGCCGCGCAATCCTCCGTTTGGAGGAGGCGTATTTTAGTGCGCTCCCTTTAAAGAGATGATGCCTCGTGGACCGGGCATCTTAAGCGTGAGAGATGCATAGTGCGGTATTGCGTTAAAGCGAGCGAAAGCTCCGTGTCCCATTAGTGCTTGATAGCGACTTGAAAACGGGACGACATGGAAAATCAGCTTTTCGCGACGGAAGTTATTGGCAGAGCCAAATATGACTGTGAGCCGGAGAAAACCTATACAATGGGTGTCCGGGCCCAGTGCTACCCCTTGAAAGGAGGTTTTACTATGGCGGATTCTTGCTGGGTTTATGCCCATGCGGTGGATTGTATCCTGATATATCAGGTTTAGTCCACTGCCGCCGTCCATAAGGACATTGGTAAACTGGAATCCGTCAATTATTGGATCGAGTATCAGGTCAGTCCGGCCTGCGTTTTTGATATTTCTAGAATAATCTAGCTGATAAAAAATGATTGGTTTTAATAACCAGTGGCGGGACTCCTGAGGGATAGGTTTTATTATGCGTACCTTCATGGGTGCCGCACGTTTTGTTACGTGAAGTGAGTTCACTATTTTAACTTCTTGTGGGAAGTTCTTTTGTTTCCTGGTATTCTGATCTTGGGGTTCGTCCTCGTCTTCGCTTGGTGTATCGAGCCCCTTGTGTTCGGCGTTAAGCCTTCCGGATTGTTTAAAAACCCAACATTCTCTGTGGGTGTGATTGGCAGGCTTCCCAGGGGTGCCGTGTATCTGACATATTCTGTCCAGGATTCTGTTTAAGCTGGACGGATCCTCCCTATTATCCTGAAGGGGTGATTTTGTCTGATTTTGCAATGAGTTTTTGAATCCGGCATTGACTGCCGTGCTCTTCGGACTTTTTTCTTTGGTTCGGCGACGATCCTTATTTCGTCGCGGTTTTCCGTTTCCATCCCTGATTTCGGATGTATTTGGGTTGCTGGGGCTGCATCGTGCCAACCAGTTGTCCTCTCTTGCGCAAAAGCGGGTCATGAGGCTTGTGAGTGCGGCCATTGTTCTTGGCTTTTCCTGGCCGAGGTGTCTGGCGAGCCATTCGTCTCGGACATTATGCCGGAAAGCTGCTAAGGCTTCAGCGTCCGGACAATCCACTATCTGATTCTTTTTAGTAAGGAATCTATTCCAGAACTGCCGAGCTGATTCTCCGGGCTGTTGGGTTATGTGACTGAGATCGTCTGCGTCCGGGGGCGGACATAGGTCCCTTGAAAATTTGCTCGGAAAGCGTCCTTGAGCTCTTCCCAACTTCCAATTGTGTTTTCGGGAAGGCTTTTAAGCCAGTGCCGGGCTAGCCCTTTAAGCTTAAGGGGTAAATATTTGATGGCGTGGAGATCATCTCCTCTAGCCATATGTATGTGGAGGATATAATCCTCGATCAAGACTCCGGGGTCTGTTGTTCCATCGTACACCTCTATGTTGACGGGTTTGGATCCCTCTAGAAATTCATATTCCAGGACCTCATCGGTGAAACATAGGGGGTGTGCGGCGCCCCCGTATTTGGGTGTGCCGGATTCTGATGATGGCTTTTTTGCATTGCTTGTGAGAGCTTGCTTTCTTAGCCCGTAAATGGACCTGGCTGGGCCATGATGCGAGTCTTTAATTGGGTCGCATGCCGCATTAATTGCGGCGCCGCTTGCCATTTTATGGTGGCCGTGGGGTCGTCTATCCGACCGTGTGGCTTTTTTATTTTTTGAATTTGAGGGCTCTAGGGCTTCTTGGTCGAATTCGGGAAGTAGTTTTCTCTTCGGATAGCTTTTAGTGTGGCGGCTGCCGCCGTATTTGTCTGTGGTCTTGATTACCTTGCTCCATCTTATTCTGAGTGCATCTTCCGTCGTCTTTAGCTTCCGCTTCTGCTTTTTCAGGCTGCGTGCTGTGGCAACGAGCCTTTCGTGGAGATTCTTCTGCTCCGTGGTTTTATCCGGCGTGAGATCGTCTGGAGTTCTGTTATGGCCGAGGGAGGGCTGTCTGTCCTTTATATCCGCGTTGCCCTGTTCGGACGGTTGCTCTGAGGCATGCTCGTCGTCTACCGGCTCATCCTGCTCTATGGCTGGGTCTTGATCGAGGCGGGGCTTGGCTCGGCGTTTTCGTCGCCGCTTTGATTGCTTTTCGGAGGGTTTATCCCTTTTTCCGTCCCCTTTTTCCTCGTTGTCGTTTCTTTTAGGGGTATCCAACATGAATACATCGTTAGGTGGGGTGGCGGTCCAGCGCACTATAGGTGCTGGTTCCTGTTCGTCTCCATCTTCGACGTCCATACCGTCGAAGTCTTCGGATCCGAAGTCAAGTATGTTGGTTAAATCATCGACAATGGCTATTAAGTGGGTGGTGGGTGGGCTTTGAATTTCTTCGTCGTCCGAATCCCAACCTCGCAGACCATAGTCCGGCCTGGGCTCTCCTGATAGAGAGAGAGACTTGAGAGAGTTCAGGATATCACCGAAAGGTGAGTGCTGAAAGATGTCCGCGGCGGTGAACTCCATTATAGGCGCCCGATCGGATTCGATCGGCAGGGGCACAGGAGGCCCGGAGTTCGGAGAAGAGTCCGGCTCCTTGGAGTCATGGGCCGTGCGGAGTACGGGGCTGGTGTTCGGCTCGATCGCCTTTAAGATTGCAGCCCCCGAGGTGACGTCCAACCATTCATCCTCCAAGAACGCAGCGGGCTCCGAGTCGAGGATCGGGGCCGGTGCGTGTGCGGCCTCCAGGGCACTATTCGGAGGCAGAGCTATATCATGCCCTTCGAGGTAGTGCGGCGCGCTTGGTTGTGGCCCGAACCCGTCGAAGATCAAGTCTCCGCGGATATCTGTCGTATAGTTTAAGCTTCCAAACCTGACTTGATGGCCAGGGGCGTAGCTTTCGATCTGCTCCAGACGACCAAGCGAATTGGCCCGCAGAGCGAAGCCGCCAAAGACGAAGATTTGTCCGGGGAGGAAAGTCTCACCCTGGACCTCATCGTTGTTGATAATCAAAGGAGCCATCGGGCCTAAAAGCGATGACACAGAGGAACTCTCAATGAAAGCACCAATGTCGGTGTCAAAACCGGCGGATCTCGGGTAGGGGGTCCCGAACTGTACGTCAAGGTCGGATGGTAACAGGAGACAAGGGACACTTTATTTTACCCAGGTTCGGGCCCTCTCGATGGAGGTAAAACCCTACTCCTGCTAGATTAATATTGATGATATGGGTAGTACAAGAGTAGATCTACCACGAGATCAAAGGAGGCTAAACCCTAGAAGCTAGCCTGTGGTATGATTGTGTATGATGATGGTTGTATCGTTGGCCTACGGACTACAACCCTCCGGTTTATATAGACACCGGATGGGGTTAGGGTTACACAGAGTCGGTTACAATGGTAGGAGATCTTGAATATCCGTACGCCTAGCTTGCCTTCCACGCCAAGAAAAGATCCTTCCGGACACGGGACGAAGTCTTCAATCTTGTATCTTCATAGTCCTGGAGTCCGGCTGAAGGTATAGTCCGGCTTCAATGAACCAGGACTCCCTCAGTAGCCCCTGAACCAGGCTTCAATGACGACGAGTCCGGCATGCAGATTGTCTTCGGCATTGCAAGGCGGGTTCCTCCACCAAGTCTCCCACTTGCACTAGAGTCAATAATCTAGTTCACATCACCATGTGATTTAACACCAATAGTTCACATCGTCATGTGACCAACCCCCAGAGGGTTTACTAGAGTCAATAATCTAGTTCACATCGCTATGTGATTAACACCCGAAGAGTAATACGGTTTGATCATGTTTTGCTTGTGAGAGAAGTTTAGTCAACGGGTCTGCCACATTCAAATCCGCATGTATTTGCAAATTTGTATGTCAACAATGCTCTGCATGAAGCTACTCTAGTTAATTGCTCCCACTGTCAATAGGTATCCAGATTGAGACTTAGAGTCATCTGGATCAATGTCAAAACTTGCATCGACGTAACCCTTTACGACGAACCTTTTGTCACCTCCGTAATCGAGAAACATATCCTTATTCCATTAAGGATAATTTTGACAGTTGTCCATTGATCTACTCCTAGATCACTATTGTACTCCCTTGCTTAACTCAGTGTAGGGTATACAATAGATCTGATGCACAACATGGCATACTTTATAGAACCTATGGCTGACGCATAGGAAATGACTTTCATTCTCTTTCTATCTTCTGCCGTGGTCGGGCTTTGAGTCTTACTCAACTTCACACCTTGTAACACAGGGAAGAACTCTTTCTTTGACTGTTCCATTTTGAACTACTTCAAAATCTTGTCAAGGTATGAACTTACTGAAAAAACTTATCAAGCATCTTGATCTATCTCTATAGATCTTGATGCTCAATATGTAAGAAGCTTCACCGAGGTCTTTCTTTGAAAAAATCCTTTCAAACACTCCTTTATGCTTTGCAGAATAATTCTACATTATTTCCGATCAACAATATGTCATTCACATATACTTATCAGAAATGTTGTAGTGCTCCCACTCACTTTCTTTTAAATACAGGTTTCACCGCAAGTCTGTATAAAACTATATGCTTTGATCAACTTATCAAAGCGTATATTCCAACTCTGAGATGCTTGCACCAGTCCATAGATGGATCGCTGGAGCTTGCATATTTTGTTAGCACCTTTAGGATTGACAAAACCTTCTGGTTGCATCATATACAACTCTTCTTTAATAAATCCATTAAGGAATGCAGTTTTGTTTATCCATTTGCCAGATTTCATAAAATGCGGTAATTGCTAACATGATTCGGACAGACTGAAGCATCGCTACGGGTGAGAAAGTCTCATCGTAGTCAACATCTTGAACTTGTCGAAAACATTTTTGCGACAATTCGAGCTTTTTAGATAGTATCACTACTATCATCATCCGTCCTCCTCTTGAAGATCCATTTATTCTTAATGACTCACCGATCATCCGACAAGTCAATAAAAGTCCATACTTTGTTCTTATATATGGATCCCATCTCAGATTTCATGGCCTCAAGCCATTTCGAAGAATCTGGGCTCATCATCGCTTCCTCATAGTTCGTAGGTTCGTCATGGTCAAGTAACATGACCTCCAGAACAGGATTACCGTACCACTCTGGTGTGGATCTCACTTTGCTTGACCTACGAGGTTCGGTAGTAACTTGATCTGAAGTTACATGATCAACATCATTAGCTTCCTCACTAATTGGTGTAGGGGTCACAGGAACAGATTTCTGCGACGAACTACTTTCCAATAAGGGAGCAGGTACAGTTACCTCATCAAGTTCTACTTTCCTCCCACTCAATTCTTTCGAGAGAAACTCCTTCTCTAGAAAGTATCCATTCTTAGCAACGAATGTCTTGCCTTCGGATCTGTGATAGAAGGTGTACCCAACTGTGTCCTTTGGGTATCCTATGAAGACACATTTCTCCGATTTGGGTTTGAGCTTATCATGATGAAACTTTTTCTTATAAGCATCGCAACCTCAAACTTAAGAAACATCAACTTTGGTTTCTTGCAAACCACAATTCATATTGTGTCGTCTCAACGGACTTAGATGGTGCTCCTTTTTTAACGTGAATGCAGCTGTCTCTAATGCATGACCCCAAAACGATAGTGGTAAAGAAACATCATAGATTGTACTATATCCAATAAAGTACGGTTATGATGTTCGGACACACCATTATGCTGTGGTGTTCCAGGTGGCACGAATTTGTGAAACTATTCCACATTGTTTTAATTGAAGATCAAACTCGTAACACAAATATTTGTCTCCGCGATCAGATGGTAGAAACCTTATTTTCTTGTCACGATGATTTTCCACTTCACTCTGAAATTCTTTGAACTTTTCAAATGTTTCAGACTTATGTTTCATCAAGTAGATATACCCATATCTGCGCAAATCATCTGTGAAGGTTAGAAAATAATGATACCCGCCGTGAGCTTCAACACTCATTGGATCGCATACATCAGTATGTATTATTTCCAATAAGTCAGTTGCTCGCTCCTTTGTTCCGGAGAACGGAGTCTTTAGTCATCTTACCCATAAGGCATGGTTCGCAAGCATCAAGTGATTCATAATCAAGTGATTCCAAAATCCCATCAGCATGAAGTTTCTTCATGCGCTTTACATCAACATGACCTAAACGGCAGTGCCACAAATGAGTTGCACTATCATTATTAACTTTGCATCTTTTGGCTTCAATATTATGAATATGTGTATCACTACGATCGAGATCCAACAAACCATTTTCATTGGGTGTATAACCATAGAAGGTTTTATTCATGTGAATAGAACAACAATTATTCTCTAACTTAAATGAATAAACGTATTGCAATAAACATGATCAAATCATATTTATGCTCAACGCAAACACCAAATAACACTTATTTAGGTTCAACATTAATCCTGGAAGTGTAGGGAGCGTGCGATGATGATCATATCAATCTTGGAACCACTTCCAACACACATCGTCACTGCACCTTTAACTAGTCTATGTTCATTCTGCAACTCCCGTTTTGAGTTACTACTCTTAGCAACTGAACCAGTATCAAATACCGAGGGGTTGCTACGAACACTAGTAAAATACACATCAATAATCTGTATATCAAATATACCTTTGTTCATTTTTCCATCCTTCTTATCCGCCAAATACTTGGGGCAGTTCCGCTTCCAGTGACTAGTCCCTTTGCAGTAGAAGCACTTAGTCTCAGGCTTAGGTACAGACTTGGGCTTCTTCACTTGAGCAACAACTTGCTTGCTGTTCTTATTGAAGTTCCCCTTCTTCCCTTTGCCCTTTTCTTGAAACTAGTGGTCTCTTCAACCATCAACACTTGATGTTTTTCTTCTCGTCAACCATCAACACTTGATGTTTTTCTTGATTTGTACCTTCGTCGATTTCAGCATCACGAAGAGCTTGGGAATTGTTTTTGTTATCCCTTGCATATTATAGTTCATCACGAAGTTCTACTAACTTGGTGATAGTGACTAGAGAATTCTGTCAATCACTATCTTATCTGGAAGATTAACTCCCACTTGATTCAAGCGATTGTAGTACCCAGACAATCTGAGCACATGCTCACTGCTTGAGCTATTCTCCTCTATCTTTTAGCTATAGAACTTGTTGGAGACTTCATATCTCTCAACTCGGGTATTTGCTTGAAATATTAACTTCAACTCCTAGAACATCTCATATGGTCCATGACGTTCAAAACGTCTTTGAAGTCCCGATTCTAAGCTGTTAAGCATGCTGCACTAAACTATCAAGTAGTCATCATATTGAGCTAGCCAAACGTTCATAACGTCTGCATCTGCTCTTGCAATAGGTCTGTCACCTAGCGGTGCATCAAGGACATAATTCTTCTGTGCAGTAATGAGGATAGTCCTCAGATCACGGATCCAATCCGCATCATTGCTACTAACATCTTTCAACTCAGTTTTATCTAGGAACATATGAAAAATAAGACAGGGAGCAACATCGCGAGCTATTGATCTTCAACATAGATATGCTAATACTACCGGGACTAAGTTCATGATAAATTAAAGTTTAATTAATCATATTACTTAAGAACTCCCACTTAGATAGACATCCCTCTAATCATCTAAGTGACCACGTGATCCAAATCAACTAAATCATAACCGATCATCACGTGAAATGGAGTAGTTTTCAATGGTGAACATCACTATGTTGATCATATCTACTATATGATTCACGCTCGAGCTTTCGGTCTCAGTGTTCCGAGGCCATATCTGCATATGCTAGGCTCGTCAATTTTAACCTGAGTATTCTGCGTGTGCAAAAACTGGCTTGCACCCGTTGTAGATGGACATAGAGCTTATCACACCCGATCATCACGTGGTGTCTGGGCACGATGAACTTTGGCAACGGTGCATACTCAGGGAGAACACTTTTATCTTGAAATTTAGTGAGAGATCATCTTATAATGCTACCGTCAATCAAAGCAAAATAAGATGCATAAAAGATAAACATCACATGCAATCAATATAAGTGATATGATATGGCCATCATCATCCTGTGCTTGTGATTTCCATCTCCGAAGCATCATCATGATCTCCATCGTCACCGGCATGACACCATGATCTCCATCATCTTGATCTATATCAATGTGTCCTCACATGGTCGTCTCGCCAACAATTGCTCTTGCAACTATTGCTATCGCATAGCGATAAAGTAAAGCAATTATTTGGCGCTTGCATCTTATGCAATAGAGAGACAACCATAAGGCTTTTGCAAGCTGCCGATAACTTTAACAAAACATGATCATCTCATACAACAACTTATATCTCATCACGTCTTGACCATATCACATCACAACATGCCCTGCAAAAACAAGTTAGACGTCCTCTACTTTGTTGTTGCAAGTTTTACGTGGCTGCTACGGGCTGAGCAAGAACCGTTCTTACCTACCCATCAAAACCACAACAATAGTTCGTCAAGTTAGTGATGTTTTAACCTTCTCAAGGACCGGGCGTAGCCACACTCGGTTCAACTAAAGTTGGAGAAACTGACACCCGCCAGCCACCTGTGTGCAAAGCACGTCGGTAGAACCAGTCTCGCGTAAGCGTACGCGTAATGTCAGTCTGGGCCGCTTCATCCAACAATACCGCCGAACCAAAGTATGACATGCTAGTAAGCAGTATGACTTATATCGCCCAGAATTCACTTGTGTTCTAGTCGTGCATATGACATCTACGCATAAAACCAGGCTCGGATGCCACTGTTGGGGAACGTAGTAATTTCAAAATTTTCCTACACAAATGCAAGATCATGGTGATGCATAGCAATGAGAGGGGAGAGTGTTGTCTACGTACCCTCATAGACCGAAAGCGGAAGCGTTAGCACAACGCGGTTGATGTCGTCGTACGACTTCACGATCCGACCGATCAAGTACCGAACGCACGGCACCTCCGAGTTCAGCACACGTTCAGCCCGATGATGTCCCTCGAGCTCCGATCCAGCCAAGTGTTGAGGGAGAGTTTCATCAGCGCGACGGTGTGGTGACGATGTTGATGTTCTACCGATGCAGGGCTTCGCCTAAGCACCACTACGATATTATCGAGGTGGATTATGGTGGAGGGGGGAACCGCACACGGCTAAGAGATCCAAGGGATCAATTGTTGTGTCTAGAGGTGCCCCCCTGCCCCCGTATATAAAGGAGCAAGGGGGGAGGCCGGCCAGCCTTGGGGCGCACCAAGGAGGGGAGGAGTCCTCCTCCTAGTAGGAGTAGGACTCCCCTCTTTCCTAGTCCATCTAGGAAAAGGAAGGGGGAAGGAAGGAGAAAGAAAGGAGAAGGAAAGGGGGGCACGCCCCCTTCCCTAGTCCAATTCGGACCCCCTATAGGGAGGGGGCGCAGCTGCCCCTTGTGGGCTGCCTTCCCTCTCCCCTACGGCCCATGTAGGCCCAATAATCCCCCCGGGGTTTCCGATAACCCCCCGACACTCTGATAAATACCCGAATCACTCGAAACCTTTCCGATGTCCGAATATAGTCGTCCAATATATCGATCTTTACGTCTCGACCATTTCGAGACTCCTCGTCATGTCCCCGATCTCATCCGGGACTCCGAACTTCTTCGGTACATCAAAACTCATAATATAATTGTCATCGAAACTTTAAGCGTGCGGACCCTACGGGTTCGAGAACTATGTAGACATGACCGAGACACGTCTCCGGTCAATAACCAATAGCGGAACCTGGATGCTCATATTGGCTCCCACATATTCTACGAAGATCTTTATCGGTTAGACCGCATAACAACATACGTTGTTCCCTTTGTCATCGGTATGTTACTTGCCCGAGATTCGATCATCTATATCTCAATACCTAGTCCAATCTCGTTACCGGCAAGTCTGTTTACTCGTTCCGTAATACATCATCCCACAACTAACTCATTAGTTGCAATGCTTGCAAGGCTCATGTGATGTGCATTACCGAGAGGGCCCAGAGATACCTCTCCAACAATCGGAGTGACAAATCCTAATCTCAAAATACGCCAACCCAACAAGTACCTTAGGAGACACCTGTAGAGCACCTTTATAATCACCCAGTTACGTTGTGACGTTTGGTAGCACACAAAGTGTTCCTCCGATAAACGGGAGTTGCATAATCTCATAGTCATAGGAACATGTATAAGTCATGAACAAAGCAATAGCAACATACTAAACGATCGAGTGCTAAGCTAACGGAATGGGTCAAGTCAATCACATCATTCTCCTAATGATGTGATCCCGTCGAATCAAATGACAACTCATGTATATGGTTAGGAAACATAACCATCTTTGATCAACGAGCTAGTCAAGTAGAGGCATACTAGTAACACTCTGTTTGTCTATGTATTCACACATGTATTATGTTTCCGGTTAATACAATTCTAGCATGAATATAAACATTTATCATGAAATAAGGAAATAAATAATAACTTTATTATTGCCTCTAGGGCATATTTGCTTCAATCACCTGCATCATTTTTATGCTGTACTACTATAGTAGCCTAGGCTAGTCATAGTGGAAAGTAACTTAGACTACTCCTGTAACTCTATGGTTACCCTAAGAGCAAGTACTACCTCCGTCCTGGTTTACTCTTCCAATTTTGTAGTATCAAAATTTGACCATAGATTTAACTGACAAAATGTTAATGCATGTCACTAAGAACTATATCGTTGGATTCGTATTTGAACATAATTTCAAATGGTGTAATTTTTAGTGACATGCATTGGCATTTTCTTAGGTAAATCTATGGTCAAAATTTTATACTAAATACGAGGTAGTATTCCCTCCTTCCCAAAATTCTTGTCTTACATTTGTTTAGATACGGATGTATCTAACACTAAAATGTAACTAGATACATCCGTATTTAGACAAATTTAAGACAAGAATTTTGGGACGGAGGGAGTACAAAAGTGGGCTATGTAGGCCAAAACATGTGCCAAATTCACTTGTGATGCATTTGGCATCGATGCCCCTCCATTGCTCACCTAGTGTCCCAATATGGATCACCTACTTTGCTCTGGTGCCAAATTAACTCACGCAATGAAAAAACACCACGTGGGAGAGAGAGAGAGAGGACTGAGGTAGTAAAAAACACTTGTTTGGGAGAGTGAGAGGCTGGTGTAGTTGGTTTGATTGATTTGTTTATACATGTGGGTCTAAGTGCACAGCGGTGCCAACTCTCTCACATTGCGAGAATGGTGCCAAAATCTTTTGATTTGACATCGATGCGTATTATGTGGCATACTTTTGCGAAATATGGCATCGGTCACATAGTGGAAGGCAACAAATGCCCAAGCTCTTCACGTGCTCCTAGTTAAATGAGAGGAAACAGAAAGAGAGAGAGAGAGAGAGAGAGAGAGAGAGAGAGAGTGAAAAAATATCACTAGCCAGCCAACCATATCATATGAGCGAATGATATTGGTACCCCCTTGATGACACGACAATCTTATGCAGCCAGCTGCTCTAATATGTTCTCTTCTTTTCCAGATAAAAAAAGACCCGAAAGTGAAAAATGTGCTGCACTATAACAATCTCATCGAATGCCTTGATCTCCATCTTACAGAAATTGATCTGATCGACTACCGAGGCAGCACATCTGAGATTAAATTGGCCAGGTTATTTGTTTTGGTGGCAAGTGTGCTCAAGGTAATGAGGTTTGGCATTCTCTGGCGCAACAATGAATGGTGTGCTGATCACCGCAAGCGTCTAAGCCTAAATGACAAAGTCTCCGCAGAAGTTGAATTTGTTTTTGAAACATCAAGTGGCCAGAGACTCAAAAACTTATTTTCCCATTTGTAACTTGTCAGGGCGGTGGATTTTAGTTCGTACGATAATGCTGCATCCACCTAAAGTAACGAAAGTTCTTACGTAAACTTCCTAGTAATTCCCTCTTCGTAGGTGCAGCATTACTCCTAACATTTGTAATATCAGTTTGAAACTTGTAATATTGCTGTGTCCTATTCCTGCGTTTTCAAAATCCTGCGAATCAAACAGGTCCTGAGTTGGTGATGATGTTGTGCCCCCCATCTTTCACAAATAATCGTCGGATCTAGATCTGACGCATACAAACCAAGCTTCTCCATTTTTGCAAAAAGATGCCCGCACTTGTTCCCTATTTACAAACAACTCCTTATCTCTCACAATCAGCCTTATCTCCTCCCCACCACATCTAGAAGGCCGTGGAAAAATCTGGCATGATGGCCGCTGCCGGAGCCATCCACCCCTAATCTTGGTGTTCCGTGCAATGCACGGGCATCTACGCACGGGAAATTATGTCGAACAGGGCTAGTTGTAAGCAGGCTAGCTCTACAGCCATGATGATAGTGACTGCAGATGGTGGGGCTGACTATGGTATGCCGAACACGGCGCCTATACTCAGGTGTCATCTCCGGCGCAGGGTCTTGTCACTTCACCGTGAGGAGCAGCACGTAATAATTTGACCAACGGGTAGTACAGTGCTAGTACTCCTACTACTACATTGGTAGTACTACTACTAGTACTAGTAGCACCACCGACTGGATTTAGGAGTACTACCACGTCCATCTGGATTTTAGTATTTGACTAGCAATATCTAGTAATGCATGTCACAAAAAATGTACTACTCCCTCTGTAAATAAATACATGGTGTTTTATTCCTATCGGCGAGAGATCTTAATGTTTTTTTGCTAACTAGAGTACTAATAGGATTACATGCAATGAACTAAACACTTCATGTCATGTTTGGTAGTCTCAAGTCATTGAAAGCATGCACGGCCCACATCTCTCATTGGTTGATATGTCACGAAACAAGAAACAAGGAGGGAGTTAATGCACCGTGCCTAAGTATTTTGGGATTATTTGGTTTTCGTAAGGTGACTTACACAACATTTTTGTTTACATGCATTAACATTTTATTAGTTAAGTCAAAGGTCAAAACTTGGCGCAAAATGCAAAGGGGACCAATAAACCAGTAAACATCAAACTTCTCTCGTTTGGCCCCAACTAGAGGTCCGGTGAGATGACTATACTGCACCGGCACGGAGGGGGACGCAGCTCCATTGACTTACGACAACTGCCTTTGGGTGAATGACACATGGGCCCAGGGGGTGGCTGGCCCACCTATCATACAGCCAAAGGCTATAGGTGCAGCAGAGGGCCGAGGAGTAGTACGAAATGCTACGCACCTATGCACGCTAACCAAGGGCAAGAGTGATCACTCGAATCGCAAGATCAGTTGACTAGAAGCTAAGCTAGACCCATGGAGGCTATGAGCGCGAGCATCAGCCGGCTGTGCCAGATGGTCCACGACACCGGCCTGCGGCCCGACACCGAGGAATGTCTCCAGGTAGTATTGCTTGAGGCCGCCAGGGCAAGGGGCCGCTTGGACGACAGCTTCGTCTCCTTGTTCGACGAGGGCCTCGCCGGTTTCCTCGACAAGTTCACCGTTGTCAAGAAGCTTGCGGACGACTTTGACATAAACCTCCAGCCGACGCGCCCAGACTCTGCTATGCCCGCCACCCTCAACGACCACTATGGTGACAACCTCTTCGACGCACTGGTGGCCCTGCGACTGCCCGCCGTCGTGCCGGAGAATGTCCAGCTCGAGGTCGAGCTCGCCGCGCAGCGCCTGGCGCAGCAAGACACCATCGACAAAATCACCCACGTCTACGCGCAAATCGTCCACAAGGACTACTACATGCAAGAGGAGGACGATAGGACGCTGGCCTTCTTGGACCGTAGGGCAACCTTGGACGGCGCTGTTCAGAAGCACGTTGAGCTCGCTGCCAACGCCGCTGCTCCTCACAGGTCGGTTGGTGACCCGGCGCACTAGGGCGTGAGGATGTCGTTGAACGTTGATGGATCCATATGTATTTTTATCTGTTTGTCAAATCCATGTAGCAGTATATGATACTACAGTAATTACCTTTCGCATCAACTTCATAATTTTCGTACGTACTCCATGCATGAACGGCGCCAGAACCAAACTTCTCATTACTCGAGGCAAAATCATTATTTTCTATCTATCGGTCGCGCCATGGAGCAGAACCAAATTTTACAAGTTACGAGTTCAAAAGGAAAAGCCTGTCGTGTTCGTGTCGCACCCCCATACGGTTGGTCCGGCACGCCACTCAAGCGGGAATGTGTGCGGTGTTGCATTTTCACTTACAAGTGGGACCGCAGTTGAGCAAATCGACTATCGGCAAACCCCCACCCCGCCCACCGCGCGATGGCTGAGAAAACAGGAGGGAGAAGAGATGGTTGTAGCACGGACTCCAAGAAAATTGGTGTCGGATGGGACTCGTGTGGGTGGCGTGTGACGTACTGCTAGACGTGAATGCTAGTTATGGCCCATGCCACCCCAGTATATCGAACCTACATTGAGGTACGTAGAACAAATTTCCTGCAGTCCGTGCTCAATTCTCCTCTATCTCTCTTGTCAGCCAGCCAGCGGACGCACGGAGCCCATTGTCTGTTTGCTCACATGCGGCCCCACATGTCAGTGAAAACGCAAGAGGACCCACTGAACCTGCACATCTTTCACCTCGACGTGCTGGTGATGAAAAACAAATCCAATAAAGATCTTCGGTGGCCACTTTTGGAGTTACTCAAGAGTAGTAAGATTCTATTTACAGTTTAACCCAAGATGCACATCTCGTGGCTTCAACTACCACTCTATTTTCTTTCATGACACGACCTGGATGCTGGATGTCCCACGTGTTGGCAAAAGGAGGAAGAACCCGACCAAATCTTCGGTTGTGCTCTCAGATTAGACTAGCTGTGCTAACTTTAAAATTTTATTGTGCACTCCCTCCGTTCAAACATACTTGACTTCCATTTGTCCAAAAATGGATGTACCTATATACTAAAACATGTCTAGATACATATATATTTTGACAAATAGAAGGCATGTATTGTGCAACGGAGGGACTAGAATGGATGCAGGTTTTTGTATTGGGAAGAAGAGTACATCCATATATTGATAGAGCGCAATTTAGTAGATGTTCTATCACTTTTAGCTAGTAGCACAGAGGCTAGAGATGAGATTAGTGCACTTGTTGATACTCCTACTAGAATAGAGGCTAGACATGAGACTAGATGCGAGGAAGCAACGTCTACTTATTTACAATCGAAGAAGAAAGAAACATGCAAGATCGAGCCTCCGCAGATCAATAATGAATGCATTGAGAAGGCACTAATCCAACTTACAGGAGTAGTAAAAATGTATTCTTGTGGTTCTTGTTTTCTTTGGTCTTGCTTTTATAGTCAAAATTATCGTTGGAGTTCGTGCAAAACGGAGGTCCGTTTGGGGTCGTGTGTTGGAGTTGGCCTTACAAGTGGGACCGCAGTTAAGGAAACCGACTATCGGCAAACCCCCACCTCGCCCGCCGCGCGATGGCTGAAGTTAGAGAAACGACGAGGTTGAAGAGATTGCTCTAGCACGGACTCCAAGAAATAATATGGTGTCATATGGATGTCGTGGTGGTGGCGTGTGTCGTACTCCTGGACATGAATGCTTGTTCTGGCCCATGCCACCCTACTACTCCTACTACTTACTCCTACTATATAGTACTAGTATCGAGGATTCAAGGTGCTGGTTCCGTATGTCAGCGCTCTGGGAACGGGGTTCCCCAGACTTGCCTGCCTGCAGCCTGCGGCGTGGCTCAAAGGGGGCCCAGTACGACCCATCTTCATCAACACAGACCCAAGACCCTCGCGAGGGGCCAAGCCTCACGGGGCGGACGACACGGAGCTTCCTCAGGCGTGGCCTCATCAGGCTGGCTCGCGAGGAGGCGGAGAGATCAAGGCGGGGTACCTCACGAGGTGTCCATGACGCAAGCCATGACGACCAAGGGCACCAGGCGGGCGCCAGCCCGCGCAGTGTCCTCCCTTTCCTCTTTGGTGCAAAGGGAGAAAGCGCAGGAGGGAGGATCAAGCAAAGGCACCCGTTTCGGTGCAACGAGACCAAGACCAGTCCAACAGAAGGAAGGAAGTCATTGTGGAGCCCAAGCCAGCGTCACCACCAGAGCCTTTGGCAGGCGAGGACCAACTTTAGTCAGGATAAGCGTACCAGATGTTCCCCTTCAAAATGGCCAAGTGTTGGCGCCCTTCCCGCTCAATATTTGGGAAGAGGCCCAGGGCCTTTGCCTATAAATAGGACTAGCCACCACTAGGGTAGAGGCATCGAGAAATATAATCAGCTAGGATCGAGAGAGAGAGAGAGAGAGAGAGAGAGAGAGAGAGAGAGAGAGAGAGAGAGAGGCGACTGAGCTCCTCCTTGCAGTTCATCGCCCCGGCCAAGAACAGACCCTCGCGAGGCTGTTCTTCCTTGTATTGTTCATCATCAGCCCAAGAGGCAATCCAACACACCATCACATTGGAGTAGGGTATTACACCACATCGGTGGCCCGAACCAGTATAAACCCTGTGTCTCTTGTGTTGTTCTTGTCGTAGCTTACATCCTTGCGAGGCGGAGGGGTACAGGTAGGTAGGAAGCGTAATTTCCACGCGCACCCCAGAGTTCGAACCTCAAGGGTCTGCCGGAACCCGAAATCCGACATTTGGCGCGCCAGGTAGGGGTGCGCCGGAATTCGTCTTCCACCGCCCGTTTCTCCTCCGACCATCGCGTCCATGTCTGACGCTCGTCGGGCCCGCGCCAAGCGCTGAGCCGCTCTCGCTTCCCGCGTCGCCCAGACGGCCCCTGTCGGCGGGCGTCCCCACCGTTCCCCGTCGCCTTCCATCAACGCCGCCACCGGCCCGGCGGGGAACGAGCAGCAAGCGTCGTCTCAGCATCCTTCCGTGCGGCAAGACGGCCGCACCGCTACTCCCTCGCTCACCCCAGCTGTTTCTTCGTCCCGCGCGCTCCGCGCACCCATGGAGGCTCGAGCTGCGCTCTTTGCGGCAAACGAGCTCCTGCACTACCGTCCCGTCGACGACGTCTATGAAGAGTGGCTCGACCGCGTTGCCGAGCTCGTCCGCGCCGCGGGGGGCTCTCCTGCGCCGTCCGTCCCGCTGCACCGCACCCCGCCCCGCGCGGGCGATGAAGCTCCGGGGGCGCCCCAGCCGCCTCCTCACCAAGAAGACGCCCCGGCCACAAGGCGTGTGGCCTCTGGCTGGAACCCACTCCGCTAGGCACCAGCGCGGCAAGAGCAGAGCTGCCAAGAAGTCCCTCGCCCGCAAGAAGCCGCCTGGGCGCTCCCTGCTCCAGCACGTCGCGGCCATGCTCCTGCCCCCGCACATCAAGACCCCGCGCTGCTCCCAGCTGCAGCGCGCGGGGACCTGCAAGACCAAGCTCTCCATCACCCAAGGTGTCCCGTGGCCACGGCGGTCTGCCGCGCCTTCACCACCGAGCTGTGCAGCATTGCGTGGCCCGGCAAGTTCAAGCCAGACTTGCCTCCTCGCTACGACGGCACGGCTGACCCTGCGGAGTTCCTCCAGCTCTATGAGCTGGGCATCGAAGCTGCCAACGGAGATGAGAAGGTCATGGCGAACTGGTTTCCCATGGCGCTCAAGGACGGAGCCCGCACCTGGCTCCTGAACCTGGCCCCAGGCACGATCTCCTCCTGGGCCGAGATGCACACCCGCTTCATCGCCAACTTCCAAGGTACTCGCGACCGGCCACCCGTCGTGAGCGACATGCGCCGCATCAAGCAGCAGCCTGGAGAGACCCTGCAAAAGTACATCCAGCGCTTCAACAACGCACGCCTCAAGATTCCTAGGGTGTCCGAGGAGGCCATCATCTCAGCATTCTCCGACGGCGTGCGCGACGTCAAGATGAAGGAGGAGCTGGCGATGCATGAAGACCTGTGCACTTCCCTGGAGCTGTTCAACTTGGCGATCAACTGCGCCAGGGCTAAGGAAGGGCGTCTCTCCCTACTCGAGCTGCCTGCCATAGACCCAGAAGAGAAGAAGTCCAAGGCCAAGGATGTGAAGCGCCAGGGGGCTGCCGTGCTCGCGGCAGAACCGGACACCAAGCGGGGCAGAGATCAGCCCGAGTCTTCCAAGGGCAGTCGCTACTGTGTGTACCACGACCTCCACACCCACAACACCAACGAATCCTAAGAGCTCCGAGCCGCGCGGGAAGGAAGGATCGGCCATCGCCCCGATCATGCCGACCCGGGCTACGGTCGAGGAGGAGGAAGGAACGCAGGACGCTGGGAAGACCGCGGCCCACGCCAAGGGTGGCGCGATCGACCTCGCGAGGACCGCTGGCAAGGCCCGCCTCGCGAGGGAGATTGGAGGGATCAGCCTCGCGAGGATCGCCCGCAAGGTAACGCAGGCCTCCCTCCGCTGCCGCCGCATCCAAGAAGAAACGAGGACCGCCACCAGGACGAGGGGGCTGGGGGCTTCCAGGAGCCACGCGCAATCACCTGCATCCTGGGCGGAGCTCAAGCCCCAGCCTCTCAGCGTATCTTCAAGCAGTTTGCCCGCGAAGTGGATGCAGTCCTCCCCAAGCTCGAAGCCACACGCCCTCTCAGGTGGTCATCGTGCGCCATCACGTTCAGCTCAGCGGATCAGCTCAAGTGTGCAGCCGCAGCTGGAGTCCTCCCGATGCTTTGTTCCCCAATCATCAGAAACATGGTGGTCACCAGGACCCTCATCGATGGCGGGGCAGGGCTCAACGTCCCGTCCGTGGAAACGCTCAACAATCTCCAAGTGCCCTACAACCATCTTCAGCCAACCAAGCCTTTCTCCGGAGTCACCGACGGCTCCACGGTCCCGATCGGGCAGGTCCGCCTCCCTGTCACCTTCGGAGCACGCGACAACTACCGCACCGAGCTCATCGACTTCGACGTCGCTCACATTCGCCTGCCGTACAACGCCATCCTTGGGTACCCGGCGCTGGCCAAGTTCATGGCCGTGACTCACCATGGCTACAACGTCCTCAAGATGCCAGGGAGTGGCGGAGTCATCACAGTGCCCTGTGAAGAGAAAGACGCGGTGTGTTCCCTGGAACGAGCTTTTTAGGCCGCATCATTGGAAGACCCGGATCGTGGAAGCAGGAGGCTCTTTGAGACCACCCACAAGAAGAAGAAGACATCGTCTGGCCCGGTCCCTCAGGAGGCAAGCCCCTCAAGGCCCGTGCCTGCCCAAGGGGAACCTCCTTCCATCGCATAGGAAAGCGCGCCTGGCGCCCTCCTCAGGCAGGGCTCGGGGGCACTCCCCTGGAGGGCCACCGACCTGGCTAAGGTCACGAGAGAGGCGCTTGGGTACCACGTGGAGGCATGTCTCGAGGCATGTTTCCCTCAAGAAGGAGTAAGGCAAGGGGGCCAGACCCTCAGGAGTTCGTCAGCAAGGCCGTTCAAGAACTATAGGAGTCAAGAGTCATGAGAGGCGGCCGCCGCCTACCAGCTGTGGCTCCCCATCCAGGCGAGGATGGTGGGCTGCGCGTCTGTGTCGACGTACCAGGGCTCAACCAAGTCGCCTCGCTGGAGCGCCTCTGGTCCTCGCGAGTGGGGCGCGCGAAGGTCCACCCCTCAGCTACGTTCGCATGCCTTACGGCTTGCCGAGCATGGCTGCCACGTACCAGCGCCTCATGAGGGGCATCATGGAAGCTCAAGAGGCCAGGCGTTCCGCAGCCCTGGCAGAGATGGAGATGGTCCGCGAGGAGCCACCAGCGCCTCCGGAGCCTCCCGAGGCCCCAGGGCCTGGGGGCTCGTGAGGATCGGCTTCCGCAGCCCACCGATTCTGCTTCACCAACACTGCTTTGTCCTCAACATCATCAGGTGACATCTTTCAAGTTTCATTTCCAGTTGGGAGCGCCCCCCAGGGCTGCATTATTCCCAGGCCGCGTGGGTCTGTCCCAGCGGCATGTATCCCTTTTATTTCGTGTCGTTAGCTTACTTTGTTGGGGGCGCCCCATCGGGCTGCATCATCCCCAAGTCGCTCGGGCCAGACCCGGCGGCATGTATCCCTTTCGCGTTTATTTCCGGCTATGCATTCAACCCACCATGCTTGATTATTTGATGCCAGTCCACGACACCTCTTCTTCTCCATGTCGACCACTTGCACGTTAAAGGGGGGTGCCTGAGCATCGCGACTCAGGGCTCTTACTGGCTCTCCAGCCCTCACCCTCTGGCCTTGTCCATGGCATCACGACCTGGCATACCAGCGACGGCTGAGACCAGCTCGAGGGCCGGGACCCGAGGACGTAGAGTGTAGGCATCTAACCCAATTTGCAGGAACACATCACAAGATAAGGCCCAGTACCAGGCGCAACCCGCCTAGAGGTAGGGCCCCGTGAGTCCTGCGCTGGCTCATGGGTGCCCAGATACACCTCGCCAGGCCCCACCGTGCCAGCCACGTGTCAGGGCGAGGCTGTACATGCCCCAGGGGCTCCTCCCGGAGGGGAGCCCCCTCCCATGTACCAGTGGAAGCACCATGCTCTGCGCTGGCTGACGACACTACCGAGGAGCGGCTATGCCCGCACACATACGGAAGCGCTATGCTCCGCGCTGGTGATAAACAACTGAGGGTGGCCCCCGGGCCGCATCAACCTCAGGGAGCCCAGAGCTCAATGTTTAGCCTCATCGTAACGCCTCCCTCCGGGAGCGCCGCGCGAGGGGGCTGGGCACAGGGGCTGCGCCTGGGTCACGCCCAGACGCACGCCACCCAGCTAGGCCCCCCCGGGCCTGGTTCGTCGCGCGTCTCTCGCCGAGCGGAGCCAAGGTACGAAGGCCGTTTGAGCGTCAAGGGGGACTCCTGAGCATCGCGACTCAGGAGCCTAACTGGTTTTGTAGCCCCTCACTCCTTAGTTCCGAAAGGCTAACGCTGGGTGAGGTACGCGCGGGGCCGGGCTCTGCAGACGTAGAATGGTAGATCCACCCACATCTCACCTCCCTACTTGTTGTTCGCGCGCCAAGGGGGACTCCTGAGCATCGCGACTCAGGAGCCTAACTGGTCCTGTAGCCCCTCACTCCTTAGTTCCGAAAGGCTAATACTGGGTGAGGTATGCGTGGGGCCGGGCTCTGCCGGCGTAGAACATAAGCAAGTAGGAAGGAAAAGCGTAAACTTCAAAGATCGCCTCCCTACTTGTTGTTCGTGCGCCAAGGGGGACTCCTGAGCATCGCGACTCAGGAGCCTAACTTGTCACGTAGCCCCTCACTCCCTGGTCCCGTCCTGGTTTCCTGTCGGGGCTAGTGCTGGGTGAGGTACGCGCGGGGCTGGGCTCTGCCGGCGTAGAACATAAGCAAGTAGGAAGGAATAGCGTAAAATTCAAGGAATTCAGAAGCAAATATTATAGTCCACACTGTTATCTCAACGCCAAACGCAAGTTTAAACGCCTCCCCGAGGCATGATACATGTGCAGGAATTGAAAACAGGACAGGAGCCACGACGGAATCGCCCGACGACGGTGGAGCAGCGCGGAGTGGGTTCGCCTCATGGAGCAGCAGGGTCGGCAGCGCCTTGCTTCGGCTTGGTGCTGGAAGCTCGGAACTTCCCCTGCAGGCTGTCGAGGTCGACGCTGGGGTCGCGAAGGTAGATGTGGGTGAAGACCCGCGTCAGCGCTGCAGAAGACAGGACACGCGCCTCGGCCTCGGCCGTGGGGCCAAGGCCAAGGGCAACATCTTCAAGAGCGCGAACCAGGAAGGGAAGCAGCTTGGCGGGGCCGTCCTCAGCGCCGGCCAGCGGGCTCTCCATGCCGCTCTCGTAAAGCGTCTTCAGCGAGGAGCGAGCCTTCTTCTCCATCTCCGCGAAGGCCATGCGGTCCTCGGCAAGAACCCGAGCCTTGTCGTCCAGCTCGACCTTCCTCGCCCCCAACTCCTGCTCTAGCATGCCTAGGCGGTCGCGGCGTTTCTTGAGCTTGGCCTCCCGGACCTCGACGGCCGCCTCGTGAGCCTTCACGCCCTCTTCTCGCTCTTGGCGAAGGCGGGCCTCTTTCGCGATCTGGCCCGCACGCCTTGTAGCTCGTCCTCCAGCACCTTGCAGCGACCACGGACGTCAGCCGCCTCCCCCTGGGCTGCGTCACGAGCAGCCTTCCCCTCAAGGGCGGCCTGCCTCTCCTCATCACAAGTCGTTGAGGCCTGGACCAGCGCCTCCCGAACCGAAGCGTCGGAGCGAATCCATCCTGAAGCCAGCTACAAGCGCCCGGCCACCAAGCGAGGGTCGACGCCAAGAAGATCCTGCCGGAGCTGGTCCAGCTCGGCAACAACACGATCCAGAACGGCGGGAGGAGTCGGAGAGACAACAGTCGGTGAAGTAGGAGGAGAAGGCGGCGGCACGACTATAGCACCCTGAGGTGTAGCCTGCTGCGCCCCGACGACTGTGGTGGCGGCCGTAGGTAAGGGCACCTCGGGAGTCACTTGGGCCATGGGGGCTGGGCTCGCCCCAGCCAGCTCGGCCAGACCTCGCGAGGACGACCGGGCAGGAGAGGCCCGTGCCTCGCGGTCACCTTCCTTCGCGGGTAGAGGCGCTGCCCCGCAAGGAACCTCAGGAGCCCCCTTCGGCTTCTTTGCAGCGGGTGCCAGCCTATCCAAGATACGCGGACGTCAAGCCTCAGCAGCAGAACAAGAAACAAAGACAAGAGTCAAGCACTTACGGGTCGTCGCCGGTGAGCTCAGGCAGCCTCCGGCCAAACTTGAAGCCTGACAGCCGGCTGGAAGGGTCAACCTCGGAAGCGGAAGGCGCGTCTGCGGACCGCCTCGGGGCCGGGGCAGACCCGCGGGAGATCAGCCCGGTCCTGTCCTTCTTCGGGATCGGGGGCGAGATCCCGCTGCCCGGCACGTCATCATCCTCGTCGTCGTCGCTCGGAGAGAGGCGGAGAGCGCGGGACCTGCACCGGGAGAGGGGAGCCCTCGACTCTCCGTCCGTCGCCTCGGAGTCAGGCCCTTTCCCCCGCTCCTCTCCGTCCTCCTCTTCGCTGGAGTCGTCGGAGGACACGTCCACCGGCTCCCCCGGAGCCTCCATGGGCACGGGCCCGTCCCTGTTGAAGACGGGCATGGACTCCACCACCTGTTCCCAGTCGTCGCGGAGGAACAAGGGCGTAGGAGCGCCCTCCAACCTCGCCACATCGACCCCGACCAGAGATTGGAGGACCACAGCCAGATCTTCGCTGGCCAAGACCGCGGGGCTCGGATGAGGCCTCCACATCGGAAGTGGGTACTGCCGAAGCAGAGCCAGCTGGTGCTCCAGGAATTCCCTCAGCAGCGACGCGCCGGTCAGCTTCGACGTCGCCGTGTTGGCCGGCCTCAGATCCGCGTCCATCTTCTCCAACACCGGCTTCGCGCGAGGGTCCGTGAGCACCGCTCAACCCCAACCGCTGGAGCTCGCAAGTTGCTCCGTGGGCAAGATCAGCCGAGGGTGGATGCGCCCAGCATCTGCCAGGACCCACTTGCTCCTGAAGCCCTCAATCCTTTTCCCGGGGCTCGAAATGGCAATGGCGCCACCGTACACGACGAAGCTCGCGCACGCGGAAGCAGGACCGCGAGAAGTCCGGAGGGAGAAGTAGTGGCACAACAAGGCCACCGAGGGCTGCACCCCTACGTGAGCCTCGCAGTAATAGGCGAAGATCGCCAGGAGAAGGACAGAGTTGGGATGGAGATGCAGAGTGTGTAGCTTGTAATGGCGGAGAACAGAGAGGAAGAACTCAGAGAAGGGAGGCACCAGGCCAGCAGCAATGGAGCTTACGAAGAGCGGATAAAAGGTGCTCCCTCGACCCTCAGGGGTGGCGGAGCCGGCCTTGAACACCTTCGCCCCGTCGATGCCCTGCGCCGCCGCCATCCGACGCAACCGGGCGAGACTCGCCTCCGACACGTTTGGCGACTCCAAGGCAGACGAGTACCAACCTCCGGCCGGGGACTGACGAGGCGCCAAGGCTTCTAGGTCACGCGGTCGAAGCAGATCTGGAGATTTGGAGGAAGGAAGGTGAGGCGCAAGAAAGGGGATCTAAGCAGCAACCGGAGAAAGCGAAAAAAGCAAAGCCTGAGCGGATGCCGCTCCTTTATCAACTCGCGCGGTTGCGGAGACGCCCAAGTCCAATCAACCGCCACGCGGCGCCCAAAGCCGCAGGCTGTTAGGGCCCGCGGCGCCTCGCCCTTGCCCTTTTGCCTCCCAGGGCCAAGTCCGGGCGCGCCTTGGGCCCGAGGGCTACTGTCGGCGTTCTGGGAACGGGGGTCCCCAGACTTGCCTACCTGCGGCCTGCGGCGAGGCTCAAAGGGGGCCCAGTACGGCCCATCTTCATCAACACAGACCCAAGACCCTCGCGAGGGGCCAAGCCTCGCGGGGCGGACGACACGGAGCTTCCTCAGGCGCGGCCTCATCATGCTGGCTCGCGAGGAGGCGGAGAGATCAAGGCGGGATACCTCACGAGGTGTCCATGAGGCAAGCCATGACGACCAAGGGCGCCAGGCGGGCGCCAGCCCGCGTAGTGTCCTTCCTTTCCTCTTTGGTGCAAAGGGAGCACGCGTAGGAGGGAGGATCAAGCAAAGGCACCCGTTTCGGTGCAACGAGACCAAGACCAGTCCAACGGAAGGAAGGAAGTCATTGTGGAGCCCAAGCCAGCGTCACCACCAGAGCCTTTGGCAGGCGAGGACCAACTTTAGTCAGGATAAGCGTACCAGATGTTCCCCTTCAAAATGGCCAAGTGTTGGCGCCCTTCCCGCTCAATATTTGGGAAGAGGCCCAGGGCCTTTGCCTATAAATAGGACTAGCCACCCCCAGGGTAGAGGCATCGAGAAATCTAATCACCTAGGATCCAGAGAGAGAGAGAGAGAAAGGTGACTGAGCTCCTCCTTGCAGTTCATCGCCCCGGCCAAGAACAGACCCTCGCAAGGCTGTTCTTCCTTGTATTGTTCATCATCAGCCCAAGAGGCAATCCACCACACCATCACACTGGAGTAGGGTATTACACCACATCGGTGGCCCGAACCAGTATAAACCCTGTGTCTCTTGTGTTGTTCTTGTCGTAGCTTAGATCCTTGCGAGGCGGAGGGGTACAGGTAGGTAGGAAGCGTAATCTCCGCGCGCACCCCAGAGTTCGAACCTCAAGGGTCTGCCGGAACCCGAAATCCGACAACGTACAACGAACACATTAACATATGGCTACAGTAAAAACACCCGCCCGACGCGCGAAGCATGTGAAGCTAGTACAAATAGTGTACTACTATTGTTGATTGGCCTCATCCGATAACCTGTTGCAATGCACGAACAATTATGTATTCGGAAAATATTTTTTTGCCTCGTCGCACCACTCACTCAGAGAAGCGACTCGAAAGCCATTCATAAATTTAGTAAGTTTATCACATGCATATCATTTTATTACATAGAACAGGTCATCAACCCACATCGGCAATGAGGATACATTATAAATACTAAAGTTTTCACCACACAACAAATAACAAGCCATGAAATGAACTTCAACTCAACCATTCCTCGGCGTTGGAAACGCTTGCTTTGAACCACAAGTGATTCTCTGGGACGGGCCATCCATTGTCGATCTGGAGACCAACGCAGGACTGATCATCCAGGCTGAAGGGGCCTACTATATCAGTACCAGGGTAGGGAACCACCCAGATGTCCGATGTATAGACACAGTTGCTTCTCATAAATGGTACTAGTAACATTGTGTCAACAACAGTTGGATCGCCTTTCACCATCATCGGATAGTTTTGTCCAAGGAAGAGCGAGTTTTCTCCAAGACTATAAATTCTGTACCAGGGAGAAGGAGTTGGCGCTAGCACACTAGTATCCATCCCGAATACCATGCAACGGGTGTTGGAATAGGTCTGGAGAGTGCGACCATGGGATACACCTGCTTCCTTAGCAGTAACATCATTAGTGGGCTGTATACGCACAGGAAGAGGTGATCCATCGGAATTAGTTGCCAGGCGCCATAGAGTATATGGGCGCTGCTCGTGATCATCACCATCGGCAGCTCCCCCTTGGTTATTAAAAATTTTCAAGTATAGGTGGTGGGATGTTCACAGGACATTGGAAACACAAGAAGAAGGTTAATTAGTAAAGAGAAACTTGCTAACCCGCATGCATGTGGATGGAACAATTATAATTACGGTGGAAGACAAATGTACCGAAACTACGAGGATACCATGCAAAAAGAGTGCCACGAGTGGTGGCAGCAAACACAAGGCCCTCGTATTGAATTGCATCACAGTACTCATTCGTGCACATAAACTGATTTTTGAGCAATATCCGTCGAGTTAAACCACTAAGGACGGCAACAAGCTTGTCAAAGATAGCAACAACTTCATAGTTGTTGTAATTCCAAGAGCGGTTGGGAACTCGACAAATTGCTATCTTCCGTAGAAGACAGTCACCGTGATCGTATTTGAACGTGCGTACATTACCGGTGTGCTCAACCTCTGGGCAGTCTGCTGAGATTTTTGGAAGTGAAACCCGATCACGAGTGTACACATTCACAAGTTCCCACTCGCAGTTGGACCCAATGGAAACAACCCAATCTCCATTTGCGCCCGCCCAAGCCTTGCCCTCAAGCGATGGCATCTTAACATCATACGTATCATTATCAAGCGGCATCAACTTGCACAGGGCGAGGCCTCCCTCGTGCCAGCGCCAGTCATCAGGGTCATGGCAAAGAAGATAGGGGAGATCAAACTGCTCCTTGACTCTTGGGTTCCTTGTAATGATGTTATTAGTTGAGTCGAGAATGGGCTTGAACGAACCTGCCATGCTAGCCGAGGTGATGACGTCGCACCGATCAATGAGTTCCTGCACCACGTCATCTTTCAGATCGGGGCAAGAATAATGGGGTCGTTTCTGGCCTGTTTCCTCCATGGAGAAGACGATCGAACAATGGAAGAAGAAAGGGTGAAGGGCTGAAGGAAAATGGAGGAGGGAGAGGAAGAGCGTGCGACATTAGTTCCAAATCGAGAGGGAAAGACAAAGAGTCAGTGGACGGTTACGAGTTTGCCACAGTTCACAAAGAGGCGCCCCGGTCTACACGTCCGTTCGGAAATACTCCTACTACTCGCTGTCATCTCACTGATATGTTGGAACGGGACCACATGTCAACGAAACATGGTGTGTAATTTCTCGTGCAAAATGCGATCTGGCCACGTTGGCCTGAGGTGCCGCATTAGTTATCGACCTTTATTTTTTAGTGGCTTGCCGATCAGTTTTGAAGCACGACTAACTGGTACTGTACGCAGAGAAAATATAAACTACTCTACCACTACTCCACCTCCAGTACTAGTAGTATAAAAAAGATATATAGGCTGGATCTTGAGCGCTTTCTTGCTAAGGGCTGCCCACTTGCTTCTCACACTACCACCCTCTCTCCAGATCTAAAAAAGATGCCCCCTCTCTCCCTCCTCACCGGTGGTCACAGATCCGCCGGGGAAGAAAAGGACGTGCAGCGTTGACGCACTCATCGTCGGCGAGCAAGGTCACGCATTGACGACAAAGCCGTCCTCTCAGACCTAGCGCCTGCGCGGGATGGCCTCCGTCCCCAAGCTCGCTGTCATAGTGTGTGCGGGGGACGACGACCACGAGCGAAGCCACTTCCCGCCGACCCTCAGGTATGGTACCTCTTTTCGAACCATAACCTTGTTCTATTGCCCCATCTGCCACGTCATTGCATGTGGATCTTTTTCCACTCCACCATCTTCCCAATTTGCTATCCTCTGCTCTGCTGGCCATGCAGACGAAAACCATAATTTGCACTATTAAAGGAAACCCTAATTCATGCAGACTAATCCATGTCTGGGTTGAATAAGGAAAGGAAGGGAGACTATCCTGTCCAAGAGAGTAGGCATCGAACCCGCATCTAGGTTGAAAAGGGAAAATAAGTAGCTAAGGAACGATTCTCGTGTCTCTTGGTTGAAGAAGGGTAGAAAGGCATGACAACGCAATAGAGAATGACCAGGTCGATCGGTTTGTTGTCCTCGCATAGGAAAAAGGTGGCTAAAGAGAACAAAAATTGGACGTAATCCACATATGCTGCCTGGATATTTGTTGCTCTGGGCAACCATACCTCCCTCACCACTCTGCGTCTATGGAGGTACATCGTACTGGTGCGCCAACTGTCCGAATGGGCCTCCCATGCTCTTATTGCCACTTTTTTTGCTGTTAGTAAAATGCCAGCAGTCAAGTCAAGCAATGCTACTGCTAAAGTGATTCCACATTTAACTAATGCTACTCTCAGTCTAATGCCAACCATATATTTAAGCAATGCCATTTAATGTCACTGGATTATTTCAGGGTTAGCTGTTGATTGTGGATGTATTAAAGATTTTTCAGCTAACGCATTCTAATGCTATTGCACAGCCAGTATACCAACGATGAAACTTGTTACTACCTTCAGATTTTTGCACTATAAAGGCTTATAGATTACATACCTCACTTTCATGAGATAAGTTAATTTTTGTTGTACAGTGTCACCAAAATGCCAAGGCACTGATGTCATTTTATTTTGGTTAAACTGCACAGACAATTATGAAGACAAGAGGAAAGGTCAAGAGTGGGCACCTCCTCCTCCGGCTGTTCTCTTGATTCGTTCGATCAAGTTTTTATGTTTGATCGATTATCAAGATTGGGATAGCAATTTTTAAGGTCCCCCCGTGTTCGAAATGATATTTACCTTGGAGGTACATGGTTTGCAATTTTTTTATACTGTCATTAGTTAATAATGCTAGTTACCTTCAGACTTTTGTATTTGGTTTAATGCTCATGCACAGCTAGTATACCAATGCTGAAACTTGTTACCTTAAGATTTTGTATTGTTAATTCTTATAGAAACCTTCCAGTGCTAGATTTTATTGAAATCTGTTCAGTAAAACCATTGTACTGTACCCTGTAATAAACTAACTACTCTACTGTTGCACTAGCCACTGGATTAGTGTATATTTGTAGTATTCGAATGGTGTTGCATTAGCGTATGGACATAAATAAAGCGTGGCAAGCTTTCCCAAATATGTGCTCAAGAAAACTACTATCTGGTTTTCTAAATACTAGACGTATGGGTACATTAAGTTGAACCGCGAAAACGTCTTATATTAAGGAACAAATGGTGTAGCTAGTCACAACTTTGTTAAAATTAATGTTCATTATGTTATCGGAGGAGGTCTGTATGTTTGTCTCTAATGCCTATCGACTATGTACCTGACATCATGATGTAATGTTAAGTCATTTCCTTTTGCACAGTGTCAGTGAATTGTCAAGGCGGTGATGGTATTTTATTTTAGTAGAACTCCACAAAATTTGCTTAAAAGAAGAGGAAAGGTCAGGAATGGCTCACTTTTCCAGAAAAAACTATGATGAGGACATGACTACCTCGGATACGACCAAAAATATTGCATACATGCATATTTGTCAGGTGATTTCTAGTGTCAACTATTCAATAATCTATTTATATTATCCAGAACAAAAATACTTCACACACTTTTGTCTTTTGTCTAATTGCAAGTGTATGGGACATTTGTACAATCCACATATGAAGATAGGGGAAAAGGAGAAGTTTAAGTTCTATTCAAAAAGTCCTCTCATGTCACTTTTGGGCCAAGAGAAGATAGAGTCAATAACCTCTCGGAGTTGGTTTAGCGATTGCTAAGGCGCGACGTCCTCGCACGTTCATAGTCGGATCGTCAAAGTCGACTTCCTCCAAACGATAGCCACCATCTCATCGAAAGACGGGACACCCTTGCCTCTATCAAGTGGTATCAGTTTTCAGGTTGCTCGGTGAGAATTTCCAGTTTCCCATAGATTAGATTTATCTTCTTACCTATTGTCCAAGAAAAAGCCACAAAAAAGTTAGATCTATCCATCCTATTGTCCAAGCCAGTCTGAGCCTTTGCATAATATTTTTAGTGTTTTGCTTTCTTGAATTTGCGGTTACATCATCGTGTCAAGTTGCTGGTCTTAGTGTCTAGTCCTTTAGAGTTTCGAGTTCTGTTCACAGTTTGTCACGCCACCGCCGCACCATCTTAATTGTCGTTGCCATATACCACCATTGCGTCATTATTGCATCCGCTGTCCACCACCGCCATCCATCAATTTCCACCACGTACTCCCCATCATTCATTGTCATAATCATACTTGAGGTCGTTCGCGTCATCACTAGATCCAATCTGCATCTTATCTAGCTTGTTTGTGAAAAAAAAAGAAAAAAAAGTGAGAGAGAAAAAAAATAAAAAAAGAGGAAAAAAAGAGGAAAAAAAGTGAAAAAAAGTTCCGTGAAAAAAGGAGAAAAAAATATATTCAGAGTGTGCTCCGCCTTTGTTACGCGTCGCGCCGTGATTTTTTTAGTGTTCTAGGCTCGCGTCTCTAGCACGGTCTAGCCTAGGACCAGCACAGTATCGTCGTTGAGCGTTTATTTAACATTGCATCTCTGAATTGATTATTGCTGATCTTTTGCTACCATATATTTGGCCTTCCAAGCTCCACATATTTCTACACCGTGTATACATACGCTCACCTGGCAATCGCTTTACTCAAACTTCGGAGTTATTTGACACCGCTGGTTGCCGGTCACCACCTGCTGCATGGTAAGAATTTGTAAGACTTTGATATTTGCTATACTGTGAGCATTTTACCACCACATCCTAGTAGTTCATAGGAACATTATTATCGGATTTTGTTTCTTGTTTTTCTACTAAAGATGGCAGGTTCCAGAGTCAGTTGGGATTCATCAATCATGGGAGACGTGCCACCAGCTCTGAAAATACAACCACCGTCACAAGAGGTGCAAAGACATAAGAATACGCACAATCAGGTTTTTGTTTCCATGCCACCTTTTAATGGTCGTTTTAAGCCTGATTTATATGTTGAATGGGAGTTCGAAATAAACGTTATATTTGCTTCCCATGATTTTTCGGAACGTAAAAAAGTTAAGCTTGCGGTTGGTTCTTTCACTAGTTTTGCTACTGTTTGGTGGAGTGAACATTGTCGGTTATACCCTGATTATGTACCTACTACTTGGGATGATTTAAAACTTGTCATGAGAGATAGATTCGTCGATGTTTATTATACTCGTGGCATGATTAAAAAACTACAACATTTAAAACAAGGTAGTGACATTGTAAGAAAATATTATGATGATTTACAAACTACCTTGTTGCATTCCTTTTTAGAGGAAAGTGAAGAAGATTTTATGGATAGATTTTGGGGAGGATTAAACCGTGATATTCAGGAGATACTAATTCATGAAGAATGTTATCCTATGGACCATTTGTTTCATCTTGCTTGCAAAGCTGAACAGGAAATAAAGAGGCATGATGCCCACAAGACAAACAAGCATAAGGTGCACATCCGAGGAGTTGAGATGGTCCTTCCTTCTACCACTGCGCCTACTATGACAACAACATCCATTGTTGTGAGCACTGCGTCAGCTCCATATTATGACCCGTCACTGCCGAGAGTTCCAACATCGTCTGAGTTGATAACACGAGGTAATGACAAAGGTACTGATCTTCTAACTTCGCATGCGAATGATGAATGCCTTGTCGATTTAAATACACCATGTGATGCTCTAGCCACTACAGTGATCACACCACCTATTTTAGATGATTATGCTGATGATTTGACTTTGCCATGTGATCAAACAACTGCAATATCAAGAATTTTGAGTGCACCCATTGAATTAACCGTTGATGTGAAAGAACCATGTGAATCAGGCACTAAAACAAATTTGGATCAACTACGTTTGAAAATAATTGTGCCAATGTTTAATCATTTTGATATGACCTCTAATCTTGGTGATGATTCTGTGTCCAATGACTTATTACATGTTTGCTTATTACAACATGTTGTAGCATGTAATTCTGAAACTATTAAAGTTTATTCACCAATGTGGGATGGTTTAATGATAAACTTTGTCAATCTTCTGATATGAATAAGAGTTTCACTTATATGTGCAAACTGAGTTGCAATATTTTCATGCCTTCTACTTCTTGTGATAATATTTTGGCTTTATATTTTATGAACTTTGAAATTTACTCATTTATACATGTGTCATATGTGCAAAAACTAAGGGAAATAAAAATGGATGACATATACATATACAACATGTACACCTTGTCTCTTTTGTTAGCCACATTTTAGATTAAGCAACGCCGAGGACGGCTTTATTTTCAAGAAGGGGAGGATGATGAGGACATGACTACCTTGGATACGACCAAAAATATTGCATACATGCATATTTGTCAGGTGATTTCTAGTGTCAACTATTCAATAATCTATTTATATTATCCAGAACAAAAATACTTCACACACTTTTGTCTTTTGTCTAATTGCAAGTGTATGGGACATTTGTACAATCCACATATGAAGATAGGGGAAAAGGAGAAGTTTAAGTTCTGTTCAAAAAGTCCTCTCACGTCACTTTTGGGCCAAGAGAAGATAGAGTCCAAGTCTCTCACGTTCTGGATTCAGATTCGGATTGCACAGACATACCTGACTCAAAACTCCAAGAACTTTTTCATACGGACTCCGAATTGGATGATTCTTTTTTTTGTTGGAAAGTAGATTTCATCCTCTTTCCAAACCAATTGGAATCACCTTTAAATTCGTCCGGAGCGTTGAGATATGGGCGAAACAATCTGACGCTGCAGCAGAATCCGAGTCAAACAACAAGTCCAAAGATGTTGCATCACGTCCACTTGGGCCCACGAGCCTTGTACGACCTAGGGTTGGTTTTAGGCTGCCCTGGGACGTCCTCCCTCCTCCTTGGCCGCCACCCCTTACTCCTATATAAGTAGATCCATCTAGTAGCTTTTTCCTTGGGTTTTGTTTAGATTAAAAGTTCGCCATAGCTGCAACTTCGCGTACTTCGTTTGTGTTCAACGACCAGACCAAGGCGTCACAGAACCCCACCTTGATCAATAAAGCTTTCCTCTTATATTCGCGATATCCAGATTGCAATCTTAGTTTCTTGCTTGTTCTTCGTTTGCCTGCAGGAAACAGACCTTTGTGGTCAGGTTGATCGTGCTCCGGCGTGGTCAATAACCTCTCGGAGTTGGTTTAGCGATTGCTAAGGCGCGACGTCCTCGCACGTTCGTAGTCGGATCGTCAAAGTCGACTTCCTCCAAACGATAGCCACCATCCCATCGAAAGACGGGACACCCTTGCCTCTATCAAACTATGTATGCCTTCCTGACATCAGCCGCTGTTGCTTTATTTTTTCCTTCAAACAGGTGGTTAGAAACAATCTTGCTACCTTTTCCCATTAAGAAATTGGAATGCTTATATTTTTGAGTCTATGCAAACAGGGATGCTCGATTTTAGTGGAACTGCACAAAAAGTCCAACTGGTTCAACATTAGGAGCATGTTTTTTTCCAAACCTTTATATCCAATTGGTGGCACTATGAGCTGTTCATTACGAAGGTACATGGTTTGCTACTATCTTGCTACTCTTTTTGTACTGTCATTAGATAGTAATACTAGTGGTTTGCATGTGAATTTATTGGCAGGGTGGACCTACATTGGAGGTGCAGGACAAGATTCAATGATTGGATGCTCAATTTCGGTTGTATCGATTTCACCTCTTCCATCACTGCGAACATGGATATCCTTGGTCTGATGAAGAATAGGCGCTATATTTCTGCTCTGAACCAGCAAATCAATTCAGTATGAAATTGTCTAGGGCAAAACATAACTGTATCAGATTGTCCAGTGCAGAACATGACAGATGCTAAGCGGAAGAGACATGTTTAAACCGAAAATACAAGGTGTGGTATATGTTTAATAGCTGCTTGATATTTGTGCAGACAGAGATGTGTGCCCGTTGCTATTTGGCAAACAAATAAAGTGTCCGCAATTTTGGTTGAACTGCACAAGAGAATAGTATAGTCACTGCATGCAGTGCCATTTGAAAATAGACACAGAAAGATTGGATAGTCACTTCATGGACTGCAGAAAAGTAGTACTGTACTATTTATTGGCCAACACTAGGTGCTTCATTGCTTTGGTTCGATTATACAATGGGCATCATTTTGCCTAAGTTAAAGTTTGTATTCCGAAAAGAGTCTCGCGGTGTGATCGAGAGAAGACCAAATCATATTGCAGTGGATGTTCCTCCATCAAGTGTGGTTCATTCTCATGGTTCCAGCTGTTGGTGAAACCACTTACGTTTGCAAGAGGAATTGTAGACTTCACAAACAAATTTGTCTTTCAGTCTGTACTAAGTGTTGGCCAAGAGAAGCATCCATGTTACTAGGAAGAACATATGTTTTTTCTAGATCTTTGCTTTTGGAGCTACATATTTGTATATGATCTATGAATCATTAAGATGCATTAACATGTTGATCTTATGTATGGGAATCGTACTAGTTAGTTTTAGTTGCAACGCAAGATACAAAGTCGCTGATATTTGCTTTTGGAGCTACATATTTGTATATGATCTGTGAATCATTGAGATGCATTAACAATTACTTATTTATGTTCTCTCAGTGTTTACAAGTTACTGATCGATCACTAGCTAGCCTACAAATGCGCTCTTGGCAGTTTTATTTGCGACGCAAGATGCGAAGTGGCAGTGTTTTGAATAAAAATGCCTACCTTTGAAGAAACTAACGAGCTACACTATCGATCCTACACGGATAAAATGCCTACCTCTAAAGAAAATGACAAGCTACACTATCGATCCTACACGGATAAATAGCGGATCACGCACGTACTAGTACCTCCTTTCCGGTTTGCAGGGCTTAATTCAAACCTCTCACCAACCAAGGTACTCCCTCCGTCCACGATTTATTAGTCCCGTGAGCAAAGCAGCAAGACCAAGGCATGGCAATAATTAACGGCATGCAGAAGTTTAAGCCTAATTAATTCCAGCAATTTAAGTGGCTGCATGTGTGCCCTCGGCTGCGATTCGTTGCATGTTGCTTCACATACTGCCTGCGAGCGATTCTGAGTGCCTGCATGCAGCCGGCCATAATTAAGGCAGCTAACTAATGCGAAAAAAGATACACTTTAATTGGTGCGGGCTTTTAAAATCCGCGGAGTCATTATTGACAAGGAGGGAGATGATTCGAGTGCACTCGTTTGACCGTCATGTCGGCGTGCGACCCAGACGGGACAGGACGACATAGTCATAATTTAAGTTTCTCTAGTTTTCCACAGCAAGCTGGCGCGCTAAGCCATTATGCATTGAATTTCAATGACCATCGCGCTACCTTCCACCTATAAGTTCTGTTTCCCGGCCTTCTCCGGTGCCACCGTGACCCAACTCGCCATATCCTCATAAGCACCCACCGGCCCGACGTCGCTCGCCACGTCCGCCATGCCCCCGCCCGTCCGCGGTAGGCGACACCGGAGGTGGTCACCGTCAGAACTAGTGTTTGGGTTTTCACCGGAAGGCAGACAGAGGGAGGAGGCATTCTATCTGTCTTTAGATGGCAATGCGGAGATCGAGGAGGTGTTGGAGCGCGACCACATGGCGGAGGAGCAGGAGTTGTTGGAGCGCGACCGCCTGGCGGAGGAGCAGTGTATCACTGATTTCCGCCACCAGCGGGACATGGAGCAGCAGCGCACCGACGCTCTGAGTCGCGAGCAGAGCGCCCGCAACTGGGCCGACTACGTGGAGGCCGACGTTCGACAAATAGCCCTGGAGGATGTCGAGCATGCACGCGTTCGCGACGCTGATTTTTACTACCAGCTCGTCAAGTGGGTTTCCCGCTTGGAAGCCGAAGCTTTGGTGGACCACGCCAGCATGGAAAGGGCCAACGCGTGTGTGCAACGCGCCCTATCGCACCTCTTGCAAGTCCGAGGCGAGGAGCACGACGCCGGTGCCGGCGTTTAGCGTGTACCACAGATGGCGGCCGACATCGTCTAGTTAGCTAAGAGTAAGTTAGTACTTGTACGCTACTAGAGTATTAGTGGGAGTAGATAGTTAACTTGGCTATGATGGTTGTCAACGTGGAAGTTCAATACTCTATATGTGGATCAGACCTGTTACTTTGCTCTGAATGTTGAACTTTCCGTTTGAACGTATGGAATGGGCTGTTATTTTTTAAATGGGTTGTATTTGTCCTCCACGGTTTAGAGGCTGACTTGTGGGCCTAGCAAGTTTTTTTGCGAACTGTGGGCCTAGCAAGTTGATGCGTACACAATCAGGAGATGATTGTACATGGAGAGGATGACAGCACGGACCCGTCAAGGTCATGACAGTACGCAAGCAAGTGCCTCCTTATTTCAAGCCAATAAATAAAATGGCTCCTCCTAGTGGATTTCTGACGTCTGGGTCCCATGCCATTGTCAACGTTGTCAATAAATGAGAGAATTGCACAACGAGCGGGTGACACCAGGGACCCAGTAGCTCACCCAGTTATTTTTGTCTTGGGTTAAATTGATAAATGCTACTCCAAATCTGGTGTATCCGAGAAATGCCACTGCAATTTCAAAACTTTGAAAAATGCCATTTCATGCCATTTCTAGTGGCATTTTTCGAAGTTTGGAGTGGCGTTTTTCAAAGTTTGCAAACTGTAGTGGCGTTTTTCAAAGTTTGCAAAAATTGCAGTGTCTTTTTTCAAAGTTTGGAAATTGCAGTGGCATTTTTATGAATCGCCATAATTGGAGTGGCATTTATCTAATTTGTTTTTGAGACGGAAGTAGGGTGTCAACTGGGCTGTGCAGGACACTCTGGCCTGTCTAGACAGCCTTTTCTTTTATGTTTACCACAGACCAGCCCAGTAGTTTTTTTTTGTTTCTGAAAATGGCTAGCCTAGTTTTTTTGTGATTTGTGAAGTAAGTCGCTTTATTAGGCCTGTTTGGGCTGCAAATCTTTCAAGACGAGGAGAGCTTCATTCGGCTGGCAGAGAAAATGGCCTATCAGTAATGAGAAATGGGTTGTACATTTTCAAAACACATCAAACCGGCAATTAGTTTCAAATATCTTTTTTTCATTTCAAGATTTTAAATTGCATTGATTTTTATGTGTGGACAATTTATTGGATTTTATATTGATATACATTTATTTTTAAAACCAGTATGAATGTGACTCGAAATTTCGGGATTTAAAACAGTTCAGACCGCACCGACATATGCAAAATTTCGTATAATTTTTTAACTGTGGCCACAATATGGGCTGTAATGCTAACAAAAAGAATATGGGCTCCAAAAAAACCCGTAAGAATTAGCAAATGGGCTGTAAATTATTTGAAATAATGGCAGATGGGCTGTATGCTGTTTTCCATAGATTTGAGGCTTTCCTAAAGAAAAGGTTGACGCACAAGCAGTGACTGTTGGATGGCTATCCAACAGTCGTCGTGCTTCTTCAATCTCTGCTCTTCCTGCTCCAGCCGCTCAAACAAGCGCCGGCGGGACTGCCTGCTCCCTCCTCTCCGCGGCCGGCTGTGTTGCCTCGCACGCCTCATCACCCCACCATACTCCCATCGCTGGCCTAGCCATCCCTCTACTCACCCACACCTGCTGTTATTCTCCGGCGACGGCACACAAACCAATAAACCCTCGTACAGTCGTACTCCCCTCCGCGTGGGAAACAAAAACAACTGCCGAGTCTTCCCTGCCTCCGTGTCGTTCCCTTCCTAGGACTCGCCGTCGTCCACCGCCCTGGTGCTCTCGTCGTGGCGTGGTCAACGTGGTCAACGACCGACATGCATCTGAAGTGGACTGTACGTGGAGAGGCTGACAGCTGGGTCCATAGCCGCACGCAAGGAAATGCCTCCTTATTATGCGCAAAATAATGATTCCTCCACCTAACATCTGGGACCCACCGAAAGGGCCTCTGTATTTCGCGAAAAAAACGTTACCGCCGCTGACAGCTCGGACCCACCAGATATATCTTCGCACGGAAGGAAGTGCCTCCTTATTACGCACAAAAAAATGAATACTCCCCCTGCTAGCTGGGACCCAGTATAGTGGGCCTACGAAGTTGACGGGGACGAAGGGCTTTGTCAACTTAGTCCATATGCATGATTCTAGTTCGACTAACCGTACGATGTCCATCCAACGGTCGTAGTGCTTCTTCAACCTCTGGTATTCTTGCTCTAGCCTCCCAAAGCAGCGCCGGTCGTGCCGCCTGCTCCTGCCTCCCATGGCCGGCTGTGCTGCCGCGGAGGCCTCACCGCCAGGCCATCCCTCCACTCCACTCACCCACACCCCCTGTTATTCTGCAGCGACGGCAGCGCAGCCGAACCCGTTAACCCTCGTACTCCTCTCCGCGTGGGCATCCACTGCCGCGTCTTCCCCGGCTCCGCGTCGTCCCCTTCCTAGGCCTCACCGTCATCCACCGCCGTGGTGCTCTCGCGCGGCGTGGTCAATGTGGTCAACGACCGAATTCCATCGGAAGAATACCGTACGTGGAGAGGCTGACAGCTGGGTCCACGGCAGCCGCAAGGAAGTATCTCCTTATTACGCGGAAAATAATTATTCCTCCACCTGACAGGAGGGACCCACCGGACGCCCACTAGTATATCGCAAAAAAACGTTTGCCCCTGACTGCTGGGACCCACCCGACGGGCCACCGTATTTCACGAAAAAAAATTCCCCCTGCTGTTAGCTCGGACCCACCGGAAGTGCCTCCTTATTACGCACAAAAAAATGAATACCCCCTGCTAGCTGGGACCCACCTTGGTGGGAGGCTGACTTGTGGGCCTACTAAGTTGACAGGGTCGGAGGACTTTGTCAACTTAGTCAATATAAACGACTCTAGCTCCAGTGACCGTACGATGTCCATCCAACGGCCGTAGTGCTTCTTCAACCTCTGGTCTTCTTTCTCCAGCCGCCCAAAGCAACGCCGGTCGTGCCGCCTACTCCTTCCGCCCGTGGCCGGCTGTGATGCCGCAGAGGCCTCACCGCCCCCTACTATTCCCACCGCTGGCAAGGCCCTGCGGCGACGGCAGCCTCACACCACAGCCGAACTAGTGAACCCTCGTACTCCTCTCCGCGCGGGCTTCCCCTACCGCGTCTTCCCCGGCTCCGCGTTGTCCCCTTCCTAGGCCTCGCCGTCGTCCACCGCCCTCGTGCTCTCGGCGCGGCGTGGTCAACATGGTCAAGGAATGACTTCCATCGGACGTGGACTATACGTGGAGAGGCTAACAGCTGGGTCCACGGCCGCAGCAAGGAAGTGCCTCCTTATTACACGGAAAATAATGATTCCTCCACCTGACAGCTGGGACCCACCAGATGGGCCACTGTATTTCACGAAAAAACGTTCCCCCTGACTGCTGGGACCCACCAGCTACATCTTCGCACGCAAGGAAGTGCGTCGAGGCAAAAAAACAAAATGATTCGCCCCCTGACTGCTGGGACCCACCAGCTACATCTTCGCACGTAAGGAAGTGCGTCCGGGCAATAAAAAATGATTCGCCCCCTAACTACTGGGACCCACCAGCTACATCTTCGCGCGCAAGGAAGTGCCTGACAGTCGAGACCCACCTGGTCGAAGCGTACGTAGCGTTGTCATTCTGGTCGTGAACGTGTACGTACATATATACTGGTCGAGGTAGAGAGCGCACATGTCGTAGTAGAGGCGCGCACGTAGGATGTACACGTACGTACAGCGGCCAGGGTGCAAGAAAGAAAATACGGCCACGTATGTGTACATACGGGCGGTGTCTCGAACGCCTACTCGCGCATACGTACGGCGAGGGCTCGTTGACATGGCTGGGTCGGAACGGAGAAACATCATTGTCGTCATGTTCATGGGGAGGCAACGGAATGCGCCGTGTTCATCGGGAGGCAACGGAACGCGTGGGAGCCAACCGGCTGGGTCGGAACGGAATGCGTGGTCGTGTTCATCGCGAGGGCTCGGACGGAACAGGCGATGGAAACGAGGCCTGGCGTACCACAGAACGGAGGAAACGGCCTTGTGTTCGACCGGCCACGTTCGAAACGGGATCCTGTTCATCGGGAGGGGTCTAGCGTACCGCAAAGCGGAGGAAACGGACCTCCTACTATCGAAACGGGGGTCCTGTTGATCGGGAGGGGTGTGGTGTACTGCAAAACGGAGGAAACAGACTTGTGTTGGAGCGCTACAGTCGAAACGGGGGTCCTGTTCATCCGGAGGGGTGTGGCGTACCGCAAAACGCGACTCCATGGGATACTGTTCATCTCCACCGTCGACCTCCTCCAACCTCCACGGGCTACCGTCGACCTCGTCCAGCCTCCACGAGCTCCTGTTCATCTAGCCTCCACCGTGCGCTACTCCACCGGCTACTGTTCAACCACACCTCCACCGTCTACTGTTCATCCAGCCCTCCACACCATGGGGTCCTGTTCAACCACCCCTCCACGGGCACCCCTCCACCGTCTACTATTCATCCAGCCCTCCACACTACGGGGTCCTATTCAACCATCCCTCCACGGGTACCCCTCCACCGTCTACTGTTCATCGAGCCATCCACCACACCACGGGGTCCTGTTCATCCAGAGGCAATGCCACCGCTCACTGTTAATCCAAACCCCCCGCAACGCTCACTGTTCATCCCAGAGGCAGCATCGATCGGCTTCAGTTAGCAGCAGTAGCGAAGGAATCGCTCGATCGGGTTCAGTTAACAGCCATCGATCGATCGCTCGGGTTCAGTAACGCGTAGCCTGCAGTGCAATCGCTCAGATTCAGTTAGAGCCCAACGCCTCGCTCGGGTTCAGTTAGAGCCAACGCTTCGCACACACGCGCGTACGTGTACGACAGAAACGCACATCGCTCGGCCCTCGACCTCCCACCGTAACCGGGAACTCCTCGAAATTTTCCTCGCCCTCGCTTCTACCATGGTTTTTTCCGTCATGGAAGGCCCAAAGAATGTCATGCAGCTGCATCTCTGGCCCGCCCAGGATGAAAAGCCCATTTTCTGTCATGATTTTTGTCATAGAAGTAGCAGCCCACCACATCTATGATGATACCGGGTTTTGTCATAATTATCATCATAGAAGTGTCATATGTATGACAGAAAAAAATTTCGTTCGGCCCAAAATGTCACGGATGTGTCTTTTTTTGTAGTGACTCAAGACGAGAACCTTTGATATGCTGCAGAAGCACGACAGGCGGTGGATTGATGAGCTGCCGGTAGTTCTCTAGTCCCTCAGAACGACAACAAATTGAGCTACCGGGCAGACTCCCTTCTCCCTCGTTTACGGGGCAGAAGCAGTTATCCCCACGGAACTCATTTATGGGTCCCCTCGAGTGCTTGCCTACGATGAAGTAGCGCAGGATCAGCACTGGCATGACGACATTGTGCTTCTCAGGAGAATCGTCTACGGGCTGCTACGCATGTTGCACGCTACCAACAAGCCCTGCATCGCTATCATAGCTGCAGGGTTCATGCCCGGTGTTTTGAGGAAGGCAACCTTGTTCTTAGGCGCGTTCAGTCCACCAAGGGTACAAACAAGTTGACACTGAAGTGGGAAGGCCCTTACCGGGTAGTTCGAGACACCAGACCTGGTGCAGTCCGTCTGGAGACCGGAGATGGCATTCAATTGCAAAATTCATGGAATATTGAGAATCTCCGCAAGTTCTAACCGTAAGGCGCGGCTGTCGGGCCCTGCCCGGCAGCCACCCTTTTGTACATGCCTTGCCTCAGCTGCATGTAACCCCTTGTACAAAGCCAGGCGCAGTCCCTGAGCAACAGAGAAAGAACGAAGCGCTGGGGCCCCAGACAAGTTGCATTCATGCATAAGCATATCATCAACATTGCATATCATGCCATATGCATTGCATAAGAATTTCATGAGCATTTCATATAGATAAGATCGCATCTTGCATCATTTCCATCTGCATGAGAGTGCAGGTTCCTGCCATGAGCTTGGCCTCTACAGGAAGCTGGAAAGATGAACTAACACTGCGGTCTCCGGCACACCAAACAGATAAGTTTTATCTCTTGACCATAAGTGTTCTGTAAGCAAATACTTGTGCATAAGAAAACCTCGCCACTTTTTGAAACTTAGGTGCTCCCATCCCTAGTTGCAAACGTTGCTTCGACTCGGGTGGTCGCAGTGGCCTTTGATGCAAAGAGGTTAGCGGGGGGCTGGTCCCTCATTGCAATTTTTGCCCGGTAGGCTTTGTCCCCGACAGCAAAATTGAGGGTACCGGTAGGATAGCCTGTCAGGGGAAATTTGTTTATTTAAAATATAGAGGCATTCCACCTCTGCATGGACATATACATGTGTGAATCCCCTGCAAGGTTCGTCTATTTCATTAATATGCTGATCAAACAAGTACAAACCTTATAGGACACAAGCATTGATACAAGATATTACATTATTTGAACTAAAATTTGGCAAGTGCCTACGGATTTAAGATTGAAAAAAGATTAGTGCCCCGTAATCTCCTCTTTTCGTTTTCCCCCACCAGGTATTGCGGTGGGAAGAGGAGCGGACGAAAAGGATGCCCAAGCAGGAGCCCATCCCAGTCCCGCCACAACCTGTTGGGCGCGGCCTGACAAGATCGGGAGTGGCGAGGCTGTGAAGGAGGAGCGCGTAGAGTAAAATGGCGGTGCCCTAGTCACCACCTCTAGGACCTGCAAGAAGCCCCGGCATGAGCACCGATGGAGTCATCCACCAAAGATCAGTCAGAAGACTGCTGGAGGGGAGGCGAAGGAACCAAGGGAACATCCCTCCCCGGTCATCACCCAAAGAGACTGGTGATGATAGTGCCGGGGAGGAGGGGAAGAGCGAAAAGATGAGGCGGCAGGTCGCCGGCAGGAGGCGAAGGCATCCACGCCATCATACTCCGACCCGACGCCCTGCTACCCGCCTTCTCCGCCTTCCCTCATTTTCTCTCCCTCAACACCACTTCAGAGAAGCGCCAGGACCCCAGCCTGACGCCTTCCCCGGAGAAGCAGTCGAAGACCAAGATGGCCGGGGGGGGCTCAGGGCGCGCCGCCCCCACCTTGGTGGGAAGGAAGGCATGCCTCCTTTCAGCATCAGCCCCGGGTTCACCGGAAGGGGAAGTGCTCGGATTACCGACAATCCCCAACCATACCTCACAGGTGAACGTCGAGGGAGCCAAGGACCTGGTCACCAAGCCGACAAGCAGCGGCAGCACCTGGCAATATGCCACCTTACCTGATGGACGACCGACCGCGGCAGAAGGAACAAACATTTCCCCAGAATAGGGAGGCTTGATATCACCCACACCACACACGGCTCGTCCGCCGCGTCTTCTCCAAGCATGGACGAGACTCACTCCCCAAGCACCAACACAAACAATTAGTGGTACCAACCTCGACCTACTGCCCGGGGCCTGGCCCCAGGCTCTTTTCTTCAGCATAACCAGCAGAAGGCAGAGGATGGAGGAGATAGGGGGTAGAGATGGATGCCTCCGCTCTTCCCCCGCCCCTCCTTTTATAGGCGGGCTGGGGAGGAGAGCTGATCCACCATCGGGTGACCGCCGCCCTCCTCCGCCAATTCAAGAAGGCCAGGCCCCTCGCCTTGATGCTCTCCCACACCACGCGCCTCTGTTACCTACCCCGCGCGATGCATGCCGCATACGTGGCTAAGGATAAGGGCGTGGTGGGAAGAGTGAATTGGAAGTTTCTCACTCATGCGTTAAAGTCATTCACGGGCCGTTACAAGAGCGGTCCCACCACGATTGACTTTACACGACACGCGGGGAAGCCGGAAACTAGCCCGGGCTCAAGATTAATGAAGGAGCAAAGAAGATCTCAAGGGCCAGCCACTTCTATGCCCCTGCCTGTGCACCTATTAGGGCCTACCCTGACGACGCTCAGCAGTGCGTTCGGGACATGCCCGGGGGCGTCTGTCGGTGCAAAAAACCCTAGGTCCATTGCCCTGACCGTGCACAGGCACGAGAAGATTACAACACCAAGACCAGAATGGAGCACAAGGAATCAGATGTTCGAAGGACCAACATGCAACACAAGAAGGCCAAGACAAGCCAGAGGAGCAAGATAGCGCTAAGGAAGAAACCTCCCTTGCCGGGCAGGCGAGCCTGACAAGGGCGGGGTCACCCTCGGAAGCGAGCCTCCAGGACGTCCTGGTAGGCCTGCCGGGACTCGCGGGTGCAGAACCACCTCACCACAACATCCCACCACGACGCACGTCGTCGAACGGTGCGGTGTCAAGCCCCAAGGTGACTAAGTGGCTGCTATTTGCCACATGGCAGCCACTTCCTACAGAAAATGCCTCCAAATGACACTGTACTTCGACGTGTCGAGTGAACAGATCCGAAGCTGGCAAAACAGCCCGGCAAGGCTTGTCGGGCAAGCTACAATGTGACGTTGAGCAACGCATTTAATGCGCTTTGTCAGCCTGCAGAGTTAGGTATGATAGCACTATTTTCTCTCTAATCAGTGCATAATGACTGATTTGCCATTGCGGTGACCCCTTTGTATATAAAATGAGGCCCAAGGCAACCGTAGAAAGGGTTGGATAGTCGGTTGGCTAATCCATCCCCTTACACACCCATACGCATAGCTGCTCTTGCCCCGAGGCAACCCTGCTGGGCAAGCACACTACGGTCATCACCATTTTTCCACCATCAATCCACGCTCCTACACCAAAGCAGGAGTAGGGTTTTACACCTCATGGCGGCCCGGACCTAGGTAAAAATCGCCAGTGTGATCTCAGCCGTGCTGCCCCACGCTCCTCTGCTCTTTGTGCAACATGCCATCGCCCAACGAACCAGCAAGGGACTCTTGGTCCCATAGGTGGCTGTGGTTTCTTGCGACAGTCGGGGACAAGCGATGATCTTGTCCTACTAATCTATCCCCCTAGGAGCATGCGTGTAGTACTTCGTTTTGATGACTAATAGATTTTTGCAATAAGTATGTGAATTCTTTATGACTAATGTTGAGTCCATGGATTATATGCACTCTCGCCCTTCCACCATTGCTAGCCTCTCTAGTGTCGCGCAACCTTCGCCGGTACCATATACCTTCCTCAAAACAGCCACCATACCTACCTATTATGGCATTTCCATAGCCATTCCGAGATATATTGCCATGCAAATTTCCACCGTTCCGTTTATTATGACACGCTTCATCATTGTCATATTGCTTTGCATGATCATGTAGTTGACATAGTATTTGTGGCAAAGCCACAGTTCATAATTTTTATACATGTCACTCTTGAGTCATTGCACATCCCGGTACACCGCCGGAGGCATTCATATAGAGTCATATTTTGTTCTAAGTATCGAGTTGTAATTCTTGAGTTGTAAGTAAATAAAAGTGTGATGATCTTCATTATTATAGCATTGTCCCATGTGAGGAAAGTATGATGGAGACTATGATTCCCCCACAAGTCGGGTTGAGACTCCGGACGAAAAAAAGGAAGAAAAGAAAAAAAATAGAAAAAGAGAGGCCAAAGAGCCCCCAAAAAATGAGAGAAAAGAGAGAAGGGGCATTGTTACTATCCTTTTACCACACTTGTGCTTTAAAGTAGCACCATGATCCTCATGATAGTCACCTAAAAGAGAGAAGGGGCATTGTTACTATCCTTTTACCCAAAATCATAGTCACCTAAAAACTAATCCAATCAGAAATTCAGAAATTACCATAGTGCTAAAGCCGCTAAGCCGTAGAAACGTGACAATCAATCAAATAATGTCCCTCTCTCAGATATCAACAACCTCTCTTGGATCTAACCGGTAGTTTGAGACAGAACAACAGCTATAGGAGCAACATGGCACAAGACAAAACGAAAACGGAAGGGCGTCTCTGGATCTGCGCACCTGTGATGAGGTTCATGTCGGAGGGGACGATGCACTCGTCGTAGCAGGTGTCATCGTCCTGCCCGGTCTCGGCGGGCAGGCGCGTGCCGTGGCTGCTGTAGTGGAAGAAGAGGGAGTCCCCGGGCCGCGCGTCGGCGATGAGGCGCGCGAGCTCACGGCGGATGTTGGCGCACGTGGGCTGCTGCTGTCGCGGCGCGGCGGGGTCGGCATCGGAGAGGACGCGGATGGCGGCGCTGTCGTCGTCGAAGCCGAAGCGGTCGACAAGGGGAGGAAGGGATATTGCTGGATCAGGGTGTGGGGGAGGGAGGGGCACGCTTGGGGCAGCATTGCGCGCGACCGGTGCTCGCCGGAACCGGCCGACATGGGTGGGGGCGGTGGCGAGGAGATCGTGGGGAGAGGAGCTGGGCTGGATCTTCAGGAGATCGTGAGTTCTTGAGAGTTGTTTTTCGGGATGAGACAGAGAGAGAGTGGTGGGGTGGGAGTGGATCGGGCCGGCCGGGGTGGGGTGGGAGTGGACACGATTAGTAATAGCGTGGGGGTCATACCAGCACTATAGCTACGTACGTAGTAGTAGCGCAGGTTTTATACCCCTCGCTACTACTATGGCCTGTACCGGGGGCATTGGTGGAGATCACTTAGTAGCAGCGCGGATTTATACCCCTCGCTACTACTATCAACTTAGTAGTAGCGCGGTTTTTATGCCCCTCGCTGCTACTAATTAGCAGTAGCACCCGTTTTTAGACCGCGCTACTGATAAACTTTTGTGTATAAGGTTTTCCCTAGTAGTGTCTTCTCTCTCTTTGATTCTCAATACCATGTTCTCCTCGATGTTCTTGGAGATCTATCCGGTGTAATCTTCTTTTGTGGTGTGTTTGTCCAGATCCGATGAATTGTGGATTTATGATCAGCTTATCTATGAATATTATTTGAACCTTCTCTGAATTCTTTTATGCATGATTTGATACCTTTGTAATTCTCTTCGAACTATCGGTTTAGGTTGGCCAACTAGATTGGTTTTTCTTGCAATGGGAGAAGTGCTTAGCTTTGGGTTCAATCTTGCGGTGTCCTCACCTAGGGACAGTAGGGGTAGCGAGGCACGTATTGTATTGTTGTCATCGAGGATAAAAAGATGGGGTTTACATCATATTGCTTGAGTTTATTACTCTACATCATGTCATCTTACTTAAATCGTTACTCTATTCTTCATGAACTTAATACTCTGGATGCAGGCAATAGTCGGTCGATGTGTGGAGTAATAGTAGTAGATGCAGGCAGGAGTCGGTCTGCTTGACACGGACGTCATGCCTATATTTCATAATCATTGCCTTAGATATCATCATAACCTTGCGCTTTTTATCAATTGATTGACAGTAATTTGTTCACCCACTGTATTATTTGCTATCTTCAGAGAAGCCTCTAGTGCAACCTATGGCCACCGGGTCTATTTTCGATCATATAAGTTTCCGATCTACTATTTTGCAATCTTTTACTTTCTGATCTATAAACCAAACCCCCCTAAAAATATTTACTTTATCTTTTGTTTAGTTTTATCTATCTCTATCGGATCTCACTTTTGCAAGTCACCGTGAAGGGATTGACAATCCCTTTATCGCGTTGGGTGCAAGTATTTGATTGTTTGTGCAGGTATTAGGTGATTTGCGTGCTGTCTCCTACTAGATTGATACCTTGGTTCTCTAACTGAGGGAAATGCTTATCTCTACTTTGCTGCATCACCCTTTCCTCTTCAAGGGAAAAACCAACGCAAGCTCAAGAAGTAGCAGCGCTATGCGCATTCCTGCATGGAAATTTTGACATATTTGCCTGGCACCCTTCAGACGTGCCAGGTATCCCACGCAGGCCGGTAGAACATAGTCTAAACATAATTAAGGGCTTCAAGCTAGTTAAACAGACGCTGCGCCAATGCTCTGGACCCAAGCGTCAAGCCATGGGAGAAGAATTAGCCAAATTACTCGAAGCCGGATTCATCAGAGAAATCAAACACCCCGAGTGGCTGGCAAATCTGGTCATGGTACCCAAAAAAGACAAAACCTGGCGGTTATGTGTGAAGTTCAAAGACCTCAACAAGGCTTGCCCCAAGGATCCCTTTCCTTTACCTCGAATAGACTAGATCATTGATGCCACCCCCAGACACGACTCGTTATGCTTCCTTGACACCTTACGGACCATTCTGCTTTAACACAATGCCCTTCGGGTTAAAAAATGCATGTGCAACATATCATCGCATGATTCAAACATGCCTGGTAACCCAAATTGGTAAAACACTCGAATCATATGTGGACGATGTGGTCATCAAGACCAAGCATGTCAGCTAGTTGGTCGGCGACCTCCATCGGACCTAGAACATACGATATAGGACTCAACCTAGATAAGCGTGTCTTTAGGGTTCCGTCAGAAAACTACTTGGATTCATTGTCTTCCATAGAGGGATAGAGGCCAATCGGGCTAAAATCCAAGCTCCGTCCTAGCTGGCAATACCCACAGAGCTCAAACACATCCTGAAGTTGGCCGGTTGTGTTGCCACCCTAAGCCATTTCATATCTCATCTCGGTGAAAAGGCCCTACCGCTCTACAAACTACTGAAAAATACCAAAAATATTGAATGGACATACGAGGCAACCACCGCTCTGGAGGAGATAAAAACACTACTAGCAGGCAATCCCGTCTTGATAGCACCTAACTTGGGCGAGCCTATGTTGCTATACATCTCAGCCACGAACCAGGTTGTGAGAGCTGTCCTCGTGGTAGAACGGGAGGCAGAAGGACATAAGTTCAGGGTGCAGAAGCGTGTCTATTACGTATCAGAAGTGCTCACCCGTGTAAATCTCGATATCCATACTATCATAAAATCGCCTACACGGTTCTTATGGCATCCCGCAAGCTCCAATACTACTTTCAAGAGTGTTCGGTCACAATGGCATCCGAAGTACCCTTAAATGACATCATCAATAATAGGGATGCCACGGGTTGCATCGCCAAATGAGCCATAGAATTGTTGCCCTTCGAAATTGTGTACAAACCATGCCGAGCTATTAAGTCTCAGGTACTAGCCGATTTTCTGGCCGAGTGGGCGGAAGCTGAGCTTCCCCGGGAATACAGTACGTATTCACACTGGACTGTATTTTTACGGCTCCAAAATGTTGGCCGGACTGGGGGCTGGTGTGATCCTTACGTCCCCCACTAGCGACACTATCCGGTATGTACTGCAGATCATGTACACAGACTCCAACAACACCGCCGAATACAAAGCCCTATTGCATGGTCTTCGGATGGCAACGTCAATGGGTGTTCAACAGCTCGAAGTGCGGGGCGATTCCAACCTCTCCACTCCCAGGTCAATGGTGAGATGCCAAGGACCCAAAAATGGTGACGTACTGAAATGTCATCTTAAGAATATCAGCCCGGTTCAAAGGATTGGAATTTCACCATGTCTCTAGGGACAGTAACCAAGCTGCGGATATCCTCGCCCGTATGGGCGCCAACTGTGACACTGTCCCCCAAACACCTTTCTAGAGCGGCTTTTCAAGCCATCCGTGGTGTGGCAGGACGGGGACTAGGATGAAGCAATCAACTGGCCAGAACAAATCGTACCTCTGGCCATTGAGCCAGACGACGACATCATCGGCGACTCGACAATTGAAGAAACCATTCGGCTCACGAGGTCATGCCCATAATTGCACCATGGACTGAGCCCTTCCTTGTCTATTTCCTGCGGCAAGAGCTCCTCGACGATCAGGCTGAGGCATGACGCATAATTCGATGCTCTAAAGCCTACAAGGTCCACGAGGGTGAGCTATACAAGAAAAGCACTACCGGAGTCTTACTGCAGTGCATATCGGAGTTAGAGGGGCAACAACTTTTGGCCGGGATTCATGTTGGCACGGGTGGCCACCACGCGACAGCTTTGGCCCAGGTCAGCAAGGCCCTTCGAGCAGGGTTTTTATGGCCCACTGCCCATGCAGACGCCCGCACTCTAGTCCAACGTTGTGTTGGATGCCAACTTTTCGCAAATTAAAGCCATATGCCCCCGACGGCTCTCCGGACTATACCAATTACCTGGCCTTTCACAGTCTGGGGCTGGACATGGTTGGACCACTTAAAGGGGGAACCAAGAAAAATAAATACCTGCTGGTTATGGTCGATAATGTAACATCCCAAAATTCTAAATTTTGGAATGCTATAATAAATAAATAGTTTTGATTGATTGTTTGATTGTGGTGTGGTTGCTTGTGTGAAACTGAGTGAAATTTGAAACTTTTGAAAGTTAAATGGGAGGGAATAAAAGGACTTTCCCAAACATTCATTTTGCATTTATGATCTCCATGAATTCAAATTATTTTCACCATAAAACCCTAGAGAGAAGATGACATGACTTCTTCCATTTAAATAAATGAAAAGGGTTTTTGAAAAGATTTAAATTCCATTTGGGAATATTTTCAACCTCGAAAACTTCATGCAACTCAATAGTTTTCATGAGAGATGATAAAATGACTTCTTCAAATCATATGAAATATAGTTGGGAGTTTAAAAGAATCAAATTCTAAGTTCCTTTGAAATTATTTTCAATTTAGAGTTATTTGGTTTTACTCAAATTATTTTTCTCCAAAAATAAAATATATGGAAAATAGTGTAAAATGATTCCATACATTAGAGAAGTGGAGAAAATGAGTTTGAAATAATTTTGATATTTTCAAATATTTTTATTTGGTTTTTAAACGAACCATTAGCACTATTTGATTTATTTAATTTTTTGTTGAATTTGTTTGCCGCTGAAAATATGCTCATGTTTTAGGAAATCTTTTTTTGAAAATTTTGATATATAATATGCCTATGTATAATTTTATTTTATTCTTCGTTATTCAGTTTTCCTTTTCTGTTTTATTTTAAAAAAATTGCGCGTGTGCCTGGACCTAACAGCCGCCCCCGTGCCCAGCATAGTGGCATCGGGCGCCCCATCGTTTTATTTTTCTTATCTCCTACGTGGGCCAGGCCCAGCCAGCCATTTTTTCTTTTTTTTTACTTTGACCGAATTTTGTTTAAAGAAAACTACACCGCAATGTTCGCGCGCGGCCGGCCGGCGGAAGCCTTTTGGCCCATGGCGCACCTTTCCCCTCTATTTCTTTTCTTTTCATCTAAATTTAGTCCCACATTGACTAGCCTATGACCCCTAAGTCTCTTTTCTACCAATAAATATAGACCCATAGTGCCTCCAAAAATCATCCGATTCGGGATAAATCAATATTTTGGTTTGACTAGATTCACTGAAGAAAAATATATTTCTCCTCTCCGGTGGGATTTCTGGAAGTCGTCTCCCCTCTCCGAAGTCATTTTTCTCTAACTTATAAAGGTACCTTCCTTCGTATTTTTTTAATAATCTCGTAGCTTATTATTTGTAGACTAGTATGATAGAATAATTAGATTATCAATTAGTCTCTGTATTTATACTTTAGGCGTAGAAATCTTTTAGCAATAACTCTTTTTCTTCCATGAAACAGCTTGGTCCTGATTCTTCAAATAGCCATAACTTTTTACTCGTTCATCCAAATTAAATAATACCAATGCCTACATTTTCGTCTTGCTTCCCTCTGTCTAGATAACCAACTTAAACATATTTTTTGAAAGTTTAAAATTTGATTCAAACAGATTTGAATTTAAACTTCTTTTTGTCATAACTCGGGTTTGATAACTCTGATTTAATTGATTCTTTTTGCAAGTCGGAGCTCTTGACCTAAACTTTCTGATAAGACAAAATCCACCAATTTTGGTACTGTTAGAAATTGTTTTCTGTTGCAAGAGTTAATTGCTTGTTTTCAAAGTTTTTCGAGATCTTTTCTTCGATTCTTTTGCATGAGTACTTATGTATGCAATTGCTTGCTCACGATAGATTGACCAGAGTGTGACGAGTAGAACTATCAAGAGTTATGAGTGCGGATAACCTTCATCAACTGTACAAGGCAAGTTAACACTTTGATCATACTCTTCATTACCCAGTTTTTATGCATTAGCTTCAACTCTCAAACATTGTCGAGTAGGACTTGTTTAACATGTGGGTATTGGGTAGTAGTTGATGAGCTAGAACCTATTGTCTTGCATTCAAACCCAGGGTGTTACTATGTTATGCTTATACTGCTATGTTATGCTCGTACACGTGGATTGGTTTGAGAGTGTTCATGAAAGATGTGAGAGTTGTGATTAACTAAGGTTTAACTTAAGGTGGCTACTTTAATACACATCTGGGTGGATTGGTTGGGACACCCTGGAGCACCCAGTGGTTTGCCCGGGCACCTGGAGAACCCAGTGCTTGCCCAAGGGAATCCCGAAGTACCCGTGTGATTACCCTATGGAATGCCACCCAGGCTCAAAGGGATCATAAGATTATTCATGCTAGAAACTTTCGTGTGCAGCCACAAGCCATTATGGGCTCTGGCATAGTTGAGTATGTTGTGTGGCATCTTTCAGTGGTAGGCAAGCAGATGTAGGGGGATGTAGGTGGTACTGTCTACCCAGAGTAAAGAGTTAATGCTTCTGAAAGACTGTGTCTCGGTCATCCGTTTCTCAAACACCATGTAGTGCGAGAAATCCAACAGAGGAGATCGAGTCATGTGGGGAGAAGTGCGCAAACTTCTGCAGAGTCTACAAACTAATCATGATTAGGCGTGTCCCCGGTGATGGACATCTTGATTATCTGGTTCTTGAATTTATCATGTTGATCTCATCAGGTTACTTAAATAATTTGTTGGGTTATTGATGTTAATTTGGGATTGAGTTGGAGGAACCTTCTCAATGTTTTCAACCAACTTTGTAGTTAAATAAAATATATTCATTTGTTGTAGGAAAAAATTAGCTTTATGCAAAATTAAACTTAGAGCCTCCACCAGCCAAATATGCATGTAGTGATAGCCATTATTCAGCATTGCTCTACAGTGTGAAATTGCCAGTACATTCCATGTACTAACCTACATGGCTGCAACGTCGCATGTTGCAGGAATCTTACGACGAGTAAGTGATACGTTAGGGTTACGATTTCTACACTCAACTTTGCCATTGGTATCATGGAAATCCACAAACTTGTTGTTACTTCTGCTATTTGGATTGAGGTAATAGTATTTATGTTACTTTACACATGTGATTTACCTCTGTTATAAATCCTCGAGTACTATGTGTGTCAGCATACCGATCCAGGGATGACACTTAAGCACAGAGATTCGATCCATTCGGGTCGAGTCTCTACAAGATGGTATCAGAGCACATGTTGACTATAGGACGTGACCCTAGAAAATGGCAAGCCCATAGGAAATATTTTCTCTAAAACTTTATTTTCAAAAAGATCTTTTACCTCTCTTCTTTTCTAAGCTTTATCAAATATTTCCTTTTAGATAGACTATACCCCTTTCCCCTTTTGACCACACGAAGATTCGACTGATGAGACCACTCCAAGAAGTACAAGATATTGGACAACTAAGACCACTTTGGAATAAAGAGGATTATACCGTGCATAGTAATAATGGAAACTACAACAGTTGATGACTATGAAGACTAGGAGAATTTGAAGGCCCTGAAGAATTTCCAGATTAGTATGACCTAGGGAGGTTACCCTTATGGAACTAGTCGGACTTGTCGGGGGAAATCGGCCTCCACGAGCACCTATGGGGACGGAGCCCCTTGTCGGTTCGGCGGGGGCGGAGGTCGCACAAAGAGCAGATCGAGGCGACACACACACAACGATTTTACCCAGCTTCGGGCCGCACGGATGCGTAAAACCCTACTGCTGCTTGTCTGGTTGATTTGAGTTCTTGCTCTGGAACGCAAGAAGCTACAGTAAGTTGGAGCTGGACGTAGACGAGGGTCTACTGGGTGTCCTCCTCTCCCTCCCCCTCTCTACATGCGCATGGCCTCCTTTTATATGCTAAGGGGTTTCCCACAGGTAGCGGCGCAGGTGAGGGTAAAAATGGCAAGGAACTGTGCGAACAGTGGACGCACAGTGCTATCGCACCTAACTCTGACGACGGGGGACAAAGGCATTAAATGCCCGTCTGGATCGCCTGAACAGTGCCGAGGCGGACCGTTAGTGAAGGAAATATGCCCTAGAGGCAATAATAAAGTTATTATTTATTTCCTTATATCATGATAAATGTTTATTATTCATGCTAGAATTGTATTAATTGGAAACATAATACATGTGTGAATACATAGACAAACAGAGTGTCACTAGTATGCCTCTACTTGACTAGCTCATTAATCAAAGATGGTTATGTTTCCTAACCATGAACAAAGAGTTGTTATTTGATTAACGAGATCACATCATTAGTTGAATGATCTGATTGACATGACCCATTCCATTAGCATAGCACCCGATCGTTTAGTATGTTGCTATTGCTTTTATCCATGACTTATACATGTTCCTTTAACTATGAGATTATGCAAACTCCCATTTACCGTAGGAACACTTTGTGTGCTACCAAACGTCACAACGTAACTGGGTGATTATAAAGGTGCTCTACAGGTGTCTCCGAAGGTACATGTTGGGTTGGCGTATTTCGAGATTAGGATTTGTCACTCCGATTGTCGGATAGGTATCTCTGGGCCCTCTCGGTAATGCACATCACATAAGCCTTGCAAGCATTGCAACTAATGTGTTAGTTGTGAGATGATGTATTACGGTACGAGTAAAGAGACTTGCCGGTAACGAGATTGAACTAGGTATTGGATACCGACGATCGAATCTCGGGCAAGTAACATACCGATGACAAAGGGAACGACGTATGTTGTTATGCGGTCTGACCGATAAAGATCTTCGTAGAATATGTAGGAGCCAATAAGGGCATCCAGGTCCCTCTATTGGTTATTGACCGGAGACGTGTCTCGGTCATGTCTACATTGTTCTCGAACCGTAGGGTCCGCACGCTTAAGGTTTCGATGACAGTTATATTATGAGTTTATGAGTTTTGATGTACCGAAGGAGTTCGGAGTCCCGGATGAGATCAGGGACATGACGAGGAGTCTCGAAATGGTCGAGACGTAAAGATTGATATATTGAACGACTATATTCGGACATCGGAAGGGTTCTGAGTGGTTCGGGTATTTTCGGAGGTACCGAGGAGTTACGGGATTACGGGAGAAGTAATGGGCCTTGATGGGCTTTAGTGGGAAAAGGAAAAAAGGCTGCTGCGCCCCCCTCCCCTCTAGTCCGAATTGGACTAGGGAAAAGGGGGCCGGCCACCTCTCCTTCTCCTCCTATTCCTTCTCCCTTCCTCCCCTCTTGGTGGACTCCTACTAGGACTTGGAGTCCTAGTAGGACTCCATATCTTGGCCGCACCAATTGGCTTGGCCGGCCTCCTCCTCCTCCATCCTTTATATACTGAGGCAAGGGGCACCCCTTGGACACACAATTGATCAACGTGATCGTTCCTTAGCCGTGTGCGGTGCCCCCCTCCACCATATTCCACCTCGGTCATATCGTTGCAGTGCTTAGGCGAAGCCCTGCGCCGGTAACACATCAAGATCGTCACCACGCCGTCATGCTGACGGAACTCTTCCCCGACGCTTTGCTGGATCGGAGCCCGGGGATCGTCATCGAGCTGAACGTGTGCCAAGAACTCGGAGGTGCCGGAGTAACGGTGCTGTGATCGGTTGGATCGCGAGGAGAACGTACGACTACTTCCTCTACGTTGTGTCAACGCTTCCGCTTCGGTCTACGAGGGTACGTAGACAACACTCTCCCCTCTCGTTGCTATGCATCACCATGATCTTGCGTGTGCGTAGGAATTTTTTTGAAATTACTACGTTCCCCAACAGTGGCATCCGAGCCTAGGTTTTTATGGTTTGATGTTATTTGCACGAGTAGAACACAAGTGAGTTGTGGACGATACAAGTCATACTGCCTACCAGCATGTCATACTTTGGTTCAGCGGTATTGTTGGACGAGACGATCCGGACCAACCTTACGCGTACTCTTACGCGAGACCGGTTCCCTCGACGTGCTTTGCACATAGATGGCTTGCGGAAGACTGTCTCTCCAACTTTAGTTGAACCGAGTGTGACTACGCCCGGTCCTTGAGAAGGTTAAAACGGAGTCTATTTGACAAACTATCGTTGTGGTTTTGATGCGTAGGTAAGATGAGTTCTTGCTTAAGCCCGTAGCAGCCACGTAAAACTTGCAACAACAAAGTAGAGGACATCTAACTTGTTTTTGCAGGGCATGTTGTGATGTGATATGGTCAAGACATGATGCTAAATTTTATTGTATGAGATGATCATGTTTTGTAACCGAGTTATCGGCAACTGGCAGGAGCCATATGGTTGTCGCTTTATTGTATGCAATGCAATCGCGATGTAATGCTTTACTTTATTACTAAGCGGTAGTGATAGTCGTGGAAGCATAAGATTGGCGAGACGACAACGATGCTACGATGGAGATCAAGGTGTCGCGCCGGTGACGATGGTGATCATGACGGTGCTTCGAAGATGGAGATCACAAGCACGAGATGATGATGGCCATATCATATCACTTATATTGATTGCATGTGATGTTTATCTTTTATGCATCTTATCTTGCTTTGATTGACGGTAGCATTATAAGATGATCTCTCACTAATTATCAAGAAGTGTTCTCCCTGAGTATGCACCGTTGCGAAAGTTCTTCGTGCTGAGACACCACGTGATGATCGGGTGTGATAGGCTCTACGTTCAAATACAACGGGTGCAAAACAGTTGCACACGCGGAATACTCAGGTTATACTTGACGAGCCTAGCATATAACAGATATGGCCTCGGAACACGGAGACCGAAAGGTCGAGCGTGAATCATATAGTAGATATGATCAACATAGTGATGTTCACCATTGAAACTACTCCATCTCACGTGATGATCGGACATGGTTTAGTTGATTTGGATCACGTGATCACTTAGAGGATTAGAGGGATGTCTATCTAAGTGGAAGTTCTTAAGTAATATGATTAATTGAACTTTAATTTATCATGAACTTAGTCCTGGTAGTATTAGCATATCTATGTTGTAGATCAATAGCTCGCATTGTTGCTTCCCTGTGTTTATTTTGATATGTTCCCAGAGAAAATTGTGTTGAAAAATGTTAGTAGCAATGATACGGATTGGATCCGTAATCTGAGGTTTATCCTCATTGCTGCACAGAAGAATTTTGTCCTTGATGCACCGCTAGGTGACGGACCTTTTGCAGGAGCAGATGCAGACGTTATGAACGTTTTGCTAGACTCAATATGATGACTACTTAATAGTTTAGTGCACCATGCTTAACGGCTTAAGAATCGGGACTTCAAAGACGTTTTGAACGTCATGGACCATACAAGATGTTCCAGGAGTTGAAGTTAATATTTCAAGCAAATACCCGAGTTGAGAGATATGAAGTCTCCAACAAGTTCTATAGCTAAAAGATGGAGGAGAATCGCTCAACTAGTGAGCATGTGCTTAGATTGTCTGGGTACTACAATCGCTTGAATCAAGTGGGAGTTAATCTTCCAGATAAGATAGTGATTGACATAATTCTCTAGTCACCATCACCAAGTTAGTAGAACTTCGTGATTAACTATAATATGCAAGGGATAACGGAAAATATTCCCAAGCTCTTCGCGATGCTAAAATCGGCGAAGGTAGAAATCAAAGAAAAACATCAAGTGTTGATGGTTGACAAGATCACTAGTTTCAAGAAAAGGGCAAAAGGAAAGAAGGGGAACTTCAAGAAGAACGGCAAGCAAGTTGCTGCTCAAGTGAAAAAGCCCAAGTCTGGTCCTAAGCCTGAGACTAAGTGCTTCTACTGCAAAGGGACTGGTCACTGGAAGCGGAACTACCCCAAGTGATTGGCGGATAAGAAGGATGGCAAAGTGAACATAAGTATATTTGATATACATGTTATTGATGTGTACTTTACTAGTGTTCATAGCAACCCCTCAGTATTTGGTACTAGTTCAAGTTGCTAAGATTAGTAACTCGAAACGGGAGTTGCAGAATGAACAGAGACTAGTTAAAGGGTGAAGTGACGATGTGTGTTGGAAGTGGTTCCAAGATTGATATGATCATCATCGCACACTCCCTATACTTTCGGGATTAGTGTTAAACCTAAATAAGTGTTATTTGGTGTTTGCGTTGAGCATGAATATGATTTGATCATGTTAATTGCAATACAGTTATTCATTTAAGTTAGAGAACAATTGTTGTTCTGTTTACATGAATAAAACCTTCTATGGTCATACACACCAATGAAAATAGTTCATTGGATCTCGATCGTAGTGATACACATATTCATAATATTGAAACCAAAAGATGCGAAGTTAATAATGATAGTGCAACCTATTTGTGGCACTGCCGTTTAGGTCATATTGGTGTAAAGCGCATGAAGAAACTCCATGCTGATGGGATTTTGGAATCACTTGATTATGAATCACTTGATGCTTGCGAACCATGCCTCTTGGGCAAGATGACTAAAACGCCGTTCTCCGGAACAATGGAGCAAGTAACAGATTCATTGGAAATCATACATACTGATGTATATGGTCCGATGAATATTAAGGCTCGCGACAAGTATCATTATTTTCTAACCTTCACAGATGATTTGAGCAGATATGGGTATATCTACTTGATGAAACATAAGTCTGAAATGTTTGAAAAGTTCAAAGAATTTTAGAGTGAAGTGAAAATCATCGTGACAAGAAAATAAGGTTTCTACGATCTGATCGCGGAGACAAATATTTGAAGTTACGAGTTTGGCCTTCAATTAAAACAATGTGGAATAGTTTCACAAACTCATGCCACCTGGAACACCACAGCATAATGGTGCGTCCGAACATCATAACCGTACTTTATTAGATATAGTACAATCTATGATGTATCTTACCGATCTACCACTATCGTTTTTGGGATTATGCATTAGAGACAGCTGCATTCACATTAAATAGGGCACCATCTAAATCCGTTGAGACGACACCGTATGGTTTAGCAATAAACCTAAAGCTGTCGTTTCTTAAAGTTTGGAGTTGCGATGCTTATGTGAAAAAGTTTCATCCTGATAAGCTCGAACCCAAATCGGAGAAATGCGTCTTCATAGAATACCCAAAGGAAATTGTTGGGTACACCTTCTATCACAGATCCAAAAGCAAAAAATCGTTGCTAAAGAATGGATCCTTTCTAGAGAAGGAGTTTCTCTCGAAAGAAGTGAGTAGGAGGAAAGTAGAAAACTTGATAAGGTAATTGTACCTTCTCCCTTATTGGAAAGTAGTTCATCACAGAAATCTGTTCTTGTGACTACTACACCAATTAGTGAGGAAGCTAATGATGATCATGTAACTTCAGATCAAGTTACTACCGAATCTCGTAGGTAAATCAGAGTGAGATCCGCACCAGAGTGGTACGGTAATCCTGTTCTGGAAGTCATGTTACTAGACCATGACGAACTTGCGAACTATGAGGAAGCGATGATGAGCCCAGATTCCGCGAAATGGTTAGAGGCCATGAAATCTGAGATATGATCCATGTATGAGAACAAAGTATGGACTTTGATGGATTTGCCCGCTGATCGGCAAGCCATAGAATATAAATGGATCTTCAAGAGGAAGACGGACGCTGATAGTAGCGTTACTATCTACAAAGCTAGAATTGTCGCAAAAGGTTTTTCGACAAGTTCAAGGTGTTGACTACGATGAGAGTTTCTCACTCGTATCTATGCTTAAGTCTGTCCGATCATGTTAGCAATTGCCGCATTTTTTTAAATCTGGCAAATGGATAAACAAAACTGCATTGGATTTATTAAAGAAAAGTTGTATATGATGCAACCAGAAGGTTTTGTCAATCCTAAAGGTGCTAACAAAATATGCAAGCTCCAGCGATCCATCTATGGACTGGTGCAAGCATCTCGGAGTTGGAATATACGCTTTGATAAATTGATCAAAGCACATTGTTTTATACAGACTTGTGGTGAAGCCTGTATTTACAAGAAAGTGAGTGGGAGCACTACAGCATTTCTGATAAGTATATGTAAATGACATATTATTGATCGGAAATAATGTAGAATTATTCTGTGAAGCATAAAGGAGTATTTGAAAGGAGTTTTTCAAAGAAAGACCTCGGGGAAGCTACTTACATATCGAGCATCAAGATCTATAGAGATAGATCGAGACGCTTGATAAGTTTTTTCAATGAGTACATACCTTGACAAGATTTTGAAGTAGTTCAAAATGGAACAGTCAAAGAAAGAGTTCTTGCCTGTGTTACAAAGTGTGAAATTGAGTACGACTCAAAACCCGACCACGGCAGAAGATAGAAAGAGAATGAAAGTCATTCCCTATGCTTTGGCCATAGGTTCTATAAAGTATGCCATGCTGTGTACCAGACCTATTGTATACCCTACCCTGAGATTGGCACGGGAGTACAATAGTGATCTAGGAGTAGATCACTGGACGGCGGTCAAAATTATCCTTAGTGGAATAAGGATATGTTTCTCGATTATGGAGGTGACAAAAAGGTTCGTCGTAAAAGGTTACGTCGATGCAAGTTTTGACACTAATCTAGATGACTCTAAGTCTCAATCTAGATACATGTTGAAAGTGGGAGCAATTAGCTAAAGTAGCTCTGTGCAGAGCATTGTAGACATAGAAAATTGCAAAATACATAACGGATCTGAAAGTGGCAGACCCGTTGACTCAATTTCTCTCACAAGCAAAACATGATCACACCTTAGTACTCTTTGGGTGTTAATTACATAGCGATGTAAACTAGATTACTGAATCTAGTAAACCCTTTGGGTGTCGGTCACATAGCGATGTGAACTATGGGTGTTAATCACATGATGATGTGAACTATTGATGTTAATCACATGGTGATGTGATCTAGATTATTGACTCTAGTGCAAGTGGGAGACTGAAGGAAATATGCCCTAGAGGCAATAATAAAGTTATTATTTATTTCCTTATATCATGATAAATGTTTATTATTCATGCTAGAATTGTATTAATTGGAAACATAATACATGTGTGAATACATAGACAAACAGAGTGTCACTAGTATGCCTCTACTTGACTAGCTCATTAATCAAAGATGGTTATGTTTCCTAACCATGAACAAAGAGTTGTTATTTGATTAACGAGATCACATCATTAGTTGAATGATCTGATTGACATGACCCATTCCATTAGCATAGCACCCGATCGTTTAGTATGTTGCTATTGCTTTTATCCATGACTTATACATGTTCCTTTAACTATGAGATTATGCAAACTCCCGTTTACCGTAGGAACACTTTGTGTGCTACCAAACGTCACAACGTAACTGGGTGATTATAAAGGTGCTCTACAGGTGTCTCCGAAGGTACATGTTGGGTTGGCGTATTTCGAGATTAGGATTTGTCACTCCGATTCTCGGAGAGGTATCTCTGGGCCCTCTCGGTAATGCACATCACATAAGCCTTGCAAGCATTGCAACTAATGTGTTAGTTGTGAGATGATGTATTACGGAACGAGTAAAGAGACTTGCCGGTAACGAGATTGAACTAGGTATTGGATACCGACGATCGAATCTCGGGCAAGTAACATACCGATGACAAAGGGAACGACGTATGTTGTTATGCGGTCTGACCGATAAAGATCTTCGTAGAATATGTAGGAGCCAATAAGGGCATCCAGGTCCCGCTATTGGTTATTGACCGGAGACGTGTCTCGGTCATGTCTACATTGTTCTCGAACCGTAGGGTCCGCACGCTTAAGGTTTCGATGACAGTTATATTATGAGTTTATGAGTTTTGATGTACCGAAGGAGTTCGGAGTCCCGGATGAGATCAGGGACATGACGAGGAGTCTCGAAATGGTCGAGACGTAAAGATCGATATATTGAACGACTATATTCGGACATCGGAAGGGTTCTGAGTGGTTCGGGTATTTTCGGAGGTACCGAGGAGTTACGGGATTACGGGAGAAGTAATGGGCCTTGATGGGCTTTAGTGGGATAAGGAAAAAAGGCTGCTGCACCCCCCTCCCCTCTAGTCCGAATTGGACTAGGGAAAAGGGGGCCGGCCACCTCTCCTTCTCCTCCTATTCCTTCTCCCTTCCTCCCCTCTTGGTGGACTCCTACTAGGACTTGGAGTCCTAGTAGGACTCCATATCTTGGCCGCACCAATTGGCTTGGCCGGCCTCCTCCTCCTCCATCCTTTATATACTGAGGCAAGGGGCACCCCTTGGACACACAATTGATCAACGTGATCGTTCCTTAGCCGTGTGCGGTGCCCCCCTCCACCATATTCCACCTCGGTCATATCGTTGCAGTGCTTAGGCGAAGCCCTGCGCCGGTAACACATCAAGATCGTCACCACGCCGTCGTGCTGACGGAACTCTTCCCCGACGCTTTGCTGGATCGGAGCCCGGGGATCGTCATCGAGCTGAACGTGTGCCAAGAACTCGGAGGTGCCGGAGTAACGGTGCTGTGATCGGTTGGATCGCGAGGAGAACATACGACTACTTCCTCTACGTTGTGTCAACGCTTCCGCTTCGGTCTACGAGGGTACGTAGACAACACTCTCCCCTCTCGTTGCTATGCATCACCATGATCTTGCGTGTGCGTAGGAATTTTTTTGAAATTACTACGTTCCCCAACAGTTAGGGACGCCTCCGCTTGCCACGGGGGCGACTCTGCCGACGTCGCATGCCACCGCGCGTCTCAGGTTGCGCAGCGCCCCGCCACGTGCCTCCGGGGAAGCCCCAGAGCGACGCGTGGGCAAGTGAGCTGGAGCGCATGCCTGAGGTGGTGGTTTGCCGCGGCAAGTGGCTTGCCGTGGTGGTTGTCTTGCCGCACCTGAGATCGTGCCGCTCGTCAGGCCTTGCCGAGGCGCGCGGAGCGCCGCGACGGGCTTCTCTTGGGGTGCCTTGGCTTGGCCGTCCCGGCGAGCTCCTCCCGCCGGGGCCTTGGTGCTTCGGCTTAGTCGTCCCGGCAAGCTCCTCTTGCCGGGGCCTTGTCGTCTTGGCCCGGCAAGCTCCTCTTGCCGGACCTCGCCTTCTCGGCCCGGCAAGCTCCTCTTGCCGGGGCTTGGTCTTCTAGGCTCGATCACTTGGCCTTCGTCCGGCCCAAAAAGGGCCATGGAGACTCTTGTCGCTCCCGTGGCAAGCCTTGCCGCGGGACGCTACTACTGCCCGTGCACAAGTTCGGGGGACTAAGGTACCCCTACTTTAGTACACCGACAGGAGCCCCCGGGCCTGGGCCATACACGGTGCCGAGCGTTGTTGGGCCAGGCCCTAACAGTGCACGGGCACGCGTGGCCTGGGTTGCGCTGCTCCTTAACTCCGTGCTCATCGCGCCTTCCCCAAGCGGCGCGCGCTTATCGCGGCATCGTGGGGGGCGAGGCGTGCGAGGCGTGCGTGACGTGGGTGGCGTGCGCGGGGCTGAGGCCCGCAGGCATGCGTCACGTCGGGCACGACTCCTTTATTTGGAAAGGCGGAACGTCCGCCCCCACTCCTTCCCCCCTTTATAAGCGGAGGGGAACAGGGGCAGCTCGCCATTCCGCCGGTTGCTGTTCCTCGAAAATCTCCGCCACTTCCTCCTTGCTGAGAAAGCAGCGATTCGCCCTCGCAGCCCCCGGCGCCGCCAACGCTGACAACTCCCCCTCCCCGTTTCTGCCATGGCCCCGAAGAGCGACAAGGCGAAGGGGAAGGCCGTGAAGTCGGCCGAGGCGCTGCGGCTGGAAGCGCTTCGGAAGGAGACGGCGACGTTCCCCCCTCAGCTTGATGCGCTGGGGCTGAAGAACGGATACCGCCTCTTCTGGTCGACGGCGACGCGAGCGCATCCGCGCACGCGAGTTCTTCCCGCCATCGCCCAGAACCTGTACCCGACCGGGTACCCTTTCTTCGCCGTGTTCTTCCTCTGCGGGCTCTGCCCGCCTTTTTCTGAGTTCTTCTGCGACATCATGCACACCTACAACCTCCACCTCCTTGATTTCACCCCCAACGCCGTTCTAACAATGGCGGTTTTCGCACACCTTTGCGAGAACTTTGTCGGAGTCCGCCCCAACGTAGCCCTCTTCCGCCACTTCTTTACTCCTCGGGTGGAGAAAGGAGAGCCGCTGTCTGGCGGAGTCGCCTGGGTCTCCAAGACCGGCAAGAAAGAGGTCTACTTGGAGGGGGAACTCCGCGGCAGATGGGAGGAGTGGAGGGCCGAGTGGTGCCTGATCGTCGAGGAGAATCCACCGCCGTTCACCGCCGTGCGCCGTACTCCAGTGGTGCACGGCCGTGACTGGAGCAACCTGGCTCCGAACGACGCCAAGCTTGTCACAGCCCTAGAATTGATTGCAATTAGTTCCATAAGCATCCATGCATCAAGTCTATATTTGTTTGAAATTTTAAATGGGGATGACCAGCCCTAGCACTAAATGAAATGCAATTAGGATCAAAATAAAAATAATCTTCAATGAACCCAAAATGCCCTTTGGAAATGCTCATGATTTTTGATAAAGGTGAAAACCTCTGGCAAAAATGATGAGCATGTTTCTTGGCCATTTATGGATTTTTGAATTAACTCATAATGTATTTGAATTGGGGCATTTAAATTCTATAAATATTTTAAATGCTCTAATAATTCTGAAAATATTTGAGGGCTGTTGCATATATTTTAGAAGGTGCCACAGTTATTTCCAGGATTTTTAGAAGTGCCCTGGTATTCTTTAATAAAGCCCAAACAGTTACATCATAATAGAAAAAGAGAAAATAAAAATAGGAAAGAACAAACCTCACCTGGGCTTACCTGGCAGCCCAGCAGAGGCCCAGCCCACCCCCACCTTGCCAGTCGTCCCCAACCTCCTGCCAGTGGGCAGGAGGGCGCGTGCTCGCCGCCTGCTGGCCACGCGTAGGCCACCTCCACCCTGCCTGCTTCACTCCTCCGACGCCCTAAGCACGCCACGCAACCCCTGGCCACTCCCCCCTCTATCCCGTGCCTCTCTCTCGTCTGACTCTCTCTCCCGAGCACCACCGAGCGGAGCTTGTCGCCGCCGCTCATCGCCTACGTAGCCACAGCCTCCCCCTCGACCTCTCTCCGTGTTCTGAAGGACCGCGACGACCGGCTCTTTCTCCTCGAAGACTCACGCAAGCCCGGACACCCCGTAGAGAGGCCTTCAACGCCTTCTTCTTCCTCGATGCCGTGGATCGCCGCCGTCGATTTAGCCGCGTACAGGACCTCCCCGAGCACTCTGACCGTCTCCGCGAGATCACTGTGAGCCCCCGCATCATCCCCCACTGTTTTCCCTCTCGTTTTCGTCCCCTAGCCGTGGCCCCCTTCGGCTGAGCGCCGCCGTCCGCCATGGACGTCGGCCATGGCTCTGCCTTGCCTCTCCGCTCAAATTCTTGAGCTAGTTGTGCTCCCCGCACCTCCAGGAGGCCGTAGCACTACTTGTCTTCCCCGATAACGCACCGTAGTGCTATTTTGCCACTTGCCCGAATTCCGGCCGCCGCCGCCGTCGTGGTTGCCATCGCCTCAGGCCACCCCACAGCCTCCCGCATGTTCCATTAGATGCGCCCGAGCGCCAGCCACCCTCCGCACTCATCCGCGCGTCGAATGGATGCCGGAGCCGCGATTCCGGCGTGCCTCCGCCCTCGGCTGTGGTCGTCGCCGGCCATGCTCCGGCGAGTGTTGACGTGGCCGTCATTAGACGCTAACCCCGCCACCTAAGCAACCCTAATAGCCACTGACAGCGGGCCCTACTGCAGGGTCAAACCCAGTCAGCATTGGGTTTGACCGGGTTTAGCCCCTGTGTCTCTGACGAGTGGACCCCGCACATCAAGTTTGACCTGGAGCAGCCCCGGTTGACCTGCTGAGGTCATGCTGCTGTCATGCTGACGCAATAAGCTATTTTCTGGATTTAATTTAATTCAGGAAATTCCAAAAAATGCCCTAAACTTCTAAAATTCAAAGAAATTCAACCGTAACTCCAAATGCAAAGATTTATATATGAAAAATGATCAGAAAAATCCAATCTATCCACCTGCACTGGTTTCATGCATGTTTAAAGAACTTAACCTTGCTGTTTAGTGCAAACCATGATAAGGCACTATTTAAATTCATAATTTGAATTTGGGGTTCAACCTTTGGTTCAATATGACCCAAATCCATCTGGTTGTAGTTGCATTAGGCCAACACACTCATATTGCCATGTTATGAGCATGCATCATATTGTGCATCGCATTGATTGTGTTTCCTTCTCTGTTGCCGATATTTGTTCCCTCTCGATAGACGTGGTTTCGACGATGAGATCGACGACACTGATGAAGAGCTATATTATCTTCGGAAGTGCCAGGCAAGCAAAACCCCCTTGTTCATTCTGATAAAATCCCACTCTCTCGCTCCTGCTCTCTTTTATTGCATTAGGACAACAACGATTCATGTGTTACTTGCTGCGGTAGCTGAACCCCTTTATCCTTTGCATGACCTGTCATTCCACAGTAAATAGATGAAACCCACTAGCATGAGTAGGAGTTGTTTGAGCCCTGATGTGCCTACTCATCCATGCTTGTTTGTCCTGCCTGCTACTGCTTAGAGTTGAGTCGGGTCTGATTCATCGGGAATGAATTGGAATGGTGATGAACATGTCCTACTGTGTGTGAGCTAAGTGTGTGAACACGATTTGGTAAAGGTATTGGTGAGAGGCCATGTAGGAGTACATGGTGGGTTGTCTCATTGAAGCCGCCCTCAGGAACTGAGTTCTGTGTTTGTGATCCATGATACAGTTACTACCACGCATTGGGCCCGAAACCAATGGACCCTCTCGGCTTCTTGATCACCCTTGTCCTCTGTCCAGGAGTTGCAAAGTAGTTTCTGGTGTTTGTAGTATGCTGGGGGCCGCACGCAGCGCTGACCGTAGGGGTGGGCTGTGTTGCAGTAGGCACGTGGCCGGGCAGCCGGGCGCCCGTTTGGTGTCTCGGACCCTGTACACATCGTTTGGGGCTGTGAGCGAAACTCCGGCCGGATCTCCTCATGGATGGAACCCGAATAGGCGATAAACCTGGACTAGAGACTTGAGTGTTTAGGTAGGCCGTGGCCGACACCCTCGCTGGGCTTCCGCTTGAAGGTTGCCGAGTACATGTCGTGTAAACGGCGGTAAGTGGTGAGAGCGTGTGTGAAGAAGTACACCCCTGCAGGGTTAACATCATCTATTCGAATAGCCGTGTCCGCGGTTATGGACTTCTGGGTTGCCTATAACAGTTCATAGACAAGTGAAAGTGGATACTCTAAAATACGCAAGATAAGCGTGAGTGCTATGGATGGCCTTCTCGTAGGGAGACGGAAGTGGATCCATAGTGGTGTATTGGATGGTGAATATGTGGACTCGTGTGCGCCACCTCAAAGAGTTACTTGCAGTCGTAGTTCAGGATAGCCACCGAGTCAAAGCTGGCTTGCTGCAGTTAAACTCCACCACCCCCTTTGATATTGATGCATATGTAGCTAGTTCTGATGTAAGTCTTCCTGAGTACGTTTGTACTCACGTTTGCCTATTTTATGTTTTGCAGAGAGAGATGTCAGTCTCGCTAGTAGTTCCGTGTGGACTTCGACGTTTAGCTTGTTACCTCAGCTACGATCTTGTGCCCTCGGCAGGATCTGGTAGATAGTCAGGCTTCTCAGCCTTTTCCATTTGTAGATGTCTGTACTCAGACATGTTAAGCTTCCGCATGTGTTTGACTTGTATGCTCTGAATGTCGGGTCATGAGACCCATGTTTGTAATATCTCGCTCTTCGGAGCCTAATGAATAAATATTTGGAGTCGTAGAGTCTTGTTGTGATGCCATGTTGTATCTACTCATATCGGGCATATTGTGTGTATGATTGAAATGCTTGGTATGGGTGGGATCCGACTATCTAGTTGTTTATCCTTGGCAGCCTATCATATGGGGAAATGTAGTCTAGTGCTTCGGAGCGATAGTAGTCCGCTACAGCCCGGTTCACCGGAGTCCTGCTAGCCCAGCACTACTGCTCGGAACACTTGACTGGCCGGCATGTGATTCACTTCGTTCCTGTGTCTGTCCCTTCGGGGAAATGTCACGCGGTGACATCCGGAGTCCTGCCTAGCCTGCTACAGCCGGTTACCGGAGTCCTGTTAGCCCAGTGCTACAGCCCGGATTCACACGTTGATGACCGACATGCTCGATGTGATTCATGTATGCCTGTCCTCATAGGTTAGCGCCGCTTTGGGTTCACGACTAGCCATGTCGGCCCGGGTTCTCTGTCATATGGATGCTAGCGACACTATCATATACGTGAGCCAAAAGGCGCAAACGGTCCCGGGCCAGGTAAGGTGGCACCCGTGGGAACACCGTGCGTGAGGCCACAAAGTGATATGATGTGTTACATGCTAGATCGGTGTGACTTAGGATCGGGGTCCTGACAAAGCTGAAGATTGCCGTCACCCGAATCCTGCGCCTCAGGTTTGCCGGACTCACCGTCGGCGCCGTCGGCGCGGATTTCCTTCGCCGACGTATCGCCCCCCTGCAGGAGAGGGGGAAACCGGCTTGGGAATTCCAAAACGCGGCGGACATCATGAGGCTGCGCCCGGGCCTTAACTACAACTTCACCGTTCTGGAGCTCGACGGAGTGTTGAAGGAGCTGTTCAAGCACGACTCCGAGCACCCAGAATGGTTCAGGTTGCCGTCGGGCGTCGTCCCCCTGTGCAACAACTCGGCGCTCAGCCGCATCCTCGCGATGATGTCGCTGCGCGACTCGCACGGGATCGACGCGACCTGGCAGGAGCCGGCGGATGACGTCGTGCAAGCCTTCTTCGACAACTTGGAAGAGGTGCCGGTCGACCCCGACGAGAAGAGGGGCCTCACGCGGGACACCACCCCCGAGGAGCTGGCCTACATCGCCTCCAGGATGGAGGAGGCGGCGGCCGCCGCGGCCGTGGGCGAGTCTGGCTTCACCCTGGCCGAAGCAGACGCGGCGGAGGCGGAGAGCCTCGCCGACCAAATGGAGCTCACCAGCGCGGAGGAACCAGCCGGGCACGGTGGTGCGGGCGAGCCCGCCCAGGACGTGAGTGGCTTGCCGGAGGCTGACGCGCCCTCCTCGCAGCTCCCGGGCAGCACGTCGCAGGCGGAGCCCCCTGCCCAGCCGAGGAGGCGTCTTCGCAGGGCCGGAGAGGTGGCGCGGCAGGCCGACCAGCAACCGCAGCCCCCGGTGACGCGCGCCTCTGAAGCAGCGGGAGCGGGGTCCTCACGGGCCACGGCTTCTGCTCCTGCCGCTCCTCGTTCCGTGGCGGCAATGGGGGCGGGGTCGTCCACCGCCCCCGCCAAGCGGTCCCGGGAACCCACTCCCCTGTCTCCTCGCGCCTGGAGCAAGCCGGTTTTTGATTATTCCGCGCTCAGCTCCGACGACGAAGAGGAGGACGGAGAGTAAGTTCCTGGTAGAGCTTGTATCTCCTTGATTTCTGTTGCTTCGTCTTGTTTCGCAGTCCATTCATCCTCCCATGAAACCGTTCCCTTTTCAGGACCCTGGCCCAGAGGAGGGCGAAGAGGGCCAAGATCCCGCTGGTCGTCCTTGAGGGCGAATCTCCCCCGGCAACTGGGGAGGTGCCGGAGACGACCTTGCCGGACCTGGCAGCGGGCCCGCAGGGCAGCCCACAGCGCAGCCCCCAGGGTGAGGGCACGACTAGTTCTTGCCGTTTGGCGCGCGCGCGAGCTTCCCTTCTCTTTGTTGACATGTGGCTGTTGTTGTCGTTGGGTAGGAGCAGAGCAGCCCCAGCAGGCGACCCCGGGGGGCACTCCTGCCGCGCCGTCTGCGTCAACCACCCCGCCTAGGGAGAAATCTCCGGCAAGGGAGGAGCCCCCGGCAGGGGAGACCTCCCCGGCAAGGGAGGAGCCCCCGGCAGGGGAGACCTCGCCGGCAAGGGAGGGATCTCCGGCGAGGGACGCGGCCAGCGATCCCCCGACAACGAAGGCCGCGGCCACGGACCCTGCCACCGGTAAGCCCCCCCTGCACGGAGAACTTCCCCTGGTTATCTTTCCTTATGAGCTTCTTTGTCGGCTGTTCAGCTGACTCTTCTCCCCTCTTCCGGCCATCAGACCCGCCCACCGCGGACCCGATGGAGACCGAGGTCGTCGTCGGGGAGGGCGCGCATGGCGACGCCGACGACGTCGTCGTCATCGAGGAGGCGGAAGGCACCGACGACCCCGCAGGCGGCGGGGAGGCCGAAGCCGCCAAGGCCGCCGCGGCAGCAGGCGGCGAGGGGACCGGCGACCGCGCCGACGGCCCCGGGGAGGCCGGGGCGTCAAGCACTCCGCCGTCCGGCGATCCCGTCGCTGCTACCACGTCGGGCCTCGAGGAGCCCCCGGCAGGCGCCTACCTGCAGGCCGGCAATGGCGTCTTCATCAGGCTCCCCTGGGAGCCTAACTCCAGGGCGCCGGTCGAGGGGGAGGCCTTGGACGGAGAAGTGCTCGCCTCCGTCGGGCTGACAGTGGTCGACGCGTCGAGCACCAGCAGCGGCGAGCCCGAGGAGGAGCGGCTGCTCCGGAAGCTTGTGTCGCTCTACCGCGCCCGGCAGGCCAAGGTGGAGCGCCAGGAGGCACTCGTCGCGAAGGCCGGCGCGGACATGGAGAAGCGCGCCGGGGAGCTCCGGGAGCTCAACCAGGAGGCTCTCCGGTCTTTGGCGGAGGAGCGGAGGCTGCTCGACGAGGCGCGGACGGCCTTTCTCCTCGAGAAGGCAGAGGCCGAAGAGCAGCAGAGGCTTGCCGCTGCGGGGCTATCCGCACGGGAAAGCGAACTGCCAGCCACGAGGAGGAGGTTGCCGCGCGCGAGCAGGCGCTTGGCGGGGCCCTGCAGAAAGCGCAGGACGCTGCCGCGGCCGCCGAGGTCGCCAAGGGGGAGCTGGAGGCGAGGGTGGCGCAGCTCGTCAGCGACCTCAAGGCGAGCGGCGGGGAGCTTGCCGCGTTCAAACAGGAGCGCGAGAAGGGCGCTCACACCCTTGGCGAGCTGCAGGGCCGCTTCGCCGAGAAGATCCAGGAGCTCGACGCCGCCAAGGACTCCAAGGCTGTCCTCGAGCTGAAGCTGGACACCCTGGCCAAGGCGCTGGAGAGCGCCAAGGAGCAGGAAGCGACCTTGCGGAAGGAGGTAGCCGGCAACGAGGAGCTATTGAAGAGCGCCGCCGTTACCCAGAACGCCTTCCAGGAGACGGTGGAGTGGTGGACCGAAGGCCTCGTCGACATCGCCACCACCATCGACCAGGAGCTGAAGCTACTGGGGATGGAGGGCCACGAGTACCCCTCCGGCGAGAACGTCCCGCCGAGCGCCAAGCTCACTTCCTTCTTCAAGGGCTTGGTGGGGGTGCTACAGCATCTCCGGGAAAAGATCCCGGAGCAGCTGGCCGAGGAGACGCGGGAAGCTGTCTCCGGGGCCCTCGAGAGGGTGCTGGTGAAGATCGTCTTCCGCAACCCCACCATCAGGCTTACCAACGTCCTCAGGCACCTGCCGGAAGACGCCGACCTGACGGAGATCAGGGCCCTCGTCACCCCCATTGTGGAAAGGGTGGCCTAGATCAGGCGGGTCGAGGGCGACCGCGCGGATTAGGCCGCCCACCTCTTTCTTTTCTTCCCCTGTCGCTGCTGAGCATGCCACGGAAACAGCTGATTAGAGCAGCGGCAAGTTATTTTGTAATATAACTTTTATCTTAGGCAGTTCATTGCGCTGTCATCTCCCTCGTTCGACCTTGTGCCTCGTACGTTCGCGCCCTACGCTTCTGGGAACTTGTCGGCGCAAGTCTCCGCCTTGCCACGGGTGCTGAGTGCAGGACATCAGCAACCCGCTGACGGAGCCTCCACCGGCAAGAAACCTTGCCGCGGCTGGCGCAACTCACTTAAATGTTGAGCAGGCTCAGGGCGAGGTAAGCGTGGCGACTGCAGTCACAGCACACTCAAGCTGCCGAGCGAGCTCGAAACAAGTAAGGACGCCACTCGGGATGTAGCACACTTAAGTCGTTGAGCGGACTCGAAACGAAATAAGGGCGCAACCAGCCACGAGCCGGCCCCTCCGCGCACAGGTTTCCCATACGAAGCTCGGTCGTTCGAGGAAGATAACTTAAAGAATAAAAAGGAGCTTAATCGCTCAAACTTTGGCGACTTAGCTTCTCTGTCGTTCGCAGGCCGGCAAGGCGCAGCTTCCTCGGGCGACGCCCAGCCTATCCTGTCATCCCCCCTTCTCGAGGTAAGGGAATAACGAGGGCTCGGGGCCTCACGGCCTGCCATCGCTCGCCGGAGTCGAGTGCTGCACAATCGTGTCGAATGATGCATGCGCCAAGCGGAGAGGCGCGAAATCGACAAGAGGTGCGGGGCACTTAAGCTATGCTTGGGATCTGCGCTCGTCTCTGTACCAAGGATTACATGCAACTGCGGCAAGACTTGGACAGAGAGGATGGCCGACGGAACGGGTTCCAACTGCCGCGCTGGCAAGATCCCTCCCACGGTCGGCGTCGACTCGTTTGGATCTTGGCGGCCTGGGCGCGCCGAAGAACGAGGTCGCCTTTCCCGCAACTTCTGGTGCTAACTTCTGCGGCTACGGGAGTGGCGCAGAGTTTGCTGGAGGCGAGAGACTCGCTCAGCGGCCGGAAGGCGGTCCTCCTCAAGGAGCAGCTGCTCTTGCCCGGACTCTGCGTGAGTGGGTACTCGAGGAGGGCCGTGCACGGGTCCGTGAGGAGGAATGCCTCCGCTCCACAGGGTGGAGCGGAAAGGTACCTGGCCATACCTGAGCTTACCTGTGGTCGCCGAATCTGGTTCGCACAACCTCGACGCGCCCCTACTGGCGCGCCAAAGATGTCGGGGGAAATCGGCCTCCACGAGCACCTATGGGGACGGAGCCCCTTGTAGGTTCGGCGGGGGCGGAGGTCGCACAAAGAGCAGATCGAGGCGACACACACACACAACGATTTTACCCAGCTTCAGGCCGCACGGATGCGTAAAACCCTACTGCTGCTTGTCTGGTTGATTTGAGTTCTTGCTCTGGAACGCAAGAAGCTACAGTAAGTTGGAGCTGGACGTAGACGAGGGTCTACTGGGTGTCCTCCTCTCCCTCCCCCTCTCTACATGCGCATGGGCCTCCTTTTATATGCTAAGGGGTTTCCAACAGGTAGCGGCGCAGGTGAGGGTAAAAATGGCAAGGAACTGTGCGAACAGTGGCCGCACAGTGCTATCACACCTAACTCTGACGGTGGGGGACAAAGGCATTAAATGCCCGTCTGGATCGCCTGAACAGTGCCGAGGCGGACCGTTAGGGACGCCTCCGCTTGCCACGGGGGCGACTCTGCCGACGTCGCATGCCACCGCGCGTCTCAGGTTGCGCAGCGCCCAGCCACGTGCCTCCGGGGAAGCCCCAGAGCGACGCGTGGGCAGGTGAGCTGGAGCGCATGCCTGAGGTGGTGGTTTGCCGCGGCAAGTGGCTTGCCGCGGTGGTCGTCTTGCCGCACCTGAGATCGTGCCGCTCGTCAGGCCTTGCCGAGGCGCGCGGAGCGCCGCGGCGGGCTTCTCTTGGGGTGCCTTGGCTTGGCCGTCCCGGCGAGCTCCTCCCGCCGGGGCCTTGGTGCTTCGGCTTAGTCGTCCCGGCAAGCTCCTCTTGCCGGGGCCTTGTCGTCTTGGCCCGGCAAGCTCCTCTTGCCGGACCTCGCCTTCTCGGCCCGGCAAGCTCCTCTTGCCGGGGCTTGGTCTTCTAGGCTCGATCACTTGGCCTTCGTCCGGCCCAAAAAGGGCCGTGGAGACTCTTGTCGCTCCCCTGGCAAGCCTTGCCGCGGGACGCTACTACTGCCCGTGCACAAGTTCGGGGGACTAAGGTACCCCTACTTTAGTACACCGACAGGACTATTGAAGCTGTCAATACCCGAGATCAAGCGTGTTGGAGAAAGACCGAAACATGGAGCTTTAAAGCTCAAAGTTTTTGTCAAGAAAACCGTAAGGAAGAAGATATCAACTATGGAATGATAGCTCATGGCAATGACAAGGGCACAAACACGGCTAACCATGATGCTATTGTCACCATGCTGAGTTAAGCATGCATTTCTTCGGAAGGATTGAATGGTAGAAGGCTAATGTAGCACCTATCAGCAAAAGATGAAGTCTTAACCTTAGCGGGTGTATCATCAGGATCTGGAGTATTACATGAAGAATTTTAAGATGGGCCTTCAAGAAGCCGTATGTGACAAGGAAGCTTTTCGTGAAGAACATCAGGACCCAGAAGCTGAAATCAGCCAAGCTGGAGGAGTAAAACCTGGAGATACCGTAGAGTCGTCAGGAACTAAAGGACAGTCGGACCATGGTTCATGCCGAGGAGGTTGAAACCCAGAAGTTTGGAACACAACTCCAGAATATTAAAGGACATCACGAGAGACTTCGCGTCAACAAAGATGATCTGGCAAAAGGATTTGAGAAGGACAAGCATGATCGGAATAAGCCATCGGAGACATGAACAAGACTTGAAGAGTTTGGCGACTTTGAAGATTTATTGACCTTTAGAAGACCAAACCCCTGTTATATACTTGCGTTTGATGCGACGATTGTGAGCTGTCATTTGTTTGATGTTTTCCGACAACCACAAATAAAAATGTCTCTTCAAAACTACTTTTGTATTGTGTGTATCCCTCTCTATCTCTCTCATCTCACCCCCAAAACCCTTGGAACCAATAGAGGATGAATGGAGATGAACCCATAGTTTCTGGACCGATGACTCAATTGGAGATGGACCGATGGATTCAGAACATGGAAGATCACATGGAGAATAACACTACAGCCGAAAAGGATATGCCCCAGCATGCTCTTCAGTGCTTTGAAAGAGGTGTTGCTATTTGGTGGAGGATGTACCAAACCATCAATGGATGGCAAAGAGTAACCACTTGGGAAAATTTTAAGTTGACCCTGCTAAGATCTCGTCTTGTGCCCTAGAAATTGAAGCCTTATGGAAGGGATATGAAGAAACCTTGTGCCTGCAAGCTCTATGGAGAAATAGGAGACAACCATAAAGAGCACAAGGGTGAATGTCCTCATTGTGAAGAAAGTCACCCAGCTGAAGAATGCCCAACTAGGAAAATTACTTGTTTCTTGTGTGAAAGGACTACCCACTACCCTGCTCAGTGTCACATTTACCCCATGGTACAAAGAACCATCCAGTAGAAGAAAGATGCAATGAAAGGAGCCCTCATGGAAATTTTATAAGAACCCGTGATGAAGGAAGAGGTGGAGGACACACCCGAAGAAGACCCAATTAAACCCTGCACCAAGTCTTGCTATTCATGTGGAGAAGAAGAACACATCTCACAGAATTGTCTGAAGGGGGATCTAGTAGCATTCCCGACAGTGGAAGTAGAGTATGACCCACAGGAAATAGAAGCCCCGATTGGCACGGAAAAGTCTAAGAACAGAAATAGATTGGATTCTAGGAACAACCCAATTTCTACAAAGAAGGACCTGAGTCATATCACATGTTTCAGGTGCAAAGATGCAGGGCACTACTTCAGCAGTTGCCCAAAATAGAAGCCGAGGACCCAAGGAGGCTATGTAATCACAAGGAAACCACGAGACTTATCGGAAGTAATATGTTTCTGCTATAATGACGCATGGCACTTTGCTAGAGGCTGTTCCAATGAGAAGGAGACTCGTGATAAATATTTGAGTCTGTGAGAAGTATAGTAGTAGTAGTGGGAACAATTATTTTGAGGTGTTGAGTTGAGGCATGTAATGGAAATGCACGAGATTATAAATTTGAGAATCAATAAAGTTAGTATCATTGGTACTGATTTGAATTTTATGAGTAGTTACTCTATGAAGAAGGATTTTGACCATTTTCGAGGATATGAGAAATATGTTCTATGGATGAATTTGTGCATTTCAAGGGTGGTAGTACCCTGTGAGGAGATTTGACCCATGGAAAGGATAATGATATTCCACGGAGTGGACTTCAGAAAAAAAAATAAGTACGAGTTTTGTCTCAATATGTGAGATACCCCAAGGATATGAAGGGATGAAGTACTATTGGATATAAAGCAGGTACAATGTTGGTAATATGGAGCAATTGTAACTCCATGATGAGTTCGAGTAATCACGTCTTAGTTTGGTAGCAATAGAAGGAAGAGAGATAGTACAACTGGATGGAATTAAGAATGCTAGGAAGCTGGATGTTGGAATAACGAGCAGTTGCCCCGATGATGAGTTCAAGGTTTACAAGTGATGAGACGGGCCATAACCCATGGGCCCCAAGACTTGCCAAGAAGCAAGCACACTCTTGCTGAAGGAAAAACCCTGGAAGAAGTTACTACTCTATCGACAGACTATCCTATAGGAGTTTACGCAAAACCTAAGAGTTGTGAAGGAACGATAGATGTTTTGTTCAACTTGCAGAATTCGTGGATTTATCCGAACTTAGTTCGTCGACAAGAGAAATTCGACAATGCTTGTGAGGATGACTGACTGTTAGAATGCGAGATTTGCTAAACCATATACAAGGTAAAGATTTGGGTGTGGGATGGATTCATCACCATACCGGCTTACTCTTATTATTCGCCTTGCTATGTGGGATGGTAAATCTAAGTGACTTACCCATAGTAGAGCGACGACGATCAAAACCTTGTTTAAACCTTAGAATGGTATGACAATTTTTCCCCTTGTACACGACAGCTGTTACCAATCATAGGATATACGTGAAGGAAATATGCCCTAGAGGCAATAATAAAGTTATTATTTATTTCCTTATATAATGATAAATGTTTATTATTCATGCTAGAATTGTATTAACCGAAAACATAATACATGTGTGAATACATAGACAAACATAGTGTCACTAATATACCTCTACTTAACTAGCTCGTTAATCGAAGATGGTTGAGTTTCCTAGCCATGGACATGAGTTGTCATTTGATTAACGGGATCAAATCATTAGAAGAATGATGTGATTGACTTGACCCATTCCGTTAGCTTAGCACTTGATCATTTTGTTTACTGCTATTGCTTTCTTCATGACTTATACATGTTCCTATGACTATGAGATTATGCAACTCCCGATTACCGGAGAAACACTTTGTGTGCTACCAAACGTCACTATGTAACTGGGTGATTATAAAGTTGATCTATAGGTGTCTCCAATGGTACTTGTTGAGTTGGCATGGATCGAGATTAGGATTTGTCACTCCGATTGTCGGAGAGGTATCTCTGGGCCCTCTCGGTAATGCACATCACTATAAACTTTGCAAGCAATGTGACTAATGAGTTAGTTGCGGGATGGTGCATTACGGAACGAGTAAAGAGACTTGCCGGTAATGAGATTGAGGTAGGTATTGAGATACCGACGATCGAATCTCGGGCAAGTAACATACCGATGACAAAGGGAACAACGTATGTTGTTATGCGGATTAACCGATAAAGATCTTCGTAGAATATGTAGGAACCAATATGAGCATCCAGGTTTCGCTATTGGTTATTGAACGGAGATGAGTCTCGGCCATGTCTACATAGTTCTCGAACTCGTAGGGTCCGCATGCTTAAAGTTCTGTGACGATCGGTATTATGAGTTTATGTGTTTTGATGCACCGAAGGTAGTTTGGAGTCCCGGATGAGATCGGGGACATGACGAGGAGTCTCGAAATGGTCGAGAAGTAAAAATCGATATATTGGATGACTATACTCGGACATCGTAAAGGTTCCGAGTGATTTGGGTATTTTTCGGAGTACCGGGGAGATACGGGAATACGGGAAAAGAAGTATTGGGCCTCATGGGCCAAGTGGTGGAACAGAGGAGGCAGGGCAAGGCAAGGCGCGCGACCCCCCTAGCCCAAACCAAATTGGACTAGGGGGCCGACCACCCCCCCTTTCCTTTCTCTCCTCCCTCTCCTTCCTTCTTCCCTCCTTCCCTTTGGTGGACTCCTACTAGGACTTGGAGTCCTAGTAGGACTCCACACTTGGCGCGCCCATAGGGGCCGGCCGGCCTCCCCTCCTCTCCTCCTTTATATACTGAGGCAAGGGGCACCCCATAGACACACAAGTCGATCATTGATCTCTCCCAGCCGTGTGTGGTGCCCCCTCCACCATAATCCACCTCGGTCATATCGTAGCGGTGCTTAGGCGAAGCCCTGCGACAGTAGCTTCATCAACATCGTCACCACGCCATCGTGCCGACGAAACTCTCCGTCAATCTCTACTGGATCATGAGTTCGCGGGAGGTCACCGAGCTGAACGTGTGCTGAACGCGGAGGTGCCGTACGTTCGGTACTCAGGATCGGTCGATCATGAAGACGTACGACTACATCAACCGTGTTGTTATAACTCTTCCGCTTAACGGTCTACGAGGGTACATGGACGACACCCTCCCCTCTCGTTGCTATTCATCACCATAATCTTGCGTGTGCGTAGTAAAATTTTGAAATTACTACGTTCCAAAACAATATGGTGAGGTTCAACCCAGACCCATTTCCTGCAGGAGAAACCATAAATTGTTGACCACCATGAGATATTGATAGTAGTTTAGTATTAGCGTTAGACCCGTCAGCTAAGAAGGCCCAGTCACATAAGAACGGTACCAAGATGAAAGAACACATGAATTGAGGAAAAAGGTTATGCCACTACCGAAAGACAGAGTAGGAATAATCCTGAAGATTGCTGAAGACCGACACTGTCAACAATAAGGATGGAGTATATGAGTTTTGATGGAACCGTAACCATGCTTCTAAGGGTGGTAGCACCCCAGACCCTTGTGACGATCGATGGATTTTGAGAAGACCCCCAAACCTAACCTATTTCTTTCTAGCCTCTTCGAATCTCGAGGGTGAGATTCGTTTTAAGGGTGGTAGGTTTGTAACATCCCAAAATTCTAAATTTTGGAATGTTATAATAAAGAAATAGTTATGATTGGTGGTTTGATTGTGGTGTGGTTGCTTGTGTGAAATTGAGTGAAATTTGAAACTTTTGAAAGTTGGATGAGAGGGAATAAAAGGACTTTCCCAAACTATCATGTTGCATTTATGATCTTCATGAATTCAAATTCTTTTCACCACAAAACCCTGGAGAGAAGATGACATGACTTCTTCCATTTAAATAAATGAAAAGGGTTTTTGAAAAGATTTGAATTCCATTTGGAAATATTTTCAACCTCAGAAACTTCATGCAACTCAATGATTTTCATGAAAGAAGATAAAACGACTTCTTCAAATCATATGAAATATGAGTCGAGAGTTTAAAAGAATCAAATTCAAAGTTCCTTCGAAATTATTTTCAATTTAGAGTTATTTGGTTTTTACACAAATTATTTTTCTCCAAAAATAAAATATAATGCTTATACTGGTATGCTATGGTCGCAAACATGAATTGATTTGAGAGTATTCATGAAAGATGTGAGACTTATGGTTAACTAAGGTTTAACTTAAGGTGGCTACTTTAATACACATCTGGGTGGATTGGTTGGGGCACCCTGGAGCCCCCAGTGGTTTGCCCAGGCACCTGTAGAACCCAGTGCTTGCCCAAGGGAATCCCAGAGTACTCGTGTGATCACCCTATGGAATGTCACCCAGGCTCAAAGGGATCATAAGATTATCCATGCTAGAAACTTCCGTGTGCAGCCACAAGCCATTATGGGCTCTGCATAGTTGAGTATGTTGTGTGGCCTCTTTCAGTGGTAGGCTAGCAGATGTAGGGGGATGTAGGTGGTACTGTCTACCCAGAGTAAAGAGTTAATGCTTCTGAAAGACTGTGTCTCGGTCATCTGTTTCTCAAACACCATGTAATGCGAGAGAAATCCAACGGAGGAGATCGAGTCTTGTGGGGAAAAGTGCGCAAACCTCTGCAGAGTCTACAAACTAATCATGATTAGGCGTTGTCGGTGTACAAAAGTAGGGGCGCACCTTTGTACCCCTTTACTTTTGCACGGGCAGTCAGAGCCACACGCCACGGCCACACGTAGCAGGACAAAGGAGGGAAGCCGGAGAGAAGCCGAAGCCCAACACAAGATGATCAAGGCAACGCCAAGGCCAAGAACACAAAGAAGCAGAGGGACGGAGCAGTTTCCCCCGGCAAGACCCTTGCCGGGGGCAGCCTCAGTCTTACCGGGGCAGCACGCCCAAACACTAACAGAGCGAGCCGCCCTTGAGCCATGATGTCTACTACACAACCTTCTTCTTCTAGGACTGTAGCAAATTTTCCTCAAGTGGATGTGTAACATCCCAAATTTTCATATTATACATAGGTCATTCTTGCATATCATATTTTATTGCATTTTCGTTCCGCAATCCTCGAAATCCTAAGCAACTCAAGGACCCTCAGAGAGAGTTGGGGATTTTCCGGTTTTTCATATTTGATTTTATCAAATAATGAAACGAGGATTTTGATTTTAATTGTTTTTCTCTCCAAAAAAAATTTGATATTAAAAAAATATATGGGAGGAGATAATATGACTTCTCCAAAATAATTAAAATATTGGAGGAAAAATGTTAAAATCATTTATTTGTTTTTATTTGATTTTGTTTGATTTTATTTGGATTTTATTCGCATCAGAAAAATTGCACGTTTTCAAAATTTCATTTAGGGCCAAGAAAATGTTCATCTCGTCCTAAATAATTTATTTAGACGATGAAAATTTGTTTTGGCATTTTTAGATTTTTATTTTATTTTCTAGGATTTTATTTCTGTTGGTGAAATTGTTTAAAAAAACTTCCTGCGCCTGACCGGGCCAAAGCCCAGCCGAGCCAGACCGGCCCTCCCCGCGCACCGCCTCCCCTCGCGCGCGCCGCCGTGCTCGGCACGGACGCCGAGGAGAGTCCGGCTCGGACTCCTCTCCGGGCGCCCCCTCGCCAAAGCTAGCCGCCGCCCCCCTTTAAATTCATGCCGCCCGAGCCCCACCACCACAACCGCCGCCGCCACCGCAGCCCGCCCCGAGCCGCGCCGCCTCCCGCCGCCACCGCTGCAGCTGCACCGCCATCGCTTGCCGCCCGCGCCGCAGCCGAGCCCCGCCGCCCCGCAAGCCGCCGGCTCCCGCCGACCCCGCCTCGCCGGAGCCACCTCGGTGAGTTACCGCGCCGATCCGAGCCGCCAGTTTTTAAAAAAAACTGTTCGGTTTTTTTAGAAACCCTAGTTCAGTTTTTTAGATCGGTTTGCTGGTTTTTCTCGGTTCTTCTAATTAGCGGACGTTCGTCCGTACGTTCATTTAAACGAACGATTTTCGCCCGTTAGTTACAATTAACAAACGCTCGTTCGTTAGTCTGTTCATCAGTTTTCTTTTTATTAGATTTTTCCGCGATTGTTCTCGATCGCTATTTCTGATCCGATATTAGTTTCTGTTTATCTTTTCGCTCGTTAGTCGGAATCAGGCGATTCAAGCGCCTAGATCTTCGTCTCGAGACTATCTTTCTGTTTAACCAGCTTAAACAAGATTTTGGTACTGTAAAATTTGACCTTAGTTCAGATTAGTAAACGGATCTAGTTTCTTTTGCCGTTTGATTTGATTCTTTTTGCAAACCGGAGTTCTTAAGCTGAACTTTACGGTCAACCTCTCTTATTTTGAGTTTTGCCTGTGCATCTTTGCTTGTTGCTTATGTATGCTATTGTTTGTTTGCGATAGAATTCCCAGAGTGCGAAGCGTGTTACTACGAGTCCCTAGGATTCCTGGTTCGCTGGCAAGGCAAGTAACATATTGATCATAGTCTTTTCATACCCAGTTTTTATACATTAGTTTCAAATCCTCAAACATTGCATGATTAGGATGTCATTAACATGTGGATTGGGAAGTAGTTATTGAGGTAGAACCTATTGCCCTGTTATATTCAAACCCTTGGGAGTTACTTCTACGTGTCGCTTATATTGCTATGCTATGCTCGTAGACGTGGTTTGGGTTTGAGTGAAATCCATGACATATGTGAGATTGTTAATTAATGGTTCAACTTAAGGTGGCAACTTTAATACACATCTGGGTGGATTGAGGCACCTGGGAACCCAGTGTTGACTGTATTTTTTTGGAAATCTTGGGGTACCCGTGTGACCTTCCTATGGACCGCCACCCAGGCTCAATGGGAACTGAGATGATTCGTGCTAGAAACTTCCGTGTGTATCCACAAGCTATTATGAGCTCTAGCATAGTTGAGTAAGTTACATGAAGCTCTTAAAGAGGTGGATCAGCAGGTAATGGGTTTGTAGGTTTGGTATGGTCTACCCTGAGTAGAGAGTTAATGTTTCTGAAAGATTGTGTCTCGGTCATCCATTTCTCAAACAATCAGCAGTGCGAGAAATCCATCGGAGGCGATCGAGTCTTGTGGGGAAAAGTGCGCAAACCTCTGCAGAGTGTACAATCTAATCATGGTTAGGTGTGTACCTGGTTATGGACAATCTTGAGTATCTAGTACTTGGGTTATCACATGTATCTCATCACTTTTATTCAATATTGTTGGGTTGTTAATTACTTTAATTGGGATTGAGTTGGGGGTACCTTCTCAATGTTGTTCAACCACCATGATAGTTAAATTAAAATCTATTCCTTTGTTGTAGGAAAAAATTGGCTTTTCACAAAACTATAACCATAGAGCTTTCCACCAGCCAAATATGCATGTAGTGATAGCATTATTTTGTTCATGCTCTACTGTGTTATATTGCCAGCATATTCCATGTGCTGGCCCGTTTGCGGGCTGCAACGTATTATGTTGCAGACTTTTCAGACGAGGAGTAAGGTTCGTTAGGTCATTGTCGTGCAGCTCAGCTATGCCGTTGGAGTTGATGGACTCACTTTATCTTCCAAGACTTCCGTTGTTATCGTATTAGATGGCCTTAAGCCATATTTATTGTAATAAGATCTCTTTTGAGACATTCGATGTAATAAGTGTGTGATTGCTACTCTGTTATAAACCCTTCGAGTATTGTGTGTGTCAGCATTACCGATCCAGGGATGACACTGAAGCACGGAGACTTGACCGTTTGAGGTCGGGTCGCTACAAGATGGTATCAGAGCACATGTTGAGTGTAGGACATGACCACTAAGATAAAACCATAGGTCACTCTTCTCTACTCATTTCTGACTCCTCTCCATTTTCTACTCTTTAGGATGGCGGAGATAAAGAACAAGTTTGCACAACCAGATGAAGACACCCCTTTTGGACACCATTTGAAGGAAGTTACTAGGTACTTGAACATTGGAATACCAACCTTCACCAGGACATACAACGCCACAGTACCAGAAGAGGAGCGCTGGATGATTCAAGTACAAGTTCCAGGAAGGACGTTCTCGCCAACTTCTAAACCCATAGAATTTTCTTTCGAAGCACCCACCTGGAGTCTAGGCAAGAGCATGGCAGCCCACATTACCATGGGACGCATTTGAGAAGTCTACAACAGGGAACTTAAGGACACTATATACCAGATATGTGGGCGCCGAGACGAGCAATGGGAAGTGATCAGCACCAAGAAGGATAGATCCATTGCAGCTTTCATCCAGGAGTTAAACCAGCACATTCGACGTCAGGAGAACGAGATGTGCGCGGACATGATGGACTTGAAGAAGGCGAAGACTAGGATCATCGAGTTGGAGGAAGAACTCAAGTTTACACGTGATGGATATGAGGAGGAAATCAAGACACTACTGGAGAAGAATGACGACCTGGTTAAGAAGATCGGAGTATTCATGGGAGGCCCGGCACCAGGGGTAGAAGACGATGATTCCACTTCCCCAGACAACTACATCATCATCGACGACACCGATTCCGATCCTAGTGATGATGACTTTGAAGACGAAGCTGGAGCACACATCATGCAGTCTTCCACGGATCAAAATTTCTAGATGACCACCAAATATTAGTTGTATTCCCCCATGTATTTAGTAGGAGTTGAGCACTTTTGCGATAGATCTAGACCGCTTGTATGCCCTTGGTTGATTGATTGAGTGAAATGATTGTGTTTGTCTCATGTGCATATGGGTAGTGATTTCTCGTTAGACCCATTTTCTATTCTGATCTCTTCCGTCTAAACCCCTCAGATGCCTCCGAGACGTGACACCGGTTTTGCCTTCCCGCCGGAGCTCACTCAGTTGATCCAGCAGCAGAATGCCTTGATGCAATTGCTAGTTCAGAACCAGGGCAACAACAACAACAACAACAACAACCCGCCGCCAGTGGACAACCTAGCCCGTTTTCTTAGGTTACAGCCGCCGGTGTTTTCCAGTAGCACTGAGCCTATAGTTGCTGATGATTGGCTATGCCGTATTGGAAGGGAGTTGACCACCGCAGGTTGCACAGATGCTGAGAAGGTGCACTTTGCCACACATCAATTGGATGGACCAGCAGCCTCATGGTGGGAGAATTACACGGTCACTTTCCCCATAGCCAATGTCACTTGGGATCAGTTTCAGCAAGCTTTCCGCACAACCCATGTCTCTACTGGAGCTATGAGTATGAAGAAGCGGGAGTTTCACAATCTACGCCAGAGGAACCGTACTGTGGCTCAGTACGTGGATGAATTTAGCAAATTATCTCGCTATGCCCCTGATGATGTGGCCACAGATGCCGCGAAGCAGGAGAAGTTTATGGAAGGGTTGAATGATGAGATGAGCATGCAGTTGATGGTAGCAACCTTAAACAACTACCAGGAGTTGGTAGATAAGGCTCTTATGATTGAAGGGAAGCAGCAGCAGATTGAGTGCCGTAAGAGGAAGTATGGACAAGGGAGGTATAACTCTGGAGCTCAGCAGAAGCCTCGCCTAAACCCGAACTCAGGAGGACTTGTTCATAACCATGGAGGACATAACCACACCGAAGGAGGATCGCATAACAATGGTTCAAAGAATGGGAATGGGAACAGAAGTAAAAACAATCAAAACCGCTCCAACCCAGCCACACCCGCCAAAAGAGACCTAAGTCAAGTTACTTGCTTTAAGTGTGGGAAGACAGGGCACTACGCCAATGATTGCCCTGAAGGAAGGAATGGAAACGAAAATGGGAGCGCTGGGAAGAAGCCCAATCCATTCAACAAAGTACAAGTGAACCACGTTAACGTGGAGGAGGTTGAAGAGCAGCCGGATGCGGTAATAGGTAAGTTTTTGGTTAAGTCATTTACCGCTCTTGTTCTTTTTGATACTGGTGCAACGCATTCATACATATCAAGGGGATTCGTGGATAAGTTTAAACTACCAACCCAAACCCCCGCCACCGTCACCTACATCTCTCCGTCGAGCCACGTGACGCGGGAAGCCCTGGAGAGCCGCCATCGTTGTCGTCTTCACCTCTGGCCGCCGGAGACCGCCTTCGCTGCCCCGTCGACCTCAGCGAGTCCCCGAGCCCGCTGAGCATCTCATCGCACCCGCCGTGAGCTCCTAATCCTGCTCCCCCTCTCTGTTTTTTCCCTCGTGCGCCATAGCCGTCGCCTCGCCTGCAACCAAAACCCGCCGCCGTCCGCGCTCGTCGCCGGTGATGCTCCGGTGACCATTTGGTCCCGGGCATGCGCCAATCGTACTCACCGCACCACGTAGACGTCGTAGGTGCTAAACGCACATCGCCATGGCCATCGCAACCGCGTCCTCGCTCGCTCCCAACTCCGGCCGCCGCAAACCTCGTCGCCGGCGTTGCTCCCGGCCACCCCAGTCTCCGCCACCGCCACCGTTGGATGCGCCACTCCACCCTCTTCCCGTAGCTGCTCCCTGCGCGCCAAAAGAGCCCCTGTAGTTGGATCCCGACGCGCTCCGCCGTGTCCGGCCTCGCCGGCGGCTAAACGCCGACGGGTTGACCGCTTTGACCGGCGGAGTTTGACCCCGTCTGCCCAGGGGTTTGACCCCTCTCTCTCACTGACATGCGGGCCCCGCCCGGCTAACTAAGTTACTTAGGGCTAATCCTATTTAGGTTAGTTAGGTTAGCCGCTGACAAGTGGGCCCTGGCCCCTGTTAATTAGCTAAGTGTTAAATTAACTTAAGTTTAAACCCACAACCACTCACGTGTGGGTCCAGGGACTAATTAGCTTAGATTAACTTTTAGTTAGTGCTAATTAACCATGTTAGTTGACTGAGTCACTGACCAGTGGACCCCACTGGTCAGGTTTGACCTGGACTGGCCCTGTTGACTGCTGACATCACAGGGATGTCACCCTGACGCTATGCTGACGCAATAAATCATTTACTGGATTTATTCTTATACAGTAAATTCCAGAAAATGTTATTAACTTCAAAAATTCATAGAAATTAAACTGTAACTCCAAATGCAAAGATTTATAAATGAAAATTGATCAGAAAAATCCAATCTTTCCATCTGTAATGGTTTCATGCATGTCAGAACACATTAACCTTGCTCTTTAAGTGAAACAAGCTAATGCATTAGTATGACTTCATATCATGGGCTTTCATTTGAATCTTTGATTCAAATGGACTCAAACGAACCTATTTTAGAATGCATTAGCCAAAACACACCCATATTGCCATGTCATAGCATGCATCATATTGTTGCATATTGCCATGTGATGATTGTGTTCCGATATGTCTTTCGTGGTAGGTTGTACCTACGAGGATACCCACGAATATCCGACTGAAGGGTAGTATCCTACTACCACTCCATCAAGCAAGTAAATTCCCTTGTTCATTCTGATACAATCCCACTCTCTCGCTCCTGATCTCCTTTACTACATTAGGACAACATCGATTCAACTGTTACATGCTGCGGTAGCTGAACCCCTTTTCCTCTGCATGACCTGTCATTGCCACAGTAAATAGATGAAACCCACTAGCTTGAGTAGGAGTTGTTTGAGCCCTGATGTGCCTACTCATTCATGCTTGTTTGTCATGCCTACTACTGCTTAGAGTTGAGTCAGGTCTGATTCATCCGGGAATTGGAATGGTGATGAACATGTCCTACTGTGTGATCTAAGTGTGTGAACATGATTTGGTAAAGGTAGCGGTGAGAGGCCATGTAGGAGTACATGGTGGGTTGTCTCATTGAAGCCGTCCTCAGGAACTGAGTTTTGTGTTTGTGATCCATGAACAGCTACTACCACACATTGGGATCCTTAATTGACTCTATCGACTTATTAATCGCCTTGATCTCTGTCCAGGAGTTGCAACTAGTTTCTGGTGTTTGTAGGATATGTGTTGGAGGCCGTGTGTAGCGCTGACCCTAGGGGTGGGCTATGATGCGGTAGATACACTATGGCCCGGTGTACCGGGCGCCCGTTTGGTGTCTCGGGAACCCTGCACACATCGTTTGGGGCTGTGAGCGAAACCCCGGCTGGATCTCCTCGCGGATGGAACCCGAATAGGCGATAAACCTGGACTGGAGACTTGTGTGGTTAGTTAGGTCATGGCCGACTCCCCCGCCAGGCTTCCACTTGAAGGTTGCCAAGATACACGACGTGTACATGGTGGTAAATGGTGAGAGCGTGTGTAAAGAAGTACACCCCTGCAGGGTTATAAATGATCTATTCGAATAGTCGTGTCCGCGGTAAAGGACTTCTGGGTTGCCTGTATAGTTCATAGACAAGTGAAAGTGGATACTCTAAAACTCGCAAGATACGTGTGAGTGTTATGGATGGCCTCCTCGTAGGGAGACGGGAGCGGATCCATAGTGGTGTATTGATATGGTGAATATGTGGACTCGTGTGCGCCACCTCAAAAGAGTTACTTGGAGTCATAGTTTAGGATAGCCACTGAGTCAAAGCTGGCTTGCTACAGTCAAACTCCACCACCCTCTTTGTTGACACTGATGCATATGTACCTAGTTCTGATATAAGTCTTGCTGGGTACATTTGTACTCACGTTTGCCTATTTTATGGCAGTGTCTTGTAAATAGTCAGGGTTCTCAGCCTTTTTCATTTATAGATGTCTGTACTCAGACATGTTAAGCTTCCGCATGTGCTTTGACTTGTATGCTCTGAATGTTGGGTCATGAGACCCATGTTTGTAATGTCTGACTCTTCGGAGTCTTATGAATGAATACTTGAGTCGTAGAGTATGCTGTGATGCCATGTTGTATTTACACATATCGGGCATATTGTGTGTATGATTGAAATGCTTGGTATGTGTGGGATCCGACAACCTAGTTGTTTATCCTTGGTAGCCTCTCTTATGGTGAAATGTAGTCTTGTGCTTCCATGAGCCATAGTAGTCCGCTACAGCCCGGTTCACCGGAGTCCTGCTAGCCCAGCACTACTGCTCCGGAACACTTAACTGGCCGGCATGTGATTCACTTTGTTCCTATGTGTGTCCCTTCGGGGAAATGCCATGCAGTGATATCCGGAGTCCTGCGTAGCTTGCTACAGCCCGGTTCACCGGAGTCCTGTTAGCCCAGTGCTACAGCCCGGATTCGCACGCTGCTGACCGATATGCTCGATGTTGATTCATGTATGCCTGTCCCCGTAAGTTAGTGCCACTTTGGGTTCATGGCTAGTCATGTCGGCCCGGGTTCTCTGTCATATGGATGCTAGCGACACTATGATATACGTGAGCCAAAAGGCGCAAACGGTCCCGGGCCATGGTAAGGCGACACCCGTGGGAATACCGTGCGTGAGGCCGCAAAGTGATATCAGGTGTTACCGGCTAGATCAATGTGACTTGGAATCGGGGTCCTGACATCAATCAAGCAGGAAGTAGGGTATTACCTCCATAGAGAGGGCCCGAACCTGGGTAAACATCGTGTCCCCCGTCTCCTGCTACCATCGATCCTAGACGCACAGTTCGGGACCCCCTACCCGAGATCCGCCGGTTTTGACACCGACACTCCTCGCGCCAGTAGGCAAGGGCGCGTGCCCGACGCGCGAAGCCACACGCCGGCCACCTCCACCCTGCCTGTGTGCCCCCTCGACCGCCTGGGCATCCCTGGAGACGCCACACACCCTCCTGGACCTCTCTCACTCTCTCCCGTGCTTCTCCCCTCCTCTGCTCTCTCTCCCTCTCGCGCCCGAGCGCAACCGTCGCTGTCGCTCGTCGTTGTCGCGACCACCGCCTCCTCCTCGCCCCTCTGACGTGCCCGAGAGCTCCTCCTCGATGTCCCCATCTTCTGCACCGATCCAAGCGACACCGTAAGCTCTGGAACACCGCCATCTCCGTCTCCTTCAACCTCGGTCCGCTGAGAACACCGGCGACCGTGCGCCCGCTCTCTTGCCTCCCCGAGCTCGCCAAGGCCACCGTTGCACTTGCTGTGAGCTCTGTCGTCTTTTCCCCCTTCCCCCCGAGCTCGTTCTGTCCTCTAGCCGCCTTCTCCTTCGGATCCGAGACACTCCGCCGCAGGAGCTCGCTGTCGACATAGCTCCGGCGACCATTTGCTCGCGCCAGTGCATCCAAACACTTCGCAGCCACACGTAGAGCCTCGCGGTCGCTTCAGTTCATCCTTCTGCACGCCGTAGCGCTGAACCCAACCCCGCTCGAACTCCGGCCACCACCACGAGCTCGACTCCAGCGAGCTCGCGCCACCCCAGTCCCTCCCGCTTGCCCTACCAGATGCGCACGAGCCCCAGCTACGCGTAGAACCAAACCACGGTTGATTTAGTCGACTTTGGGCAATACCCGAGCGCCTCCGCCGTCCCTAGCCTCCCCGGCGATGAGCCGCGGGCCAACGCCGGCGAGTTGACCTGGGGTTTGACCCCGTCTGACTAGGGTTTGACCACCCTGGGTCACTGACGCGTCGGGCCAGCCCTGCTAATTAACCTAGGTTAGTGTTAATTACCTAGGTTAGTTTAGTTAGTCACTGACACGCGGGACCCACAGGTATTCCGGTAACCACCGATGGATGAGGACTTTGCCTATTGGTCCGCCACGTTCAATGAGCAGGAAACTGGTTCTCTTCGTCCCTCGCCCTTGGTACCGATGTTGTTGCCGACATAACCGACAGACTATCCTCTGACATGCCTTGCTTTCATGATCGTGCAAGACGTCACCGCCTTTCCTTCTTTTAACCCACATGGTGGGCCCATAACCCACAGTCCCACAGGATCGAAACCTGACTCTCCGGTACACCTATATCTCCGAAGTTATTCCTCACGATTGGCTTCATATGAAGATCACCAACCACCTTCCTACAGACGATCTAATCTGGTATCAGACGCAATACTTATTCTCGTTGCTCTGGACCCCTTTCACACTTTGTTTCAGGCATCGAACGATTGCCTACCCGCTCGAAACTTCTCATGGTACCTACTTACTTTGCTCTCGTTATTGACTTAAGTTTCCATTTGAGAGTTGCTATCCACCACCACCCTCGTTGTTATCAACCAGATAGTCAACCTTCAGGGGTCCGTTCTTCTGAAGTTACCCCTTGGCCTTCATACGTACAATGAAGCTCCGAAGAAAGGATGACGACTTCATCCTGATGACCTCAAGCCGAGGTATGAAGACATCAATGTTACGGATCGACCTCTTCGAGAACAGCAACCAAGACCGAGAAGAATCTCTAGAATTTTGAAACCTAGTCTTTCCCCCTTGCCCTCCTCTTAAAATCCCGGGACGAGATTTCTTGTAGTGGAGGAGAATTGTGACGCCCGGATAGTTACACTACAGTAATCCTCTTGTAATGATGCCATGTCACCTCGATTACTGTGCCTAATCTCGCATTAGTTCGAAACCGATTCGAATTCAATTTAAAAATCAGGCAAATAATAAAAGTTTTCAAACATTAAAATAAAAATGTTCGGTTTGTACTAAATATTACATAGATAGTTATGGTGTAGAAGACACAGTTTTATAAAATGCATAAATATTATAAATTGAATTAAAACAGAAAAGAAAATAAATAAAAGAAAGAAAATACAAAAGTGAAAACAAACAAAAAATGGGGAAGAGAAAACCCCCCCGGGCTCCGGCCCAGCAGGCCACCGGCCCAACTGGGCCATGACCCACCAGGCCGGCCCACCCCGCTCTCCCCATAACCCCACTCCCGTAACCCTCACCCCCTGCTTATCCCCCCATCTTCGGGCCAACCATAGCCCACACCCCGCACTCCTCCGGTGATCCCCTATTTCCCTCACCCTCTCCCGATCTCGATCTGGATTGGGGCCACCCCTCGCCGCCATTCGCCGGCAAGACAACCACCGCGCCCCTGGTCTTCTTCTTCGCCTTCTGCTCGCCTCCAAGCAACCGAGCCTCCTCGGCAAGCCGGCGACCAGCGCGGCCGCTCGCTGTGGCTGACGATGGCCACTGCGCCCGCACCCTTGTCGAGCAGAGGAGCTCACGCCGGTGCACTCCTCCACGCGGCCATGGCGTCCACCGCGGCTGCTCAACGCCCCTCCGCTCAACCCCCTTCGCCGTGACGACGACGCCCAACACCTCCCGCCACCACGCCGCCCCGTCCGGGACCGCGTCGTCGCTGGACTTCACCGGACTGCGACACCCTGGACCTCCCCGACCTCTCCCCCGACTGGCTTCCCCGAGCCACGACACCCCTCGTCTCTCCAACGCGGGTGAGGCCCCTGGCCTCCACCACATCTCTCTCGCTCAACTCTCGTTCGCGTCAGCGCCGCACCCTCGCACCCGCTCACCATCGCGTGTCGTGCCCGGCCGCATCCCCCTATAACCGGGCTACGTCCCTGTGTGCTCCCACCTGCTCACGCTTGTGGCCGCCCGCGCATGCTCGATGTTGCCTACTGCGACTGCTGCGTTAACACTGCTATTGCTCGCGTTGCTCCGTGTCGTCCCTTACCGCTGCTTGACGCTCCGAGTCTCGCGGCCGCCACTGCTGCCTCCGCTCGCTGTGCGTGCCCACACACATGCCCGTTCCGGCCGGCCGCGCTCGCCTCCGCCAGCGCCGCCCGCCCGCCTGCCCCACCACCACCGACGTATGGCACCGGCACTGTGCCGACACCCTGGAGCATCGCCTCGTTCGGGCGGTTCCACCCGTCCCGGTTCGCCCGGGCCCGTAACCCTTTGTCGTTGCCGCTAAGGCCCTGGTGCCACTGACATTGGGGGCCCACGCCCCAGAACGTTTTTAGAAAAAAATAATAGCAATAATAATAAAATAAATTTAATTAATTAAGTTAATTAATACTAATTAACTAGTTAATTAACTAATCAGTGTATGACAAGGGGCCCCACTAAACCGTTGACTAGTCAAACGTCGGCTAGTCAACTGCTGACTGGCCCCACCTGTCAGCCTCATGCACATTTTGGCTGGGTACACTTTTGGGTACCCATAGCCATTTTACTATTCAATTTGATTTATTAATTAAATCCAAGAATTCCAGAATATTGTTAAAACTTTAGAAAATCATATAAAATAAACCGTAACTCAGATGAAAAAGTTTTATACATGAAAGTTGCTCAGAACGACGTGACGAGTCCGAATAGGCACCACGTTCGTCCGCCACACATCCCTAGCATAGCGAACACACAACTTTCTCCCTTCGGTTCATCTATCTGAAAATGCAAAACACCGGGGATACTATCCTGCATGTTTTCCCCTTCACCGGTATCACCTATCCCTATGTTACGTCACCCCTAGCACAACGTATTTCCGCATCTTGATTTGTGTTACATTTGATTGCTCTGTTATTTATTGTGTTCCCCTCCATTACTTATTTCCGGTAGACTCCGGGACCGCTACCGATCTCCGTGTGTTCGACTACATCGAAGATGACGCCTCCGTCTTGCCAGAGCAACCAGGCAAGCCCCCCTGATCACCAGATATCGCCTATTCTTCTCTATACTGCTTGCATTAGAGTAGTGTAGCATGTTACTGCTTTCGGTTAATCCTATTCTGTTGCATAGCCTGTCATTGTTGCTATAGTTGTTACCCTTGCCTGCTATCCTACTGCTTAGTATAGGATGCTAGTGTTCCATCAGTAGCCCTACACTCTTGTCCGTCTGCCATGCTATACTACTAGGCCGTGATCACTTCGGGAGGTGATCTCGGGCATATGCTATATACTTTATACTGTTACATTACTTACGATACTGTTCGGAGATGGGGGCTGAAGGGGAAGATGGCTCCATCCCGGTAGAGGTGGGCCTGGGTTCCCGACGACCCCCGACTGTTACTTTGTGGCGGAGCAACAGGGCAGGTTGAGAGCACCTAGGAGAGAGGTGGGCCTGGCCCTGGTCGGCATTCGCGGATACTTAACACGCTTAACGAGATCTTGGTATTTGATCTGAGTCTAGCTACTGGCCTATACGCACTAACCAACTACGCGGGAACAGTTATGGGCACTCGAGGTCGTGGTATCAGCCGAAGCACTTCATGACATCAGCGACTGAGCGGCGCGCGCCGGATTGGACTGGAACGCCTGGTAGGCTATGTCTGCTTCCGGCCGCCCTCGCAACATGCAGGTGTGCAATGGGCAATGGGCCCAGACCCCTGCGCCATAGGATTTAGACCGGCGTGCTGACCTCTCTGTTGTGCCTAGGTAGGGCTGCGACGTGTTGATCTTCCGAGGCCGGGCATGACCCAGGAAAGTGTGTCCGGCCAAATGGGATCAAGCGTGTTGGGTTATGTGGTGCACCCCTGCAGGGAAATTTATCTATTCGAATAGTCGTGATCTTCGGTAACAGGACGACTTGGAGTTGTACCTTGACCTTATGACAACTAGAACCGGATACTTAATAAAACACACCCTCCCAAGTGCCAGATATAATCCGGTAATCGCTCTCTAACAGGGCAACGAGGAGAGGATCGCCGGGTAGGATTATGCTATGCGATGCTACTTAGTGAACTTACCATCTACTCTCTTCTACATGCTGCAAGACGGAGGGTGCCAGAAGCGTAGTTTTCGACGGGATTAGTTATCCCCCTCATAGTCTAGCATTTTGTAGTTCAGTCCACTTATATGGCCCTTTACACATTTACCCATGCATATGTAGTGTAGCTCCTTGCTTGCGAGTACTTTGGATGAGTACTCACGGTTGCTTTCTCCCCCACTTTTTCCCCCTTTCCTTTCTTTCTGGTTGTCGCAACCAGATGCTGGAGTCCAGGAGCCAGACGCCACCATCGACGATGACTCCTACTACACTGGAGGTGCCTACTACTATGTGCAGGCCGCCGCCGACGACCAGGAGTAGTTTAGGAGGATCCCAGGCAGGAGGCATGCGCCTCTTTCGATCTGTATCCCAGTTTGTGCTAGCCTTCTTAAGGCAAACTTGTTTAACTTATGTCTGTACTCAGATATGTTTGCTTCTGCTGACTCATCTATGATCGAGCACTTGTATTCGAGCCCTCGAGGCCCCTGTCTTGTATTATGATGCTTGTATGACTTATTTTATTTTTAGAGTTGTGTTGTGATATCTTCCCGTGAGTCCCTGATCTTGACCGTACACGTTTGCGTGCATGATTAGTGTACGATTGAATCGGGGGCGTCACAAGATGCCGACCCCCGTCGGAGCTCGCCCTCCCGCACCTTCACCTGGGATGAGCTCGGCACCGGCGGCGAAGAAGGGGACCATGACAACTGGGTTCTCGCGAGGCCCCACCAGTCCGATCGGCCGCAGGCCCCATTCATGAAAAGAAGGCATGCTCGCAGCAAACTCATCCTTGTTCTTGTAGTGATACAACAGGAAATTCTTCCTAGGAATTTCGGCCAGCAGAGGGACGCCCGGCAAGACCTTGAGCACTGTTTGCCGCATCCCGAGAGGGAGCCCAGACTCCTGGAACCTCATGTGGTCCTGACTATTGAGCAAAGTCCCGAGAGTGGCACTGAAGCGGAGCAACCCAGCGTTTGACAAACTCCTTCACCACCATCAGCACGGTCACGCCGCGGTCCTTCAGCAGCCTCAACCTGGCCCAGACGAGAGCAAGGCGGGGGCTCGAGAGCTTCTGGTGGCTCCAGTCGGAGTTTGGAACAGCAGGCCACGTCGGGAGACGAAGCAGGGGGCTGAGCACGCCGGCATCAACAAACACCCATCGCGTGCGAAACTCGCTCATGGATGAAGGGAGCTTGAAGTCAATCCCCGCGCCCGCAGTCGCGGCCACGGCCTGGAAGCTCACGCACCCCAAGCATTGCAGGGGGTCGGCCAGGTGCAATGAGAAGAAGTGACGGAGGAGGGCCACCGAAGGAGCGATGCCCACCATGGCTTCACACATGAAGGCGAAGACGACAAGAAGAGTCACCGATTGGGGGTCGAGGTGCAGCATGTGGATCTGGTAATGCTCTAGCACCGCGTTGAGGAAGGCGGAGAAGGGAGGAATCAGGCCAGCCTAGAGGGCATCTATGAAGATTGGGACCTCGGTGGCTGCTCGAGCCATGCGAGTGCGAGACGCAGGTCAAGCCACCGTCTCTCCCCACTCATTGAAGCTGGAAGCAAGCATCGGACGCACCTTGTCCATGGCCTCGTCATTGAGCACCCGGGATCGGCCTAGCGCCGGCTCGACAGCTGGAGGTGCACCTGACGGAGACATTGGCTTCTTCCCTTTGTCCGCTTGTTTTGGCGCCATGGCAACAAAGTAGGGGGAGGGAAGGTCAGATCAGAGAAGGGGAGCCGAGTCTCAAGGAGGCGGGGAGATTGGGGAAGGAAGGCGCAGGCGACGGAGGAATAACTGTGTAGGCCGAGGGGGCCGCATAGCCAGGTGGATTCGAAGGCAGCGTGGGGAAGCAGAGGCGCTCACGTCCAATCAAACCGCCACGCGTCAACCGAGGCCGCGGGATTTTGGGGCCCGCGGTGCTCCGAAATTGACCCTTGGCTTCGCCGCGAAGCCAAGCCCAAGCGCACCTTGGGCCCGGGGGTACTGTCGGCGTTCTGGAAACGGGGGTCCCCAGACTTGCCTGCCTGCGGCCCACGGCGTGGCTGAGCCAGCAGGCCGTATGACCCATCTTCATCAACAAGGCATCCAAGACCCTTGCGAGGGTCCAGGCCTCGCGAGGCGGACGACACAAGACCTCCTCTGGAGTGGCCTAGCCACGCAGGCTCACGAGGAGCGGAGATATCAAGGCGGGACAAACCTCATGAGGCTCTCGTGATGTGAGCCATGAGGAACGACACTAGCCGCCCGCCAGAGCGCGCAGCGTCCTTATTTCCTCTTTGGTGCTAAGGAGGCCAGCGCAGTCGAAGAGTACCGAGGCATCAGAAAAAGGTTGCTATATCGGTGCAACGAGACCAAGACAGGAGGACGGCAAGACGGAGGTCATCGTGGAGCACAAGACGACGTCACCACCAGAGCTTTTCACAGGCGAAGACCACTTTTGTCAGGATAGCATGTACTAGTTGTCCACCTTCAAATTTGCCCGCCGTAGTTGGCTCCTTCCCGCTCGATATTTGGGAAGAGGACCATGGCCTATATAAGTAGAGCTAGCCACCATAATAGGGGAGGTGTCGGTGTCAAAACCGGCGGATCTCGGGTAGGGGGTGCCGAACTATGCGTCTAGGATCGATGGTAACATGTACACGGGGTTTTACCCAGCTTCGGGCTCTCTTGATGAGATAATACCCTACATGCTGCTTTTGATTGTATTCATATGGGTGTAGTACAGAGTTGATCTACCTCGAGATCATATGTTGTGGTCTAAACCCTAGAGGTATGATGAGTCATCTCATAATAATCTATCGACTAGTCTGGCCTCGGTTTATATAATGCACCAGAGGCCCAGGATAACAAGAGTCCTAGCCGAATACGCCGGTGGGGGAGAAGTCCTTGTCTTGATCGCCAAGTCTTGTGGAATCTTCCTTGTATGCGGCACCTGTCCGGACTGGCCCATGAGTATGCGGCCCTGGGGGTCCTCGGCCCAATCTAACCGATTGGGGGACGACGTGGTGAGTACCCCCTAGTCCAGGACACCGTCAGTAGCCCCCTGAACCAGTCTTCAAGTTAGGGACGCTCCTCGATTCTTCCGAACTGTTCTTCATCTTCGGTCGTCGGTCTTGAAAACTGGTTCAACGAATCTTCTTTATCTTTGATCTTGAGGATCGCCGAAATGGATTCGACGGGTTTACACGTCGGGTATCCGAGGAGCCCCTTTAAGTTTCCGGCCTTTATCAATGCCTTGTTATTTTTATGCCACACCTCGGGTTCGAAGTTGTTCCCGGGAGGCAGTTCCCTCTTGCGTCTGAGCTCTAACGCCGGACTGCATTCGAGGTATTTTTTTTGTAGCCGAGCACCAATGTCGGACTGCTTCCCAGCTCTAACGCCGGACTATGTATCCGAGCTCCAACGCCGGACTATGTATCCGAGCTCCAACGCCAGACTGTATCCGAGGTGTCGTAAATCACCTTGGTTCAAAGAAGTTTGAAGGAGTTTAGCCGAGCTTAATGCCGGAAATGCCCTCTATAGAGCCAGCCACTAGCGCCCGAGCTTTATGCCCGACTGCTTTCGAGGTGGTGCACCACCCCGAATGTGGGCCGATTTTTGTCAATATTTTTTATTGGTGCAATTTATTCTCTGCCGAGATATATAGCCAGTAGCCCTCAAGGTGGGTATCGGTCTAAAACCTGAGATGCACATGAAGGATGACATAAGACCGCTGATCCCCATAGCCGCTGAGGCTCAGGTTGATTTGCAAGATCGGCCTGACGATCAAGTCCAAGCTCGGCAGAATACTTCGGGACACTAAAAGCGGCGTGCTCAGTCCTCGAGACTCAGGTTGGGTGCGACCGACCAACCTGAGGATCAAAATCTCCTCGGAAACTATGTTGCACATAAAATTTTCTGCATTGGACAAGAAATGCAGTAGCCCCCGAGACACTGGCCGGGTGGCAACAACAGATTAGGGGATCTATGTGCCCCTTTAATATGTTTAAATAATAAGCCCAAAGCCCAGTAGCCCCCGAGCCTTAATGCGGGCACGGGTGACCGAATTAAGGATCAATATCCATAGAAAAATCACAAATTATGTGTAATGACTCTATGTATCCAAGTACTTTATGTCATTAATGCTCGGATCCGCATTGAATAAAACTTTGTTGACCGACCATCGGCTTCCACCTCCTCGGCCAGTAGCCGAGGAGTGTTTGTCTTACTTTATAAAGCCTTCATGAGGGCAAAGATTTACGACAAACAAGGCAATCTGGCCATACAGTTTTATAAACAAAGGTACGCGGAGAGATATGGTATATTACTGTTTAACAGAAGAAATGTCTTCCAAAGAAAATAGTCCCGCTATCGGGTCCTTTCTTTGGGTTGTCATGCTAAGCATGATCATAAAACCTCAGCTCCAATGTAAGAGCAAAATATCGAGGATTTAGTTTGGGAGGCTAGTTAATAGCCCCCGGTAGTGTTCGGCGACAGTCGAGGTCAAGCCGTAAACACTTCGGCCAATGTCATGAACGGCCTGTTATTTAACATAGTCATCGGATCGCTGACCGGTTTACGCTTATTGTGACAGTCAGTTTCCGGCTTTCTCCACTGAGGTGCTTAATCGTGTGAGCTGGAAGCACAATCGCAGTGGTTCTCCCTTTGCATGCTTAGCCGAACAAAACGGAACATAGGAAGCAAGTGCGGGAGCCGGGCAACCCAACTATTGACCGAAGACACAATTTGAAACCGATGCATATATAGCAATATCTAAGAATGTTTTTGCCGAATCCCTAAAAGGTGTCCGGCGTTGCACTGCGAGACTAATGCTGGAAAAGCACAAATAGTTTAAAAGTGCCAAAAAGCTTGGAAAACCAAGAAACGTCAGTAAAAACATGACGTCCGAACAATATCAACTGTTCGGTGCCAACCCGAAAATTGGTCTTAGAAAAAAGAAGTGCTTCTGTCGTGCTTTAACATGAGACATCCTATCTCAAGACTTCGAGCGGGTCAGCCTACGGCTTCAACCTCCTATCCCGAGGGCGGAGTACTTCTCATCAGGCCAGTTTAGCAAACTAAACTCTAGCGGCTTTTGAGAGAGAAATTAGGCTCCCCGGCTAGTGACCGCACACTCGTGTCGAAAAAAGGAGTGATAAATAATAATAACTTTGCAACGGCTAAGAAGAAACACACTTAGTATGAAACGGCTCAAATAAACATAAGAGCCCCCCAAGTGACTTGGGTAAAAGTTGACTATATAATGTAAGGTGACATGTAGAATGCCTTCTAGCCGGATTGTAGATCGTTTGTCGTAGCGGACCTTTTCGCTTCAATCTCTGGACCCAATAGTCCAGAGTGTGTCCGAATACCCTCACGGTTATAAAAACCGGGGCATGCGTCGAGACCAGGCGTAGGGGTCATTAGTGCTTTATCAGACAAGTTCCCAACTAGTTATGTTGTATTACATGGTTAGTAAGAAACATCTTCCAGGGAGAATAGTTCCGTTAGGGGTTCCTTTCCCTGGGAGGCATGCCCTAAAGTGCATGTCCGGACTGCGAAAAGAGCAGAAAAGCATCTGGGGGCAGGTAAATAAATAGGTAAGAAATCATCTTTTAGTTCACCGACCGAGTATTCCCTTAAGAACGCTAGCTTTCGGCTTCACCCAGTCTGAGGTACACATCCGGCTGACCCGGCAGTAACAATCGCAGAGGTGCTCCCTTTACCACCTAGCCGAACAATCGGGAACGTAGGGGTAAGCACAGGAGCCAGGCAACCCAGCTTGGCCAAAACTTAAGTCATATCGATGCATATAATGGTGAATAAAAGGTACATGCGGAAGTGTGACACATGTGTTGGGCATAAAGCCCGTATTAATAAGCTTTTGTTAAAGAAGCCCCCAGGTATAATGAGCGCGGGTAGCGCGTCAAGTATGTGTGAACAAAGTTTGGACAATTTTTTTTTATAAGCAACTTTTTTTTCCAAAAAGTATAACGCTTGATCGAACCGAACACAAGTTAGAAATTAAAGCTTTGAGCATGAAAGCGACTTAGCTGGTTAATGTGTTCGCAGTCCGAGCTTGATGCGGGACAAGGTTCTATCCCCCAAGCTGGTCCCGAGGTGGCGGAGCGGAGAGCTCGACACGCCGAAGTGGTGACATAGCACGGTCGATGCAGACCGGCAGAGTGACCCCGAAGTCCCCGGATCATTTTCCTGTGCACAAAAAATAGTGCAAACAGGAGATAATGGTAATAATGATAAATAAAAAATCATTGCATAATGAATAATTTATGCAAAGTGAGTAATAAAAGAAATATGGCCTGGCGCCGAAGTCGATGTCGATGCAGGGCATCGGCGTGATGCAGTAAAGGCGTGGCAAAGCCTGAATTCACAGGTCGGTCCGCGCTCCGGATACGGCATTCGCCGGACTATGTACGGAGACTGACCGAACCAACATGCGACCGTCGTTAATGCGGCCACCATTTGATAGACCTGTGAACATATGATGGACAAACCAGAGTAATAATTCCTTGAAAAAAATGAACCCAAACATGCAAAAAATATTAGGATTAATAGCACCTGGTTTATTTGTTGTAGTAATCCAAAGGAAGATGATGCTGGCAAAGGTTGGCTCGCCGAGGCGAAGCCCTCGGTCCGGGCAATCGTGACGAAGCTGGTTGGCTAGTGACGCCGAAGTGTCCGGAGTAGGTTGATGAAGAGATGATGAATCCTCCGGTCCAGCCGAGATGTCTAAGCCTCGAGGCCAGTCAATGAGTCGAAGTAGTCCGGTGTGATGGACACCGGCTTGAAGGGGCAACAGTGCGGCCCTGCCGATGCAGGTCGTGACGTGGTAGATGCCGGCTTGATGAAGCGACCGTGCGGTGATGCCGGTATGCCCGCTCCGTGTAATCCGTGGGGCGGCGATGTTGGTGATGATTGGTCCTTCGCGATGCCGGACTCTTGTTCGGCTTGCCGAGATGATGATCCGAAGAAGTTGAGCTCGGCTCAACAAAGTGACGACGTGTCTAGCACAGGTCGGCAGTCGTGGAGCAATATTGTCAGACTGGTTTGACACCAGCAATGATGTTGAAGATCATGTTCAAAAGATCTTAAAGTTAGTGGGATGTGTTCGGGAACAATACACAATATCCCATACAAAACTTCCTTCAAAAAGGATGTCCGAAATCCCGTTCATAAAAAAAATGAATCCGGGTCGGATTCGTTCTCGCGCAGAAAACATATCCGAAAAGTGATGCACTAATCGGAAGGTTCCTGGAGTTTGGACGGTCGGATCGAGCTGAAATTTTGAAGGATGGTAGATATAGTAATTCCGCAGCCGATCAATGGTTGGATCTTCCAAAGGACGCCCGAGCTAGAAGCTTGACACCACGCCCTAAACTCGTCCAGATTCCCGTCCAGATTTGACAAGGCTCCGGTATATTATGGATTGCCGGAGATTCCTCCATCGGAACTCGACGAAATTTTCCAGGGTTGTTGTAGACTCAATTCCGCACAATTCCACCAAAGCGATCGTCAAAGCGATACTCGAGGAGGTGGCGGCAGAAGATACGAGTTCGCTGTCCAGAAAAACAGCACGGTCGCTTGAGGGCAATGTTGACGTTGAGCCCCCGAGCTTCATGGATGATTCCTCCGTGATCTTGATAGAGATCGGAGTTGATGTTTGATGAAGGCCCTCGTCCGAACATGGTGATCCGAACACGGGGCGCAATTCTTGGTCGAACCAAGGTGACCAGTCGAGCTAGTGACGAAGATGCCGAAGTCGCAGTTGATCTGCAGGCGAGCCATCGATCCTTTTGTCGATCACACAGCGGAACTCTCAATGAAAGCACCAATGTCGGTGTCAACACCGGCGGATCTTGGGTAGGGGGTCCCGAACTATGCATCTAGGATCGATGGTAACATGTACACGGGGTTTTACCCAGCTTCGGGCTCTCTTGATGAGATAATACCCTCGGTTTATATAATGCACCAGAGGCCCAGGATAACAAGAGTCCTAGGCGAATATGCCGGTGGGGGAGAAGTCCTTGTCTTGATCGCCAAGTCTTGTGGAATCTTCCTTGTATGCGGCACCTGTCCGGACTGGTCCATGAGTATGCGGCCCTGGGGGTCCTCGGCCCAATCTAACCGATTGGGGGACGACGTGGTGAGTACCCCCTAGTCCAGGACACCGTCAGGAGGGATCATCTCATCTTGGCTTGATCCAACCCGGTCGAGAGCCTACCCTAACCGCAAGAACACCTCAACCTTAGGAGGCTGTTCTTCCCTTGTACTGTTCATCATCAGCCCTAGAGGCAATCCACCACCATCACACTGGAGTAGGGTATTACACCACAACGATGGCCCGAACCAGTATAAACCTCGTGTCTCTCTGTGTTGCGAGTTCGTTGAGTTCGTCCGCGAGAACTTAGCGAGCTAGGGCGTCGAATAGTGAGGGAAAGACATCGTGCGCACCACAATGTTCGAACCTTAAGGGTTTGCCGGAACTCCACATCCGACAACCATCGTTGGACTCTCGTTCCATCTATATCGGGTGTTGCAACTGGGTCGCCTTGTTTTGCTTTCCGTCGGCGTGGTCCGTCGCGAGCTGCCGCCCTCTCCTGGCCTGAATCGCCTCCGGGTCGTCGCGCCCCGATGGCCGTTTCAGCTGCTGCCCCGCTGGATTACCACTGCCCGCTTCAGCTGTAGCCCCGCCGGGTTACCACTGCCCGCTTCAGTTGCAGCCTCGCCGGGTCACCTCTGCCCGCGGTCGGCGCCGGTTCTACCCTGCCTGAGTTGCCGCCTTGGAACGACCTTGCCGCTTTACTGCTCTGATGATCCGCCACCTCCGTCGAGGTTCACCGCGACTTGGGCCGTCTACGTTTGCTTCAATCCGCCGTAGAATCACTGTTGCCCGCTAAGTCGTTCGAGTCCGCCGCTGGGTCAATGGCCGCACATTGAGTCATCTGATCCTCACCGGCTTTACCCCTGTCCTCAAGTTGCCTCCGGTGCTGGGTCAAGCCAACCCCGTAACGCCGCCGTCAAATCACCTATTCAAATCACCACGGCCTGGCCTTGCGGCCTCAAACCCGTGCGGGCCGCCGCCATCGAACCGGCCTGCATCGGTCTTGACCCACATTGCCGAGTCGCTATTTCCGCCATGATTCGCCGCCGCTTTGCCAAGCACCCCCTGCTGGTGTGATTTTGTCTCTGGTAGGAGTCCTTGTGGGCAAGGCGTTATGCATTACCAGCATCGGTGCTCATTTGAGAAATCCAGGTGCTATCTTCTCTATATATTTTATTAGCGCATATTAAATTGTTTGAGAACAGTTACTCTGTCTTACAATATATTTTATGCAGGGCAAAGTCCACTACAAAAATGGCGTGGTACCCTGGACAGGAGGATCGCACCGGTTTAAATGTTGTGGCCAATTCTTGCGCCTGCGCCGGTTTAAATGTTGTGGCCAACTCTCGCGCCTGCACTGACTACCGCTGCCGCACCCGAATCGCCAGTCCACACTGGTTTACAAATGTCGCGGCCGACTCTCTCGTCCGCACCGGCTTACAAGTGTCACGGCAGACTCTCCCACCTGCGCCGGCTTACAGCACCGTGGTCGACTCATCTGTTTATGCCGCCTCTGAAGTCATGGTCATCTTTGTCGTCCGTCTCTCGCGGCCTGGTCTACATCAACATACCGGGCCGCTCCTGTCTGCATGAGCTGTCTGTTGAGTATGAGCAAGTCACTGCTTGGGTAGCCCGGTTTTTCTTCCAACAAATTGGAGGCAAACTATCATCAGCCGCCGTCTGCGCTGGATGGCTCAATGGACGGGTTGGTTAACTTCAAATAACCAGTTGGAAGGAACCATTGGCCGAATTGCTGACACGGCTCACACGGGATCATTTGTAACCAGCCGCAGTCACCTCAACCTTCTATGGATTTACATCGTGTTATCAACACCAATGATATATACCTTCTGCTATGGTCAAGTACGGAGAATCTCAAGACAACTCCTTGAGTCATCTTAAGACTCAGGGGCTACGATGATATGACTCAGCAAGTCTTGCCAGTTTCAGCAAATTCAAGTGCCCCAGGATGTTGAAAGGAAAGATAACCCGGTCCCGGAGGCTACTATTATATTGATGAAAATTTAAAGGCCGTCGGAAATATTCCGGCTCACAATGATGCTTCCAGTTTACAGTCCGGTTTAAGGGAAATCCCGTCTCCCACAGTGCTGAAGCCCTTAGTATCTGGTTAAAATCTAGTTTAAGAGGAAACTGTCTCTTGCAAAGCTCAGACGCTCTCAATATCCGGTTCAAAATCCCGGTTCAAGAAGAATTTATATCTTGCAAAAAAGTTAAAGGTTGCTGAAGAGGACCTGTTGTCATGATGTGCGGTTCAAACATGGGTATCCTGCCTTATTGTCTTATCATATTATTGATCACTTGGGGGCTTGGTTGTATTCGAGCCATAGCTACACCTCTTGATAGGCGTAAGGCCACCAGAGACATCACTTGGGGGCTTGGTCGAGATCGAACCAAATCTACACCTCTTGATCGGCATAAGGCCACTATTACTTAGGGGCCAAAGAGGGTGTTGCAAAAGCACAACTCAAACATAGGCACCCACTGAGCACAGCTCAAAATATTGCTTGGGGATTCTTTGCTTCACAATGAACAAAGAATCTACACTTGTAATAGGCTATCAAGCCATGGCTTGGAAGCCAGGTGTATTCACCTAAAACCCTGGGTTATCCTGCCTTTTAAGTAAGCCACTCCATCCAGGTAAACCTGGTATGACCCGCCGAACTTTTGACAAGTCAATCTCATAGACCCTGAACTTGTCAAAGTTAAAACGACGATTGGTTAAAGATTGAGGTCCATCTTAAAAGGCTTTGTAAAATGGTTTAACTCAGTGGCCTGGCAGCCCATGAAAAGCCTCGATTTGGGGCCTGGAAGCCCGTGAAAAGCCGCGCATGTTCCTTTTATGATTTTATTTGCCAAGATCTTTTTCTTTTGATAAGATTTATAATATTTTATGGTAAACCCGCGTTTATTGACCCGACTTGGCTTTCAACTACAAGTTGTCAGTACATGATCAGTTATAATCCGGTGCTTATTAACCTGGCCTAGTTTCGACTATAAGTCGCCAGTATATATTTGGATTGCGCCATTGGAATCATGCGCTTATAAATCATTGGGTATATTGTTCAAATATTTAATAGCCAACATGGCTAGATTTTTATTATGGTTATCAATAACCAGTATTATGATTGAGGTTTTCAAAGTCGCTTTAGCGCAATGGATATTATTTTATCGATGGATATGATTTATTCTACAATGGAAGGAATAGTCCCGAGTCGCTGCAGGCTTACGACCCGGCACTTGGGGGCTACATTATTCAAGTTGAAATTACATCAAATACACAAGTCTCATGTCGCTGCAAGCATGCACCATGAAACTTGTGGGCTAATGCAAAGTCATTGTTTGCTCACCTTATTGAAGACCCGGCTCATCACATCGTAATGAGCCGGCCCTTGGGGGCTAGCAATTCCTCCTGTCAACAATTCAAGGTATACAAGTTTTCATCCATTATATTGAAGGATCCACTGCTCAGTTGGTAAAGCACAAAGCTCTCAACCTTGTGGACGTGGGTTCAAGCCCCATGATGGGGGTTACATCATATAATGTTATTAACAATGAAGTATATTGTCGGGGGAAATCTGCCTCCACGAACACCTATGGGGACCGAGCCCCTTTCTGGTTCGGCGGGGGGCGGAGGTCGCGCGAAGAGTGGGTCGAGACGATGCACACAAGGGGTTTACCCAGCTTCGGGCCGCACGGATGCGTAAAACCCTACTGCTGCTTTGTGGTTTGTATTGTGTTCTTGTTCGGGAGCGCTGAGTGCTACAGTACACTCAGGCAACTAATCAGACCGAGCGTGAGTGGCCTCCTTCTTCCTCCCCTTCCCTACGTTGCGCATGGGGCCTCCTTTTATATGCGCAAGGGGTTACCCACAGGTGGCAACGCAGGCGGGGGTAAAACTGGAAAACGCTATGTTGGGTACAGCTGTTTGCACAGTGCTATCATACCTAATTCTGACGGCAGGGGACAAGGGCATTAAATGCCCGTCTAGGTCGCCCAAACAGTGCAGAAAAGGGACCGTCAGGGGCGCCACCGTTTGCCACGACGGCTATCCTGTCAGCGTTGCTTCGCCACCGCATGCCCCTGGCTCCGCAGCCTTCCGCCACGTACGCCTGGAATGGCCCCAGAGCGACACGTTGGTGGATGAGCTGGAACGCAGGCGCGGGGTGGTGACTTGCCACGGCAAGCGCCTTGCCGCGGTTGATGCCTTGTCGCGCCCGGGAGCTTGTTGCTCACCGGTCCTTGCCGGGACGTGTGGCGCATCGCAGCAAGTCTCTTGTCATGCCCTGGTCGGCCTTCCCGGCAAGCTCCTCTTGCCGGGGCCTTGTGCTTCGAGCGGCCGTCCCGGCAAGCTCCTCTTGTCGGGGCCTTGCTCTCTTCGGGTGGCCTTCCCGGCAAGCTCCTCCTGCCGGGGCCTTGGCTCAAATACTTTGTTCTTGGATGGCCCAAAAAGGGACCATGGAGAGTTTTGGCGATCACCTGGCAAGCCTTGCCGTGGGGTGCTACGACTGCCCGTGCACAAGTTCGGGGTACTAAGGTACCCCTACTTTAGTACACCGACAGGAGCCCCCGGGCCTGGGCCATACACGGTGCCGAGCGCTGTTGGGCCAGGCCCAAAACAGTGCACAGGCACGCGCGGCCTGGGTCATGCTGCATCTTCTTCTGCGTCCACCACGCCCTCCCCGAACGGCACGCTTCGAACGCGGCATCATGGGGAGAGGCGTGGCTGACGTGGGCGGCGTGCGTGGGGCTGAGCCCCGCAGGCATGCGTCACGTCGCAATAAAGGGGGACGGTTCGCGCCATCTCCATAAGTGGAGGGAGGCGTGGAGGCATGGCTCGTTTGCTGGACGGGGCCGAGGCACGGTTTCCGAGGCGTCCGCTCCCCACGATCATGGGGCGGGGGGGAGGTCGCCTCATCCGTCGCCTTGGTCCTGCACGCCAGCCACGTGGCTTCCATGCACCTGGAGTTGCGGACGGTGGAGGCAGGAAACCGGGCCGTCGCGGGTCGAGGCAGCAGGCCGGTCCCAGTCGCCTGCTCTTCCTGCATCTTGATTGGCTGAGTGGGGCAGTCGAGCCCCCACCCTGCTCCTTTATAAAGAGCAAGAGGGGGCGACGGAAATCCACACTCCTTCATCTTTTCTTCCCTTCAGCTTCTGATCCCCTCTCTCCATTCGCCATGGAGAAAGGGAACCCTGGTCCTTCATCGGTGGCGGCGAGGGTCACCGCTAGGCAACGCGCCCCTCCTCCCCTTGCACCCGCGGTGGCAGAGCCAGCCATATGGGAAGGGGGAGGGGGCGAGGCCATGGACGAGGTCGTGGACGAGGCCGAGGCGCTCGGGGATGAGGCGGACGGGGCGACGCGCCGGCCTCGCCTCCGCCAACGGCTCCTCTTCTCACGGCGGTCCACATTGGGGACGACCCTTGCGAGTTCTTCGTCAGGCTGAGCCGGGCGCCTCGTCGTCGCCTCCGTCTCCTGGCTCCCTTCGCAAGCGTGATGGAGATGGAACAACCCGAGACTCTAAGACTGCGCATGAGGGGCTGCGGGATCAGCGGCACGCGGGTCCATGTTGAGTCCCCAGCCCCCGGCGTGATGTATCTTGGTCGAGGGTGGAAGTCGTTCGCCCGTATCCACAGCTTGATGGAGGGGTTCACCCTCCATTTTAAGTTGATGGAGGGCTATCTCCTCTCCGTCAAGGTCTTCGGGTGCTACGGGACCCGGGCCCGATGCTGCGTGGATAGCTCCTCCGACAGCGAAGGCTCCTCCTCGAGCGAGAGCGACGAGGAGGGGAGCGACAGCGACGACGAGGGTAGCGGTCGTCGGGATGACGGGTCCGACTAGGCGCCGGTCGCGGCTCCGTGTGGCACCGGCAACCCCATCATCCGTGTCGCCGGCTCCTTGAGCCTCTCAGGGTCGTCTTCCTTGGCGGCTAGCGTAGGGAGGCTGCGGAAGAGGAAGAGGGCGGGCGGCAAGGCCGTCAACTCGGAGTACGGGGGCACGGCACCCTCGACAGCGTGCTGACGTCCTGCCGCCTCGTCGAGCCCTGCTTCCGGCGCCGCCGTCACCGTCCAGCTTTCAGACGGCCCCCAGGGTGTTCTCTTGGCGTCTTCTGCCACCCGTAGCTCGCCTAGGCGCCCCTTTTGCCCTTCTCGCCTCCTTGTCCTACCTCCTGAGGAGAGAGACAAGAAAGGGATTACGGGCACCTTATCTCTTTTTAACTCGTAAGCCATCGGGCTTTAGTTGCATTTAAATCTTGTAATCCCATCTCTCATGTTTTTCATTCTCTCTGAACTGTACCTGAGCGGAATGTTTTTTTAATGAAAAGGGGATGTTTGCCAGGCCATTTGTCCCGCGGGTAAAACCCACGCCAAGGAGCGAATCCTTTATATCGTTTAAGATAGACACTTCTTTGCCCGGTAATAGGCCCTGCCGTCTTCCCGCGCCACTCGACCTTTCTCACGCCTTTGGCGGAGGTAGGGATGAGGCGGGTTCGGGCTCCTCATTCCGTCCCTTTGCCGCCGCGGCTACTACCAAAATGGCCCCAGGAACGCGCTCTGGGGCCCAGAGTTAAGGGAGCACGGTAGCTTTTTAGGAGGAAACAAGGTTTTCGCATTCCTCAGTCCATAAGAGAATGCATGACAAGGGATGAAAAACTTATCTGGGATTGCAGCCCCCGGCAACTTTGGCTTGCCGCGGGCGAATCTTTGTACTTGCAGCCCCCGGCAACACTGGTTTGCCGGGGACCAGATGCTGGTCCGCCCTTCTTCTCTTCTTCGTCCTTAAGCGGTCTGGCCAGGATATGCAAAACCCTGCGAACCAAGGGAAACGAAAGAACAGGGAAAAAGGACGCAGACCCGACCTCTAAGCTAGGGGTTAGCAGCTGTTAGGCACTATCAACCCTAACCAAGGACGAGACTCGACTCAGCATGCATGCTAAAACTTAGGGCGCCAGCGCTTCATTTACTGCTGCTCAGGGTCTGCGCCTTGCTTTGTACAAAGGATTACATGCAACAGCGACAAGACTTGTACAAAAGGGTGGTTGCCGGACGGGGTCCGACAACCGCGCCTTACGGGTAAAACTTACGAAGATGCTCAATATTCCAGGAGTTGCTCATCGGAGTGCCATCTTCGGTCTCAAGGCGGACAGCGCCGGGCCTCGTGCCTCGTCTCACCCGGTAAGGGCCTTCCCACTTCGGCGTCAACTTGTTGTGATTCTTGGCGGACGGAGCGCGCCGAAGAACAAGGTCGCCTTCCTCGAAGCTTCTGGCTTTAACTTTGCGGCTATGGTAGCGACGCAAAGCTTGCTGGTAGCGAGCGGCTCGCACAGCAGCCTGAAGACGATCTTACTCAAGGATCAGCACGTCATCTTCACGCAGCCGCTCTTGCTCAAGCTCATCGTAAGCGAGAACTCGAGGTCACCCGTATATGAGTTCCGTGGGGGTAACTTCTTCTGCTCCATAGACTAGAGCAAATGGTGTCTGACCAGTGGCTCAATTTGGCGTCGTTCTGATCGACCAAAGAGCCACCGGCAGCTCCTCGATCTAGTTTCTTCCGCACTTGTGCAGCCTGTCGAAAGTTCTGGTCTTGAGCCCGCGCAGCATTTCGGCATTGGCCCTCTCCGCTTGACCGTTGCTCCTGGGATGAGCAACAGAAGCGAAGCAGACCTTGGCGCCGAGATCTTGGACGTATTGCATGAAGGCGCGGCTCGTGAATTGCGTATTGTTGTCGATGATGATCCTGTTGGGGATCCCGAAGCGGCAAACAATTGACCTGAAGAACTTGACTGCTGACTGTGCTGTCACCTTCCTCACTGGTTCCACTTCCGACCACTTTGTGAACTTGTCGATTGCGACGTACAAGTACTCAAAGCCCCCGACAGCTCGGGGGAAGGGGCCGAGGATGTCGAGCCCCCAGATCGAAAATGACCAGGATAAAGGGATCGTCTGGAGAGCTTGAGCTGGCTGGTGTATCTGCTTGGAATGGAACTGGCACGCTTCACACTTGGTTACTTGTGCAGTTGCATCCTGGAGGGCTGTCGGCCAGAAGAAACCTTGCCGGAACGCTTTGCCGGCAAGTGCTCTTGCGCCAATGTGGTGGCCACATATGCTTCCGTGTATCTCTGCCAATAGCTTTTGTCCGTCTTCCCGGGGAATACACTTCAATTTCACACCGTTGCGCCCTCTTCTGTACATTGTGTTGTCGACGAACCGGTACATACTTGAGCGCCGGGCTACTCTTTCCACTTCTTCTTGTTCTTCAGGAAGTTCTCCGTTCTGGAGGAAACGGACAGTCCGCTGCGCCCATGCTGGAGCCTGTGGCTCGACAACAAGGACTGAAGGCACATCTGCTGCTGCGGGAACGTCCGCTTCTACGGCGAGGATCTGGGGCTCAGCCGGAGCCTGATGTTCCCCGACAAGCTTGCCGGAGCAAAACTTGTCGGGAGCGCCTGCTTCTACGGAACAAACCCTGGGGTTTGCCGGAGCAGACTGCTCCTTAGCACTCTTGGCGTCGATCTTGGGGACCTTCTTGGCGGCGGCTCCGGGGAGCTCTGTCGGAAGATAGTTGCCGGAGACCAACTTCCTCTTCTTGCTCTGTCCGGTTGATGGTGTTACGGATGGCTGAGTCAGCTTGAGCACAAAGGTTCCTGGCTCCACAGGTAACCTAAGTGTTGCGCACTTTGACAGGCCATCATCAATGTCGTTCTCAGCTCTTGGAATGTGTTCCATTTGTAGGCCGTCAAAGTGCTCTTCTAGCTTCCTCACTTCATCAACGTACGCTTCCATCAACGGACTCTGGTAATCTTTGTTCACTTGGCGGACGACAAGCTATGAGTCACCCCTGACAATGAGCTTCTTGATCCCAAGTTCTGCCGCGATCCTGAGACCGGCAAGCAAACCTTCATATTCTGTAGTATTGTTGGTTGCTTGCTCCTTGGGGAAGTGCATCTGGACTATGTACTTGAGATGCTCTCCGGTGGGCGCGATAAGCAACGGGCCAGCACCGGCGCCTTGCAGCGAGAAGGCACCATCAAAATACATCAGCCACTGTTTGCTTGCTTCTTTGACGGGGATGCTCGTCTCTGGGATCTCTTCGTCTGGTGTCGGTGTCCACTCTGCTATGAACTCCGCCAATGCTCTGCTTTGGATAGTTGAAGTGCTCTCGAATTTGAGACCGGAGCTCGACAGTTCCAGTGCCCACTCGACAATCCTGCCTGTTGCTTCTGGATTCTGCAGTATCCTCTTCAGCGGAAAGCGGGTGACAACTGTAATCTCATGTGCTTGGAAGTAATGGAGCAGCTTTCTCGAGGCCATGAGAAGGCCGAAAAGCAATTTCTGCACACCAGAGTACCTTGACCTAGCCCCCTGCAGAAGGGAGCTGACAAAGTAAACTGGGCGCTGCACCATTCTCTTCTTCTGCACCTCCACTAGCTCCTGCGCAGATTCATCCTTGTCGGGGCCAGAGCTTGTCGGGGAAGCCTCCTGCTTGTCGCTGGACGCGCTTGCCGCGGTTGCTAGCTCATCATCTGCCTCCCTCTCCGCTACTAACGCAGCACTAACCACTTGATTCGTTGAAGCCAGGTACAACAGCAACTTCTCTTGTGGTTTAGGCGCGACAAGTATTGGAGCGGAGGACAGGTATTTCTTCAAGTCCTGCAGCGCAGCCTCCGCTTCCGGAGTCCATTTTACTGGACCCACCCTTTTCAAAACTTTGAAAAATGGCAGGGCGCGTTCTGTAGACTTGGAAATAAACCTGCTGAGAGCCGCGACGCAGCCGGCAAGCCTTCGTACATCCTTGACGCGTGTTGGTGCTTCAATCTGCTCGATGGCCTTGATTTTGTCTGGATTGGCTTCGATTCCTCGCTGAGACACGAAGAACCCGAGAAGCTTGCCGGAAGGGACTCCAAACATGCACTTCTCGGGGTTGAGCTTGAGGCTGATCTTGCGCAGGTTTGTAAAGGTCTCTTCTAAATCTTGAATCAGAGTTGCCCTGTTCCTGCTTTTGTCCATTATGTCATCCATGTAGGCTTCCACATTTCTGTGGATTTGCGGCTCAAAAGCGGTATGGACAACCCTCGCAAACGTCGAACCAGCATTCTTCAAACCGAAAGGCATCCGTACGAAACAGTACGTGCCACATGGAGTGATGAATGCGGTCTTTTCCTCATCTTCTTCAGCCATGAAGATCTGATGGTATCGTGAGTATGCGTCAAGAAATGAAAGCAGGTCACATCCGGCCGTGGAGTCAACAATCTGGTCAATGCGCGGCAAGGGAAAGGGATCTTTGGGGCAAGCTTTGTTAACATCAGTAAAGTCGATGCAAAGCCTCCATTTCCCATTTGCTTTGCGCACGACAACAGGATTGGCCAACCACATCGGATGGAGCACACCTCTGACAAGGCCTGCCGCTTCCAACTTCTTGATCTCTTCTGCGATGAACTCTTGGCGCTCCACCACTTGCTTCCTGACTTTCTGCTTGACGGGCCGCGCATGAGGACAGATGGCGAGGTGGTGCTCAATCACTTTCCTGGGAACGCCGGGGATGTCAGATGGTTGCCAGGCAAACACATCGACATTCGCCCGCAGGAAAGCAATGAGCGCGCTTTCCTATTTGGGGTCGAGAGTGGCACTGATGGTGAAGGTACTACCAGTGTCGTCCTCCTTGGCGGACACCTTCTTGGTCGTTGGCGGGGCTGCCATTGACTTCTTACTCTTGCCGGTGGAGCTCGATGGCGCGTCCTCGACGGTAGCGCAGCACTCCGAAGAGGTGCGCTTGCCGGAGTGGGCACCAGAGCACTTGCCGGGCTTGGTCTTCTTCTTCCCTTCGGGAGCTTCAACGGCAAGTGGCTTGTGATCCGTTGCAGCTGCTGCTTCCCGGTAGATCTTGTCGGCACAGATAAGGGCATCCTTCTTGTCGCCGGGGACAGAGATGACGCTTATCGGGCCTGGCATCTTGAGCATGTTGTATGCGTAGTGAGAGCCCCCCATGAACTTGGCGAGCGCTGGACGACCGAGAATTCCATTGTAGGGCAATGGAAAATCGGTAACGTCAAAAGTGATCCTCTCTGTCCTGAAGTTCAGCTCGCTGCCAAATGTCACTGGCAACGTTATCTTCCCCTTCGGCTTGCTCCTTCCCGGGTTGATTCCTTGGAACGTGCCGGTCTCTTCGAGCTCGCTGTCGGGGACTTGGAGTTTCTGGAGCACAGCGGAGGAGATCAGGTTCAAGCCGGCTCCGCCGTCGACTAGCATCTTAGTGACCTTGAGGTTGCGGACTGTTGGTGAGACCAACATCGGCAAGCACCCGATCGCAATTGTGCGGTCAGGGTGGTCCTCAATATCGAAGATGATAGGCGTGCTGGACCTTTTCAGAGGCTTGCGTGACTCGACGGGTGGTTCCGCTGCATTGACTTCCCGCGCCCACTGCTTGAGCTGGCGGTGAGAAGTATGCAGAGAAGCACCGCCGTCTACGCACAAGACCTCTGTGGCTTTCTAAAACTCCTGCTCACTGGTCTCGACATCATCCATGTCTTCGTCTTCGTCGTCGTCTTCGTCCTTGTCGCGGCCGCGGGGAGGTATGTCTGCTTGCCGCTGCTTGTCCTTGTCACAGCGTCCTCCCTGGCCGGGGCGCTTCGTGCCGGATCCTCCGCCACCTCCCCGGGCTTTCTCCTTGTCGCGTCGCTCGTACTCGGCCTTTTGCAGCTCGACGAGCCGCTCGACCTGCTTGCAGCTCTGGAGGTCATGGCCCTTGGTGCGGTGGATCTTGCAGTACTGTTTGTTGGTGTCGTCCCGCCTGTCGGCGACCGCCACAGCCTGGCAGTTGGTGCATCCGACAACCTCCTTGCCGGAGCTACCAGCCTGGGCCTTCTTGGCGGCGCCTTCATCGCCGGACTGCTCAACAACCAGTACTTCTTGGCTCTTCTTCTTCCTGTTGCTCCGCCGCCGGTTCTTCCTTGCCGGGGCGGTATCCTCACTGTCAGATTCTCCTGCTCCAGTGTTCTCTCTGGGGAGTTTCCTTCCTTCCTCAGCACGTGCACACTTGTCGGCCAGGGCATATAGCTCGCTGACGTCTTTGACCTTGCACATCGCCATCTCCTCCCGCATCCTGCGGTTACGCACGTTCTGATGGAACGCGCTGATGACCGCGGCAGGGTGGACGTCTGGGATGTTGTAGTGTACGCGGCTGAATCTCTGGATGAACTTGCGCAAGGGTTCCCCTTCTTTCTAGACGAGCAGATGAAGGTCGGTTGCTTGGCCATGGGGTTTGTGGCCGCCTGTAAAGGCGCCAACAAACTGATGGCACAAGTCTCTCCAGGAGGTTATGGAGTTGTCCGGCAAGTGCATGAGCCAGGATCAGACGTTGGATTTGAGTACTAGCGGGAAGTAGTTGGCAAGGATCTTGTCGTCTCGCCTCCAGCAGCATGCACCGCAATGGTGTAGATGCTGAGGAACTCTGACGGATGCGACTTGCCGTCGTACTTCTCTGGTACGTCTGGCTTGAAATTCTTCGTGCTGGGCCACTGGACTTGCCGCAGCTCACGGGTGAACGCAGGGCAGCCTACCGCGTACGGCAGGTCGCCTGGTCCCCCCGGCGCATGCATGTCGACAGAGGGCTCAGCGCGCTGGTCTGATTGACGCCGCGTTTCTCTTCGACGCTCGATGCGAGTACGAGCGTCCTCTTGCTTTCGTTCGTGAAGAACTTGGCGTTGATCGCGACGAGTTCGCGGATTTGACGACGCGGTGGAGTCGTTGTCGTGATGGTTCCGGCGAGTCGGCGATCTTGGCCTTTGGGGCGGGTAATGCACGGTGGTCGCACCCCCACCGGTCTTGGCGCCATCGGTTCTCGCCTGGCCGACCTGCTGCGGCTGCGACACACTGTGCTGCCGCGGGGTGTCGCCGTTAGCGAAGCCGATGAGACTCTGTATCGTGGCCCTCCAGTCGTCGAGCTTGTCCGCCATTGGAGGGTAGTCTAGGAGCAGTTGAGCTCGTGCTAGAGCTTCTGCTGGAGTGGCGGGCAGCGGTGGCGAACGGCCCGTGGAGCGGGATGTGCTCGAACTTCTAGCTATGTTAGAAGGAGTAGCACCCGGACCAGGCAGTCGCGCCACGCTCGCGCCAGCACGTTGGTGTGTATGCTGGCCTTGAGCACCCTAGGATCCGCCAGCTCGATCTGGGTCCAGCGAGCGTATGGTACCGTGAGTGCCAAGACGCTGCTGGTCCCGTGCCTCCTGAGAGGGGCGCGGTGCATGTTCGGACGCCGTGGCACCATGAGCTGGCTCGGCGACGCCCGTTCCGCCGCCGGTGCCGTCCCCACCACCCGTTTGCTCCAGGGGCGGTGGGTTCGACGCGGACGGACCAGCCACCTCTGGAGCCTTCTTCTTTGGTGGCATGTCGATGAAGACGATGGAGATCTAGCCTGTGCAGGCGCCGGATCAGGTTCACACAACCTCGACGCACCCTACCTGGCGCGCCAAAGATGTCGGGGGAAATCTGCCTCCACGAACACCTATGGGGACCGAGCCCCTTTCTGGTTCGGCGGGGGCGTAGGTCGCGCGAAGAGCGGATCGAGACGATGCACACAAGGGGTTTACCCAGCTTCGGGCCGCACGGATGCGTAAAACCCTACTGCTGCTTTGTGGTTTGTATTGTGTTCTTGTTCGGGAGCGCTGAGTGCTACAGTACACTCAGGCAACTAATCAGACCGAGCGTGAGTGGCCTCCTTCTTCCTCCCCTTTCCTACGTTGCGCATGGGGCCTCCTTTTATATGCGCAAGGGGTTACCCACAGGTGGCAACGCAGGCGGGGGTAAAACTGGAAAACGCTGTGTTGGGTACAGTTGTTTGCACAGTGCTATCATACCTAATTCTGACGGCAGGGGACAAGGGCATTAAATGCCCGTCTAGGTCGCCCAAACAGTGCAGAAAAGGGACCGTCAGGGGCGCCACCGTTTGCCACGACGGCTATCCTGTCAGCGTTGCTTCGCCACCGCATGCCCCTGGCTCCGCAGCCTTCCGCCACGTACGCCTGGAATGGCCCCAGAGCGACACGTTGGTGGATGAGCTGGAACGCAGGCGCGGGGTGGTGACTTGCCGCGACAAGCGCCTTGCCGCGGCAAGCGCCTTGCCGTGGTTGATGCCTTGTCGCGCCCGGGAGCTTGTTTCTCACTGGTCCTTGCCGGGACGTGTGGCGCGTCGCAGCAAGTCTCTTGTCGTGCCCTGGTCGGCCTTCCCGGCAAGCTCCTCTTGCCGGGGCCTTGTGCTTCGAGCGGCCGTCCCGGCAAGCTCCTCTTGCCGGGGCCTTGCTCTCTTCGGGTGGCCTTCCCGGCAAGCTCCTCCTGCCGGGGCCTTGGCTCAAATACTTTGTTCTTGGATGGCCCAAAAAGGGACCATGGAGAGTTTTGGCGATCACCTGGCAAGCCTTGCCGCGGGGTGCTACGACTGCCCGTGCACAAGTTCGGGGTACTAAGGTACCCCTACTTTAGTACACCGACATATATATAAAGTCCCAGCTCAATATTATCTTACTGAGCCGGCCCTTGGGGACTACACGTTGTTGTTCAAAGTCTACATGATTATATTTACAAAGTCCATGCTCATTATTGCATAATGACCCGGCCCTTGGGTGCTACACTGGTTGAAGCTTTTTGAGCATCATGCAATTAGAAGTCCCAGGTTGCTGCAAGCATGACAACCCGACACTTGGGGGCTACATATGTGGAATACTCAGTTCTGACTAGTGATTGAGATAAACAACATGGATTTCTTCAAGCTTGTGACATTCATATTGAAGCAATTCTTAAGTTGTTACTACGTTACCTTCTTAAGACATGGGGGATACAAGTGATAGGCATATAAGAGGTATATTTTCAAAGCTGATGTTAATAAACAGTTATGACCCGGTGCCATCAATATTTATAAACCGGCAATTTTGGCAATGATAAGCCGGCAAGTTCTACATCCTTAAACCGGCTGAAGATCAGATGAGTATTTCAAGGACCAATATTGTTGTTAAGCATTGGGAGCTGAGTCAAATGAGTTATTCTTCATAATATTTTTCTGTGACAAACCAATGTCAGCAAATTGATTATGAAGCTGGCCTATTGACCCAGATTTTCTTGAAGAACGAAATAACAAGGACTTAAGGATGATCAGGATCAGTTTAACATGGATAAATCCAAATTAAACTGGGGGCTAATGTCGGGGATATACCCCGCGGTATGACCCGACCGGAGTTATAACCCGGCTGGGACCTAGTAAACTGGCAGGAGTTAAGTTAGATGATAACCCGGCAGGAGTTAAGTCAGACCATCATAAACCGACAGACCATCATAAACCGGTTGACAGTGATAACTGGTTGACAGTCATAACCTGGCAGACAATTATAAACCGGCAGGGGTCATAACCCGGCAGGCAATCATAAACCGACGGGAGTCATAACCCGACAGACAATCATAAACCGGTAGGAGTCATAACCCGGCAGACAGAGTCGCCTGGGGTTAGTAAGCCCGAGACGTTATGAAGCCCGAGACGTTATGAAGCCCAAGACGTTAAGAAGCCCATGAAGTGAAGTCAGAATACTTTAAGTCTTAATCCGAGTTGGACTCTACATGTAACCCGCCCCTTCAACTTATATAAGGAGGGGTAGGGCACCCCAAGAGGGAGGATGTCTGTGTCAAAACTGGCGGATCTCGGGTAGGGGGTCCCGAACTATGCGTCTAGGCAGATGGTAACAAGAGACAAGGGACACGATGTATTTACCCAGGTTCGGGCCCTCTCGATGGAGGTAAAACCCTACTCCTGCTTGATTAATGTTGATGATATGGGTAGTACAAGAGTAGATCTACCACGAGATCAGAGAGGCTAAACCCTAGAAGCTAGCCTATGGTATGATTGTTGTTGTTTCCTACAGACTAAACCCTCCTTTTTATATAGACACCGGAGGGGGCTAGGGTTACACAGAGTCGGTTACAATGGGAGGCGATCTACATATCCGTATTGCCAAGCTTGCCTTCCATGCCAAGGAAAGTCCCATCCGAATACGGGATGAAGTCTTCAATCTTGTATCTTCATAGTCCAACAATCCGGCCAAAGGTTATAGTCCGGCTATCCGGACACCCCCTAATCCAGGACTCCCTCAGTAGCCCCTGAACCAAGCTTTAATGATGACAAGTCCGGCGCGCAGATTGTCTTCGGCATTGCAATGCGGTTTCCTCCTCCGAATACTTCATAGAAGATTTTGAACACTAGGATCGTGTCCGGCTCTGCAAAACAAGTTCCACATACCACCGTACAGAGAGAGTAATATTTCCACAAATCTAATCTGCTGACGTATTCTGTAGCGCGACATCACACCACAGCCAGGCCCTTATCCTTTTTTCTTCCCACCTCAGCGTGTTTCGCGAGGCGGTTTCCTTGGCATGTCTTGTCGAAGCAGAGATCGTGTCCCCTTTATTTACGGGATCCTCAGCATTAAGGACGTGGGTAACCCTAGTCGTGTCTGTTGGTATATCCCCTTGATCAAAGGTAAGTCCCAAACGGTCACAGGGAGGGCTCTTGGTATTCAACCTCTTATAAAGAGACCAAGGATTTACTCCTTTCTTTCGATCTTAATCGAATCCGCCTCCCGCCTCGAGTTTCAGCACCCAAGGCTCCAGATTTAGGCACTTCGGACCTTCGATGATGTCCGGCTCCGACTTTCGAGGCTGATGGATGCCTTCCTCCATCACGGAGGAAGACGTACTAAAGCTGACAGAGGCCAGGTATTTGACCGGCGAAATCCCGCATAGGCTGCCTGCTCAAGGGCAGGTTATTCCCACTCCCAAGCCTGGTTAGAGTGTTGTGTTTGTATCTCACTTCCTTCGAGGGCTAGGCTTCGCGACGGATCCCTTCGTGAGGGGGCTCATGTTCTATTACGGGCTGGAATTCCACAACTTAGCTCCGGAGTCTATCCTCGACATCTCATCGTTCATCGTCGTGTGCGAAGCTTTCCTCCGTATTACTCCTCACTTCGGAGTACGGCTTAAGACCTTCAAAGTGGAGCCGAAGATGATCGGGGGAGAGAACGCAGAGTGCGGAGGTGTCGTAATAAGCAAGGTGGCTGATGCTCCGTGGCCCGAGGGCCTTCTTCAAGAGGAGTCCAGCTTATGGCAACAAGAGTGGTTTTATATCACAGCTTCCAGGGGTACCAAGTGGGTGGCACCGCCCGCTTTTCGCTCGGGTCCCCCGCCCCGACTAACGTCATGGGTAAATAAGGGGCTGGACTGGGGGCCGGCAAAGGATGTGCCCCTATTGCAGAGCTGCATCCGAGATCTCCTAGAGAGAGATGTCAGTCTGGTCGCCGTGACGCAGGTCATGTTGATTCACCGAGTCCTGCCTTGCAAACGTCACCCCGTCCGCCTGTGGGAATTCAATCCGGAGGGACCGCGAGCTCTCCAACATTTTCTTGGCATGACGCCCGTGGAGATGTACAAGTTGTTCTTTGGACCACAAGCAGTGTGTCCGGATTTGACTGAGGACGCAGGCCTGAACCGCAATCGTCCGGATACTCAAGTAGCCCTGTGCCCGGACCCGCTATCTGTTCATTTATCGCAATATTGCCCTTAAAAAGGAGCCGTTCTTGAACCAGGAGTCCGGCCCCCTTCCTTAGACCTCGCCAGATCTTGTGTTAACCAGGATGCTGGAGATCGCGCCTTAGGAAGGAAACGAAGGGGGGAACACGGAAGCTGTTGCCTCCGCGAAGGAGGTTGTCTGGAAGGAAGAAATTAAAAATTCCTCTCCTCAGGGGAAGAAGAGGACCGCCTCTGAAGACCCGGAGACAATAATCTCAAAGCGGGGGAAGAAGTCTTCGCCAGAGGGTCCTGTGCCGGGGGATACCCCGACCGTACTGTGCCCTCAAGGGGATTAGCCCTCCACCGAGCCATAAGTAGAAACGGTGTTTAATAATGAGAGAAATCCTCGCTTCACTTCTGAGGAAACTAACTGAAAAATTTACCTTGTAGTTCGGATCTTAGCCCTTCTCAGTAGAGCTCGTCTTCGGGGGACCTTCTTCCGGAGATGATAGAGAGCGGAATGCCTCCCCCTGCAATACCGCCTTATGAGGCGGGCGACCCCGAGGTGTCGTCGCGGAGGGTTTCTCCTGATCCGGTAAGGCCGGAAGGTAGTAATATGGCCACCTGAAGCCCTCCGTGTTCGGCCTCTGGGAGAGGCAATCGAATGAGTCCGGCAACGCCTGGTGCACGGTCGGAGGTACTGAAGGATCTGTTAGGGCGGGCGTCTATCTCAGAAGAGCACCATGCGTTGATGGGTGCGGTAATTGAAAGGATTTCATCCGCGAAAAGCGGGTTGCATGAACCTTCCATGAGTCTACTGACGGGCTTTGAGGTACGTGGAATGATGCACCTTTTTGACAGTACTGCATACTTTATGATGCGCCCTGTGTAGATAGTAGCCCCTGAGACTCTGGGTGTCGTCGTAGACGACGGCGCGCAAAGGATGAGATTCCCGCATTTTTAATATTGCCGCCTTGATATGTAGGTGGCGAAGTGTCCGATGGCCAGCCGGACTAATGAATTTGCCGAACTAAAGCGACAACTTGACGTGGCAGATGCCGACATCGCGCTTGTCAACAAGTGGCTTGATGAGTCACAAGGTATGTGATTTCTCCGGAGACGCCTCTTAAGAGGGGCTTGACGCCAGTATCTTATAACGTGTGTGCTTAACATAGATGGGGCTGTCACCGTGGAGAACCTTCGGGCAGAGCTTGCCCGAGCTAAAGAACAAGCCTGGAAAAGTGACGTGGCTGCCTTAAAGGCGGTTGAGGAGCTAAAGGCCGAACAGGCTGCTCACTGCCGAAGCAAGGAGGAAATGGCCGATATGGTTGTGAAGTTGAAGAACGCTGCGGACCGCTGTAAGCTTCTTGAAAAGGAAGACCGGGTGGAGCGGACATACCTGAAGAAGGCCATGACGGCAGCCAAGGATGCTCGTTCTGCGATGAGAGCAATGAAGGAGGAGCTGTGTCAGGCCGGAGATATCGCGGCTGGGAAGCCCTTTATGCTGTGGATTAAGTTCGGAGATCCTAAATATGCTCCATCGGACCGGATGTGGAGTTCGGCGGACGCGTATCTGGATTTAGCGGCGAGTGTTGCTGATGCGACCGGACACTTCCGAGATCAGAAGGATCGCGAAGTGGAAAAGCTATTCTGGTCACAGTTACACAATCCAGAGCGTTCGCTTCCATTGACCGATCGTTTGGCCGAATGGGCTGAGCTCAATAGGTTGTCCGGACTTGCCATGAGGTATGTCGCGGATCATCTGTGGCCGGAAAGGCCAAAGCTGAACAGTTATTTTAGCTTGGTGCAGTAGTTCCTTGGTGCGGTGCCGTATATCAACGCGATGAAGAAGTCAGCATGCGTGGAGGGTGCGCGGATGGCCCTTGCCCGTGTCAAGACATACTGGGCCGAGATGGAAGCCACCGCCATTGCAGCCCAGGATTCGAACGAAAGCCGAGTACCTGCTGAGCACTACTTTCAAGAAGTCCTGCAGGGCGCTCGTTTAATAGAGACGCAGTGCTCGAAGGATATTATGTTCGAATAACATGTATTTGTATTGAAAACAATATTTCGCTGAAATGTAGCCGCTTTTTATACTTGTGCCTGCATGAATTATAATACCTCCTGTGCGGCCATTTACGTATATGTATATATAACCTGAAAGATGGCAGTCGTTGGCTTCAGCCCCCACGCATATAATGCGGGGGTGTTCGCTGAAGGCGCATCATCACACTTGATCCAATGTCTTGGTCTATTAAGGAGGTGGTAGCGCAGCGAACTAGGCAACCAGACTATAATGCTTTATCACTTTCACTTAGCCAGAGGAGTTTGACAGTGGGGCTACTATATAGTGCGTGGTGGCGCCGCGCTCGCCAGGATTCGGGGCGCGTGTGTGCCTGGCCGGGAAACGACCCTTCGTCAATGCGGAGGAATCCCAAAGATTCTGCTAGGTCATCGAGTGGTAGACCAGTCTCGTGCTACATCATGACAGTCAGTTTTCGGCTTTCTCTACTGACATGCTCGCCTGGCTGAACCGGGGTACAATCGCAGTAGTTCTCCTGGTGCCGGCTTAGTCGATAGAGCGGAACGTAAGGCAGCAAAACACAGGAGCCGGGCAAACCCAACATTTGACCAAAGACATGATTCGAAGCTGATGCATATAAGGCCAAACTCGCGACGCCGAACACTCCCTAAGGTAATCGGTCTTTATGATTGTAAACGGGTTGATCAGTGCCCTTTGTTATAAGCCCATAGTGTCCAAGTACGTGCAATATTCTGACGTGGCCACATGCCAAGACGTCAGCCCCCTTCTTGGTTGTACGGAGAATCTGGGGGGTATGTATCAACATGAGACAGTAAAAAATGTTTACGCAGGGTCTTAATCTAAAGAGAATCCTTGGAACGGGTCCCTACAGCACATCTGCGCCTGTGTCTCCGTTGTGCCGTGTCCTGGACGAGTGTAGCACGATGTTCATCAGTAAAAGAGAGGAACTTAGTTGAAAAAGTAATCGTGCGAAATGCATGTTGTAATAAATAAACGAAGTATGATTCAAGGTGGGAGGAATTGAGTTTTGTTGCTGCTTGTGTACGTGTGCGGAGCCCCTTTTATAGGGATGTATAACCATCAAACCGTTAGTAATTATATGGTTACGCCGGACTCGTCCAGCCGTGTCCATGGTCTTAACGACCCATTATGCGCTCTGGTTGGTGGGGTAGTTTAGTGTGCGGTTGTCAAGGCAGCCGCACAGTCTTCCGCGTGCAAGGAGCGTTCAATATTTCCCTTTACTGAAATGATGCCTTGTGGACCGGGCATCTTAAGCGTGAGAGACGCATAGTGCGGTATTGCGTTAAAGCGAGCAAAAGCTTCGCGTCCCAGTAGTGCTTGACAACCACTTTTAAATGGAGCGATGTGGAAGGTCAGCTTTTCGCTGCGGAAGTTATCGGGTGAACTGAACGTAACTTCTAGTAGGAGGGAGCCCGTGCAATGAGCCCCTGGGCCTGGCGTAACTCCTTTAAAGGAATTATTGCTATGGCTGATTTTTGTTGGGTCTATCCCCATTTTGCGGACTGTGTCCTGATATATCAGGTTTTAACTGCTGCCGCCGTCCATCAGGACTCGCGAGAAGTAGTATCCGTCGATTATCGGGTCTAATACCAAGGCAACCCAGCCTGCATGCCGGATACTTCCGGAGTAATCCTGATGGTCGAAGGTGATCGGTTTTGACAACCAGTGGCGGAACTCCTTTGTGATAGGCCGCATGGCACGTATCTCTATGGGCGCCACTTCGTTTTCCCCTTTTGTCACGTGTAGTACGTTTACTGTTTTGACTTCTTGTGGGAATTTCTTTTGTTCCCCACTGCTTTGTTTGTGGGGTTCGTCGTCGTCTTCACTTGGTGTATCCAACCCCTTGTGTTCGGCATTGAGTTTGCCGGATTGCTTGAAGACCCAACGTTCTCTATGGGTATGATTTGCAGGCTTCCCAGGGGTGCTGTGGATTTGACATATCTTGTCCAGGATTTTGTTTAGGTTAGACAATTCGTCTCTGTTATCTTTGAGGGGCAGCTTTTGCTGACCCTGCCGGGAGCTTTTGAATCCGGCGTTAATTTTCGTGCTCTTCGGGCTGTTTCCCTTATTCCGGCGCTGGTCTTTGTTGCGTCGTGGCTTCCCGTTTCCATCCCTGACTTCGGATGTACTTGGGGCGCTGGTGCTGCATCTTGCCAACCAGCTGTCCTCGACCGCGCAAAAGCGGGTCATGAGGCTTGTTAATGCTGCCATTGTCCTTGGATTTTCTTGACCGAGGTGTCTGGCGAGCCATTCGTCTCGAACGCTATGTTTGAAAGCTGCTAAGGCTTCGGCGTCCGGATAGTCGACTATTTGGTTCTTTTCAGTAAGAAATCTGTTCCAGAGCTTCCGGGCTGACTCTCCGGGTTGTTGAGTTATGTGACTCAAATCGTCTGCATCCGGTGGTCGGACATAGGTCCCTTGAAAATTTGCCCGAAAAGCGTCCTCGAGCTCTTCCCAACTTCCAATGGTGTTTTCAGGGAGGCCTTTAAGCCAATGCCGGGCTGGCCCTTTGAGCTTGAGGGGTAAGTATTTGATGGTGTGGAGGTCATCTCCTCGAGCCATGTGGATGTGGAGGATACAATCCTCAATCCAGACCCCCGGGTCTGTAGTTCCGTCATATGCCTCTATGTTTACGGGTTTGAATCCCGCTGGGAATTCATGGTCCAGCACCTCGTTGGTGAAACATAGGGGGTGTACGGCACCCCTGTATTTAGGTGTGTCATGGTGTTTGGATATTTGTTTTGTTGCATTGCTTGCTAGAGCTTGCTTTCTTGGCCCGTAGATAGATCTGGCTGGGCCATCTTTTTGATGCGAATCCTCATGTGGACCGCGTGGTGGCTTGTGTGCGGCGCCGTTTGCCGCTCCATGTTGGCCATGAGGTCGTCTATCCGACCGGATGGCTGCTTTTGTTTTTGATTGCGGGGGCTCTAAGGCCTCCTCGTCAAATTCAGGCAGTAGCTTTCGCTTCGGGTAGCTCTTTGTGTGGTGACTGCCGCCATATTTGTCTGCGGTGTTGAGTACCTTGCTCCATATGATTCTGAGTGCATCTTCCTCAGTCTTGAGCTTCTGCTTATGCTTTTTTAGGCTACGCGCAGTGGAGACGAGCCTTTTATAGAGGTTCTTCTGCTCCAGGAACTTGTCTGACATGAGGTTATCCGGACTGTCATCTTCGCTGGGGACGGGTTGTTCGGTTTGGTTATCCAAGTTGCCTTGTTCGTACGGTTGTTCAATGCCATGTTCATCGTCCGCCGGCTCGCCCTGCTCTGTGGCTGGGTCTGTATGACCGTTATCTCTGTCGAGGCGGGGTTTGGAGTGGCGCTTACGCCGCCGCTTTGAATGCTTTTCGGAGGAACGATCCTTCGTTGCGTCCTCCCATTCCACACCGTCGTTTCCTTTGGGTGTGTCCACCATGCATACATCATGGGATGAGGTGGTTGTCCAGTGCTCTGTGGGCGCTGGTTCCTATTCGTCTCCTATATCGTCGTCCATACCGTCGATGTCTTCGGAGTCGAAGTCGAGCATGTCGGTTAAATCATCGACAGTGGCTATGAAGTGGGTGGTGGGTGGGTGTCGAATTTCTTCGTCGTCCGCATCCCAATCCTGCCGGTCCTAATTCGGCCAGGACTCTCCTGACAAAGAGAGAGAGACCAGAGTGAATTCAATATGTGTCGCGACCGGTTTTCCGGACATTAATTTCCAGAAAGTGGCCGTCGTGCTCAGCAGCCCCAGGATTACTGTTAGCTGATGAGGCATCAACTTGATGCAGAAATTCCAAGCAAAATACACAATATGAAGTACAAGACCATTCTGGCCTATGAGTACAACGAATGGTTTCTAGTGATCGATGGCGGAAGCGGTCTGTGAGTCATCAGTATCTATGGGACTCCATTTCCCAAAGGAACAACTGACCAGGTTAACTCCTATCTTCGCGAGGTTGCTATCCCGTTGCTTAGGTTCCGAGGCTGTCATCGAAACGCTCCTCTCCATGCAGAAATCTGGCCAAGGCAATAGCCAGGGACAAGCCAGTGAGTACTTTGAATGTACTCGCAAACATTATGAACACTGGAATAACATAATTGATAAACATGCACTGAAATATACTAGGATCACATCATCAGTCATGAGGTAAGGTTCACGATGCATACAAGTAGGTCATTTAAATAAATCAGGGGTAAACAATCAGAGTCTAAAAATAATAAGCACCGATCGGGTGTCTGAAGCGACACCTCGAAAGGATAACAATATGAAGCATGCCTTAGTCGGGCATCTGAGCGACGCCACATAAAGGGCTTATAAGTAAATTAAATAACAGGCATGCCACAGTCGGGTGTCTGAGCGGCGCCACATAAAGGGCTTGTAAGTGAATGAAATAACAAACATGCCGCAGTAGGGCATCTGAGCGACGCCACATAAAGGGCTTATAAGTAAATTAAATAACAGGCATGCCACAGTCGGGCGTTTGAGCGACGCCACATAAAGGGCTTATAAAATAATCACAGTGAATATCCAGGAGGTAGAACCATCCCAGGGGTATTCGATAATGCCAATAATGAAACGGGTTAGTCCACAGCAAAAATAATAATTATAATCATCACAAGTCTCAAATCATGATCCCAGTTCTGGTTAACAGTTTCTCCTCCGAAGACCGACACTAAGACCGACACCTGACCCATCCCAGACTGTAATCCTTAACCATGGACATGGCTATTCGAATAGGTTTAATCTCTGCAGAGGGTGTACTCTTTACCCACTAGTAACGGATTCCTTCATTCCATCGGGACTATTTCCGTCTACGGTCTTTTAACTGTAAACACACCTGACTCACACACACCAGGTTAGCTCACCGGTGTCTGGAATCACCCATGACACCTGTTAAGCAAAACTCTAAGTGGGGAGGCTACAACCTCGTGTAGCATGGGATCAAATTTATATCGCGCACTCTAAGGGGTGGCCTCCCCTCTCGGTCCCAACCGGAAACACCCATGCCCCTAGACCAGGTGGCCTGTCTACCGGCTACAGTCGGTATCTTCCACCATGGCCTCTCTATACGGTGTGTGATTGAAAGGGGTTGACGGCCTACTGAACCGTACCCTACTTGTGGTAGGGACAAGTGGTAGTACAAAACAAGTATGGGGGTTACTGGAACAAGACTCGATCTAAGGTCGACTCAGGAGGTTTATAAATTCCGTGCATGACAAGTATAACAATTATATTTCATCAAATAGACAGACTCACCACTCATCATACCCTTCATGCCATGCCGGACGCACTCGTCTCGACGAGGAACTAGGGACAAGCTCGGGTCTACCCAAGACAGAGACTTTCCCGTTTTCCTTCCGGTAGGCATGAACGGCATATGAGGATGATCATTAACACAAACATATCCATTTCCAACAGCAAGGAAATTTCAAATAAGCACTTATGCAAATGATCACATCACCACATAAAATAACGAATTCCACGTATTGAGGTGGTGTCATAAACGTGTCAAACAATGCATGCCAAATATTATGCCAGGGCTCAGAATGCTTGCCTTCAAGTTGTGGAGGGGTGAGGTGCTCTCCAAAACTTTTGAAAGTTTTCTCTTCTCTCTTCAAAATCCTATTTAAAAATATTTTGAATTAACACACATTTTCCAAACAGCACAAAAAATTTGTTTAAATTTTTTTGAAATAAATCTTAAAATAAACTAGAAAAAAATTGAGAAAGTTAGGAAAAAGAATAAAATCATTTGGAGTTATAATTAAAAAGTTATAGCCAGTCAAAGATTTGGTCAAAATCTGTTTTTAAAATAAAACAGAAAAGAAAACGTTTTAGAGCAAAAATACGCTTTCGAAACGGAGGAAACATACTGGGGTGGTTTACGCTTTCACTTAACCCACGTGGACAGGTCCGGTGTCACTGACAGTGGGTCCAAGGGCCCACTGGTCAGGTTTGACCGGTCCATCACTCCCTCCTCTTCCTTTGCCCGAACGGCGGCGAGGCAACGGCGATCAACACCGGCGAACGACAGCTTCCCGTGGGCTCCAGAGGGTCGGGATGGATCGGCGAGACCGGGGCGGTCCTCCCGGTGGTTGTTGGGTCGACTGGGGTGGAAGGAGTCGTCGGCGGTGAGCTTCGCGGCGGAGGGGGCTTCGGGAGCAAAGTGGGTTTGGAGCTACGGTGGTTCCCCATCAAAATCGAGTAGGGGGACGGGTTCACGGGAGGATGAGGGGGTTCCTGGTGAAGAGAAATGAGAGGGGGAGGCCCTGGTGGTGCCGGAATGGCCAGGGCAGTGGCGGCGGCTGCGGTTGCCGGAGATGGGGAAGGAGACCTCCCGGGGTCGATTGGCCGCCAATGGGGGTCTTAGGGAGATGGCTTGGGACTGCCTGCGTGCGGAGACGAGCTCAGGGCTCCTTAAATAGACGATCGGGGTCGGTTCTGCGGCGGTGGATGAGGATGCCGGTGAACCGCCTCTCTGTAGCTTGCAGGGCGACGTGGAGGCGACGAGAGGTAGCCGACGAGCGAGGGGAACAGCGTGCGCAGTTCCTAGGGGCAGGTGGCGAGCCGAGGTGGCTTGGGCGGCGCCGACTGGGGCTGGAGCCACTGCAAACGCCGGCGTGCCGCCAAGAGTTCCCTGACGGCGGCGTTGTAGTGTGCCAGGGGGGTCGGGGTGGCGTGGCGGTGTTGGCGGATACGTGGCGTGCTAGCTGCTGTTGGTCAAGGGCCGGAACGGGTGCGGGGCGAGACACGGCGGCTCGGGGGCACATGCGTGCCAAAGGTACGCTCTGGGCGCGTCTAGAGCACGCCCGGGACGTGCTCGACAGTATGCCGGGGTAGTCTAGAGTGCTAGAGCGGAGCTGGCAAGTAACAGGACTAGTCTAGGAATAGTAAGGTGTTCGAGGGACAAGGTGGATAGGTCAGGGGCTCAAGTCCACAATGTAAACTTGAAACTATGCCAAATCTGGCTATGCATTCAGGGTGTTCTTTAAAATGCCACAAGCACCTAGGCTTTTATTGGAGTGGCCAAATTCTCCAGATCAGTGTATCTTTAGATGAAAGAGAGGGTCGTAAGGTCATTTGGACAAAAGGAGAAACTTGCTAGTGCAAGTTTTACAAAACTTCAATACTGGACAGGAGACAAATGGCATCATTCCATGAATCAAAAATGATCCAATGGGTGCATGCTCCTGGACTTAGAGGTTTTGCAGGGAGGACTACAAGCAGGAGAAAGCACAAGGTCACTGGAGCAGAAATAAATAGGGTTGCAGTAGAAATCACAAGGCTGGACCAGAATGGAAAAGGGGTTGATTCACTCAAAAATTTCAAAGAACAACACTAGGTTTTTGCATGAAGTTGCATTGCATGCTACCACTGACATCCCATAATTTTGGTGAAGGCTAGGAAGAAATATTTAAAAGGTTTATAGTGCAAAATTGCACTCTGGACCAGAGAAGAAAATTGGGTGTAGAGCTCAAAATATTCCAAGAATAAAAGATATCTTTGCATAAAAGTGATTTAAAAACATCACATGACATCTCCAAATTTTGGTTGGAATTTTAAGTGAATTTATCAAATGGTTATAGTTCAAATATGGCCATATAACCTTGAAAAACCATTTTCAAGAAAATAAAGATCAAGCAACTTAATTAAGTAATTAGTTCTACTAATAAAAAGAGAGTTTTTCTTGAGAGGTTAAACAGGTCCAATAACATTTTTGAAAAGTTTTCACTCAGGGAAAAACTCCATAATAACAAGGAAGAAAAAGGTTCAAAAAAACAAAAGGGAGCCTAGAAAGCAAAAGTTTTAATTTCCTGGCAAAATTTTAATTTATTAAAACAAGGCCAAAATTTTGGGGTGTCACAACACTACCCCCCTTAAGAAAAATCTCGTCCTCGAGATTTGTTTAAAAGTTGTTTAAGAAAATTTATATGCAATGAAAATGTGGCTATAGTGAGAGGGCAATAAGTGGTGCAAAAACCACAGTGTGGAACACTGGCGTTGCGTGGAAAAATCTACGGCTAGGGACAAAAATGAGAGATCTCTATTCTGGATATAAATTTAGAATAAATTCTAAATTTAGGAATACGCTGGTCGTACCCGAGAGCACAGTGCTCTCTCTGGCTGACAGTTGGACCCAGGGCCCACTGTCAGCCTCTTCTTCTTCCTCTGGTTCTTTCTTCTCCCTCACTCCCGCGCGCTTTCCCGTGCTTTCTCCACCGGCGACGTCTAGCGCGTAGGGCATCTAGGGCGTACCGCGGTAGTGTGCAGCGTGCTAGCTGCCGGGGCAGCATGCACTCACCTCGCGGGCCAGCGTGCTGTCGGCACTACTCGCGGATTCGTCTCCAAACATCGGCGATCGGGAGACGAGCGGCGTTGGTGGACTTCGCCCACCGTACACCGAGCTCGAGCTATAAAACGGCCGAGGTGTTCCTCTCTTCTCCCTCACACCTGGCCTCGCTTCCCCTTCTCCTTCTTCCTCCTCCATATATATTTACAGAAGCTCGGGTGAGGCACTGATGGCGGAGGCGATGCCGGACTAGTTCGCGATCCTGGTATGCGGAGGGCTGGCGACACTGCTGGGGCTCTCCGTGCTCCTGTGCGCGATGATCCTCGATGATCGTTGCGATGCTGCTGCTCGGGTGTTGGCTCTCCGCGGTGGCGATGATCACTAGGAGTAGGTGGGGTGTGCCGATGCTAACTGTTGTTCGGGGGTGCTTAGTCAGATGTAACACCGTTGCAAAGTTTTTGCAAACAGTGTACGTGTTCGAATGATTATGGTTGTGAGTCTGCTGCCGTGGTGTTGCGTGAAATAAAATAATCCATGACGTGAGAAGGTGCAGATGCAGCAATTCAGGGAAAAGAATTCTCACTCCAGGATTATTCGCGAGAGAAAACAGTAATACATAGAGTCAAACCGAAATAGAACCACTCACATTAATCGAAACTAAAAGATTTGCTTGCTGCGCAAACTTGGGGTACCATGCATGAGTTACGATTTATAAATAATTGTTGCAATAATAAACACAGCAGCGACTTCTATAATGCAAACGGTAACTGGACGGGGTCTCGAGAAAATGTCTCTCGTACTGGGATACACTCTTCTTCTATCGGCGGAAGTGCATTGACTAGTCGATGAATGTGACTCTCCTGGTCGGGCCTTAGTGATCTGCCGATGGCGATCTAAGGATTTAAATCCGCGAGGCTCTGGAGATATCCCATCACACGTTGGTTTAAACGTTCTTGAGCGATGACGTACTGGACAAGGTTGGCCAGGACTGGATCTCTATCAATTCGTCCACCGGGAAAAAATGTTACTCCTCCGGGTGCTGCATGGCTCGGAAAGTAATAATACCCTCGTTCGCTGGCATAGGGTACCGCGAATCGAAGGCGAGCAAGCGCTTCGTATGCAGCAGCTTCTATGGCCATATGTGGGGTTGGCATGGAATTCCCTACGAAGGAGACCTCCATTGGGTCTTGGTTTGAGTTTACGGGAGGGATGTGTACTGCTGCCCAATATCTCGAGGTGGAAGGGGTGATTCTCGATTTGAACAGCTCGTACTGGGGTGGCTGGGTAGCGCCCATGGTACTGCAGGTAAAATCCCACAATATCTTAACAAAACTACCCGGGGTTGCATCTGGAGTTCTCAGATAAATACTAGGGCTCGGCATGGCAAGAAATGGTTGTGAGGGTGGTGCACAAGGTGAGGGGTGCTTGGCAAGGTCACGCGGTGGCCTTTTTATAGCACCGGAGCTGGGTCACTTTTACCGTGATGAATGGTAATGAAATTTCCAGCTCTGCTCCAAGGGTCGGGGTCAAGCCACGGATACACACATTCCACTAAAGTGATGTGTTACTGTGGGGGGGGTTGTCGGGGAGATTTTTGGTAACTGTGTCTGGGGTAGAAATTTATACGGCATGCTGGTATATCCATGCAAGCTACTATTTAAAACAGAGGCATGACAACAGGCGGCGTTAATTTACAAGGTCACACGATTACAAAGCGAGGATACACTTGAACTCGATACTACTCGGGTGACTTAGTCTACCTCGTTTACATCCAAGCGGGCGTGCCTTGTGGATGTCGAGGCTTCTCCACGGTTCTCACCGTCGGAATTTGCTGGAGTGGGTTGAGGGGCTGCAGGCTCGGGGTAGCGATGATGACCATCTCGGGGATTGTTGGCCACAACCCCGTTGGAGTGTGCTCCCAAGAGGCGACGAAGCACTTCTGGGGTTATCGGAGTACCTTGGCCGAGGGCTGGGGCAGGCCTCAGGGACTCGATCGGGTGTCCAAACAGCACGACTGGGTTGTCGGTGTTGGGCTCGTTCTCTTCTCTCGCCGGGGCTCGACGAACCAGCTCTCCACGAGCTGCGATTAGATCAATGGTGAGTTGATCGAACAGTTCCTCTAGTGCACTTACATAGCGCACTAGGTGCAAAAATGCAGGATCTGTCTCGTGATCTCCGTTGGCAACTTGGGCGGTCTACCATACCCTTCACGTCTGGGGTAGTAGTGGAACGAGCGACAGTTAACTCTGGGCGACAAGTGCCGGAGATGAACTATAGCTTCTCGAGCAGCTAGTTGGATGGCTTGTGGCTCAAAGGAAGTTGTCCTTCCGGTGAACCTGTAGGGGCGTTCTGGCGACAAACCCCTACCATAGATGTGTACAGTTGTCCAGAATTGTCGGCTCTCACCGCTCATGGGTCCTTGGTACACAACATATTCTGGGGGCTCTTCTAACGCATAGGCACAACGGGTGAGGTTTGCGAGTATGGTCACAAAGCCTCCAAGGTTGGTTGCCGTGGTTTCATTGTGCACGACGGGGCCAGGCATTGTGGCTCGGTTTGGGGTAGCGGTTGTGCTGCGCTGGGTTGAGGCTAGCGTGCCCTTTTTATAGGAAAAGGGGACGGAGTCTTCCTTCGCACGCTTGCGAAAAAAGGACTATTTAGGGGCCGGTCACTGGCACGTGATCGACGGCTAGGCTGGTAGGTTGGGCACCGACTGCCAAAAGGTGTCGGATCACTGTGTGGCTATCTTGCATGAGAAGCTTGGCGGGGGTTTGGTCAAGGTCTGTTGGGTTGGTTTGCCTAAGTTTATTCACCTGGCTAAGATAGGATTAGACAATGGTCATCCTGGCTCTGATACCAAGTCTGTCGCGACCGGTTTTCCGGACATTAATTTCCAGAAAGTGGCCGTCGTGCTCATCAGCCCCAGGATTACTGTTAGCTGATGAGGCATCAACTTGATATAGAAATTCCAAGCAAAATACACAATATGAAGTACAAGACCATTCTGGCCTGTGAGTACAACGAATGGTTTCTAGTGATCGATGGCGGAAGCGGTCTGTGAGTCATCAGTATCTATGGGACTCCATTTCCCACAGGAACAGCTGACCAGGTTAACTCCTATATTCGCGAGGTTGCTATCCCGTTGCTTAGGTTCCGAGGCTGCCATCGCAACGCTCCTCTCCATGCAGAAATCTGGCCAAGACAATAGACAGTGACAAGCCAGTGAGTACTTTGAATGTACTCGCAAACATTATGAACACTGGAATAACATAATTGCTAAACATGCACTGAAATATACTAGGATCACATCATCAGTCATGAGGTAAGGTTCATGATGCATACAAGTAGGTCATTTAAATAAATCAGGGGTAAACAATCAGAGTGCAAAAATAATAAGCACCGATCGGGTGTCTGAAGCGACACCTCGAAAGGATAATAATATAAAGTATGCCTCAGTCGGGTGTCTAAGCGACGCCACATAAAGGGCTTATAAGTGAATGAAATAACAAACATGCCGCAGTCGGGCATCTGAGCGACGCCACATAAAGGGCTTATAAGTAAATTAAATAACAGGCATGCCACAGTCGGGCGTCTGAGCGACACCACATAAAGGGCTTGTAAGTGAATGAAATAACAAACATGCCGCAGTCGGGCGTCTGAGCGATGCCACATAAAGGGCTTATAAGTAAATTAAATAACACGCATGCCACAGTCGGGCGTCTGACCGACGCCACATAAAGGGCTTATAAAATAATCACAGTGAATATCCAGGAGGTAGAACCATCCCAGGGGTATTCGATAATGCCAATAATAAAACGGGTTAGTCCACAGCAAAAATAATAATTATAATAATCACAAGTCTCAAATCATGATCCCAGTTCTCGTTAACAGTTTCTCCTCCGAAGACCGACACTTGACCCATCCCAGACTGTAATCCTTAACCATGGACACGACTATTCGAATAGGTTTAATCTCTGCAGAGGGTGTACTCTTTACCCACTAGTAACGGATTCCTTTAGTCCATCGGGACTAATTCCGTCTACGGTCTTTTAACTGTAAACACACCTGACTCGCACACACCAGCTTAACTCACCGGTGTCTGGAATCACCCACGACACCTATTAAGCAAAAGTCTAAGTGGGGAGGCTACAACCTCGCGTAGCATGGGATCAAATTTATATCGCGCGCTCTAAGGGGTGGCCTCCCCTCTCGGTCCCAATCGGAAACACCCATGCCCCCGAACCAGGTGGCCTGTCTACCACCTACAGTCGGTATCTTCCACCATGGCCTCTCTGTACGGTGTGTGCTTGAAAGGGGTTGACGGCCTACTGAACCATACCCTACTTGTGGCAGGGACAAGTGGTAGTACAAAACAAGTATGGGGGTTACTGAACAAGACTCGATCTAAGGTCAACTCAGGAGGTTTATAAATTCCCTGCATGACAAGTATAACAATTATATTTCATCAAATAGACAGACTCACCACTCATCGTACCCTTCATGCCATGCCGGACGCACTCGTCTCGACGAGGAACTAGGGACATGCTCGGGTCTACCCAAAACAAAGACTTTCCCGTTTTCCTTCCGGTAGGCACGAACGGCATACGAGGATGATCATTAACACAAACATATCCATTTCCAACAGCAAGGAAATTTCAAATAAGCATTTATGCAAATGATCACATCACCACATAAAATAATGAATTCCACGTATTGAGGTGGTGTCATAAACGTGTCAAACAATGCATGCCAAATATTATGCCAGGGCTCAGAATGCTTGCCTTCAAGTTGTGGAGGGGTGAGGTGCTCTCCAAAACTTTTGAAAGTTTTCTCCTCTCTCTTCAAGATCCTATTTAAAAATATTTTAAATTAACACACATTTTCAAAACAGCACAAAAAAGTTGCTTGAATTTTTTTTGAAATAAATCTTAAAATAAACTAGACAAAATTTGAGAAAGGTAGGAAAAAGAATCAACTCATTTGGAGTTATAATTAAAAAGTTATAGCCAGTCAAAGATTTGGTCAAAATCTGTTTTTAAAATAAAACATGAAAGAAAACGTTTCAAAGGAAAAATACGCTTTCGGAACGGAGGAAACGTACTGGGGTGGTTTACGCTTTCACTTAACCCACGTGGACAGGTGCGGTGTCACTGACAGTGGGTCCAAGGGCCCACCGGTCAGGTTTGACCGGTCCATCACTCCCTCCTCTTCCTCTGCCCGAACGGCGGCGAGGCAACGGCGATCAACGCCGGCAAACGGCAGCTTCCCGCGGGCTCCAGAGGGTCGGGATGGACCCGCAAGACCGGGGCGGTCCTCCCGGTGGTCGTTGGGTCAACGGGGGTGGAAGGAGTCATCGGCGGTGAGCTTCGCGACAGAGGGGGCTTCGGGAGCAAAGTGGGTTTGGAGCTACGGTGGTTCCCGATCAAAATCGAGTAGGGGGACGGGTTCACGGGAGGATGAGGGGGTTCCTGGTGAAGAGAAATGAGAGGGGGAGGCCCTGGTGGTGCCGGAATGGCCAGGGCAGTGGCGTCGGCTGCGGTTGCCGGAGATGGGGAAGGAGACCTCCCCGGGTCGATTGGCCGCCAATGGGGGTCCTAGGGAGATGGCTTGGGACTGCCTGCGTGCGGAGACGAGCTCGGGGCTCCTTAAATAGACGACCGGAGTCGGTTCTGCGGCGGTGGATGAGGATGCCGGCGAACCGCCTCTCTGTAGCTTGCAGGGCGACGTGGAGGCGACGAGAGCTAGCCGACGAGCGAGGGGAACAGCTTGCGCAGTTCCCAGGGGCAGGTGGCGAGCCGGGGTGCTTGGGCGGCGCCGACCGGGGCTGGAGCCACTGCGGACGCCGGCGTGCCGCCAAGAGCGCCCTGACAGCGGCGCTGTAGTGTGCCAGGGGGGTCGGGGTGGCGTGGTGCTGTTGGCGGATACGTGGCGTGCTAGCTGCTGTTGGCCAAGGGCCGGAACGGGTGCGGGGTGAGACGCGGCGGCTCGGGCGCACGTGCGTGCCAAACGCACACTCTGGGCGCATCCAGAGCATGCCTGGGACGTGCTCGACATTATGCCGGGGTAGTCTAGAATGCTAGAGCGGAGCTGGCAAGTAACAGGACTAGTCTAGGATTAGTAAGGTGTTCGAGGGACAAGGTGGATAGGTCAGGGGCTCAACTCCACAATGTAAACTTGAAACTATGCCAAATCTGGCTATGCATTCAGGGTGTTCGTTAAAATGCGACAAGCACCTAGGCTTTTATTGGGGTGGCCAAATTCTCCAGATCAGTGTCTCTTTAGATGAAAGAGAGGGTGGTAAGGTCATTTGGACAAAAGGAGAAACTTGCTAGTGCAAGTTTTACAAAACTTCAATACTGGACAGGAGATAAATGGCATCATTCCATGAATCAAAAATGATCCAATGGGTGCATGCTCCTGGACTTAGAGGTTTTGCAGGGAGGACTACAAGTAGGAGAAAGCACAAGGTCACTGGAGCAAAAATAAATAAGGTTGCAGTAGAAATTACAAGGCTGGACCAGAATGGAAAAGGGGTTGATTCACTCAAAATTTTCAAAGAACAACACTAGGTTTTTGCATGAAGTTGCATTGCATGCTACCACTGACATCCCATAATTTTGGTGAAGGCTAGAAAGAAATATTTAAAAGGGTTATAGTGCAAAGTTGCACTCTGGACCAGAGAAGAAAATTGGGTGTAGAGCCCAAAATATTCCAAGAATAGAAGATATCTTTGCATAGAAGTGATTTAAAAACATCACATGACATCTCCAAATTTTGGTTGGAACTTTAAGTGAATTTATCAAATGGTTATAGTTCAAATATGGCCATATAACCTTGAAAAACCATTTTCAAGAAAATAAAGATCAAGCAACTTAATTAAGTAATTAGTTCTACTAATAAAAAGAACGTTTTTCTTGAGAGGTTAAACAAGTCCAATAACATTTTTGAAAAGTTTTCACTCAGGGAAAAACTCCATAATAACAAGGAAGAAAAAGGTTCAAAAAAACAAAAGGGAGCCTAGAAAGCAAAAGTTTTAATTTCCTGGCAAAATTTTAATTTATTAAAACAAGGCCAAAATTTTGGGGTGTCACAGTATGTCGCCGAAGGGCGAGTGCTGAAAGATATCCACGGCGGTGAACTCCCTGATCGGCGCCCAATCAGATTCCATTGGCAGGGGCGCGGAAGGCTCAGAGTCTGGAGAAGAGTCCGGCAATGTGGAGCCACGGGCCTCGTGAAGGATAAAGATGGTGTTCGGCTCGGTCGCTGGTGAGTCCGCAGCCTCCGCGGCGGGTCTAGCACCCGCCCTCGGTCGGCGCAGTTGGCTCCGAACTAAAGGTCAAAGCGGATTGGGGTGCAGCCTCCAGGGCACTGTTCGGTGGCAGAGCTAAATCATGCCCATCATGACAGTGCGACGCACGTGGAAGGGGTTCGAACCCATCGAAGATCAAGTCTCCGCGGATATCGGTCGTGTAGTTGAAGCTTCCAAACCTGACCTGATGGCCAGGGGCGTAGCTTTCAATCTGCTCCAGATGGCCCAGCGAATTGGCCCGCAGTGCAAAGCTGCCGAATACAAAGATCTGTCCGGGGAGAAAAGTCTCACCCTGGACTGCATCGCCAACGATGATCGAAGGAGCCATCAAGCCTGATGACGACGACACAGAGGACCTCTCAATGAAAGCACCAATGTCGGTGTCAAAACCGGCGGATCTCGGGTAGGGGGTCCCGAACTATGCGTTTAGGCTGAAGGTAACAGGAGACAAGGGACGCGATGTTTTTACCCAGGTTCGGGCCCTCTCGATGGAGGTAAAACCCTACTCCTGCTTGATTAATATTGATGATATGGGTAGTACAAGAGTAGATCTACCACGAGACCAGAGAGGCTAAACCCTAGAAGCTGGCCTATGGTATGATTGTTGTTGTTTCCTACGGACTAAACCCTCCGGTTTATATAGACACTCGAGCGGGCTAGGGTTACACATAGTCGGTTACAATGGGAGGAGATCTACATATCCGTATTGCCAAGCTTGCCTTCCACGCCAAGGAAAGTCCTGTCCGGATACGGGACGAAGTCTTCAATCTTGTATCTTCATAGTCCAACCGTCCGGCCAAAGGTTATAGTCCGGCTATCCGGACACCCCCTAATCCAGGACTCCCTCAGAGGAGAAAACAATCTTAGGGCTAGACATAACTGGGAGAGCCGGTTTACGGTGACTCCCTTGTGATGATAATGAGACCTAGCCACAAACAACATGTAGGGTTGTTACCGGATGATGTTTCCCGGGGCCCGAAGCTGTCTAAACCCTTGTCTTGTGTTGCATTTCTCGATTCCGCTCAACCCCTCTCAAGCTACCACATAGATGTGTTGGCCTCACGACTAAGTCCTCACACTAGGACATCTGCCATGACTAATCCACGACAGTGGGGAAGCTCGTCTTGCAGCGGACCCGCGAGGTGGAGCAGAGGCACAAGGAGGCGTTCGATGCCCAGGCTCTGGTTCACGCCGGCAAGGTGAAGGAGTAGGCCCCGACGAAGGCACAGGGCGCGACCGTCAGCAGGGCCGGGGAGCTCTCCGAGGCCAACAACTCCATCAAAGACCTTAGGCTGAAGCTGGAGGGTCTCGAGAAAATGCTGTCGGAGGCCAGGGCCTGGGAGAGGACCCCGGCGAAGAGCCTGGAGACCAAGAAGCAGCTGCGGAAGAACGAGGCCCTCAACTTCAAGGAGCACGTGGAGGGCGAGAACCGTTGGCTCGATCGCCTGGCCACCGTCGCCAACCAGGCTGCCGCGCAGCTGGCCACCATGGGGATTCTGAACGTGAAGTACGCCCCGGAGCGGAACGTGAGCGCCAACTGCAGCCTGACCCTGTTCTTTGAGAGGGTCGTCGATGCCTTGGAGCGGCTTCACGCCAACCGGGCGGCCTCGCTAGCCGACAAGAACCGAATGCTATGTCGGGGTGCCATGACCAAGGTCCTCACCAAGGTGGCGTACTGGAACCCTGCCCTTGACTTCGACGCCGCGCTGGAGAGCTCTTGCCGGAGGGGACTGACCTCGCGCCGCTCAGGGAGCGTATCAAGCCCATCATCAGCCTTATCGATGGAATTCAAAGGGTGGAGGGCCAGCGCCGGGATTAGGCACCCCGTTTCTTATCGCCGCTTCAAGTTCATGACCAAGACAATTTCTATCTCTAGTTAGAACCATAGCAACAATCTGATGTAATATAACTCTGCAGTACTTTTGATATTATGCATGTTATTTTCCTGTTCGGTTTTCCTTTGTATGTCCACCCTACGTTTAACTGGGTAGGCTTGCCGGCACGTAAACCCAGGGCGGCGTCTTGAGGACGGATCCCCATTGGCCTTCCAGGTGCGCTTGCAGCCAGGCGAACCACCTCACCGCACCGACGCGGCAACTCGAACTGTCGAGCTTGACTCGAGTCAGAATCGAGAGCGTTGCCAAGTTGTGGAAGGCTACGCCGCCACTCTCGACGCGGCGGCTTGAGATGTTGAGCGGACTCGAAACATAACAATGTCGTTGCCAATCGCGGGAGGGCCCCTTTGCGTGCAGGTTTTCCATACATAGGCAGGATCTCTGAGGACGATAACCTTATGTATAAGAGGAAATAGCTCAAGGCTCCGAATGACTTAGCTTTTCTTTTGTTGCCGCGCTGGCATCCTTCGCGCCCGCAGGCGGCGCTGTTTTCTCCTTTAGAAGCCATGGTGATGCAAAACATGCTAGGCTAACTACCACCCCAGATTCTCACAATTGCGCCCCCTACCTGGCGCGCCAAAGATGTCAGTGGGAAACGACACCTATGGGATCACCAGAATCCCAACTACGGATGCCGGGGTGCAGGGTTGGGAGAAGAGCAGGATTAGCAGTCAGCACAAGGATCGTTTACCCAGGTTCAGGCCGTGAGGATGCGTAAAACCCGAGTCTTGCTATGGTGGATGTATTGAGTGTTCTTGAGCCCTCGAACTAGCTATGGGGGCTGTGTAGTTCCCAAGAGCCGAATCCCTCTCCAGTATGCCAAGGGCCTCCTTTTATAGTTGAAAGGGGCTGCCACAGTGGCACACATGAGGTGGAAAGGCATACAGTATTGTGAGCTTATCGCCCGTATTACAGGACAAGACGCATTTAATGCGTCGCTTAGGTGTCCCCTAGCTTTATCGGGGACGGGAGCGAGGCCCATCCCGTCCGTCGCTGCTCCTCCTCGCTTTGACACGCGCCCTGGTCAGCGATGCATGCGGCGCCATGCAGGCAGGCAGGTAGCTGAGGTGGCGCGGTGTAGGGTCTTCACAAAGATCTACATGCCGCCACATAAGCGCTTGCTGATCTGGCCTGGGAGCTGCATGTTGCCACGCAGGTACCAGCCCAGCTGGTTGGGCTGGCAGCTGCATGCGAACGGCGGTGGAAACTTGGCTGGTGCGGCCCTGGCAGTGGCCCTGCTGATGTCCTCGGCAAGGGCCTTGCCGGGGGCCCAGCAAGGGTCTTGCCGTGGCGCACAGTCGTCCCCGGCAAGGATCTTAATGGGGGTCTTGTGGCTTTCCTCGGCAAGGATCCCGCCGAGGGTCGCCGTCTTCTGGTCCTCATGTGATCTCATATATCTATGGTCTTGACAAAGATCTGCATGCCACCACAGAGGTGCCTCCCGAGCCGTGGTCCAATCGTAGTTGGTTGGGTTGGAACTTGTGGGCTCAAGGGCGGCTCACTCTGTTGGTGTTTGGGCGTGCTGCCCCGGCAAGGGTCTTGCCGGGGCTGCTGAGGCTGCCCCCGGCAAGGGTCTTGCCGGGGGAACCTGCTCCGTCCCTCTGCTTCTTTGTGTTCTTGTCCATGGCGTTGTCTTGGGCATCTTGTGCTTCGGCTACTCTCCGGTTCCCCCCTGCTCTGCTTAGAGTGGCCGTGGGCGCGGCTCCGACTGTCCGTGCACAAGTAAAGGGGTACAAAGGTGTGCCCCTACTTTTGTATACCGACACTATTTTCTAAAAAATTGATTGGTTACTATCAAATCCGCATACAAGAAGGTGATGAATGGAAAACCACTTTTAAAACTAAAATTGGCTTGTACGAGTAGTTAGTTATGCCTATGGGTTTATCGGAAGCTCCCGGTACTTTCATGTGTCTTATGCATTTCGTGCTTTGTCCATACATTGGAGTGTTTGTTGTGGTCTACTTTGACGAAATACTTGTATTTAGCAAATCCATCAAAGATCATGTAAATCATGTTAGGGCCGTTTTGCAAACTCTTCGCACAGAACATCTTTATGCCAACATGAAAAAAAATGCACTTTTGGTGTTGACAAGCTTGTTTTCTTGGGTTTTGTTGTTTGTTCAAAGGGTGTCCATGTTGATGAGTCAAAAATTGAAGCAATTAAAACTTGGCCAAAGCCAACTAATTTGCAAGTGCTTTCCATAGCGTACTATTTGTGTACCATGTCCGATAATTCGGCGATATTTTGCACGCGGCGGCGGGCGAGGGCATTTAAGATCCCTGCGTCCCGGTAATTGATTCGGAAGGCTTCAATTATTCCTTCGTCGTGGAAGTCGATTATCTCGTTTTTTACTAGGAGAAATCGGGCCCAGTAATGATGGACCATTTCTTCGGGTTGCTGCTTGACGTACATCAGGTCCCATACGTCCGGTCTTCCTGCATCTGGACAGTATTCGGCGTGGGAGGTGAGTGGGAACTTTTTAGTAGTCCTATCGTCTGTGCGTCCGAGGTGTCAGCAGTGGTGAGCCACACCTGGGTATGCCTGACTCTATTAGCGCAATGTTCGCACGTATGCCTACGTGTGGCCAGGCGGACTCAAGGTTAGATCTGGTGTCGTAGGCCGAGTCCGAACTCTCATCTTGACGGGTATCCGTTTCCAGGCTCGAGACCCTATACTGTCATAAGCTTCGGAGATCGCGATCCCTCCATTCTCTCTTCGATGGTAGATATGAGGTGAGTGATGGCGGCTGTGGATCTCCCTGTTATCAGGTCCAAGACTAATCTGGTTGTAGGCCGTAGGCCTACTAATGGAGAGTCCCATGGCTCGGAACCAATCCAACAGGTTGTCTACCAAAGGGTCCTCACTGGGGTCAAGCCTATTGGGTGTTCATGGGATGTTCTTCAGATACTTCAACGGGATCTGGCTTTAAGGCCAGGCCCCGAATTGATTTGGCTCACTGTACATACACCGAATCCGAGGTCAAGGCGTCAGGATCAGTGGGCTCTTCGGAAGCGGGGCTTTGTTGAGGGCCAGTGCCGGACTCCATGTTCCAGTGGCTGGCTGCATGATCGGCAGTGAAATTTTCAACCGGGCTCAAGTGACCGGTGGGGTCGTCACGGAAAGTGATTCGGCCGAACGTAAAGATGTGGCCAGGGACGAAGATGTTCCCGATGCTGGAGAGGTTTCCGAAGAACAGTTGGGCTATCGATCCTTTGGTGACCCGTAGCGGAATTCGCAATGAAAGCATCAATGTCAGTGTCAAAATCGGCGGATATCGGGTAGGGGGTCCCGAGCTGTGGATCTAGCATCGATGGGGAACAAGGGACGAAGAACACGATGTTTACCCAGGTTTTGGCCCTCTCGAAGAGGTAAAACCCTATGTCCTACTTGATTGTATTTGAGTATGGTATGGTTACAGAGTAGATCTACCTCAAGATCAGATGAGTTAAACCATAAGGTAATGACGTCATGAATGTAGCTCTAGCCCTAAAGACTAAAACACTCCGGTTTATGTAGGCACCGCTATGGTTAGGGTTACACGCGACCGATTACAAAGAAAGGAAGATCCTGCCAAATCTTGGCTTGGAGGACACACCATGGCTCCAAAGATTCCTTGTTCGGTCATGGATCCGCTCTCCAGCTTGTACCCATAGTGGCCCATCAGTCTAGCCCAGACATAACAGGTCGACAGCCCAAGGACCCCTTAATCCAGGACTCCCTCACATGCATTAAACGGAGAGGAGAGAGGGGAAAGGTAGAGGGGCTCATGGGGGTCCCGTAGGTGTGCAAAAACGAGCTCGCGGGTGGCCCAGGGCTACAAATCGATGGCGATAGTGGTGGTGCCCGAGGAGGAACACGACTTAGGAGACGGAGCAGGGCCTCATGGCTCGGGCTTGTAGCTATAGACGGCGTAGGAGACGGCGGCGGACCCCTAGGACATGTCGGCGAGGCGAGGGGGAGCCAGTGGCCGCGGGATCGACGGCGTGTGGCGATGGTTGCGTCGGGCTCCTCCCAATCGATGGAGAGGACAAGGGAGGAAGGGTGAGTGAGTGGGAGTGGGGACAATGGACTGGGGAGGCGCCCGAGGAGCCGTTGGGTGGCGCCCTTATCCCCTCCGTGGAATGGCCGGCGAGATGTTCTGGCTGGGACGAGCGCATTGTTGCGGTGCGGCTCGATAGGTGGAGGAGGGAGAAGGTGAGGTGGGCTGGGCCGGTTGGGCTGTCCACTGTGGAGTAGAGCCCAATCTGCCTAGCTCTTTCTTTTTCTATTTTCTTTATTTTTTCTATTTTGCCTTACTTTTTAATAGCAATTCACTTTTGTAAAGTATTAAACCTGGCCCATAACTTATATTGCAATTTTTGGCACTACCACAAAAAGTTTGGTAGTTTAAAAATAAGTTTGAATTTTTATAAATTAGAAAAGCATTCAATGATGCTCTTTTGGCATTGTTTAAATGCTGCAGCCCAAATGAGCAAACAAGTGATGTTGTTTTCCTCAACCATAATTTGTTTTGGAATATTTTCTAAATGGTGAATTATTTTCCTACCATGTTTGTGAATTTATATTCTCACTTTAAATTTGAATTGATTTCAGAGGTGGAATTTGGAATGAGATTTGAACTCAAGTGATTAAGCTTTGCAAATCAAAGTGTCATAGCATAATCAAGATCGGTTACTGTAGCTTAATAAGTGGGGGTGTTACAGGGGGCGATGATGGGGAGGACATGGACTAGGCTAAGAGCCAAAGCTGGGGGGGAGCTCATCCCCTAGTTATCCATGCACGCGTATTTATTTTTCTTCTTTTTTTCTTTTTGTCTTTTTTTGGATGTTTAATTCCAGTTTTCATAATTAATTGAGGAGCAAGCTTTTGTCTTGCCTTGTTGGAATTCTGTTTGTTTGTGTTTGCTAGCAATTTGCAAATGAGGAGAATGAAGTGGAAATTTTGACTGAAGGAAGAAGTGAGCTAGAGCGACAAGGTATAACATACGCATAATCTATTGTCTTGCATTATTAATTGAGAAAGAATTTTCGGTTGACTAGCTGCACTTAAGTAAGTTCCCCATGTTAGTTTAATACATTTTTCATAACTCCCAATTTTGAATTTTGCTAGCATAACCTTGTGGTAAAGCATGTTTTTGCTCTAATAAAATGTCAAGGAAAACTTAGGGGTCTGAATTCTAGAAGAGAACGAGCACTCAAGTAGATCAACTCCATATGTTGAATTTGATTGACTTGAAAGCACCTATCAATAGAGTTACTTGGAGGAATGAATATTTAAAGTGATTGAGGTTATGACAAAACTTATTCGCAATACTAAAATCGTGGAGCCCCAGCCTTAGGTTGGTTTCACGTCTCGTTGCTATATGTTGAGATAATTCGCGTAAATGCGATGCTATCACGAACTTGGAGCTTGCGTGGTAAATGATCGACCTTCTCCAAAATAGTGTGTATGTGGTAAATAAGAGCACTGATCGCTGAGCTCGAAAGAGACAACCCATTTTGAGCCATAGAGCACAAAATTAAGCCACGACGGAACCCATTCATATAGTAAATTTTGGCATAACCCCGTCATAGAGAATTGGAGTTCCAAGGAGTAACGATACAGAGAAGTGCTTGAAAGCCATGACTAAGAGCTATTAGTGGCGGTCAATGAAAAACTTGATTTCTCTATTCTCTTCATATTTGAAACTCCCTAATGATTTTTGAATAATGAGTTTGAAGTGAAATATCCATCTAAAGTTGTATGCGCTTTGGCTTGCATAAACACTTGGTTGGCAAAGAAATTTTCATTTGAGAAATTATAACTAGTGATAAGAGGCTACACATAGGTTGGCAATGAGCTTAGGTGCAACTCTTCAATTGTGAATATTTTGTGAATGACACTATAGGAGAAGAGAAGGTGGATATGATGTATCCTCTCGAGCCAATAAAACTTCTTTCTATTCTATATGTGAGACTCCCTTTCGCTCTCTTGATTTCTTATTTGCTCGAGGTGGAGCAAAAACTAAGCTTGGGGGAGTTGATGGCTCGAGAATTTTTTATGTAATAGTAGTGATTTTTGCTTGGTTTCACTGAAATTCTTTGGATATTTCTAACGCTAATCCCTCTAAAGAGAATAAAATCTACTTCCTTAATGTCTGGCAGGAAATATCATCTATGGAAGGAAACCAAGGGAAATTGCTGCAAATCAAGTCAACAGGACAACTTTCTTGAAGAAACCCAAGCCAACAGGCGCACAATAGCAAAAGACGGTATTCCATACGACCGCAAGTGCTCGCATGAGCAGTGGTATGGAGTGCCATCAGCAACACCACGTCTACGCGAGCCACTTTCGTGAAGGGTCCCAGGGGAGAAGAGAACCCTAGCCACCACACCACTAGAATAGAAGGAGGAAGGATCCGAAGAACTCAAGGAGATCTTTGTAGTCTTTGGTCTTTTCATCTCCATCACCAACCTTACCCCTTTTCACTATTCTAATAGGAATTCCAATTGGGAGAATAATTGTAATATTACTCAATCTCGTCTGGAGATCAATACTATTTGAATTATCCATTTCATCTTATTGTCGATCTTCATGGTATTATCAATATGGTTTTCATTGGATTTATCTCTTTGGTGTTTGATTCCCCTCTTATGATGTGTGAGTAATTCCCTCTAGGTGTGCAAGATATAGGTAAGTGGTAAGATTAGTTTGTGCATATTCTATATGTCGTCATTTGAATTCGTAGTAGTATGATCTATCTAGTATGTTGTTATGTTGTGGTGAACTCTATGTGTGTTATCTAATTTAAGGGCCCAGGCAACATGATCTGAAGACCTACACAGGTAACACATATTTTTTAGGAAATCTATGACCTCTGACGTGACAGGTGGTGATATCTAGGAGGATTGAAGACAATATGAGATAACGATGATCAATTGAACTTAATGCTTGGTTCCGGTCCAAGGACCTTAATTGTGGACACGAGCACTCTGTGGCAATGGAGAAGCACGACAAGAGAATGAGATATAATCGCTAGAGGGGGAGTCTCAGTATTTTATGGGTAACCACCTACAGAGCCCCTATATCAAATACTATGAGTACAATACAAGATAACTGGTATTATCGTCGCACTGGCACACTTTATAAATTCTTACCATGAGCCGAAATCTCTCTGCACCTAAACTCTTGATTGCAAGAAACACATCCATCGCTTAAATTCATGTTATTTACTTTTATTAGCTCTTTTAGTTGTTACTACAATTCTCTTCATACTTTCGTAAAACTAGTTTATGTGAGATCCAAGACAATAACAATATTTGCAGAAGCTCCAATGGTTACTTCACATAAGAGTTGTGACACCTTGTGTGTGATATAAATATTGCATATAAATACTCTCCTCCGCTCTTCGTTGGGACGACTACCCATTGGGATACTTTGCGGAAGTGCTACACCACCCTGTTTGGCTTGCAAGCATCAGAAGGTCACTCATATTTTCATCTGTATTTGTGGAGAGAGCTTGCTACACGTTACTTACTGAAAGTTGGCACTAAATTGTTAGTGTATACAACACAACCTCTTCTTATCATCCCTCTACCCATACCATCTGAGATCCCTCGATGGACCAACAACCTAAGTTAGTTTTCTTTCAAATTCTTGCATGTTGAACTAGAACTTAGCGAAAATAATGTATCTCTCTGGACTTACTTATTAGTATTTTATTTTGATGCAGGGCTTGTTCAATACGTAGTTAAAGAGATGGTGGTTACTCCTTCAACCCAATTCCACTTGAAAGACTTGAAGAATCTCATCAAATTTGTTGGTAGAATCCCTTACTAAGGGGTTCCATGCTGGATGCCAGGTGGGAATATGTGTGCCACTCGTGCATACCATGAATAGGATGAATTGTAACAGAAAGCACATGTTTACTCCCAAAGGTGGGGTGAATGGGATATTTTTAGAAATTTGTGAAACTCTAAGGAATTTGACGAAGATCAGAGTGAAATAGAAACACAAGGGAAACTAAGTCATCACGGAATCGGAGTACATGCAATCAGGATACATAAGTGTAAAGAACATCACTACAAAAAAATACACTTCCGTGATGATACGTTTTGTCATAGTAGGTCATGTTTTTTGTCATGCATGTACATCCATGACAAGTTTATGACAGAATCAAGATAGTCATACATGTGCTGTCATAGAAGTGTTCCATGACATTACCAAAATTTTCATCACGAAAGTGTCCACTTCCATGACGATAAATCGCGCTTCACAGAAGTGCTTTCGTCAAGGGTGACCGACATGTGGCATCCACCGTAATGGAACGCCGTTAAGCTATCAGGTCGGGGTTTGGACCGATAACCCGTTAGCAGCCCCGACCAATGGGAAATTTCCACATGTAAAATTCTTATTGGCCGGACGAAACACGTGTCAGCTTGTTAGTGGGTCAGATAGGCGCCTATGATACGTCGACATGTGGCACGGCCCAATAGAGGCCCATTCTTGTGAAAAGGTCGCCCCGTTTGACTTGGTCAAAAGGTGGCAGGCCGGCCCATGGAAAGCCTGTTAACGTCTTGTTCGCATATAGCCCACTTACAGCCCGCTAACCCAAGGCCCATTATGCCCTATCCGAATTAGGCCTAGTAGCGTCATCTGGGCCATTTAATATGATTCCAGCCCATTTTCACTTCTGGCCCATGTATGGCCCATGACGTCTTTCGGCCCATATGAGGCCCTATGTAACTCTTGGCCTATTAACGGCCCGTGGTGAAACTGGCCCGTAATGAACAGTGTATCACTTTACACCCATTAACGGCCCGTGGTGAAACTGGCCCGTAATGAATAGTGTATCACTTTATACCCATTAACGGCTCGTTATTCCGTTGGGCCGTTTCCAGCCCATGTTATCTTTCGGCCTTCTCAAAGCCCATTTATTCTTGGGCTCATTTCCAGCATTCGTTTACTTATGGCCCGTTACTGTCATTTTCTGCTTGTGGGCCAAATTCAGCCCGTGGTTACAGTCGGCCCATTTGTGGTTCGTTAATTCGTGGAGCCGTTTTCATAGCGTCATCAAATACGGCCTATTAACGATGGCCCGTTATGGTCGGCCCATGAACGGACGATTCCAACTCTAGCCCGTTTACGGCCATAATGAGGCCTGTTATTGGCCCATGTTTGGCCAATCGATCATACGGCCCGTATAAGGCCCATTGATGATACGACCCCTAGAAGGCCCATTGTTTCTATGGCCCGTAGAAGGCCCATTGTTTCTACGGCCCGTAGAAGGCCTACTATTTCTACAGCCCGTAGAAGGCCCACTATTTCTACGGCCCGTAGGAGGCCCAGTGTCACTACAGTAAATATTAGCCCATGGTTATTATGGCCTAGTTTTAAAAAATAGGTTATTGCAGCCACTAGCAAACCGCGGAAAAAGAACTGCACTGACTACAAGTAAACAAATAATCAAGACAACAAGGAAATAAATAAGCAAGCAACTTATGCTAGGCTATCACGTCTATTACACACATTACATCCACTGGGCATCAAAGTTCGCCACCAGTGCAAATATAGGGAACACAGCAGCATATAAACGCCGTAGCAAAACAAGTCCAGAACTGAAACCACTTCAGAAGATCTCAAGAAACAATATCCTGGGTACCCATAATGCTGGCAAGATGCCTAGCAAGCTTATTAACTTTTTCTTGTTTGGCGCTTAAATCCTCCAGCGCTTGCTGTTGCAACAGAAAGTACGCATCTGAATTCTGCAGGGACTTCCTCGGTCCTTCGGCTTCTTGCCGTAGCACAGCTGACTGATGCCTTTCATCTTGTAGCTGAGACTGAAGAAGCCGAAGTGATTCAGGCAGCGAGTTCGAAGAGCTTGTGCCAGCGGTACCGGCCAGTAACTCGAACACTACTTCAACGCAGGACTGTGGGGTTTTCTCACTGTCTACAAGATCGTTTTTATCACCTTTCTTGGAGACTAACAGGGTTGTCTCACTATATTTAACCTTATCTGCATTACTTTCTCTACCATTGCATAGTGGGGTGCTCTTCTCCAATATTCTGTTTGCATACTACAAGAGAAACAAGCAGACACATCATAGGTTTAGCTTGTAGTATACGAAACTCATTTTGGTAAACCGGTTCAGTAGTAAGGTGGACAGGATAGCAACATGAAACAAACATATATCTATGTACTATGGTCATTGTATTGTCCATATCATTCTAGTTTATGTTCCCTAATCAAGATAGAGACACAGTTCAACTCATATATTTTTAAGACACAGCAGCATAGACAGAATATAAGTGTGAGAAACTGCACAGCATTGGCAGCACTTGTAATGTGAATCACATGAGAACATAATTGTTTATGCAACTTAAACTGAAATCAACATAGAGGAACAAGTTAGAACAGCAATCCAGTTAAATAAATAGGTTTAAAACATACCTGTTGCTCCATTGGAGTTTCAATTGGATCCTTCAAATTCGAAAGTAGTTGGTATGAGTAAATACAGTGATGCAATAGCAAAGGAGTATGGACCATAGCTACGGAACCTGACCTCAGAACAATTGCTCTTCTTCTTTAAACGTGGAGTTTGGGTTAGCTGTGGTGGTCTTCGTGCTTTGGGCACTGCAGTAGCTTTACAAACTGCTCGTGTGGGGGTACTCTGTGGTGGACATGGTGCTTTGTCAACTATAAGTGGGTTACTATCCGCTGGGGTTGCGGTTAGATGGGTTGTAGCTGGTTCTCCGCCCAACGGTGTAAGTGTGCAATCTGGAAGAGTCTCGATTATGTGTGGTGGGGCTAGTTTGTGGGCCAGTACAACCATGGTTCTATCTGCATCAACGGGTAGCCCTATCTTTTGTGAAGAACGGGTTTTTGATTCCTTAGATATTGTCGTCACCCCCTCCAATTCAAATGGTTGATAAACAAGAAAAGAAATTGAACGTATAGACATTGTATGATAGACAGATGTGGTAATTCACATGTATGTTGTCTAACCAAACAGGACAGCATGACACAATTTCACATATATGATGCCTAACTAAACAGGATAGCATGACACAGTTTTAGATATATGATGGATAACTTAACAGGATATAATGGCATAATTCAACATATGATGAGTACCTAAACAGGATGACATGACAAAACTATATGATGTCTTTCTAAAATAGGTTGGGATGAAATAATTCACATACATGTTGTCTAAGTATACAGGATGACATGATATTATTGACATAATTGATTCATATACTAAGCAACTGGCACTCGCATGTATGATCTCTAAACTAAGCAGATAGAATTCAATAGTGTGCATATGATGTCTAAACTAAGCAATGCAAGACACCATATGCATCATATGAGAAATATAAACATTGCAACTTAGAGCATACACCTCAGGTGGGATATAGGACTGGTCATTTGTCTCTGAATCCTCCTCTGAAGAGCTCCCTGTAACCATCGAGATACATGCTTCAACAGGTACCATTGACTGCTCTGAAGACCTTGTTTTCACTCCAGATTTTTCCATAACCGGCTCAAATGGCTGATACACATGAAGAGTAGTTCAATATACACAGATTGTCGACAAATGGAATACATAATGAAAAAAGATGGCATGAGATAATTCACATATATGATGCCTGGCTCCATGGCGGTGCATAATTCACATATATGATAACTGGCTGAAAAACATGGCATTGCATAATTCACATATCTGATATAGAAAGCAAACAGGAGGCATTCACACAAAGCATGTCTAATCTAAGCAGATGGCATGGCAATGCAAGATATGAGCAATATAACCCAGCCAAGTTAGAGCATGCACCTCGGGGGGGGGGGGGGGGAATACGACTGGTCATCTCTCTCCGAATCCTCCTCTGAGGAGCTATCTGTAACCAGCAAGAAATCTTCATCGACAGGTAGCACTGACTACTCAGAAGACCTTGTTTTTACTCCAGATTTTCCCATGACCGACTCAAATGGTTGATGCACAGGAAGAGTAGATGAATGTATAAACATTGTTGACAAATGGAATACATTATGGAAGAAATATGGCATGATACAATTCACATATACGATGACTGGCTGAACAGGATGGCATTGCATGATTCACGTATATGATGCCTGGCTAAAGAAGATGGCATTGCATAATTCCCATATACTCCCTCCGTTCCTAAATAATTGTATTTTTAGAGATTTCAAATGGACTACCACATACGGATGTATAAATACATATTTTAGAGTGTAGATTCACTCATTTTGTTCCGTATGTAGTCACTTGTTGAAATCTCTAAAAAGACAATTATATAGGAATGGTGGGAGTATGATATAGAAACCAAACAGGTGGCATTCACACAAAGCAAATCTAAACTCAGCTGATGACATATAAGATGTATAATGTAAGCAATGCAAGGCGCCATATGCATGATATGACCCACATCAGCATGCCAGGTTAGAGCAAACACCTCAGGTGGTAAACAGGCGAGGCCGGCTCCTTCTGAATCTCCATCTGAACAGTTATCTTCCTCTGGAATACAATCTGGAAATGCAGGAGGGGGGGCACTTCGCCCACCATGGAGCGGCGTCTGCATGGCATTATATTCGCACGCAACGGTCTTCTCTTTTTCTCTACATGTTCAGTACGATTGTGTACAATATCTGACATGCATAATAAAAAAATAGTTAGATTTTGTAAGGCCTAAGGGGCGCATGCAAAAATCAAGACTGGTGGTAGCAAACGAGTGGATGGATCCAAAACTAATGATACCAGGTAGATTATAGCTTCAGTTTAAAAAGATAGACAATGGATCATCTATTGTTTGTTGCCCACCCAACATGAACCACATAGAAGACCCTAGATGAACCAGATAGTTGACAGATACTATTCATTGCTGGCTCGATATGAGACCCATGGGAAATTCAAAACTCAAGATTGAACGATAAAGTAGCAGGTAATAATAACTGATGTATAACGTAAGCAAACAAGAAAGACTGCGACCTCTCTTCCGGAACTGTGTAGTCCTCAGGTTCATCTGCTCAGTCGGTGATGGTAATGCGGTTGGCGTGGCTACCGGCAACGGGGAAGATGATCTGAGGTGGCGAAAGGAAGTCTGTAGGGGGGATCTCTGCTGCAGTGAACGCTTCTGTCGATGGTGCACCTCAGGTGGGGTGGATGACGGCACGGCAGGAGCAGGGCATAACACACAGAGTTTTCTTTAACGCCTATCTGAAAATGAAGTAAATCTCTAAGGGATCCTTAGAATTGGAGGATTCTATAAATGCAGGGACAGGAAAAACACAGGAATATGATAGGAATGCACGTGCAAAACAGAGCATTTGGAAACATAGGATTTCAGTCAACCTGTGTGTTTGGCTCACATGAATTGGAAGAACAGAGGAATGGAGAAACAAAGTGATGCGACGAGTGTACAACCTCTTTGGCATTGCCTTGTGGACCTCAGCATCATTGGGTTGGACGTGGAGGATGGTGATGATGCCGATGTGACTGTCGGAGGCAGGGAAGAAGATTCGAGGCCTCTGGAAATGGCGCCGAGGGTACTGCTCCGCTGTGATGGACGGTTCCGTCATTGGAGCAGCTCCGCTAAGGTGTACGGCGACGAGGCTGAAGCATGACAAGACAGATAATGTTAATCTGAAGTGGGACCCTAATATCATCTGCAATAGATGATGTAAAATACATCACCAAAAAGTGCTAGATGTAAAATGCATCAGCCGCGCCACGACTGCTCCGACAGATGTTGTAAGTACTTTTCACTCTGAACTTAACTAAACAAAATGAACTTCACAGTCGAAACTGAATTTTACTGTCGAAACTGATTGAACTAGTAGCAGAGCATTGCAATAGATGTTTAGGGCATTCGAGCACTAGTAGCAGAGAAGCAGTGATCTAAATCAGCAGACGCTCGAGCAGGGAACGCACTAGGAGAGAGCAAGTCGTGAAGTAGCACCGCGAGCGAGTGCTAAAGTAGCAACTCCTGTAGCTGCCGGAGGTCGTGCAGCAGCAGCAGCAGCGCAAGCGAGAGCAAGAGCAGAGCAGCGGCACGAACGAAAGCAGGAGCAGTGCAGCAGCGCGGCCGACAGCAAGAACAGAGCCGCAGCGCGAGCGAGAGCCGGAGCAGCTGCAGCTAGTGTTGTTGTGGAAGTCGACGTCGAGGAAGCAACGACATGGGGGGGAGACATCATGGATGATGTGGCTGGCGACGGCATCGTCGATGGAGACACGCCATGTCTGCTTGGTATCGAGCACCGGCAGCCCCGTGAGATCGAATAAAAGATAAAATGCAGCGGTGAGTGCAGAACCTCCTTGGTTGCGCCGAGTTGGCCTCAGCTCCATCGGAGGAATTGGTGAGGGTGCTGCGGTTTCGGTGGGGCAGGTCAAGACGGCGCTGTGGGGATTGAGGTGGCGCGATAGACGAGGCGAACATCGGGGCAGCTCCTTGGAGGTGGAGGACGGGGCGGCTGATCCGGCGGGACGGCGAGATCGACAACGGATCCTCGTCCGGTGCGGTGGAAGAGGGACGGCGAGCTTTTGCGGTGGACGACATAGTCGGGGAAGAGTCTCCGGCTGGGCGGCGGTCGGGAGGCCGACGGAGGAGCGCGGGGTTTCACGGGTTTTGGCGGCCTCGGTGTACGAATGGGGGGCGAAGGGGGAGGGGGGAGCCAGGCTTAGGGACGCGCTTGTCCAAAATGTAGGGTAAGTTACCAGCGTACCCCCACTGGTTTGGACACCGTGACGTGGAGCTTCATTTTCGGCTGAGGGGTAGAAGGGGGATTTCGCGTCTCTGGGCTGCGGGAGCAATTATGGATGAGGAGGGAGTTCTCGCGCGCGTTCAAATTTCGGGATAACAAGGCGCTGCGCGGGTTGAAGAAGCGGGAGTTTCAACGCAGGTGAGACAAAAGATACTCGAGCTTGAAAATTTCGGGATAACAAGGTGCGGATTCCTTGTTCGGCAGAACAAACTTAACGTGTAAAAAAACAATTCATACAAGACACAAGAGAGTCATGTCCCCTTTTACTATATTGCTATAGATGCCATTGAAAAAAGGAACAATTGTATTCATGCCCCTAGTGGGGTCACGTTCGATTGATTTGCCCCTATTTTTTCAACAATTGCGGTTTTGCCCAGCTCACTTCACTCGCCTTGTGTTTTTGCCCTTCCGAGGTGGTTCCGACCAGTGAGCAGTCGCCACGTGGCAAACCATGATTGGTCGGAACCGCACGGAAGGGCAAAAACACAAGGCAAGTGAAGTGAGTTGGGCAAAGCCGCAATTATTGAAAAAATAGGGTCAAATCTGTCGAGCGTGACCCAACTAGGGGCACAAATGCAAAAATCCCTTGAAAAAACTACAAGAAAAATGTAAAAAAATCGGGAGAACAACATTACCCTGCACAGTACCAAATCGATTCGCACTTCCCTCAACAAGAACAAAAACAAATCAATTCCCACCAAAGAAAGAATAATGTCCCTTTTTATATGATTACAGATGCCATGATCTCGAATTTCAATTTTTGAATCCATGTTATGTTGAATTCGAATATATCGTTAGGTGACCTTGCGGTTTATAATTGATGTAGTCGTACATTTTGATCTTCCATCATATATGAACATTTTACTCCACCATGTGAACATATATATTGTCTTCTACCATATGGACTAAATTTTAATCAATTTTCCTTATTTGAATACGATTGTTGTCAAGTTATACAATAATTTAAATATTATCTTGATAACAAAGAACATACATATAGCAGTAATCATATTTCACTATGAACTACATGTACCATACGCTCTCCAATTCAAATATTTGTATCCATTTTATGTTGAATTCAAATCATAGTACATTTTGGGTCTAGGTAGCGAGATGTTTGGGATAATCTAAACCCTGTTTTCATACGTATAATTTTTGGCTGAATTGGGACAAGTTTTCGTATAAGCCTCTTACAAAACCGGAGATTCCCTCAACAAGCCTTGTGGTTCTGAGAGGGAACGTGTCACCTTTGTGTGCGAAACGATATACGCTGCCTCCCCCCTGATTTTATTTATAGAGGCAACATAGAACTATATGAGTGCCCTGTTAAATTTTGGAATTATTTCGGGTTAATTTGGCCTTTTTATACATTAATTGAGTTTCTGGACTTTTAATGTTCATAGTCTAAATATGAATTGCATGCATATGCTCCGGTGCACCAAAGTGGGTTGAAAAATCACATGTGTGTCCTTGGTTGAATTTCTAGGTCCCATGGAAGAAATGAGAATGAAATTCAAACATCTGGGCGTCATGACTCGGCCGAGAACATCGAGAAACTTTGATTTTAAATTCATGTAAATCCAAAACTCGTCTGGAAATCATGAAACTTGGCATGGTGTCATGTCATGACACTAACATGTTGTGGTAAAAAATTGGGCCGATTTGGAAGCTCGTGGTTCTAAGAGGGAACGTGCCACCTTTGAGTGTGAAATGATATACACTGCCCCCCTTTGAGTTTCTTGACAAAGGCAACATAGAACTACATTAGTGCCCTGTTAAATTTTGGAATTATTCCGGGTTCGTTTGTCGCTTTTTATAAATTAATTGAGTTTCTGGTCATTTAATGTGCATAAGTCAAATTTGAACTACAAGCACATGCTCTCGTGCACCAAAGTTGGTTGAAAAATCACATTTGTGTCCTCGGGTGAATTTCTAGGTCCCATGCAAGAAATGAGAATCAAATTCAATCATCTGGGCATTGTGGCTCGGCCGAGAACATTGAGAAACTCGGTTTTAAAATTCTTGTAAATCCAAAACACGTCTGAAAATCATGAAACTTGGCATGGATGTCATGTCATGGTACTACCATGTTGTGGTAAAAAATTTGGCCAAATAGGAACAGATTTTGGTACAAGCTTCTTGCAAACCCAAGCTTCTCTCAAGAAGGCTCGTAGTTCTGAGAGTGAACGTGCCACTTTTGAGTGCGAAACGATATACGTTGCCCCCTTGAGTTTATTTACAAAGGCAACATAGAACTACATGAGTGCCCTGTTAAATTTTGGAATTATTCCGGCTTCGTTTGGCCTTATTTACACATTAATTGAGTTTTTGGTCATTTAATGTGCATAATTCAAATTTGAACTACAAGCACATGCTCCCGTGCACCAAAGTTGGTTGAAAAAAATCACATTTGTGTCCTCGGGTGAATTTCTAGGTCCCATGCAAAAAAATGAGAATCAAATTCAAACATCTGGGCATTGTGGCTCGGTCGAGAACATTGAGAAACTTGGTTTTAAAATCATGAAACTTGGCATGGTGTCATGTGATGGTAGTACCATGCCGTTGCAGAAAAATTGGCCGAATAGGAACAAATTCCTTCAAATCGGAGATTCTCTCAAGAAGGCTCGTGGTTCTGGGAGGGAACGTGTCACCTTTGTGTGCATAATTCAAATTTTAAATACAAGCACATGTTCCAGTGCACCAAAGTTGGTTGAAAAATCACATGTGTGTCCTCGGGTAAATTTCTAGGTTACATGCAAGAAATGGGGATGAAATTCAAAATTATGGGTGTCGTGGCTGGGTTGGAAACATTGAGAAACTTAGTTTTTTAATTCCTATAAATCCAAAATACACATGAAAATAATGAAACTTGGCTTGGTGCCATGACATGGCACCAACATGCTGTCGTAAATTTGCAGTCCGATTTGCGAAGGCGCACACATTAACAATCAACAAAGTCATTTTGGAACAAGTGCTGTCACGTTACAATTGGAAACACAAGTATTGTTGAAACCGTGGGCGTTCTAGTTACTAGTACCATTTACGTGCCGCCACGCGTCCCCATTTTTTATTAGCTAGGAGGCGCCGTGCAGGGTAGCTATTTGAGTACGAGAGGCGTGCGATCAGACCCCTGCGCGTGCTTATCAGGAGGAGAGCCCTTTCACCTCCATCTGCCGTCCACCTCTCTCCCAAGGTCTCCATTAATGGCGCCCGAGCCTCTGTTTAATGGCGTGGCTATGTCTCACTCGACTGAGATTTAAGAGAGAAAAAAGAAAATCTGAAAGCACGGATCTTGATGTAAGATCCGACGGACCTATATAGCATCTACTGCGACTTATAGCAAGACTGATGAATATATAAGGATGATTAATTTTTTTTGATCAAAGAAGGGCTTGTCCCTTTCGATTTTCATTACTGAAAACCACCACAATTCACAAGAAGTTCAGGACAACTCAAGCCTAACACGAAGGACTAAAAGCTACCAGATTGAAATCGCAACATCCCAAGAGGCCAACAAAGGCCAAACATCCGCGCTAGAACCCAACATTACAACCGACGACACAATCCACATCCTAAACCGATTATTACATCAAAAGAAACCAGGAAGCTGAAGGAAGCCCAGCAGCAACTAGAAGAACAGCAACGCCAGGGTCGCCACAGCAAGAGTTTTCTTCATTCCAGCATCGCAACATTGATCTTCCACAAAAAGATAAGGACGATTAATTGTCTTACATAATTAGAAAGATAATTTAAAAAGCCACATGCGGCTACGCCCGAAATACACAAGGGCAAAATAACAAGGAAGACAAGGATCTAGCTCGTTGATCTCTACTTTCTTGATGCGTTGCTGCAGGCCACGGGAACTAGTCTCCGCGGCGAGCGGCGATGAGCTCTTTCGTGTCCTCAAGATGCTGCTTGAGAACATCCACGGATTCCTCCACCAGCCTTTGGCGCTCGTTGCGGAGCATGTCATTCTCTTCCATAAGTTTCTTGACGATGACGCCGGTCCTCTTCAACAAGGCACATGTCTCCTCCTGCTGGTCTGCACTTCGGACGATCTTCTCAGCAGGTCGCGCTCGGCCCGGAGCCTCTCATTGCCCTCCCTTAGTGCGCCGATAGCCTGTTCAAACGAGGCTTTCATATCGTCCTGCAACCTCGTAAAACAGGATATCTGATCGATATGGCTATGGACGATCGCATGCATGCGCCTGTAACAGTCGTCTCCTGCACGTGAGAAATTTTCCCAGGCTGCCGCGGCGCGGTGGGACATCTCTGCTGCATTCGTGGCGCGGCGGGACATCTCTGCTGCTTCTGCGGCATGGCCGCACCAGTCTGCTGCATCGACGGCGCGGCGGGACCTCCGTGCTGCTTCAGCGGCGCGGCAGGACCTCTGTGTTGCTACTTCCGCGCGGTGGGACATGTCGGCTGCTTCGCAGCGAGGCGGGACATCTCTCGTGCTTCCGCTTCCATGCTCGCCTCTCCCTAGTGGTAATCTCTCGACCCAGAACTCACGGTGGCCATGGCAGGCGCAAGGGAAGGATGCTAAATGGGTTTTTTGTTTTTGTGGATGAGGAGTTGAGGAGGAATGCGCAGTCATCTCGGCATACTAGTATTTATAACCGAGTACTAATACGCTCCTAAGTGGGAAACCGTTTAGGTTGTGATCGGTGTGAACAGGTTTGCAATTCAATATAGCATGGAGTAATTTGGAATGTGACGAGACGCAAGCTCAAAATTTATTGACGGTTCAAGTTTCGAAGTACGGCACTATTCCCAGATGGAGTACTTCTTTTTCTACTCTCTCCTTTCCGGTTTTATAGGGCTTATCTCAAAATTTTAGTTTTTCCATTTTATAAGGCTCAATTTGGTTGTTCCCCAACACATGTTTAGATTCCAAGGTGCATTAAATCATTGCATGCAAGTATTAAGAGAAAATTGACCAATGCATGTACTTTATGCATGCATGCATTGCAATTAATGCATTGATAAATATAATTTTTTATCGCCACCAAAACCGACCATTTCTTAGGCTAAAGTAGACCAAGGTAATCCCTATATTAGCATATTACTAAGATAAACAGAAGGCACTTTAGAAATATTTAGGACGTGAGCTTGTCAATCTGATTGTGGAGGGACACAAGCTTAGCCCCGGCCAGCAGCTTGGGCGGAACTGTCAAGAAGGTCAGCTCCTGCACGTCGACGTCGCCGGGATCCTTGCTGCTTGTCACCTCCATTTCCACCTTGACGGCGTCGGTCGTGCCTTTGGGCTCCCCAAGCGGGCCGTTCGCCCACAGCTTGGCCACGTAGTGCGGCAGTGGGGACGCCCCCGCTCTGATGCAGACGACCGACACGACGATAGGCGCGCCAATGTCGAGCACGCCGCCGACCAAGAAAAATGTGCGGCGGTCCTCCTCCGCGAACAGCAACAGCCGTGGCTCCGATAGTGGCACTTGCAGCTGGAGCACCTTGTTGTACTGGATCCTGTGCACGGGCATGGGATGCGTGATGCCGATGTGGTGGTAGAGCGCCGGCGGCAGGCCTTCGTAGCCGCAGACGGGCACGGGGCATTTGCAGGGCGCGAGCGGACAAACGCTCTGGTGATCGGCGAGCTTGTGGTAAGTGACGTAGAGCTCACAGCCTTCGTGCGGGCACTCCACCCTCACCGACGAAAGGACGGAGTCCGCCGCCGTGTTCCGCACGTCGAAGCCACAGCCGCGCTCGCACTTCTGGCACTGCAGCTGGTTCCCGGGGTGCTCGACGCGGCAGTCCGCGCAGGCCAGGTGCCCTCCCTTGCACTGCAGAAATCAATCGAACAACACATCAATCAAGAAACCTGCACCTTGCTCAATCAGCCGAAAGGACGAGGTGTATTCGAACCTCATACACTGGAAGCATCAAGGGGCGGAGGCACAAGGGGCAGTGGAGCACGGTGAGGTCCATCGAGACCTTAGAGAGCTCCGTCGTCGGGTCCTGTTCGGTCTGCATGATCTCGTCCTCCTCGTGCACAACCATCTCTCGACTTGGCCCGGGGTATTACAAAGCTATACCGTCACATATTTTATACTACTTCAAGGTGCATTAAATCAACACATGCAAGTATCAAAAGGAGAGTCACGGCATGCATGCATGCGTTGTAATTAATGCATCGGTAAACGCAAATTATTAAAATATATCGAGTGCAGTGCTTTGATGTGTCGCGTCAACTCGTACATCAACGAGAAGTTTGATTATCCTCTCCCTCGACGACTGAACTGCACCTGCCTTTGGCTGTATGACAGGTTGGCCACACACCTGTCGGGCTCACCTGTCATACACGCAAAGGCAGGAGCGTCCCTCCCTCGCCCATGAGCGTGGTGGCTGGCAAGACTAGGAAAAGCTTTCGCTACACGCTCTCCCTCCCGCACGCGGTGGACATGCAGCAGTTCAATCAGTGTCAGATGGCCAGAAGCGTACTGTAGTACTCCTCCAGTGCAGTAGTACTCCATCATTGTTCGACTTCCCGAAGAGGCGAAGAGCCAAGCGCAGCCCGGACACTCGTGTGGCAGTTTCATGTGTAGAGTAGTCTAGGATAGCGTGTACCGTGCCTGTAAGCTTAAAATCGTTGGGGTCGGCTCCATGCTATGTGGCCGTCTCGAAGTTTTTAAAAAAAATTAAAATAGTCTTCTGGCCCTACCTGACACCCTGGTGATTGTAGTTTGCACGCTCACCTGGTCAAGACAGTTATATATATTTTAATTTGTTTTTTCTTCGAAAAGGGGGGACTCCCCGGCCTCTGCATCAGAACGATGCATACGGCCACATATATTTTAATTTGTGGTGGGTAAATATTAGAGGTTGCAGCTAATATATTGTACATTGCGGGTCTTTCAGCCAAGTTTAGAGGCAAGCATGTGGGGCCAGTGCTATGATGTGTCGCGTCAACTCGTACAATGGGGAGAAGCTTGATTTTACTACACGCCTCCTCCCTCACCCATGCGCGCAGTTGCTCGCAAACGAGGACAGGCTTTTACTTAATAGTACTTCTACAACAAGCTATCCGTCTCACTCGCAGTGGACGGACATGCAGTAGTGGATTCGACACTGTAGAAGCAGTAGTAGTAACATCATTGTTCGTCTTCTCGAAGAGGCGAAGAGCCAAGCGCAAACTGAACGTTGCAGTTGCGAACATTGGAGCACGCATATAGCCGGGCTCCTGCATGAGACAAAATTGCTATGTGAGCCCACTATTCTACTACTAGTACGTACAACTACTTGCTACTATAGCCCTGTAAACCAGAAAGGAGTATTTGTCCTTCTAGATATTTCAACAATTGACTAGACTACACCGAGACGGAGTACATATGGAGCAAAATGAGTGAATTTGCACCGTAAATAAATACGTACTAGTTCTATCGTTTTCCTCTCCGAGGTGCACAATATTGAGTATACTGACTAGTCTCTTTTTGACACACATTTACGTTTTTTTACACAGTACAGACGCAAGCGCTCATATACACGCGCATACACTCACTCCTATGAACGCACACACGCACGGCACTATCATCTTGAAATTTACAAAGTCACAATAGGCACCTCGTCGTCGACGGGTCCATAGGTGCTTCAATGCCAAGGAGGGAGATGGTAGCGGTTCCCGAGACGTTGAACGGTCAATGATGCATCCTCAATTACATGCAGAGGGAATTAATTGGAGAAGCAGAATAGAGCCAGCACGATGTGATGCAACAGAGTTTGGACTCTCATATAATAAAGGCGCCCCACCACTCCAATCCATCGACTCCCAAGTCTCTGCGCAACACTGGTCACTCCAATCCAAGACCAAGTGACCAGAAGCCACAAGCACCTATGGAGGCGATGGACGCGAGCGGCAGTCGGCTGTGCCAAATCATCCAAGGCGCCAGCCTGCGGCCCTGCACCATGTAGTGTTTCCAGACGGTGCTGACGACCGCACGCATCGTAGCCCTCGCAGACGCCGGCTTTGCCTCTCGCATGGACGACATGATGGTCAACTCCATCCGCAAGTTCACTGCCGTCAAGAAGCGTGCGGACGACCTTGCCTACTGCTCCAGCCTGCGCGCCCAGGCTCCTCATTGCCTTCCACCCTCATCGGCCTCCATGGTGACGAACTCTTTCAAGCCCTGGTGGCCCTGCAGGTGCTGGAGGTCGCAACGAAGAATGTGCACCTCGAGGTCGTGCTCGCCGCGCAGCGCCTCGCCATGCAAGAAACCGTCGACCTGCACATCCACGTCTATGAGGAAATCGTCTACATAGGCCACTACAAGGCAAGCGAGGATAGAAATATGTTGGCCTTCTTCCACCAGCTGGAATCTTTGGACGCCATTGTTCAGAAGCACGTCGACGTGGCCACGAAAGCCGCTGCTACTGAGGCGCCGTTCGGTGGGCCGGCGCCCTGAGTCGAGGAGGTGGACATCGTCGATGGATGCATCTCTTCTTCTTACCTCCTGTAACCAGCACTGCATCGCCTCGTGGCCTTAATGTTTTATTAGTATAGTACTCCCTTCGTTCCCAAATATAAGTCTTTCTAAAGATTCTAGCAAGTGACTACTACATACGGAGCAAAATGAGTGAATCTACACTCTAAACTATGTCTACATACATCTGTATGATGTATTCCATTTGAAATAGTATCTAAAAAGGCTTATATTTATGAACGGAGGGAGCATATGGCATTTTTATTCCAGTCATAACATTTTCACTGTGAGGTGGGGCCGCAGTTGAGCAAACCCACCCCGCCCACCGGGCATCGGCCGAGTTTAGAATTAGAAGAGAGAAACGAGGGAGGAGAGCTAGCTGTAGCACGGACGCTGTTGTCAGATGGGACTCGTGTTTATAGAATAGGAGTACTGGCACTCGTGCCTCTTTTTTTTCTTTTCCGAGGGAAAAATTAGTTGTATGTCTAGTACCACTAGTTGGGTGCGTGCGACCTATAGCAGTCATCACTTTAGGTCTCCTTTTCGAACCGCGGCTACGCTTCACAGTACATATTATTTCACGCATTTATCCTCCTATATGTACTCCTAGGCTATTTCCACGTGCTCCCATTCGCCGACATGTGGGACATAGAGCATCTGGGTCATAGTGCCTGCACGACTCGGAGCATATGCCAGGGTACTTTACATTTCAGACCTCACGAATTTCATGCAAACCCCCCGCAGAAGAATAAATAAATGAATGAATTACTACATGAAACCGGATTATTTTCGTGGAAACCAGAGCACGTTCATTAAATTTTGGACATAACCCGTTTATAAAAATTGACCGGACCGAAACCAGTCTAAGGGCCTCTTTGATTTTTCCGGCAAAAAAAGGGCCTCTTTGATTCGCAGGATACTGAAAACACAGGAATGGGGAAAGTATGATGGCAATGAACCGAGACAAGGAGAACTCTAACTCAGTTAGAAGTTAGAGTTAGATTCTAACCCTGAACTAACTCTAAACCAAAGAGGTGTATGGATGGCAGGATTAGATTGACAATAAATGCTCTATCTCAATCATTTGACTACCTTGGACCCTATTTCCCGCCGGATTTGGAGGGTGCTTGGATACGTTTTAGTTCCATGACTAAAAGTAGTGAGACTAAAACTTGCTAGCCTCACCCATGCTTGGATCCAAATACTAAAGAGATTAAAATAAAGTTAATGATCATTTATTATCCTCCAAACCCTCCAATCCAGAACTCGCGTGTGTTAAAGGAGAGGAGTTAAATGAGGAGAGAGATGACTAATCCACATTTTAGTAGGGGTACCCCTGACTAAATTTTTTTAGTCTCAAGACTAGTTTTAGCCCCTCTTTAGTCAGGGGTGCTTGGAACTTTTAGCCTCTTAAAGATACTATTTTTAGTTAGACTAAAATAAGTCCCTTGGATCCAAGCACCCTCTTGGTGTGGTCGGCTCTTCTGTGGCCTCCTCCCGCGCACAATTGACATAAACGAACCATCTATACAAATCAAGCATGCAAAACATGATATTTTTTTACTTTGTCCATACAAATGAGATATCCCACTTAAACATACAAGTCGTCAATCAAGCTTCACAAAATAAAAAAACACTTCATGAAACAAAGAATGAGCCAACTCATCACGGAAGTCATTCACGATAGGGAGGGATCCCGGAGCCCCTCACGCACCGAGGGAGGAGCTCTCCATTGTCGCTCTGGAGGAAGGCTTTGTAGAGCCCAAGCCCCGGGAACCCCTCCGATGCCGGCCCTTGCGAGTTGAGGTCGACACCGACATGGGTAGCAGGGCCGCTTGCCGCCGACTGGGAACTTAATCTCTGGGCCTCTAGAAATAATGCAAGCCTGTAACTAAAATACCTAGAAAGGTGAACTGAATCTTTGGGCCTCTAGAAATAATGCAAGCCTGAAACTGAAATACCTAGAAAGGTGAACTGAATCTTTGGGCCTCTAGAAATAATGCAAGCCTGAAATTGAAATATCTAGAAAGGTGAACTGAATCTTTGGGCCTCTAGAAATAATGCAAGCCTGAAATTGAAATACCTAGAAAGGTGACCTCAATCTTTGGGACTCTAGAAGATTTATTACCTCCTCAAGCAGCATCAAACAATTCCATGCGTGCACCACAAATCTATACCATGTTTGATCAGGATCTACTTTTCCAAATCAGAATTAGCGCTAGAGCAAGCAAGATCACTGATATGGTCGTGAGACAGAGAAGGAACGAACAAACTCACCCACTCTCGCGACCTCCCTGGTAGATGCGCTGCCGCCGCGCACGAAAGAGGGAGAAAAACGACTGGTGAAGGGGGAGCGGGGCGACCTTCGAAGGCCGGAGGGAGAGGGCGGCCGGAGTAGGGCGGCGGAGGCCGGAAGGAGAGGGCGGCCGGAGGAGAAAGAGGGCGAGCGACCCTATGGGGAACAAAGAGGAGTCGTGTGATAGGTGGGGGAGCGTTCTGGTTCGGGCAGGTGAGATTTTTTTAGTTCTCTTCTAGTGGGCCCGAGGATAACTAACCCAATTATAACCTCTCCACCGGGCTAGTTTTTTTAGCTGTGTTAGAGCAAACTAGCTCAAACTAACCCCTCTTGTTTCGATAATTTGAGGCTATTTCAACCCAAACTAGCTCTAACTCAGGGATCCAAACAAAGAGGAGTGTTACTGTACTTGCTACAGTGTGGACCGTAGCACATTGTTTTTTATGGCCATATCACCACATTGTTTTCTACTGCTTGTTCACTGGGCTACCGTGGTTCGCACTGCTGGTTCACTGGGCTGCGTGGTTCGCACTCCTCTGACCTGAGTAGTACTCCCTTCGTTCCTAAATATAATAAGTCTTCATAGATATTTCACTGTGGACCACATACAGATGTATATAGATGCATTTTATGTGTAGATTCACTCATTTTTCTCCGTATGTGATCCATAGTGAAATCTCTCCAAAGACTTATACTCCATCATTCTTTGCTCCTTCTTACTACTCCGACATGTGGGAGAGCCAGCATCCGGGTCGATGTGTCATGCACCAGATTAGAGCACGGAATGGAAGGGGGGCATCACCCCGGTCGGAGCGCCAGTAATTCTTGACTATAGTGAGTGGTCATATCACAAGTCTTTCCAGCAGTAACGCGCCCTCAAATTGCACAGCCCCACTCGCTCACCCTCCTCGCCTCTCTATCAAACCGCCTAACCGAAAACTGTCGCGCGTACTGCCCAGGAAAAGCCCCGCCCTCAACTTTTAACTACGCGAAAATAGTTCGAGCTTGTTCGTTCTATATAAATACAGTAAGTACTATATGTTTATTCACCCGTGGGGTTGTTCAATGAATGGAGGGACCGGGAGCACAAGTGAACAATACTGTAGTACTACTACTAGTAGTAAGTAGGAGTCGTACAGTAGTCACCTTAAATAGAGAGTTTCTTTTCTTTAATGCCACGTACACAAATTGAAACACTTGTTGTGGAGAGAAAAAAGATAATCACTCCACTATATATGGACGCAGGGGCCTGAGTGCTTGCTTTACTAGGGTTGCTCTCTCTATTCTCTCATCCTCTCCAGATATAAACAAGACAGCGGTAGCGACATTTTCTCTCTGCTCACTGTTGGTCACAGATCCGGCCGGATCCCTTCGGCCGGTGTGTGTAGAGGACTAAAAGGTGCATCGTTCACGCGGTCATCGCCGCTGAGGGAGGAAACCCACAGCTGCCGGAGGGGCCCGATCCTCTGCCCGTGACATTCTCTCCGACACAGCGCCGGCTCGGGAGGTCCTCCGACCATTCTTCCTCCCTGCCGTATTGTCCGCAGATCCGACGTGCCGCTGCCGACATCCCGGTGACCCTCAGGTATAAGTTCTTCAAAAGCGGCCTTGCTCTACTGCCCCAGCTCCCCACATGTCTGCATGTGCATCTTTTTCTACTCCCATCATCTCTTCCAAAGCCACCTAAATTTTTAGTATTATTAGAGGTAAAGCTACTTCATGCATTCGAATCTAGGGCTTTGTTCAAACAACGAAGAAAGGGGGAAAGTTGTAGCATGAATATAGGACTTGATTCAAAGAGGAAATAATATGGTGCAAGAAAGAAAATACGGCCACGTATGTGTACATACGGGCGGGGTCTCGAACGCCTACTCGCGCATACGTACGGCGAGGGCTCGTTGACATGGCTAGGTCGGAACGGAGAAACAATGTCGTCGTCGTGTTCATGGGGAGGCAACGGAATGCGTCGTGTTCATCGGGAGGCCACGCGGCTGGGTCGGAACGGAATGCGTGGTCGTGTTCATCGGGAGGGCTTGGATGGAAGAGGCGATGGAAACGAGGCCTGGCGTACCACAGAACGGAGGAAACGGACCTCCTATGGTCGAAACGGGGGTCCTGTTGATCGGGAGGGGTGTGGCATACCGCAGAACGGAGGAAGCGGACCTCCTGCGGTCGAAACGGCGGTCCTGTTGATCGGGAGGGGTGTGGCGTACCGCAAAACGGAGGAAACGGACCTCCTATGGTCAAAACGGGGGTCCTGTTGATCGGGAGGGGTGTGGCGTACCGCAAAACGGAGGAAACGGACTTGTGTTGGAGCGCTAGGTCGAAACGGGGGTCCTGTTCATCGGGAGGGGTGTGGCGTACCGCAAAACGGGACTCCACGGGATACTGTTCATCTCCACCATCGACCCCCTCCAGCCTCCACGAGCTACTGTTCATCCACCGTCGACCTCCTCCAGCCTCCACGGGCTCCTGTTCATCCAGCCTCCACTGCGCGCTACTCCACCGGCTACTGTTCAACCACCCATCCACCGTCTACTGTTCATCCAGCCCTCCACACCACGGGGTCCTATTCAACCACCCCTCCACCTCTACTGTTCATCCTGCCCTCCACACCATGGGGTCCTGTTCATCCACCCCTCCACGGGCACCCCTCCACCGTCTACTGTTCATCCAGCCCTCCACCACACCACGGGGTCCTGTTCATCTAGAGGCAACGCCACCGCTCACTGTTCATCCAACCCCCCCCCCCCCCCCGCGCAACGCTCACTGTTCATCCCATCGATCAGCATCAGTTAGCAGCAGTAGCCAAGGAATTGCTCGATCGGGTTCATTTAACAGCCATCGATCGATCGCTCGGGTTCAGTAACGCGTAGCCTGCAGTGCAATCGCTCGGGTTCAGTTAGAGCCCAACGCCTCGCTCGGGTTCAGTTAGAGTCAATGCCTCGCACACACGCGCGTACGTGTACGAGAGAAACGTGCATCGCTCGGCCCCCGACCTCCCACCATAACCCGGAACTCCCCAAAATTTTCCTCCCCCTCGCTTCTACCACGGTTTTTTCCGTGATGGACGGCCCAAAGAATGTCATGCAGCTGCGTCTCCGGCCCGCTCAGGACGAAAAGCCCATTTTCTTTCATGATTTTTTGTCATAGAAGTAGGAGCCCACCACATCTATGATGATACCGGGTTTTGTCACAATTATCGTCATAGAAGTGTCATATGTATGACAGAAAAAATTTCGTTCGGCCCAAAATGTCACAGATGTGTCTTTTTTTTGTGGTGCATGCAATCATAGATTCACATATGCATGAAGAATATGAATTGAGAAAATGAAAGATATCGTGATGATATTCTTCAGTTCAAATTCGTCAGAACACAGATCTCAAATTCTTCAGCAGCGGAATAAAGTAAGAGGGAGTTGAGGAATTTGAAACCAGGTTGGCTTGGTGAAGATAATGGAATTTGGTAGACCAGTTCTAGTTGCTGCATCAACTGTACGTCCGGTTGAGGCAGTTGAGGCACAACTCAGAGGACACACAGTTCTCACTGTATTCCTGTTTAACTAAGACCCATAGATCTCGTCAAATCACACGTGGTAAGTCTTCAAGGTAGACTTCATAAACCTTCACAGACTTGTTCACAAGCACACCACAATGACTCTTGGTGTACTCAGAACTTAACCTCTAACCGTCTGGAAGAATGACAATCTTCAAAGGTAACAGGCGTCGGATCACACAGAAAAATATCTTCAGTGATGCTCAGTCACTTTGGCTATGGGTTTTTCCTCACTTAGGATTCTCTCAAAGTCATCAGAGGATGGGTTTCTCTCTTATGACAAGTGTCAAGTTCTCTCGGCGTAGCCAACCAACAGTTGGTTGTGGGGGAAGCTATTTATAGCCAGGGCAACCTAACATGGAATGTCATAAATGCCCTTCTCTGATTCGACCGTTGTCCAGATAAGGATCCACTTGATTTGACCGTTGTCTAGCAATGGTCGGAATTTGAACTCTCAAATTCGTCCGGCCACTCAATTTCCTCACTCTTAGGCAGATCGCACTACCGAACTTCTAACTCCTCAGTTAGACCAAATTTGTCAGCGACCAGATGAACTTCATCACCGCCGCTAGCAATTGCACAAGTTGTACTAGAAATTTCCAAAGGCTTCACTCGTAGCGGCTTTTGTGTATAGGTTTGAATAGGTTTGAGCATCACTTTGGAAATGTGAAATATGATTCACCTAGACCCCCTTTGACAGTACGGTTTTTCCTATGACTCAAATAAGAAGAAAAGAAACTATAAAAACACAGTCTTCAAGCTTCAAAGTCTTCACATCAATTTCTTCAAAGGACGTACCAATTTCATCATCAAATTCTTCAATTGAAGAAATTCATATTTAGGGGCCGTCTTCCATGTGTTAAACCAAATCTTCAGGGATGCATCTCCTATGTACACTCACAAAATCATTAGTTCCTCAACCTATTTGTCGTCAATACTCCAAAACTACTAAGGGGGCACTTTATGCACTTACAATCCCCCCTTTTATGTTGATTGATGACAAATTGGTTAGGTTTAAATGGGAGTAAAAATAATTGAAGTGGATGTATAGAGTTTGAAGAAATTGATTACAAGATATTGAGGAACTCCCCCTGAAGATGTGCATATGAGGAATTTTGCTTTGGATTGCAAATGCACGTGGCAGGTTTAATTTGTGGAGATCTCCTCCTATATCTTGGAATCCAATCATGCATGATCATAAGATATTTGTCGAATGCAAATGCATGATGAAAATTGGTGTCTGGCGAAAGCATGCATGCATGAGCAGATATATATTGAAGAACAAAGCTTGCGCGTCAAAGGAAGCATAAGAGTCAGACAACCAATAGTTATTAAGTTACAACTCATCAAGAGCACATCCATTAAAGTTCAAGAGTTGCAACTTAAGCAAAAACATCCCATATGAATACTCATTTGAAGACTAACTCAAACTTCTTCCCCTTTGTCATAAAATGACCAAAAGGTGAGGAATTTGATAACTAAACCCTTGAATATAAACATCATGGAGAGGTCGAGGGAGCGCCAGCAGAGTTGGGGTCGCGCGGTGCAGAAGGACCAGCAGCTGTGTCTTGAACCACTTCATATTCATCTGTTGAGTGTGGTGTAACTCTCGACTTGGCATCAGAGGAGGAACTTGAGCTTTTTTGAACTTCTTCCTTGACAGTTCAGCCCAGTCAAAGTTCATTTGAAATCCGTCAGCAACAAGTTCTTCATCTATTTTGAGATGTGAAAGTGTGGCCCAGTTGTGATCAAATATCTCATGGAGATAGTATCTATTCTTGCGGACCGCGTTATGCATCACTGTCATATTTGCTTGAACAGCAGAAAATTGACGCTTAACCCATCGATGATGTTTGTCAAGTTTCTGATGAAGACTTATAAGTAGCTCACGGTCAGTCATGACACGAGGCGCTTCTGGTGAAGGCGATGGCCTGGAGGCTTTTGCTGCAGTGTCTTGGCTGGCAGATTCATCAGTTATGGAGTTGGAAATAGGTTGACAAAATTATCCATCAAGGGGACGAATTCTTTCATCAATAATGCTCTTGCCTTTGCCAGGAACTGTGGACAATGTGCTTTGAAGAATTGCAACTTCAGGCATATAGCTCAGGTGGTTCTGAGGATCAGCCTTATAGTGGATTGAAGACCGGGATCTGATGAATCTCATAATCCATGGTGCGTTGATACGTCCATTTTGCATCATGTTTTCTTACTGTTATTTGTAATGTTTTTATCCATAATAATGCTTTTTGGAGTAATTCTAATGCCTTTTCTCTCATAATATGCTAGGTATACACAAAGAGGGAGAATTCCGGCAGCTGGAAATCTGAATCTGAAAAAGCTACGTCAGGCTACCTATTCTGCACAACTCCAAATGAGCTGAAACTTCACGAGGATTTTTTATGGAATATTTGAGAATTATTGGACCAAATAATTAGCAGAGCAGGCCCACCAGGTGGGCACAACCCACCTGGGCCCGCTAGGGAGCCCAGGCGCGCCCTGGTGGGTTGTGCTCACCCAGGCCCACCTCCAGTGCCCATCTTCTGGTATATAAGTCATTTTGACCTAGAAAAAAAAGGAGGAGATGACTTTCAGGATGGAGCACCGCCGCCTCGAGGCGAAACTTGGGCAGGAGCACTTTTGCCCTCCGGCGGAGCTATTCTGCCGGGGGAACTTCCCTCCTGGAGGGGGAAATCATTGTCATCATCATCACCAACAATTGTCCCATCTTCGGGAGGGCAATCTCCATAAACATCTTCAATAACACCATCTCATCAACCCTAGTTCATTTCTTGTGTTCAATCTTGTTACCGGAACTATAGATTGGTGCTTGTGGGTGACTAGTAGTGTTGATTACATCATGTAGTTGATTACTATATGGTTTATTTGGTGGATGATTATATGTTCAGATCCAATATGCTATTTAATACTCCTCTAATCATGAGCATGTTTATGATTTGTGAGTAATTACTTTTGTTCTTGAGGTCACGGGAGAAATCATGTTGCAAGTAATCATGTGAACTTGATATATGTTCGATATTTTGATAGTATGTATGTTGTAATTCCCTTAGTGGTGTCATGTAAACGTCGACTACATGACATTTCACCATATTTGGGCCTAAGGTAATGCATTGTGGAGTAGCAATTAGATGATGGGTTGCGAGAGTGACAGAAGCTTAAACCCCAGTTTATGCGCTATTCCATAAGGGACCGATTGGATCCAAAAGTTTAATGCTATGGTTAGAATTTATTCTTAATACTTTTCTCGTAGTTGCAGATGCTTGCGGGAGGGTTAATCATAAGTAGGAGGTTCGTTCAAGTAAGAACAACACCTAAACACCGGTCCACCCATATATCAAATTATCAAAGTAGCGAACACAAATCGAACCAACATGGTGAAAGTGACTAGATGAAAATCCCATGTACCCTCAAGAATGCTTTGCTTATCATAAGTTACCGTTTTGGCATGTCGTTTGCCTCAAAAGGATTGGGCTATCGTGCTGCACTTTTGTTACTATTATCGTTACTTGCTCGTTACAAATTATCTTACTATCAAACTACTCTGCTACTTATAATTTCAGCACTTGCAGACGTTACCTTGCTGAAAACCACTTGTCATTTCCTTCTGCTCCTCGTTGGGTTCGAAACTCTTACTTATCAAAAAGAGATAAAATTGATCCCCTATACTTGTGGGTCATCAAGTCTATTTTCTGGTGCCATTGCCGGGGAGTGAAGCGCCTTTGGTAAGTGGAATTTGGTAAGGAAACATTTATGTAGTGTGCTGAAATTTATTGTCACTTGTTACTATGGAAAAAAAATTCTTTGAGGGGTTTGTTCGGGGTATCTTCACCTTGTCCGGAACCACAATTAGTTACCCCTCAACCTACTGCACCTACTGAAAATATTGAATATGAAATTCCTTCGGGTATGATAGAACAACTGCTAGCTAATCCTCATGCAAGAGATGGAACCGAACATCGTGATATGCACTTGATATATGTATAACAAATTTTTGGATTGTTTAAGCTTGTAGGTTTACACAGGGATGAAGGTTATGAAAAAGGTTTTCCCTTTATCTTTGAAGGGAAAAGTATTGGCATGGTATAGGCTATGCGATGATATTGGATCTTGGAATTGGAATTGTCTGAAATTGGAGTTCCACCAAAAAAATTATCCTGTGCATCCAGTTCATCGTGATCGGAATTATATATGTATATAATATTTGGCCTCGTGAAGGAGAAAGTATCTCTCTAGCTTCGGGGAGGCTTAATTCAATGTTATATTCATGCCCCAATCATGAGCTCTCAAGAGAACTTATTACCCAGAACTTTTATGCTCGGCTTTCTCGTAATGATCAAACCATGCTTGATACTTCTTGTGCTGGTTCTTTTATGAAGAAGATTGTTGAATTCCGGTGGGATCTTTTGGAAAGAATTAAATGCAACTCTGAAGATTGGGAACTCGATGAAGGTAAAGAGTCAGGTATTAAACTTAAGTATGATTGTGTTAAATCTTTTATGGATACCGATGCTTTTCAAAACTTTTGCACTAAATATGGACTTGACTCTGAGATAGTAGCATCCTTTTGTGAATCATTTGCTACTCATGTTGAATTCCCTAAGAAGAAGTGGTTTAAATATCACCCACCTATTAAAGAAGAAACTAAATAAGAAACCATACTTTACAATGTTGATCCAGTTGTTCCTTCTGCTTATATTGAGAAACCACCTTTCCCTTCTAGGATAAAGGAACACCTAAACCTGATGAACAAATTAAAGTACAACCTAGTATTGCTATGGTTAAAGATCTCTTGGAACAATATATGGATGGGCTTGTTATTTAATTCTGTGAAGAAGCTGCTAGAATTGCCAAACCTAAAAAAACAGATAAACATAGACCTATTGTTGGCATGCCTGTCATCTCAGTTAAAATAGGAGATCACTATTATCATGGTTTATGTGACATAGGCGCTAGTGTGAGTGCTACTCCTTACACCTTATATCAAGAAATTATGAATGACATAGCACCCGCAGAAATAGCAGACATAGATGTTATTATTAAACTTGCTAATAGAGACACTATATCGAGATGTTGAAGTCTTGTGTGGGAAAATTAAGTACCCTACTGATTTTTTTGTTCTTGGTTCCCCAAAAGATAACTTTAGTCTCATTATCTTTGGTAGACCTTTCTTGAACACCGTTAATGCTAGAATAGATTGTGAGAAGCAAACTTTCGGTGTTAGTTTTGGTGATGAGTCTCATGAATTTAATTTTTCCAATTTTAGTAGAAAGCTTCATGAAAAAGAATTGCCTAGTAAGGATAATTGGTCTTGCTTCTATTGTTGTACACCCTACTAATCCTTTAGAACAATATTTGCTAGACCATGAAAATGATTTACATATGCATGAAAGAAATGAAATAGATAAAATTTTCTTTGAACAACGTCCTCTGTTTAAACACAATTTGCCTATTGAAACTCTAGGAGATCCTCCTCCACCAAAAGGTGATCCTTTGCATTAAAACAATTGCCATGCACTATGAAATATGCTTATCTTGATGAAAAGAAGATATATCCTGTTATTATTAGTGCTGACCTTTCAGAACATGAAGAAGAAATATTATTGAAAGTTCTAAAGAAGCACCGAGCTGCTATTGGATATACTCTTCATGATTTAAAGGGCATTAGTCCCACCCTATGTCAGCACAAAATTAATATGGAACCTGATGCTAAACCCGTTGTCGATCACCAACGTCGGTTAAATCCGAAGATGAAAGAAGTGGTAAGAATGGAAATATTAAGACTTCTGGAAGCAGGTATAATCTCTCCTATAGCTGATAGTAGATGGGTAAGTCATGTTCATTGTGTCCCTAAGAAAGGAGGTATTACTATTGTTCCTAATGATAAGAATGAACTTATTCCACAAAGAATTGTTACAGGCTATAGAATGGTAATTGAATTTAGAAAATTAAACAAAGCAACTAGAAAAGATCATTACCCTCTGCCTTTTATTGATCAAATGCTTAAAAGATTATCTAAGTACACACACTTTTGCTTCCTTGATGGATATTCTGGTTTTTCACAAATACCTGTTTCTCAACCGGATCAAGAAAAGACCACTTTTACCTGCCCCTTTGGAACTTATGCTTATAGACATATGCCTTTTGGTTTATGTAATGCACCTGCTACCTTTCAAAGATGTATGACTGCTATATTCTTTGACTTCTATGAAAAGATTGTTGAGGTTTTCATGGATGACTTCTCTGTTTATGGGAAGTCTTTTGATGATTGTTTAAGCAATCTTGAGCTAGTTTTGCAGAGTCATGAACAAACAGATCTTGTCTTGAATTGGGAGAAATGCCACTTTATGGTTAATGAAGGCATTGTCTTGGGTCATAAAGTTTATAAAAGAGGTATTGAGGTGGACAAAGCTAAGGTTGATGCAATTGAGAAAATGCCATGTCCTAAAGATATAAAAGGTATTCGTAGTTTCTTAGGTCATGCTGGTTTCTATAGGAGATTTATTAAAGACTTTTCTAAAATTTCTAGGCCTCTTACAAATCTTTTGCAAAAAGATATTCCTTTTGTTTTTGATGATGATTGTTTAGAAACCTTTGAAACACTCAAGAAAGCCTTAATTTCCGCACCTATTGTTCAACCACCTGATTGGAACTTGCCTTTTGAAATTATGTGTGATGCTAGTGATTATGCTGTTTGTGCTGTTCTAGGACAAAAAGTTGATAAGAAACTTAATGTAATTCATTATGCTAGTAAAACTCTAGATAGTGCTCAAAGAAATTATGCCACTATTGAAAAGGAATTCTTAGCAGTTGTGTTTGCTTGTGATAAATTTAGACCATATATTGTTGATTCCAAAGTAACTGTTCACACAGACCATGCTGCTATTAAATATCTTATGGAAAAGAAAGATGCTAAACCTAGACTTATTAGATGGGTTCTCATATTACAAGAATTTGATTTACATATCATTGATAGAAAAGGAGCTGAGAACCTAGTAGCTGATAATTTATCTAGGCTTGAAAATGTGCTTGATGACCCACTACCTGTTGATGATAGTTTTCCTGATGAGCAGTTAGCTGCAATAAATGTTGCTCATAGTACTCCTTGGTATGCTGATTATGCTAATTACATTGTTGCTAAATATATACCACCTAGCTTTACATACCAACAAAAGAAAAAATTCTTCCATGATTTAAGACGTTACTGTTGGGATGACCCACATCTTCATAAAGCAGGAGTAGATGGTATTATTAGACGTTGTGTACCTGGGCATGAACAGGGACAAATCCTACGAAAATGTCACTCCGAAGCTTATGGACGGCATCATGCTGGAGATAGAACTGCTCACAAGGTATTGCAATCCGGATTTTATTGGCGTACTCTCTTCAAGGATGCCCGTAAGTTCGTCTTATCTTGTGATGAATGTCAGAGAATAGGTAATATCGGTAAGTGTCAAGAAATGCCTATGAATTGTTCACTTGCTGTTGAACCATTTGATGTTTGGGGATTTGATTACATGGGACTTTTTCCTTCCTCTAATGGGTATACACATATTTTGGTTGCTGTTTATTATGTTACTAAATGGATAGAAGCTATTCCAACTAGTAGTGCTGATCATAACACCTCTATTAAAATGCTTAAGGATGTTATTTTCCCAAGGTTTGGAGTCCTTAGATATTTAATGATTGATGGTGGTTCACACTTTATTCATGGTGCTTTCCATAAAATGCTTGCGAAGTATGATGTTAACCATAGAATTGCATCACCTTATCATCCTCAGTTTAGTGGTCAAGTTGAACTTAGCAATAGAGAAATAAAATTAATATTGCAAAAGACTGTTAATAGGTCCAGGAAGAATTGGTCTAAGAATTAGATGATGCACTTTGGGCTTATAGAACATCATATAAAAATCCTATGGGTATGTCTCCTTATAAAATGGTTTATGGAATAGCTTGTCATTTGCCTCTTGAGTTAGAACATAAAGCATATTGGGCCATAAAAGAGCTCAATTATGATTTCAAACTTGCTGGTGAAAAGAGGTTATTTGATATTAGCTCTTTAGATGAATGGAGAACTCAAGCTTATGAAAATGCAAAATTATTCACAGAAAAGGTTAAAAGATGGCATGACAAAAGAATCCAAAAGCGTGAGTTTAAAGTCGGAGAATATGTTCTTTTGTACAACTATCGTTTCAGATTCTTTGAAGGAAAACTCCTCTCAAAATGGGAAGGCCCCTATGTTATCGAGGAGGTTTATCGGTCTAGAGCCATCAAAATAAATAATTCCGAAGGTACTAACCCGAAGGTTGTCAATGGGCAATGAATAAAACATTATATCTCAGGTACGCCCATTAATGTTGAAAGTAATATTATACAAACTTTGACACCGGAATAACACATAAAAGAGTCATTCCAGAACACTCCAGAATCGTGAAAATAAGGAGGTACGTGATACAGTAAGTAAACTGACACCAAAAAATCCACAAAATTATTTTTTATCGGTTTTGGAATATTTAAATATTTAGGAAATAAAGAAACTTATAGGAAGCGTACCCTGGTAGGCACAAGACACCAGGGCGCGCCAGGCTTGCCTGGCGAGCCCAGGTGGGTTGTGCCCACCTAGGACACCTTCCGGACTCCGTTTTTCTACCATATATTTGTCCTCCAAGATGAAAAAAAAATCTATATATACTTCCCGAACTTGTTGATCACCGTATCACGGAGAAATCCTTTGTTTTCTTTTCTTGCTATTTTCTGCGCAGTTCTGAAAATATGTCGTCCCAAGACTCCGACGGAGAGAGCTATGTCTCACATCTCATTGCTGACCCAAACACCTATGGGGACCGATCCCCTTATGGTCGAACTACAGATGACGAGGAGGATGCTCACTTGATGAGGACCGATGATTCATGCTCGGAGGAGGAGGATGTCCCTCTACCTCAACCTGGGGATATGCACATGGAATTCAAGAATCAAGTGTTCCTAAGAGAGCTAACCCGGTCTAAAGACCAATCTATTCCTTTTCGTTTTAGGCGGAAAAGCAAAGGGGATTTATGTGACATGATCTTGAAGCTAGAGTTGGAAGTCGATGATTTAAAGGAGGAAATTGCTCTCCTCAACTATAATATGAAAAAGTTGAAGGCACAATTTTCATCACATAAACACATATTACACCTTGACCTTTTTGATTGAGCCATCATCTTGTTCACCACCAAAAGAGAACTGAGTATCGGGTATGGGCACTCCCCTTGGCTTCCGCCAAACTTGGGGGAGGTGCCCCGGTATCGTATCATGCCACTATCTTTTGCTTTTTCTTATTTTAGTTCGATCTTTTTGCTTTAGATAAATAAATGTTTAGTTCGATCCTTTCTTCTTTGAGAGTTTGCTTAGTGATCTATCCTTGTAATCGTGTGCAAGTTATATAATAAAGTTTAGTTTGAGTTTTTGATTTCTTTACTTTCATGTTGCAATTAAAGAAAACAAAAAAGAACGAAAAATAGAAAGGAAATAAATTTAGAAAAGATCATATATTAATCCTATGGTAGGTGATGACACCGCATAAGGAAAACTATAAGTAGAAAATTTTATTAGAGATTGACAAACATAGTATTATTATTTTTTGCTTTTGCTTATTTTAGAGATTGACAAACATAGTATTATCCGCAAAAAAGACAAACATAGTATTAGTCAATGATGCAACTCATGAAAGAATAAATAAGGGAAGAGAAGATTCACATACAAATATACTATCCTAGAAATCTTTTGTGATTGTGAGCCCTCATCAAAATATTATATGCCAAAATTGTTGACGTTGGACAAGGAAGACCACTTAATGGTTTATGTTTGTTCATATTCACATAGAAGTCACATTGTCATAGATCCTTTAACATGTGATGCTTACCCCCTATCTTTTCTAGCCAAAAATTCCACACTAAGTAGAGATACTACTTGTGCATCCAAAAACCCTTAAACCCAAATCTTATTTTCAAGTATCCACCAGGTATTGAGCAAGATCCCTCAAGTAAGTTGTCATCGGTGCAAAAAGGCAATAAAAATTGCTTCTAAATGTGTGAGATCATTTAGTGTAAGAGAAAATTGAGCGTTGCACGAACTTGTGATGCTGAAGAATAAAAGCGATAGACTGCATAATAAAGGTCGCTATCATGAGGGGCAATGTAACATGACGTTCTTTTGCATTGAGGGGTTGAGCATACGAACAAATAAGCGCATAGCAACCTCTGCTTCCCTCTGCGAAGGTCCTATCTTTTACTTTTATGTATTTACTTTTATGCAAAGAGTCAAAGTTTTCCTTCTATCCCTTTCTAATTTCTCCTTTGGCAAGCATCATGTGGTGAGGAAAGATCTAGGTGCATATGTCCAGCGGAATATAGATAGAATGAGTTATTATTATTGACATCACCCTTGAGGTGAATACGTTGGGAGGTGAAACTGTAAGCCCCTATCTTTCTATGTGTTCGGTTGAAACGTTTTCATGTGTACGCGGTGAGTGTTAGCAATCATACAAGACTATATGATGGTTGAGTATGTGGACTTGCCTAAGGGCTCCGATATGTGAGCCTTCCTGAAAAGATGATGAATTGTAGTTGCAAAGTTGACTGAGAACATAGTTTGTTGGTTTTTAATAGAGTTTTTTCTCTATACTTCAATTGTGTGATGAATTGTTACTTATTCATGGGAAGTATATGATAAAAGGTCTATGATAAAAGTATTATGTTTAATTTTGTTACTATTATAATAATCAACATGATGCTTCTATGTCCGTATTTTGTTTTTATCGACACCTCTCTCTCAAAGCATGTGGACATGTTTTTCGATTTTGGTTTTCGCTTGAGGACAAGCGAGGTCTAAGCTTGCGGGAGTTGATACGTCCATTTTGCATCATGTTTTCTTACTATTATTTATAATGTTATTATCCATAATAATGCTTTTTGAGGTAATTCTAATGCCTTTTCTCTCATAATATGCAAGGTATACACAAAGAGGGAGAATTCTGGCAGCTAGAAATCTGGACCTGAAAAAGCTACGTCAGGATACCTATTCTGCACAACTCCAAATGAGTTGAAACATCACGAGAATTTTTTTATGGAATATTTGAGAATTATTGGAGAAAATAACTACCAGAGGGGGCCCACCAGGTGGGCACAACCCACCTGGGCGCACCAGGGAGCCCAGGCGCGCCCTGGTGAGTAGTTCTCTCCCAGGCCCACCTCCGGTGCCCATCTTCTTGTATATAGGTCATTTTGACCTAGAAAAAAGGAGGAGAGGACTTTCGGGATGGAGCACCGCCACCTCGAGGCGAAACTTGAGCAAGAGCACTTTTGCCCTTCGGCGAAGCGATTTTGCCGGGGGAACTTCCCTCCCGGAGGGGGAAATCATCGTCATCATCCCCACGAACATCTCTCCCATCTTGGGAAGGGAAATACCCATCAACATCTTCAACGGCACCATCTCATCTCAAACCCTAGTTTATCTCTTGTGGTTAATCTTGTTATCGAAACTATAGATTGGTGCTTGTGGGTGACTAGTAGTGTTGATTACATCTTATAGTTGATTACTATATGGTTTATTTGGTGGAAGATTATATGTTCAGATCCAATATGCTATTTAATACTCCTCTGATCATGAGCATGTTTATCATTTGTGAGTAGTTACTTTTGTTCTTGAGGTCATGGGAGAAATCATGTTGCAAGTAATCATGTGAACTTGATATGTGTTCAATATTTTGATAGTATGTATGTTTTGATTCCCTTAGTGGCGTCATGTGAACGTTGACTACATGACACTTCACCATATTTGGGCCTAAGGGAATGCATTGTGGATTAGCAATTAGATGATGGGTTGCGAGAGTGACAGAAGCTTAAACCCCAGTTTATGCGCTATTCCGTAAGGGACGGATTGGATCCAAAAGTTTAATGCTATGGTTAGAAGTTATTCTTAATACTTTTCTCGTAGTTGCGGATGCTTGCGGGAGGGTTAATCATAAGTAGGAGGTTTGTTCAAGTAAGAACAGCACCTAAGCACCGGCCCACCCACATCTCAAATTATCAAAGTAGCAAACACAAATCGAACCAACATGGTGAAAGTGACTAGATGAAATTCCCGTATACCCTCAAGAACGCTTTGTTTATCATAAGAGACCATTTTGGCCTATCATTTGCCTCAAAAGGATTGGGCTATCTTGTTGTACTTTTGTTACTATTATCGTTACTTGCTCATTACAAATTATTTTGCTATGAAACTACTCTACTACTTGTAATTTCAGCACTTGCAGACATTACCTTGCTGAAAACCACTTGTCGTTTCCTTCTGCTCCTCGTTGGGTTCGACACTCTTACTTACCCAAAAGGATCTACAATTGATCCCCTATACTTGTGGGTCATCATGCGTATGGCTTCGATTCAAATGAAGACTGAGTAACAGTGACCAAAGTCGTCAGGAAGAAATCATGAATGTTGATGGGAGTGCCATGTATGATGTGCAACAACAAGTTCTTCATGACTCCCACAACTTCTTTAGTGTTGGAATTGTGGCCTTTTATTGGACTGAGGGTCTTTGCCAGAATGTGATACACAGTATTCAGCACATATAGCAAATCTATCATTAGGAAGGTCGTCCTTGGAGCATTTCCTTCAGCCATAGGCTTCATTAGCACTTGCATCACGTGGTTAGGCAGCTCATGATCTTCACAAAATATCTTGGCTCCTTCTTGGGGTGGATTGATTGGAAGAGCATGAAGCAATTCATCGATTGGTGGTTTGAAGTGAGCATCTTCACTCAGCCAGTCCAGAGCCCAAGTTGCAGTGTAGTCAACGTTGCTAGAGAAGTGCATAGTTGCATAGAATTGAAGAATCAGTTCTTCATTCCAGTCATAGACATCAACACAGAAATTAGGCAGACCAGCATCATGAAGAATAGCCAAAACTGGTCGGAAGCAGGGAATTGATTCCATATCCACATGAGGAATATGACGATGCTGGAATTCCTTCTTCTTGTCAAACAGCGATGAGGCAGAGAATTTCATTTGTGTTCTTGTCCAGAACCTCAAACGCCTAAGTTTGGTAGACTCACAGGGTGACTCGCCAATGAAGGAATTCTTTTCTTCGAAGAATCTGGCATTGTCAAATTTTGGTCCATTGAGGCCTTTGCCAATATTGGGCATCACAGGGACAGGTTGAAGATTTTGCATTTTCTTTCTGATAACAAGAACTGGTCATGGGGACACAGTTGAGTCATGTGGATCTGTGATAGCTAGAGCATGAGCAACTTCCTCGGCCGTAGCTGTTGGAACTACATGAGTATCTGCTGAGGGAATTGATTTGGCACGTGGAGGAGATGCATTGGTGACATGGACATCAGGGTCATCATGAGCAATTTCATTAGCTGCTGCTGCTGGAACTTTTTCAGGTATGCTGTGGACCGATGATTGTTGTCCTTTAGAGACAGTTGGAAATTCTTCAGTGCGCCGAGTCGACTGGGCTCTTTTGTGAGGGGAGTGGTGAGGGGAGAATTCGGGTGAGCTGCTTCCCAATATTCATCATGAATTGGAGAAGTTGTTTAGCCATCAATATCCACTTCCCCCTCATTTTCTTCAAATAGTGGAGTTCACTAAGGACTTTGAGTAGTCTCTTGAGGCACAGATACATCGGTATCAACCTCAATTTCTTCATCCATTTGCTCCGTGTTAGCAGTCGAATGGGTATCTTCTTGATCTTCATCAGCCTGAGGGATTTCATAATCCATCGCATATGGAACAATTTGAAGATTCTTAATATTACGAGTAGGGGTGCTGATGAGATTGGAATTGCATCGATAGGAAAGACAATTGAAGACAATGTTTTTGTCTTCAATTTCTTCAATAATTCAAGAATAGGTGGAGTTGATGCCTTTCTCTTCTTCGCTTCACACTCCATAGACTTTGTCTTCTTCGCTTCTAATGTAGAAGGAAGGGTAATCAGCTTCAAAGATGAAGTCGTTGGTGGAACTGGTTGGATGAATTTCATCGTGCGTAACTAATGCAGTCACCCTGGCAGGTTCTTCGGGCACGATACTTTCAGTCGCCCTGGGAATTTCTTCAGGCACAACAGTATTTGTTGGCCTTTCAGTTTCTTTAGGCGCACAGTTGCCCTGGCAGTTTTTTCAGTAGTTGAAGGTGCAGTCTTACTGGCCTCTGTGGTTGGAGGTGGAGCTGAGGAACTGGAAGGTGGTGTCATGGCAAACATGGCAGCATCTCTCCCATTGTGATCCGCGACAACCTTAGTTGAGGTAGTGATGAATCTTTCTTTCACACCACAACAATGATTGGCTTGTCTTTGATATTCTTCACACAGCTGAGTAATTTCAGATTGCAATTGCAACAGTTGTTGAGGGGTTGTAGTCATCATCTTCTTCTTTAGTTCCTTCTCCTTCAGAATTTGTTGTTTCTTCACAAGTTTCGCCTGAGCTATCTTTTGCTTCTCATTCAATATGAATGAGGAAATCATGTGGCCTGGGCCAGGAGGCAGGTTCAAGTCATCAAGAGGTGTTCCTGGGTCAGTGCACCAGATCTCAATGAAGTCCAATAGTGCTTTGGATCCAGCAGCAAGGGAACAGAAGAATTCTTGGCTATGCTTTCTCTTGCCTTCTTCTGAGGAATTCTGCGAGCTCATCTTCATCAGTGAGCCCATGTTCATCAACCTGAGGCACAACGGCCTTGCTTTTAGGACTTGGTATGGTTCCATGGCCAACAGTTGCCTTTAGCTTCAGCTTGGGTATTAAGGATGTTGGTTGCCCACTAGCTGAGGCACTTGATGCAGCAATTGAGGCTATTGAGAAGCCCCCGGTGCGGTGGCAAGATGCGAGCACGACCAGTGCTAAAGCTTTTGCTGCTGCTATTGAGGAACTTGATGCAGGAGGAGGCACTAAAGGTTTTGTAATCTTAGGAGCAGAAGCATTTGGAGCTTTGGGCTTGGCCACTGAGGGCATTGCATCAGACAACCTTGGCTTGTGTGCAGGCTTCTTTTGCATAGCCTTCCTTGGGGCACTGGCAACACCACTAGCACTGGCTTCAGCTGAAGCCTTTGAGGCACGATTGAATTCTTCAACGGCCTTCTTTGCCTGTTTGGCAAACTTGACCTAAAGCCTTTCATATTACGTGGGGAATTGTTCACCACTTCTGTCACTGGTGGGACCAGCAACTTGACCTGTAGCAAGTGGGGGCCTCTTGCAGGGAGGCTTCACAGCAAAATCCTTCATGTATTTTGGAGTGACATATTTGTAGGCCCTCCACTGATATGTCCAATATCTCTTGATTTTATGCATTCGAGTTTTCGTTGTTCTTTGTTTCCTTGCCATGAACATTGTCGCCAGGCGTGTTATACCCTAAGTCATCATGGATCTCAAATGATGTTTGTTCTTCCTTTTTCTTGCCACCTTTTTGTGACCTCTTTCCATCAGCAGTTTTCTTCAACTGAGGTTTTTGAACTTGTGAGGACTCTGATGAAGTTGGAAGCTTTTCCTCAAGCTGTCCTGCAAATGAACTAAGTTGATGAGAACCTAGAGATTCGTCAACAAACATTGTACCTGTGTACAGAGTATAGTTGTGAGGAAATAGGGAAGAGCCATATGCGTTCTCAGAGATTTTCAAAATAATCCAGTTGTGGAAATTGACCATTATCGCCTTGAAGAATTTCATTAAATGTTCTTTACTCAAGTTCCAAAGTTGTACAGATCGAAGCAATTTTCACAATTGAGGAATCTATTTGTTAAGCATATCAACAATGAAATACACAAGACTGGCCAAATGGAAGTGCTTAAGAATTGAATGGAAAACAACACTTGAAGATTTTTGAGGAACGTGAAGATCAAAGAGGGGTAGTAAATATGCATTTAATTACCCCAGTGATGAACTAGACATCGAGGCAAAGAAAATCATCAACTTAGGTCTTCTGTGCCCTAACTTGGTGATGAAAGACGTCTATGGCGGAGGTGAAGAAATCCACGTCCGGTGTGACTACATTGACGAAGAAGTCGAGGTAGTGAAACTCCTCTTCTCCGGCGGCATTGAGATCCAACGGCGGTGCTAGGGTTTGCGGACTGAGAGCGAAGGGAGCGAGGGGACGAAGTGAACTAACATTAACAGGGTCAAGGCTATTTATAGCCACAGTGAAAACTAAGGGGTCTGAAATTTTTGGATGGATAAGCCCCTGATCATTCGCATCTCAGTGACACGCACTTATCCACGTGTGTGAAGCGCGGGATGAGTTATTGTGGCAACCGCCAGAAAAAACTTTGAGAATTTAAAATGTGTTTGCAATTTATTCAGTTGTCAAGGACACAGGGAAGACTTTGAACGGTGTCAAATAGAACGCATATGAAGAATTTTTGAATAGAGTGGGTTGAGCTTAGCATAGAGGGGAGTGGGTCCGATCACATCCACATAGATGAAGAAATCAAACTGAATAATTAGCAATATGTGGATGCTGTTGAGGATATGAAAAGCTCGAATAAACATACATAAATATATTAGTGAAGAACAACCTCACATGACGAATTTGAAAAGTTTGACAAAATTGCAAATGATGAAAAACTCAAAATTGAAGAATGTCATAGAGAGGTGGTGGTATTACCCGCCGTATAAGAACTTTGATGACTTCAGATGCCGCGTACAATTGTTGTAGGGTTCTGAGAGTCAAGTTATTCATTAATTTCTTCACACTTAGAGGATTAGTGTTCATTGATTGAAGAAAAACGTTACTTCGTGTGTTGTGCATCAAAGTCATCAAAAATGCATAAGCGTGAGGATGTGTGTCCACTTCAGAGGACATTCGAAGATTATAGGATGTTTAGCTCACACCGCAACTTACATAACCTCTTTTCATCCAAGGGCTTAGTGAAGATATCAACAAGCTGGTCTTCGGTCTTCACGTGGTCGATGACGATTTCTCCCTTCATCACATGAACACGAAGAAAATGGTGTCGAATCTGAATATAGTTTGTCTTGCAATGTTGCACTAGGTTGTGGGCGATCTTGATAGCACTCCCGTTGTCATAGAAGAGAGGGATTTTCTTCACTTTGACGCCATAGTCCTTGAGGGTTTGCTTCATCCATAGCAACTGTGAGCAGCAGGAACCAACGACAATGTATTCAGCCTCAGCTGTGGAAAGAGCCATGCTAGTCTGCTTCTTTGAGGACCAACAAATAAGAGATTGTCTGAGGAAATGGCATGTGCCTGATGTGGACTTGCGATCCACACGATCTCCAATGTAACCAGAATCAGAAAATCTGGCTAGATCAAAAGATGAGCCCTTGGGGTACCATAATCCAAGCATTGGTGTGTGAGCTAAATATCAAAGAATTCGTTTCACAGCCTGGTGGAGTGATTCCTATGGTGTCTCTTGAAATTGGGCACACATGCAAACACTAAGCATAATATTTGGCCTAGATGCACATAGGTAAAGAACCGAACCCGTGAAGGAGCAATATACCTTCTGATCGAAATCTTTACCATTTTTGTCAGTGCCGAGTTGACCAATAGTAGGAATTTTGAGGCCTTTGCAGTCTTCCATGTTGAATTTCTTCACGCAATCTTTGAGATATTTTTCTTGAGAAATGAAGATGCCATTGGGTTGTTGACAAATTTGAAGACCAAGGAAGAATTTCAATTCTCCCGTCATAGACATCTAATATTCTTCATGCGTCATGTATGCAAATTCGTCACTGAAACGCTTGTTAGTACAACCAAAGATAATATCATCAATATATATTTGGCATATGAACAGTTCACCATCATAAGATTTAGTGAAAAAGAGTAGGATCAAGTGAACCAGGTTTGAAACACTTTTTCTTCAGGAATTCCTTCACTTTATCATACCAAGCCCATGGGGCTTGCTTGAGGCCATAGACAGCCTTATTCAGTCTGAAGACTTTGTCCGGATGCTTTGGATCTTCAAAACTTGGTGATTGAGCAACATATACTTCTTCCTCAAGCTTACCATTGAGGAATGCATTTTTCACATCCATTTGATATAAGAGAATAGTGTGCTGATTAGCATATGCAAGCAATATATGAATAGCTTCAAGCCTAGTAACAGTTGCAGAAGTTTCACCAATGTCAACACAATCAACCTGTGTGTAGCCTTGTGCTACAAGACGAGCCTTATTTCTTACCACTTGACCATTTTAGTCTTGCTTGTTGTGGTAGATCCACTTAGTGCCAATTATATTGTGCTTGAGAGGATCGGGTTGATTCACAAGCTCTGGCACATTGTTGAGCTTGAATTGTTGCAATTCTTCTATCATGGCTTGAATCCACTCAGGCTCTAGAAATGCTTCATCAACTTTGGTGGGCTCTGTGATAGAGACAAATGCATAATGCCCACAAAAGGTAGGTAGATATGAATCTCTTGGGCGAGTGAGGGGACCAGGTGCATTGATGTTGTCGAGGGTCTTCTCAATATTCACTTCATTCGCCACTCGTGGATGAGCTGGACGAGGGCCTTATTGAGGTTGAGCATTTTCCTTAGAATCATTTTCTTCAGAGGTAGCAGTTTCTTCATGACGTGGAATGATCACTTCTTCTTCAACTATTTCTTCACTGGCCACTATTTCACGAGTGCCCATCAACTCGATAGATTCCTCGGGAGGCATTTCATCTAGCACAGGAGGCAGGTGCCCTCTTTGCGAGCTGTTAGTTTCATCGAACCACACATCTACAATTTCAACAACCTTATTGTGATAGGTGTTGAAGACTTTGTAGGCGTGCAAGTCCTTTCCATAACCAAGCATAAAACCCTCATGTGCTTTCGGTGCAAATTTGGAATTGTGATGAGGACCTCTCATCCAACATTTGGCACCGAAAACATTGAAATAACATACATTGGGCTTTTTGTCAGTGAGAATCTCATATGAAGTCTTCTTGAAGAATTTGTCAAGATATACCCAATTGATGATGTGACAAGCAGTATCAATTGCTTCAAGCCACCATCGACGAGGTGTCATGTATTCATCAAGCATAGTGCGGGCCATCTCAACGAGCGTCATGTTCTTGCGCTCAGCAATTACATTCTGTCGAGGAGTACACTATAAAAAAATACACTTCCGTGATGGTATGTGATTGTCACAGTAGGTCACGTTTTTTGTCATGCATGTACATCCATGACGATTTTATGATAGAATCAAGATAGTCATACATGTGTTGTCATAGAAGTGGTCCATGACAATACCGAAATTATCATCACGGAAGTGTCCATTTCCTTGACGATAAATGGCGCGTCATGGAAGTTCTTTCATCAAGGGTAACCGACACGTGGCATCCGACGTAACGGGTCACCGTTAAGCTATTGGGTTCCGGTTTGGATCCGATAACCCGTTAACAGGGCAGACCAATGGGGATTTTCCACATGTAAAATCATCATTGGCTGGAGGAAACACATGTCGTCTCTTCGGTGGGCCAGATGTCGTCCTTCGAATGGAGGAGACATGCCTATGATACGTCGACACGTGGCAGGGCCCAACAGAGGCCCATATAGGTTAAAAAGGTCGGCCCAGTGAAATGCTCGTAGTATTCACTCGGTTACTAGTGGGCCGGCCCAATAACGGCCTGTTTAGACATGGCCCATTTATGGCCTGAAGCCAGATCTTGCCCGTTAATTGTTCGCTGAATATTTGAGCCCAATTATGGCTTAGTGACATTTCGTCCTGTTAGAGGCCCGATGTAGACATGGGCCCATTTCAGGCCGGTGTGTCTTTCATCCTTGGAATGGCCTATGCTGCCCATGGGCCATATATTGGCCGACGCGACATCCGGCCCTCTAACAGCCCGTGATAAAGGTGGCAACAGTTCAGCCCAACAGAACTTTGGGCCTGTTAAAGGCATATCGTATAATTCGGCCCATTGATGCCTCTATTAAGCTTTCGGCCTCTTAAAGGCCCATGGTATCAGTGGGCCAACTAAGGCCCGAGATATGTTTCGGGCTAGTAATGGCCCGTTATATAACTAGGCCAAAAAAGTCCCGGTCTACATATCATCATGCTGAAGGCCGGTCGACGACTAGTGAAAATTGAGGCCCAACATGCATTTTGGCCTTCTAAAGGCCCATAATTTCTTCTGGGGAGTAATAGGCCAGCAGAATATTCAGCCTGTTAATGGCCTAAAGCTACATGGGCCCAACTAAGCGTTGGTCCACTGAGGGCCCAGCTAAACTTTGGGCCGAATATAGGCCCGTGTAAGTTGTGGGCCTGGCACAAAGTGTGAAGGCCCCAATGGCCTTTCAGGCGTAAGAAAGTTGCATGCCGACCCAATTGTGGCCCGCTAAAAAGCAGGCCCGTTAGAGGCGAATGTTTCGGCCCGGTCGACTACATTAGATTTCTCCCTTTTATTTAGATAGCGAATGATGGCAGTAACTAGTAGGAATTAAGAACAAACCTACTCTATACAAAAAATAAATTGCGGCATAGTAACTTAGAATAAACCTACACTATACAATAAAGGATTTATGGTATGTTACATCCACTAGGCATCGAAGTTCGCCACCAGTGATCATAAAGCACAACGAAGAAGCAAATTACAAAAACTGGGTGCCATTGCAGCATAAGAAAATAATATTGAACCAAGACCACTTCCAAGACAGTTCAAGAAAGGTTAGCCTTGCACAGGAACTGTTGCACAAGCTACTGAGCAAGGATGTGAGATCGGCCTAGGTCATAGCTTCTAGGTGTAGCTGTTTAGAAATGAGGTTCTCATTGGTGTTTGCGGCAATCTTCCTTAGAGATAGGACTTCAAGTCGAAGTTGAGTTGCAGAATGCCTTTCTGCTAGAATTTGGGACTGAAGAAGTCGAACGGATTCAGACAGTGAATTCTGTGAGCTTGTCTGACTGCTACTCTCAAGTAACTTGAACACTGCATCAACACAAGACTTTGGGATTGTCTCGCTATCTTCAAGATGTTTTGCCTTGTTTGATGCAATATATGTTGGGTTTGTCCCACAGCCTACACCAGACTTGTGCATGCCATCAGGCATATCACCCTGAAACAAGCGGAGAGATGCCAGGTTTTTCACGTGTATAAACAAAGATGATAATTGTGCTGTCAATTCCATCCAATTTCAAATTAGAAAATAAAGAGTAAGTTCAAAATATCAATAGCATAATTTGGCATTGTACATAATGCGGGGAGCTTCACCACACTACTGGATTACCATTTCAACAAAACAAGCATAGATGAAGGGCAAAGACAATCATTGTATCTATTTTGGTTAATGTGCATGGCATGTTGTTCATATCATCAACCACATTAGTAAGATAAAACATGAGATGACAAGGTGCAAACGTGGGCTGCTTCACCACACACTGGATCCACAAAAAGAAACATACATATAGGGAGTATTGAGTAATGTGCATGGTATGAATAAGGAATTTGGTTTTACAAGTAAAACTTGGAACTTACGGTTGTTGTGAACATGCATTTTGATAGAAACAGCAAACTAAATAGCAGTTAATGATAGGGAGTATGAGCAAATTAAACAGCAGTTGAGGATAAAGGCTTTAGAAGGACTCACTTACATTAACAGTTAAGACCGGCTTTATAATGCCCTTCTCCATGTCAAGGGAAGGATAACTCAAGAATTTCAGCACAAAATCTTCTTCATAAGCATTGCTTGTACTCTACATTTTGTAGAGAGTAATTATAGATATGATAATATTGGAAGGGATAGAGGATAATGAAGATAGGATGCAGATTGATGCTACATAATCAACTACCAAACCCTGGAAGTACAAGCATTACAGGACAAAATGTAGTGACAAGAGCAATGGGCTACACTTCTGCACTAGCATTGTCTATGTATTCAACTTTTTGGTAAGATTAAACATAGATCTGATACTTTTTAGTAAATGGTGGGCGAGGGAGATAAGATGCAGAATGCTACACAATGAACCAATCCTTCTTCCCATAATATAAGAGTGTTTTGAACACTGGTGTATTTTACAAAATGTTCTTATATTATGGGACGGAGAGAGTAGCTATTAATTTAAGTACAGTGATAGACGACGTTCAATCCTTACAAGAGGACTGCAGAGCTAAACCTGTTCAAAAGCATTGGGTTGATTCTAAATTTATGTAAGAGCCCATATGGATCTTATAATGTCCACCAAATGGACGATAAAGAAGCTAACATGTGCAGTGATGCTACATAATCAACCAGCTATGAAAGTAAGTATGGTCATACAGGGCAAGAGGTACTGACAAGAGCAATGCAGTGTGCAGTATAGTTGCGAGATTTTGTGATCCGTTGACAATGAATGTTCTTCTGCAAACAGTTTTCGTACAAGTGAGACATTAAGGCACATGCAGAAATGTAGTTCAAATTGTGATGTGATATCATAGACAGAAATGTAGTAGCGGAGGAAGATTGGAAATTATTCTTTGTCTGTGGCTCTGTGCTATAATCTTTCCATGAAGGAAAGATGCACAAAAAGTTCCCAACAACAATAAAGCTTCATCTTGTAAACTGGGAAGAAGTGGAACAGGAGTCCTATTGCTGGAATTGGGGCTCTCTCTCTCGTTCAAAAAGGGATTTGGCAACTGGATTTGGTGAACTATTTGCTAGAATTGGGGTTTTGCATCGTAGAGCTGGTGCTATGTCAACTGGCATCATCATACTGTTTGCAGAAGTTGTGGTCTGCTGAGTTGGTCCATCAGAGATGGCCAGTGTAGTAGGGCTAGAGTCTGCTAGAGTTGTGGCCGTGTTTTCTGGGTCATGTGATATTTCAACTACACCTAACGGGCTTTTTGATTTATCAGGTGTCACTACCTTTTCCAAATACTTTGTTCGTCCTCCTCCGCGATCAGCAATCGCCCTCTTCCTTTTGAACGTCTGATACACAAGAACATCATTTGAATGGATAAATATGGTATGATGACAGATGGAATATGTACTGAAAATGGATAGGCAGGGCATATTCACATACACAATGTGTAAACTAAGCTAATGGCAGTGCAACAAAGTAGAAGCAATGCAAAGCATCAGTTGCAAGATATGTGTGTCGCGGGAAACCACGGCCACCTATGGGACCAAGGGTCCCTTCCTGGTTCGGCGGGGGGACAACACGTTGCACAAAGAGCAGAGGAGCGTGAGGCAGCACGGCAGATATCACAGGGGCAGTTTTTACCCAGGTTCGGGCCGCCGTGAGGCAGAAAATCCTACTCCTGCTTTGGTGGATTAATGGTGGATAATGGTGGTGAGCGCAACATGCTTGCCCGACGGGTTTGCCTCGGGGTGAAACGGCTACGTGCGTATGAATGTGTGAGGGGGTAGATTCGCTAACCCTTTCTACGATTGCTTTGGGCCTCCTTTTATAGATAAAGGGGTCACCACAGTGGCCAATCAGTCATTATGCACTAATTCGATGGCAAATAGTGCTATCATACCTAACTCTGCAGGCTGACAGAGCACATTAAATGCGACTCTCAACATCACATCATAGCTTGCTCGGCAGGCGCTGTCGGGCTATTTTGCCAGCTTCGTGCCTACTCGCTTGAAACATCGTAGGACAGGTGTCGTCTGGAGGTATTTCTTGTAGGAAGTGGCTTCCATGTGGCGAATAGTAGCCACTTAGTCACTTTGGAGCTTGACACCGCACCGATCGACGACGTGCGTTGCGGCGAGGTGGTGCGGTGAGGTGGTTCTGCCTCCGCAAGTCCTGGCAGGCCTGCCGGGATGACCTGAAGGCTTGCTTCCGGGGGTAACCCCATCCTTGCCAGGTTTGCCTGCCCGGCAAGGGAGGTCTCTTCCTTAGCAGTATCTTGCTTCTCTGGTTAGTCTTGGTCTTCTTGTTCTGCATGTTGGTCCTTCGAAGAACTGGTCCTTTGTGCTCCAATCTAAGCTTGGTGTTGTAATCTTGTTCTTGTGCCTGTAAGCTTCATCGTCTGTGCACGAGTCAGGGCAAAATATACACCCTGGTTTCTCCCCAACATAAGCCCCCGGGCCTGAGCCATACGTGTCGCACGACACGTTGGGTTAGGCCCCAAACAGTGCACGGACACGTGGCAGGAGAGGGCTGCGCACAGCGGTTCGTCATGATGAGCAGTCTATCCAACGTCCACTTCGTGTAATCACCGCGAGTCATGGGGTCGTGGAACTATTGCAGTTAATGTAAACGGCTACTTTCTGAAGCGTCGCGCCTCTGCTCCATGCTTGCTCCATGCCTTTTTTCCCTTTAAGATTGGAAAACGCGGAGCAGCGCGGTTCACTGGTCGCATGTCCTATCCTCCCATCATCTTCTTCCGCAAGTCAAAACAACTCTCCCCCACCTGCCACCGCTCCCTCACCTGACTTCCTCCCCCATTTGCACCGGCGTCCGAGGAAATGGGGAAGAAAACCGTGGCGAAAGGGAAGCAGACGGCCGCGGCGAAGGAATTGGTTGCCGAGAGAAGCAAGAGGGCGACGGAGCTGGACAAGAAGCAGAGGGGAGACGTTGTCTTCTTCCCATCGAATTTGGATGGCCCGATTCTGCAAGCCAGGTACGGGTACCTGTGGGGAAGGGAAGTCCCAAAAGGGCATGGCGCACCCAAAGTTCTCGCGGAGGGGAAAGAGGATCCGCTTAACTCATACCATTTCTTCTGCATGTATTTCATCCGCGGCTTCAGTTCCCTTTTCTCTGAATTCTTTGAGGCGATGATGATGATTTATGGATTCCACCTTCTTGATTTTACGCCAAATGCAATGGCGTCCATGTCCATCTTCGCCCATTTGTGCGACAATTTTGTTGGAGTCGCCCCCAACGTTGATCTGTTTAGGCATTACTTTGTCCTGCTGGTGGAGAACAAACCTCACCACTTCGGAAACATCAGCTAGATGCCACGGGTGGCAAGGAAATCCTGGGATTATATTTCTGGTTTGCAGCATGAGTGGTGGGAAGAGTGGAGAGGAGACTAGTGCTGGAATCAGGATGAGTAAGCTCTAGAGTTTTGTGAGGCACGGACAGTGTGTGTCGAGCGCAGCAAGGCATGGAGCGCATTCAGCCTCACTAATGATAGGACTCGCCCGGTAATAAGCAGGATCACCCGCTTGAAGACTGTCGGGCTAACCATCGAGCATGTGGGGGCAGACTTTCTCCTTCGTCGTATCTCTCCACTACGGAAGAGGGACATACCTGCCTGGTTGTATGGTGACACCGGGGACAAGATGATATTGCTCCCAGGCTTGGCCAACAACTTGTCTGTTTATGGCCACGCCTGGTTATGCGACCAATTGGTCGCTTTGAGTTGTTCAAGCTCCTGTCAAATGTCATCCCTCTGAATGTCAATTGTGCCTGGGATCAGATCTTGAAGTGGATGCCGGATTGCAATGCTCACGAGGTGGCAGGTGATTGGTGGCTGCCCACCCTTGACGAAAAACTTGAGTGGTCCAGTACTCTGGTGGAGAAGGTCATCAGGGTCGAGCCCAAGATGTACAAACACACCTCCTTCGTGGAGGATGTGTTCATCAAGAGGAGGATTGAGGAGGACAAGGCTGCCCGGATTGCAATGATGGCAAAGGCCGGGAAGGGAAAGGGAAAGCTGAGGATGAGGGTTCCTCTCACGGTGGCGGCGAAGCGCAGGCCATGGAAGGGGCTTCCGGGGAAGATCTTGTCGGGGATGTTCTTTCCAGGAATGAGTTTGTCAGGCTTGAGGCTCAAGCCACTGCGGTAACAGAGCTGCAAGAGGAGGAGGAGATTGGTGAGGTGGCGGAGCCCAAGGCGGAGTGGCTTGCGGCTGGACCTCAAGCCCCTGAGCCGATTTTGGATCAGCGTCCCCGCAGGCGTGCTACTAGCCGGGGACCGGTGGCTCCTAATCCTGCGCCTGCCGCCAAGCGGGTGAAGAAGACCACCACCAAGAACACCAAGACAGACACGATGTGCCGCAAGTCTCGCCTTGCCCGGATCAAGGCTTCCCCCGCCAAGCGATCGGCGGATGTGGAAGTTGATTCTAGTTCTCATTCCGGCTCAAGTTCTTCGCAGAGCTTGTCTTCATCAGAGCCCCCAGCGCCTCAGCAGAACTCAGAGCAGCCGGAGAGCTCCGCTGCCCCCATCCCAGAAGAGAGACAGGGCACCCTCGCCGCCCATGGAGTTCAATTTGAACTCCGCGCTCATTGATGTGGAGTCAGGAAGATCCCCCCCCCTCTTTTTTTGTAAATAGCTTCAGTGCACTTAATTATTTTTGCTGACTGGCCTCTTGTTTTTCTGTTGTGGCCAGGGAGGTGGAGGAGGATACAGAAACCCTCATCCACCAGTCGAAGAGGCTCCGGTGTGATGGGTCGTCGAAAACTGCAGAGAGCCTCGGACTGGAGGGGAGCAACACGGAGGACCCCGTTCCGAGCCCCCAGTCCAGCCACCGGCCCAAAAGTGGAGGGTTTGGGCCCTTCTGCCGGAGGTGACGGATGTGAGTGTCGGTGTCAAAACTGGCGGATCTCGGGCAGGGGGTCCCGACCTATGCGTCTAAGGTCGATGGTAACAGGAGACGAGGGACATAATGTTTACCCAGGTTCGGGCCCTCTCTATGGAGGTAATACCTTACTTCCTGCTTGATTGATCTTGATGAATATGAGTATTACAGGAGTTGATCTACCATGAGATCGTAATGGCTAAAACCTTAGAAGTCTAGCCTGTATGTCTATAGCTATGAGCCTATGAGTCTTGGCCTCTACAGACCTAGCCCTCCGGTTTATATAGACACCGGAGAGATCTAGGGTTACATCAGGTCGGTTTACAGAGAAAGGAATCTTCATATTCGATCACCGAGGTTGCCTTCCATGCCAAGGAGAGTCCCATCTGGACACATGTGCATTCTTTGGTCTTTGTATCTTCATATCCCGTTAGTCCGGCCCATGGCTAATAGATCGGGCGCCCAAGGACCCCTTAGTCCAGGACTCCCTCAGTAGCCCCCAAACCAGACTTCAATGACGAGATGTCCGGCGCGCAGATTGTCTTCGGCATTGCAAGGCGGGTTCTTCCTCCGATGACTTCAAGGTGATGTATCCGGCCTTCCATTTAATGGCGTACCCCTTGGCTTCTGTGCATCAACGATTTCAGCTTCCACGTGTCAAGCGAATGCAAGAGGTCAAGGTATTTTTGCACATAACACCCCAGTCGTGCGAGAAGGAGTGTCTATTTAAAGAGGTTGGATCTCAGATCCATTTGGAACAACGCGAAAAAAGTCCTCAAAGATTGCTAGGAAAGAACGCTCCAACATGGCTAGTGCTCCCAGCTCCTCCTCCAGTCCCCGCAACCCAGAAAAAGGCGAGTGGGAGAGGTGCTCCGTATCCCATGGTCAGCTGGAGAAGCTGCAAACACAGGGATATCTCCTCCCTGCGGATCTGGCCCCGTTCGAGCGGGGTTGACTTCCTTCAATGGTGGGGCTCAGGCGGAGAATTTCCCCAATACATCTGAGGGAGAACGAGTGTGCTTCGTCCCCTTCCTGCTAAGAGGCGTCGGGTTTCCAATTCATCCATTCCCCAGAGGGCTTCTGGAGTACTACGGCCTCCAACTGCACAACTTCACTCCAGCTTCCATTCTGCACATCGCGGGCAACGTCGCGCTTTGTGAGCTATTCCTGGGTTGTGAGGCGCACTTTGAATTGTGGAGAAGACTATTCTGCCTCGTCCCGCGTAATCACGAGGGATCAATATTTGAAGTGGGCGGAGCCGAAATATGGCGCATCACGGAGACCGGATACCTATCCGGCACACCAAAGAAGGCATCTGAAGAGTGGCATTCCAAATGGTTCTATATCGAGGACGTCGCACTTCCAGACCCAGTTCAGAGAGGTCTTCCTGAGCGCTCCTTTGAAGAAACGCCACAGCTGGCGCCCTCGGAGCCTCGAGGAGGAAGATAGTGCGGAAGTTCGCCAACTTTTGAGCAAGATAAGGACGCTCGCCCAGTCCGGATTCACGATAGTCGAAGTAATGGCGACCTCCATAGTGCGGGGGGTTCAGCCACCCCAATACAGAGGGCTTCCCATGTGGCACTACAATGGGGAAGACGACGCCTCCCGCTACGGCAGAAAGGGTCCGGACACCCCCGCCGCTCTGGCCAAAATATTAGCCAAACTGTTCAAAGGGGAGGAAGAGGAGTTAATGCGTATCAAGCGCAGAGAAGGATTTTCCATGTACAGTCCTCCTAGTTGGGTAAGCCCCCAACTCCTCTACTCTACTCATTCCACTCCCTGAGCTACTTTTAATAAATATTAACCCATCCATTTATAACAACACTGGCGAAAGATTTCCGAAGGGCTTCACAGCCCCGCCCCGTAGCCCAAGGGCCACAATCGGGACCTTTACCCCGGATTCGAAGAGGATCTGGATATATTCGTGGTGCTCGAGGGCAGAGTGTTTTACCAGGAGAGCTATGACGGCACAGAAGTGGCCATCATCGCCGATTATCCCGGTCTTCTCCCTGCTTCCCACGTAAGTAATCAGGAGACATCTCATCCAAAAGAGTTCTCTCATTCTGCCTCACCCACTGCACCATCCTGTGCTCAAAAGGGGAGGCGTTTTTCGGATTTCGGGTTCCGGCAGACCCATGAGGTTCGTACACTGGGGCGCGCGCGGAGATCTCTCCCTACCGATCTATGTCAGATCTTCTCGTGCGAACTGAGATGAAAACGATGAACAACACAAGGGACACGAGATTTATACTGGTTCGGGCCACCGTTGTGGTGTAATACCCTACTCCAGTGTGTGGTGTGGTGGATTGCCTCTCGGGCTGATGATGAATAGTACAAAGGAAGAACAGCCTCGCGAGAGGTGTTCTTGGGTTGGTGCGATGAATTGCTTGGGTCAGTTCAGTCGCCTCTCTATATCTCTGCATAGGCTCTATCAGATTTCTATATGCCTATGGCTGGATGGCTCGATGGATCGATCCCTACCTGCCTCGATGCCTCCCCTCCACTCTGTGGTGGCTAGCTCTATTTATAGAGGCCCTAGGCCTCTCCCCGAAATAATTGAGCAGGAAGGGCGCCAACAATTGGCCATTTTGAAGGGGAACATCTAGTACAACTTATCCTGACCAAAGGTGGTCTTCGGCTGCCAAAAGCTCCAGTGGTGACATTGTCTTCGGCTCCACGGTGACCTCCGACCGGCCGTCCGGCTGTTCTTGGTCTCATTGCACCGAAATGGTAACCTTTGGCTGATACCTTGGCCTGCACTTTCCCCCTTTGCACCAAAGGGGAAACAAGGACTCTGCATAGGCCGGCGCTCGCCTGGTGCCTGCCTGGCGCCCGCCTGGCCTTGATCGTCATGGCTTGAGTCACTGGATCCTCGCGAGGTACCCTTGCATTGATCTCTCCGCCTCCTCGCGAGCCCTGCCTGATGAGGACGTACTTGAGGAAGTTCTCTGTCGTCCGCCCCGCGAGGCTTGGCCGCTCGCGAGGGTCTTGAGCTTGTGTTGATGGAGATGGGCCTCGCTGGGCCCCCACTTGAGCCACGCAGCAGGCCGCAGGCAGGCAAGTCTGGGGACCCCCGTTCCCAGAACGCCGACAGTAGCCCCCGGGCCGAAGGCGCACGCGGGCTTGGCTTAGCAAAGAAGCGATGGGGCAAGCGCGAAGCGCCGCGGGCCCTAACAACCTGCGGCCTTGGGCTCTGCGTGGCGGTTGATTGGACGTGGGCGTCTGCGCTTCCCCACGACGCCTTGGCAACTGCGCGAATGACAAAAGGGGATGCCCGGGCCAAGCTTGCTTACCCTGCTCTCGTCTGTCTTGCCCTAAATCCCCTTTCTTGCTCTCCTTCCTCTTGCTCCCGAAATCCTCCGGATCCGTCTCAATCCTTCGCATCCAGCACGCCATGGCGCCTCGCAAGTCCTCGACTGATGCCTGGTACTCGTCGGCCTTGGATTCCCCTAATTTGTCGGAGAAGAACCTCGCCCTCGTGCGCCTGATGACGGTGGCGCAGGGCGGCGAGGGGGTGACTGCGCTCAAGGTCGGCTCCGACCAGCCTGAGGGCAAGGGGAGCACCTTCTATCCGTTCTTCGTGAGCGCCATTGTTGCTGGTCCGGTGCCTCCTTTCTCTGAGTTCTTCCATGCCATTCTCCGCTAGTACAACTTGCAGGCTCTACATCTCCACCCCAACTCCGTCCTTCTCCTGGCGATTTTCGCCTATTACTGTGAGGCTCATGTTGGTGTCAAGCCCTTGGTGGCCTTGCTGCACCACTTTTTCTCCCTCTGGGTCTCCGGCGCACAGGTCTCTGCATGCACGAGCTTCATTGCATACTCCAGTTCCAACGCCATCTCAAAGCCCGGGAAGAGGATCGAGGGCTACCAGAGCAAGTGGGTCATGATGGACGTCGGGTGCCTCCACCCTCGTCTGGTATTGCCCACGGGGCAGCCTAAGTCCATCGACGCGTGGTCCCGCATGGAGCTCGTCGACGCTCACGCGAAGGCGGTGCTGAGGAGGATGAACGCGGACCTGAAGCCAAGCAACTTGGGGGTGGCGAAGCTAACCTGGTCCACGCTCCTGAGGGAGTTCCTGGAGCACCGGGTGGCTCCGCTCCAGGAGCACCAGCTCCCACTGTGGAAGCTTGGAAGGGCGGATGCCGTCATGCGCCTGAGCTCTGAGGCGCTGACCGACGAGGATCTGGCTGCGGCCCTTCATTGCTTGGTTGGGGGAGACGTAGCGAGCCCTGAGGGCGCCCCCGTCCCCCTGTTCCTTCGTGACGACTGGGAGCAGGTGGTAAACGCCATGCCCACCTTCAATGGCGAGGGGCTGGTGCCCGCGGCAGCCCCTGATGACCTGGCGATTCTGGCGACGGTGAACTTGTCCTCCGACAGCTCCAACGGGGGAGAGGGGGAATAAGAGGTGGAGGAGGAAGCGCCTGACTCGGAGGAGACTGGCGAGGACTGGGGGGAGTCCCTCCTTCAGCGCAGGTCCCGGGCCCTCCGCTCCATGTCGGACGACGACGAGGCCGATGCCAGGCGAGGAGGGGAGGGTTCCTCCTCAGTCACGAGGAAGGGCAGGTCGAGCCTGGTTCCTCCAGGGTCTGCTCTGGTCCCCGAGGGGTCCAAGGTCGACGCCATCCCTACTGAGGCACCTTCTGCTTCCGGGCCACCAAGGACCGACCCCCGCAGCAGGCTCTCGGGCATCAAGTACGGTCGGAGGTTGCTTGAGCCCAGGGACGACGCCCAGTAAGTGCTCGATTTATGCTCTGCTTGGTCTCTGCTGGTAAAACTTGACGTTTGCGCTCTTGCCAGGTCGGCACCCGTGGCCAAGAGGTTGAAAGAGGCATCTGCGGCCCCGCTTGGGGCGAACCCATCTGCCGGGGTGACGCCTTCGGCTGCTGGGGGAGGGGACGGCGAAGCTCGCACCTCCCTGATCACGCCGCCCTCGCGAGGCCAACCGGGGCACCTTGGCGAGGAGTCAGCCCCCGTGGCCCCACTGGGCCTGGAGTCGACTATGCCTGACGCTGCGGCCGATGCAACCAAGGCTCAGGAGGTCCCTTCCTGCCAAGCCGTGGTCACGCTGCCGTCCTCTCCGCCTGCTCCATAAGTCCTCGTCTCTTCTGCACCCTCTGTTGTTGTCTTGGATCAGGTTGCCAATGAGCTAAGCCAGCTGCGGGAGGATCTCCTGAGCGCGGACCCTCGTCTTGTGGCCGGGCGCCTGGAGTTGGCTTCTGGCTGGGCTCGTTCTACTGCCTCCGTCCGAGCGACGCTGAGCCAGGCTGTGTCGTCCTCCGACGAGGAGAAGCGGGCCGCCAACCAAGCCAAGGCCACTCACGACGCTGCCATGGGCGACACTGCAGCCGCCCAGGGCCGCTGCAAGGCACTCGAGGCCGAGCTGCAGGGCCTGCACGAGGAGCTCGTCAAGGAGGTGCACAGCTGGGAGGAGAAGGAGAAGGAGATGAAGGCCAAGGAGGCCGCCGCTAAGGATCGAGATGCCAAGATCGACGACCGCCATCGCCAATTGGAGATGCTGGAGCAGTCGCTAAAGGTGGAGAGGGTCGAGCTGGACGCCAAGGCGAAGGTCCTGGCAGAGGACCGGGTGGCCTTTGCGAAGGATGAGAAGAAGGCCCGCGGCATACTGAAGACGATGTATGAGAGCGGCCTAGAGGAGCCATTAGCTGGTGCGGAGGATGGCCCTGCCAAGCTGCTCCCCTTCCTGGTTGACGCACTCGAGGACGTCGTAGACGGCCTTGGCCCCACGATCGAGGCCGAGGTGCGCGCCCTGTCTTCCGCGGCGCTGACGCATGTTCTCAGCCATGTCTATCTGTGCTGAAGGAAATATGCCCTAGAGGCAATAATAAAGTTATTATTTATTTCCTTATATCATGATAAATGTTTATTATTCATGCTAGAATTGTATTAACTGGAAACATAATACATGTGTGAATACATAGACAAACAGAGTGTCACTAGTATGCCTCTACTTGACTAGCTCATTAATCAAAGATGGTTATGTTTCCTAACCATGAACAAAGAGTTGTTATTTGATTAACGAGATCACATCATTAGTTGAATGATCTGATTGACATGACCCATTCCATTAGCATAGCACCCGATCGTTTAGTATGTTGCTATTGCTTTTATCCATGACTTATACATGTTCCTTTAACTATGAGATTATGCAACTCCCATTTACCGTAGGAACACTTTGTGTGCTACCAAACGTCACAACGTAACTGGGTGATTATAAAGGTGCTCTACAGGTGTCTCCGAAGGTACATATTGGGTTGGCGTATTTCGAGATTAGGATTTGTCACTCCGATTGTCGGAGAGGTATCTCAGGGCCTTCTCGGTAATGCACATCACATAAAGCCTTGCAAGCATTGCAACCAATGAGTTAGTTGCGAGATGATGTATTACAGAACGAGTAAAGATACTTGCCGGGAACGAGATTGAACTAGGTATTGGATACCGACGATCGAATCTCGGGCAAGTAACATACCGATGACAAAGGGAACAACGTATGTTGTTATGCGGTCTGATCGATAAAGATCTTCATAGAATATGTAGGAGCCAATATGAGCATCCAGGTCCCGCTGTTGGTTATTGACCGGAGACGTGTCTCGGTCATGTCTACATTGTTCTCGAACCGTAGGGTCCGCACGCTTAACGTTACGATGACAGTTATTATGAGTTTATGCATTTTGATGTACCGAAGGAGTTCGGAGTCCCGGATGTGATCACGGACGTGACGAGGAGTCTCGAAATGGTCGAGACATAAAGAATTATATATTGGAAGCCTATGTTTGGACATCGGATGCATTCCAGGTGAAATCAGGATTTTACCGGAATACCGGGAGGGTTACCGGAACCCCCCGGGAGCATAATGGGCCAACATGGGCCTTGGAGGAGAGGTGAGAGGGCTGCCCTAGGGGCTGCGCGCCTCCCCCCTTCCCCTAGTCCTATTAGGACTAGGAGAGGTGGGCGCCCCCTCTCTCTCTCTCCCCCTTGGAGAATCCTAGTCCAACTAGGATTAGGGGGGGGAATCCTACTCCCAGAGGGAGTAGGACTCTCCTGGCGCACCAGAGTTGGCCGTCCAGCCCCTCCCCCTTGGCTCCTTTATATACGGGGGCAGGGGGCACCCCAAAGACACACAAGTTGATCTACGGATCGTTCCTTAGCCGTGTGCGGTGCCCCCTTCCACCAAATTCCACCTCGATCATATCGTTGCAGTGCTTAGGCGAAGCCCTGCGCCGGTAACACATCAAGATCGTCACCACGCCGTCGTGCTGACGGAACTCTTCCTCGACGCTTTCCTGGATCGGAGCCCGGGGATCGTCATCGAGCTGAACGTGTGCCAAGAACTCGGAGGTGCCGGAGTAACGGTGTTGTGATCGGTTGGATCGCGAGGAGAACGTACGACTACTTCCTCTACGTTGTGTCAACGCTTCCGCTTCGGTCTACGAGGGTACGTAGACAACACTCTCCCCTCTCGTTGCTATGCATCACCATGATCTTGCGTGTGCGTAGGAAATTTTTTGAAATTACTACGTTCCCCAACAGTGGTATCAGAGCCTAGGTTTTATGGTTTGATGTTATTTGCACGAGTAGAACACAAGTGAGTTGTGGACGATACAAGTCATACTGCCTACCAGCATGTCATACTTTGGTTCAGCGGTATTGTTGGACGAGACGATCCGGACCAACCTTACGCGTACGCTTACGCGAGACCGGTTCCCTCGACGTGCTTTGCACATAGATGGCTTGCGGAAGACTGTCTCTCCAACTTTAGTTGAACCGAGTGTGGCTACGCCCGGTCCTTGGGAAGGTTAAAACGGAGTCTATTTGACAAACTATCGTTGTGGTTTTGATGCGTAGGTAAGATGAGTTCTTGCTTAAAGCCCGAAGCAGCCATGTAAAACTTGCAACAACAAAGTAGAGGACGTCTAACTTGTTTTTGCAGGGCATGTTGTGATGTGATATGGTCAAGACGTGATGCTAAATTTTATTGTATGAGATGATCATGTTTTGTAACCGAGTTATCGGCAACTGGCAGGAGCCATATGGTTGTCGCTTTATTGTATGCAATGCAATCGCGATGTAATGCTTTACTTTATTACTAAGCGGTAGTGATAGTCGTAGAAGCATAAGATTGGCGAGACGACAACGATGCTGCGATGAAGATCAAGGTGTCGCGCCGGTGACGATGGTGATCATGACGGTGCTTCGAAGATGGAGATCACAAGCACAAGATGATGATGGCCATATCATATCACTTATATTGATTGCATGTGATGTTTATCCTTTTATGCATCTTATCTTGCTTTGATTGACGGTAGCATTATAAGATGATCTCTCACTAAATTATCAAGAAGTGTTCTCCCTGAGTATGCACCGTTGCGAAAGTTCTTCGTGCTGAGACACCACGTGATGATCGGGTGTGATAGGCTCTACGTTCAAATACAACGGGTGCAAAACAGTTGCACACGCGGAATACTCAGGTTTAACTTGACGAGCCTAGCATATAACAGATATGGCCTCGGAACACGGAGACCGAAAGGTCGAGCGTGAATCATATAGTAGATATGATCAACATAGTGATGTTCACCATTGAAACTACTCCATCTCACGTGATGATCGGACATGGTTTAGTTGATTTGGATCACGTGATCAGTTAGAGGATTAGAGGGATGTCTATCTAAGTGGGAGTTCTTAAGTAATATGATTAATTGAACTTAAATTTATCATGTACTTAGTCCTGGTAGTATTAGCATATCTATGTTGTAGATCAATAGCTCGCGTTGTTGCTTCCCTGTGTTTATTTTGATATGTTCCTAGAGAAAATTGTGTTGAAAAATGTTAGTAGCAATGATGCGGATTGGATCCGTGATCTGAGGTTTATCCTCATTGTTGCACAGAAGAATTACGTCCTTGATGCACAGCTAGGTGACGGACCTATTGCAGGAGAAGATGCAGACGTTATGAACGTTTTGCTAGCTCAATATGATGACTACTTAATAGTTTAGTGCACCATGCTTAACTGCTTAGAATCGGGACTTCAAAGACGTTTTGAACGTCATGGAGCATATGAGATGTTCTAGGAGTTGAAGTTAATATTTCAAGAAAATACCCGAGTTGAGAGATATGAAGTCTCCAACAAGTTCTATAGCTAAAAGATGGAGGAGAATCGCTCAACTAGTGAGCATGTGCTCAGATTGTCTGGGTACTACAATCGCTTGAATCAAGTGGGAGTTAATCTTCCAGATAAGATAGTGATTGACAGAATTCTCTAGTCACCATCACCAAGTTAGTAGAACTTCGTGATGAACTATAATATGCAAGGGATAACGGAAAATATTCCCAAGCTCTTCGCGATGCTAAAATCAGCGAAGGTAGAAATCAAAGAAAAACATCAAGTGTTGATGGTTGACAAGATCACTAGTTTCAAGAAAAGGGCAAAAGGAAAGAAGGGGAACTTCAAAAAGAACGGCAAGCAAGTTGCTGCTCAAGTGAAAAAGCCCAAGTATGGTCCTAAGCCTGAGACTAAGTGCTTCTACTGCAAAGGGACTGGTCACTGGAAACGGAACTACCCCAAGTGATTGGCGGATAAGAAGGATGGCAAAATGAACATAAGTATATATGATATACATGTTATTGATGTGTACTTTACTAGTGTTCATAGCAACCCCTTAGTATTTGGTACTAGTTCAGTTGCTAAAATTTAGTAACTCGAAACGGGAGTTGCAGAATGAACAAAGACTAGTTAAAGGACAAGGTGACGATGTGTGTTGGAAGTGGTTCCAAGATTGATATGATCATCATCACACACTCCCTATACTTTCGGGATTAGTGTTGAAACTAAATAAGTGTTATTTGGTGTTTGCATTGAGCATGAATATGATTTGATCATGTTAATTGCAATACAGTTATTCATTTAAGTTAGAGAACAATTGTTGTTCTGTTTACATGAATAAAACCTTCTATGGTTATACACACCAATGAAAATAGTTCATTGGATCTCGATCGCAGTGATACACATATTCATGATATTGAAACCAAAAGGATGCGAAGTTAATAATGATAGTGCAACCTATTTATGGCACTGCCGTTTAGGTCATATTGGTGTAAAACGCATGAAGAAACTCCATGCTAATGGGATTTTGGAATCACTTGATTATGAATCACTTGATGCTTGCGAACCATGCCTCTTGGGCAAGATGACTAAAAACGCCGTTCTCCGGAACAATGGAGCAAGCAACAGATTTGTTGGAAATCATACATACTGATGTATATGATCCGATGAATATTAAGGCTCGCGACAAGTATCATTATTTTCTAACCTTCACACATGATTTGAGCAGATATGGGTATATCTACTTGATGAAACATAAGTCTGAAACGTTTTGAAAAGTTCAAAGAATTTTAGAGTGAAGTGAAAATCATCGTGACAAGAAAATAAGGTTTCTACGATCTGATCGCGGAGACAAATATTTGAGTTACGAGTTTGGTCTTCAATTAAAACAATGTGGAATAGTTTCACAAATTCATGCCACCTGGAACACCACAGCATAATGGTGTCCGAACGTCATAACCGTACTTTATTGGATATAGTACAATCTATGATGTTTCTTACCGATTTACCAATATCGTTTTGGGATCATGCATTAGAGACAGTAGCATTCACGTTAAAGAGGCACCATCTAAAATCCATTGAGACGACACCGTATGAACTATGGTTTAGCAATAAACCTAAGATGTCGTTTCTTAAAGTTTGGGGCTACGATGCTTATGTGAAAAAGCTTCAACCTGATAAGCTCGAACCCAAATCGGAGAAATGTGTCTTCATAGGATATCCAAAGGAAACTGTTGGATACACCTTCTATCACAGATCCGAAGGCAAGACTTTTGTTGCTAAGTTCGGAAACTTTCTAGAGAAAGAGTTTCTTTTGAAAGGAGTGGGAGGAAAGTAGAAAACTTGATAAGGTAATTGTACCTTCTCCCTTATTGGAAAGTAGTTCATCACAGAAATCTGTTCTTGTGACTACTACACCAATTAGTAAGGAAGCTAATGATGATGATCATGTAACTTCAAGATCAAGTTACTACCGAATCTCGTAAGTAAACCAGAGTGAGATCCGCACCAGAGTGGTACGGTAATCCTGTTCTGGAAGTCATGTTACTAGACCATGACGAACTTGCGAACTATGAGGAAGCGATGATGAGCCCAAATTCCGCGAAATGGTTAGAGGCCATGAAATCTGAGATATGATCCATGTATGAGAACAAAGTATGGACTTTGAGGGATTTGCCCGATGATCGGCAAGCCAAAGAAAATAAATGGATCTTCAAGAGGAAGACGGACACTGATAGTAGTGTTACTATCTACAAAATCTAGAATTGTCGAAAAAAGGTTTTTCGACAAGTTCAAAGTGTTGACTACGATGAGAGTTTCTCACTCGTATCTATGCTTAAGTCTGTCCGAATCATGTTAGCAATTGCCGCATTTTATGAAATCCGGCAAATGGATAAACAAAACTACATTCCTTAATGGATTTATTAAAGAAGAGTTGTATACGATGCAACTAGAAGGTTTTGTCGATCCTGAAGGTGTTAACAAAATATGCAAGCTCCAGCGATCCATCTATGGACTGGTGCAAGCATCTCGGAGTTGGAATGTACGCTTTGATAAGTTGATCAAAGCATATAGTTTTATACAGACTTGCGGTGAAGCCTGTATTTACAAGAAAGTGAGTGGGAGCACTACAGCATTTCTGATAAGTATATGTGTATGACATATTGTTGATCGGAAATAATGTAGAATTATTCTGCAAAGCATAAAGGAGTGTTTGAAAGGAGTTTTTCAAAGAAAGACCTCGGTGAAGCTGCTTACATATTGAGCATCAAGATCTATAGAGATAGATCAAGACACTTGATAAGTTTTTCAATAAGTACATACCTTGAAAAGATTTTTGAAGTACTTCAAAATGGAACAGTCAAAGAAAGAGTTCTTGCCTGTATTACAAGGTGTGAAATTGAGTAAGACTCAAAGCCCGACCACGGCAGATGATAGAAAGAGAATGAAAGTCATTTCCTATGCCTCAGCCATAGATTCTATAAAGTATGCCATGCTATGTACCAGATCTATTGTATACCCTACACTGTGTTAAGCAAGGGAGTACAATAGTGATCTAGGAAGTAGATCACTGGACATCGGTCAAAATTATCCTTAGTAAAATAAGGATATGTTTCTCGATTATGGATGTGACAAAAAGGTTCGTCGTAAAAGGTTACGTCGATGCAAGTTTTGACACTAATCTAGATGACTCTAAGTCTCAATCTAGATACATATTGAAAGTGGGAGCAATTAGCTAAAGTAGCTCCATGCAGAGCATTGTAGACATAGAAAATTGCAAAATACATAACGGATCTGAATGTGGCAGACCCGTTGACTAAATTTCTCTCACAAGCAAAACATGATCACACCGTAGTACTCTTTGGGTGTTAATCACATAGCGATGTGAACTAGATTACTGAATCTAGTAAACCCTTTGGGTGTTGGTCACATATCGATGTGAACTATGGGTGTTAATCACATGATGATGTGAACTATTGATGTTAATCACATGGTGATGTGATCTAGATTATTGACTCTAGTGCAAGTGGGAGACTGAAGGAAATATGCCCTAGAGGCAATAATAAAGTTATTATTTATTTCCTTATATCATGATAAATGTTTATTATTCATGCTAGAATTGTATTAACTGGAAACATAATACATGTGTGAATACATAGACAAACAGAGTGTCACTAGTATGCCTCTACTTGACTAGCTCATTAATCAAAGATGGTTATGTTTCCTAACCATGAACAAAGAGTTGTTATTTGATTAACGAGATCACATCATTAGTTGAATGATCTGATTGACATGACCCATTCCATTAGCATAGCACCCGATCGTTTAGTATGTTGCTATTGCTTTTATCCATGACTTATACATGTTCCTTTAACTATGAGATTATGCAACTCCCATTTACCGTAGGAACACTTTGTGTGCTACCAAACGTCACAACGTAACTGGGTGATTATAAAGGTGCTCTACAGGTGTCTCCGAAGGTACATATTGGGTTGGCGTATTTCGAGATTAGGATTTGTCACTCCGATTGTCGGAGAAGTATCTCAGGGCCTTCTCGGTAATGCACATCACATAAAGCCTTGCAAGCATTGCAACCAATGAGTTAGTTGCGAGATGATGTATTACAGAACGAGTAAAGAGACTTGCCGGGAACGAGATTGAACTAGGTATTGGATACCGACGATCGAATCTCAGGCAAGTAACATACCGATGACAAAGGGAACAACGTATGTTGTTATGCGGTCTAACCGATAAAGATCTTCGTAGAATATGTAGGAGCCAATATGGGCATCCAGGTCCCGCTGTTGGTTATTGACCGGAGACATGTCTCGGTCATGTCTACATTGTTCTCGAACCGTAGGGTCCGCACGCTTAACGTTACGATGACAGTTATTATGAGTTTATGCATTTTGATGTACCGAAGGAGTTCGGAGTCCCGGATGTGATCACGGACGTGACGAGGAGTCTCGAAATGGTCGAGACATAAAGAATTATATATTGGAAGCCTATGTTTGGACATCGGATGCATTCCAGGTGAAATCAGGATTTTACCGGAATACCGGGAGGGTTACCGGAACCCCCCGGGAGCATAATGGGCCAACATGGGCCTTGGAGGAGAGGTGAGAGGGCTTCCCTAGGGGCTGCGCGCCTCCCCCCCTTCCCCTAGTCCTATTAGGACTAGGAGAGGTGGGCGCCCCCTCTCTCTCTCTCCCCCTTGGAGAATCCTAGTCCAACTAGGATTGGGGGGGGGGGGGAATCCTACTCCCAGAGGGAGTAGGACTCTCCTGGCGCACCAGAGTTGGCCGGCCAGCCCCTCCCCCTTGGCTCCTTTATATACGGGGGCAGGGGGCACCCCAAAGACACGCAAGTTGATCTACGGATCGTTCCTTAGCCGTGTGCGGTGCCCCCTTCCACCAAATTCCACCTCGATCATATCGTTGCAGTGCTTAGGCGAAGCCCTGCGCCGGTAACACATCAAGATCGTCACCACGCCGTCGTGCTGACGGAACTCTTCCTCGACGCTTTGCTGGATCGGAGCCCGGGGATCGTCATCGAGCTGAACGTGTGCCAAGAACTCGGAGGTGCCAGAGTAACAGTGCTGTGATCGGTTGGATCGCGAGGAGAACGTACGACTACTTCCTCTATGTTGTGTCAACGCTTCCGCTTCGGTCTACGAGGGTACGTAGAAAACACTCTCCCCTCTCATTGCTATGCATCACCATGATCTTGCGTGTGCGTAGGAAATTTTTTGAAATTACTACGTTCCCCAACATGTGCGACCCCGATGTTGACTTCGACAGCCTGCTGGAGCTCGTGAGCGGCGACCGTGCCGCTGCTGCCGCTGAGGCTGTGAAAGGCCGAGCCGAGATTTTGCTGGGGAAGTTCCGCTCTCGTAGCGTCCTGCCCGGACGGGGCGCCGCCAGCCTTGCGACCTCGAGAGGCGAAGTCGTCCAGCACGACTCCACCCCAGGCGGCGGCGCCACTGGAGAGTGATGCCGTCGCAGCTTCTGTCCTGTTTATTATTCCTGCAACATGCACCATGCCTCGCGGAGGCGTTTAAACTTGTGTTTGGCGTTATGGAACAGTCTATGGCTTCTAATATTTTCTTTGAATTTCCTAAAATTTGCATTTTCCTCTCCTACTTGCTTGCGCTCTACGTCGGCAGGGCCCGGCCCCGCGCATACCTCACCCAGCGTTAGCCCCGACCGGAAACCAGGACGGGACTAAGGAGTGAGGGGCTATGTGACAAGTTAGGCTCCTGAGTCGCGATGCTCAGGAGTCCCCCTTGACGCGCGAGCAACAAGTAGGGAAGGGGGGAGCGTGGATTGGCTGTTCTACGTCGGCAGGGCCCGGCCCCGCGCGTACCTCACCCAGCATTAGCCCCGACCGGAAACCAGGACGAGACCAAGGAGTGAGGGGCCACATGACCAGTTAGGCTCCTGAGTCGCGATGCTTAGGAGTCCCCCTTGACGCTCAAATGGGTTTTGTACCTTGGCTCCGCTCGGGGAGTGGCGTGCGACGACCAGGTCCGAGGGACCCGGCTAGGTGGCGTGCTCGGGCGAGGCTCGGGCGCAGCCCCCGTGTCCAGTCCCCTCGCGCGGCACTCCCGAGGGGAGGTGTTGCTATGGTGTCGGACACTGAGCTCTGGGCTCCCTGAGGTTGGTACTGCCGTGGGCCGCCCTCAGTTGTTCATCACCAGCGCGGAGCATAGCACTTCCGTATGTGTACGGGCATAGCCGCTCCTCGGCAGTGTCGTCAGCCAGCGCGGAGCATGGTGCTTCCACTGGTGCGTGGGAGGGGGCTCCCCCCGGGAGGAGCCCCCGGGGCGTGTACAGCCCCGCCCTGACACGTGGCCGGCACGGTAGGGCTAGAAGAGGTGTATCTGGGCACCCGTGAGCCAGCGCGGGACTCACGAGGCCCTACCTCGAGGCGGGTTGCGCTTGGCTCTGGGCCTTTATCAACTGGTGTGTTCCTGCAGGGTTGTTAGAATGCAAATGCTCTACATCCTTAAGTCCCGGCCCTCGAGCGAGCTCAGCCGCCGCTGGTATGACAGGTCGCGATGCCGTGGGTCAAGGCCAGGGGTGAGGGCTGGAGAGCCAGTAGGAGCCCATGGGTCGCGATGCCCACGTGCCCCCTTTTAACGTGCAAGCGCTTTGCATGACAATAAGCAGTAGGCGATAACTTACGAGAACCGAAATTAACGCGAGAGAACACCTCATCCTAAGGAAAATATTAAAGATGCAGCTGCCGCCGGGTCAGGCCCGAGTGGCGTGGGGGTGATGCAGCCCGAGGGGCGCCCCTAGCAAGGTAAGTAAAAAACATAAGCAAAATGGATACATGCCGCGAGGACGGACCCACGCGGCCTGGGAATGGTGCGGCCCTGCGGGCGCTCCCAGCTGAAAGTAAAACTTTGAAAGATGTCACCTGACGCCGTTGAAGATGAAGTGATGCAGAGGAAGCGAGCGATGCGTGGTGGAGACGTCGGCCCTCACGAGCCCCCAGGCCCTGGGGCCTCGGGAGGCTCCGCGGGCCCAAGTGGGTCTTCGAGAGCCATCTCCATCTCTGCCAGGACCGCATGGTGCCTGGCCTCCTGAGCCTCCAGAATGCTCCTCAGCAGGTGCTGGTGAGCGACGGCCGCGTTCGGCAAGCCGAAGGGCATGCGAACGTAGCTGTGAGGTGGCCCCTCACAACGCCCCACGCACGAAGGCCAGAGGCGCTCCTGAGATGCGGCTCGGTTGAGCCCTGGGAAATCGATGCTATAACGCCCTCGATGCGGCTATATCTCCCACATGTCGAAGCACGACTTAGAGGCATAACCGCATTGAAAGCAATGTCGCAAGTGAGGTAATCTTCACGCAACCCATGTAATACATAAGGGAAAAAGATACCAGTTGGCTTACAATCGCCACTTCACACAAATACATGAATAAAACATTACATCATACAGCTACAATCAGGGCCCGACTACGGAGCCAAAATAAAAGAAGAAACCCCAAAAGCGACAAAGGACCAAGATCGACCCCAACTGGGCTCCACTACTGATCGACTAGAACGAAACAACATAAAGGACAAGATCTTCATCGAACTCCTCCTTGAGCTCGGGTGCGTCACCTGCACGGTCTCATCGGCACCTGCAAACTGGTATTGGAAGTATCTGGTGAGTCACGAGGACTCAGCAATCTCACACCCGCGAGATCAAGTCTATTTAAGCTTAAAGGTAGGGTAAAAGGTATGAGGTGGAGCTGCAGCAAGCGACTAGCATATATGGTGGCTAACAAATGCAAATGAGAGCGAGAAGAGAAGGCAAAAGCACGGTCGAACAACTATGATCAAGAAGTGATCCTGAAACTACTTACGTCAGACATAACTCCAACAACCGTGTTCACTTCCCGGACCCCGCCGAGAAGAGACCATCACGGTTACACACGCGGTTGGTGTATTTTAATTAAGATCAACTTCGGGTTTTCTACAACCGGACATTAACAAATTCCCATCTGCCACATAACCGCGGGCACGGCTTTCGAAACTTCAAACCCTGCAGGGGTGTCCCAACTTAGCCCATGATAAGCTCTCGCGATCAACGAAGGATATTCCTTCTCCCCGGGAAGACCCGATCAGTCTCGGAATCCCGGCTACAAGACATTTCGACAGTAATAAAACAAGTCCAGCAAAACCGCCCGATGCGCCGACATCCTGATAGGAGCTGCACATATCTCGTTCTCAGGGCAACACCGGATAAGCGAAGCGTACAGGTACCAACATAACCCAAGTTGCCAAGGGACGGTCCCGCACGGTGCTCTAGTTTGGACCAACACTTAGACAAGCATTGGCCCGGGGGGCTAAATAAAGATGACCCTTGGGTTAATTACTCCCAAGGGAAAAGTAGGTGGTGGTGAGGCAAATGCTAAAACCAATGTTGGGCCTCGCTGGAAAAGTCTTATTCAAAGCGAACTGTCACGGGGGTCCCATAAATCACCCGACCGCGTTAGGGACGCAAAATCCGGGAACATAATACCGATATGACGGAAACTAGGGCGGCAAGAGTGGAACAAAACACCAGGCATAAGGCCGAGCCTTCCACCCTTTGCCAAGTATATAGATGCATTAATTAAATAAGATATATTGTGATATCCCAACACGTGAACATGTTCCAACAAGGAACAACATCTCCATGTTCCAACAAGGAACAAACTTCATCTTCACCTGCAACTAACAACGCTATAAGAGGGGCTGAGCAAAGCGGTAACATAGCCAAACAACGGTTTGCTAGGACAAGGTGGGTTAGAGGCTTGGTTTAACAATATGGGAGGCATGACAAGCAAGTGGTGGGTATCGCGGCATAGGCATAGCAAAAGAGCGAGCAACTAGCAAGCAAAGATAGAAGTGATTTCGAGGGTATGGTCATCTTGCCTGAGATCCCGCAAGGAAGAAGAACGAGTCCATGAAGAAGACAAACGGACGGAGTCGAACGAATCCTCACAACTCCGGAACGAAACCGAAGCTAACGAGAGAAGCAATCCGGAAAGAAACAAGCAACATAGTAAACAACCATCACATAACCATGGCATGATGCACAATCAAGGATGATGCATGTCCGGTTTAAATGAGGCATGGCATGGCAAAGTGCAACAAACAACACTACAAGTTAAGTGGAGCTCAATATGCAACGAATTGCATAATGACAAAACACCACATCAAATATTTAGTTCGATCTTGTTTATGTACCCAACAATATTAAATGCTGATTAACATGGCAAGGGGTGAAGCACAACAAAACTACCTATCTAGACAAGTTTAAATGAGGCCGGAACAACAAACAACAAGTCCGGAAGATCCTCATGTGCACATTTCAAATTTGGTACTGTTCTGCCTAAAACATATTTTAATATTGTTAAACAGGAAGATAAAGTGCAACATGTTAATCTATGCATTTTTCTACCCCATTTACATATAAAGTTTATTAAATTCCGAGTTACGGTTATTAAGATATGAAATAAATCATTTTAACATGGCAATTAGCAAAATAAATGCAAACAACAATTTTAAGCATTTTAAATGTTGTTTCCATGATGCGGATGACGATTTCAAGTTTTATGCAATTTTATGAAAATGTTAACATGAGCATATTATGAAGCAGTTGGTCACCATGGCGGAACGAAAGGGGTGCCACGGCAACGAATCCGAAAATGGTGCCACGGCAACATATCGGTTCCGGTACTCGTTTGAGATGCCGGTGCAAAAGGAAATGTGCGGAGGCGTGCAAAAGATGGTGGGGTGCTCCCGGATTCCGGGTGTCCCACGAGTCGGTGGCATGGCAAAATAGCGGCATCGCAACGAACAACGCAAACGGTGCAAACACGCGGTTCATCTCCTATATCATTCATGCACTCGTCCACGGGCGTCGTCTCGGGGTTATACCTTTGAAGCGTGCATTTCGAAGCGGTTCGGGTTTGGCGGTAGTGGTACATGTTTCGTAGACGTTCGATCCATCGGTAGCGGTACTTGACGAATCCCGAAACGGACTTGGCGTCTTCGCGCGTAGGGGTACTTGGCGGATCCACGGCGACGGTGGAGGTACAAATGTTCTCGCGGTACTTGTCGGTCCAGTCTTGATGTAGATGTACATCGCAAACGTAGTGGTACTCGCGGACTTCGGCGCCGGTAGTCGTGCATGGTTCGTAGGGGTACTTGGCGTTCTTGGTGATTCCGAAGAAGGCGGTAGATGTACTCGGCGAATCCACAAGGCGTGCACGGGTCGAAGTGGAACTCTTGACAAAATCCACGGGGCTGGATTGGCATGCAACGAGCACGGCATGATGGGCATGAAGGGCGACGCTGGAACTCTGCTCCAACGAAGCAGAACGACGGGCGAGCGGGCGGCCGACCTGGTGTCTTAGAGCAGCGGGGAAAGGCGGTGGTGAGCGACCGGATCGGAGGCAGAGGAGGTCACGGGAAGCTGGTCCGGCGGGATCCGGGCGAAGGAGGGCCGACCTGGGCGCAGGTCACCGGATCGGGAGGCGATGGCCTAGGCAGACCGGAGCAGAGCCGGGAGGAGGAGGTCGCGGGCGACGAAGCAAGGAGGTGGCGTGGCTCCAGATGGCGTCGGGAACGAGGTCACAGGAGGGGAAGCATGCCAGCGGTGGTCGAATCCGGCGGGATTGAGGGAGGAGCGGGCGGCGGTTGGAGGAGCTTGGCGGTGCTGCGGTCGGACGAAGCAGGGAGGCGCACGAGGACTCAAGCGCGGCAAGGCACCGGTGCTGGCGACAGGGAGGTCTCGCACGCGGGTGAGGGTGCCATGGGAGGCTGCTGGAGGTGCGAAAGATGGTGTACGACGGTGGGGTTGCGTCACAGGGCACGAGAGGGAGATGGGAGGTTCAGATCGAGCGAGAGAGAAAGGATCACGACGAGAGGAGGGGGTCGAGCATGGGTCTCCTGGTGACGGCGCTAGGAGGGAGAGAGGGATCGAGAGGGATATGGTTTCGGTCGGCGCTAGGGTTAGAGCTGGTGGGGCGCCGGCTGGGCTTTGGGCTTAGAGGCCGGCTGGGCTACAGGCTCTCTCTCCCTTCCATTCCCTTCTCTTTCATTCTTTAGTAGAAAAAGAAATAGAGAGAAGAAAAGAAAGAGAGGCTATGGAAAGAACTTGGACATGGGGATAAATTTCCCGGACTCATAAAAATATGAGGAATTTAAATAAAATGGGAAGAAGATTTTTTAGAGGAAGTAAAATCCACACGCGTTGGATTTAACTCAACAAGCTTGAATTTGAACCCCATTCAAATGAGCTCCAAATGGGTTGAAACTAAAGGAGGTGACCCTACACACCAGATGTGATTTATGGGCAGATTTCGAACATTAATGGAGAAGTAAAATTGCAACTCAGTTTAACTAAAAGGTTGAAAAAGGAAGGATAGGAAAGTTGAGTCGGGCAAACAGAAGAGTTGAATAATAATGCAAATGTGTTATGAGTGATTCCAAGTTAATGAAATATTTATATATAGCTCCCTAAATATTGGGAGGATATGTTATAAAGAGAAATCACCATTGTGACTATCCCTCGATTTAAATAGATCAACGATCTATGCAATTTATTTAGAGTGTTTTAAAACGGGTTGCATGATGACATGATGCAATGCAACAATAAAAGGGCAGACACAAATGAAACACACAGCGAAACCCGGAATATATGGAAGTATTCTCGAGCATCGGTCTCGGGGCGTTACAACACTCCACCACTACGAGAGGATCTCGTCCCGAGATCTAGGATGGCACCGGATAGAAAACGGAAGAAGAAAGAGGTAAATCTAAGTTGCTTCTTCGACAAACGAGTGAAACCATAAACCTTGGGATGTTGAGAAAAATGAAAGAAAGAAAACAACGAAGATGAGCAAAATTGAGAACACTCCGTTAGAAAAGAGAAACAAAGAACATACTAGAACCTTGAGAGGTTGCAAAGCTTGAAGAAATGACACGACGGAGGTGAAAAAAAAATTTAAAACACTCCGTTAGATAAGAGGAACATGGGATACGACGAGAACCAAGAGGTTAAGTGACAAGGTAGATATTGAAAACACTCCGGTTAAAACTAGATAGAGAAGGAATAAGATTGATATAATTTGGGCAGCACTCCGACTGAAAATGGAAGGAAAAGAACAAGAACTTGACAAGATGAGAGGATACTTGATGAAATCAACAACACACTGTCTCCACAACAATTAAACGAATGACACAAGGGGTAAGAATGATTCCAGACAGCACTTCGGTTGAGAAGTGAGGCAAAATTTTATAAGATGAAAAGAACTTAAAGAGATGATACAACACTCCGGTTGACAGAGGAACGATAGACACAACACTCCGGTTAAATGGATAAGCAAGGAAAAGAACAATGCCTTCGGGACAAAAGAAAGAGTGGAATCGAGAGAACAAAGAAGAGAACAACAACTTCTATTACAATTGAATTTGAAAGAGCCTCCTTAAAAAAAGATTGAACGGAGTTGTTTGAAAAACAACAACGGTAAGAATAAGCTTGTAGCGGGCTTATGAAAACATCTCAACATTATGAGGTGAGCTTCTGCCACCAATGGAAACAAATGATTGGATTGATATCAACAAGGAGACGAGAAACTTATTTCACCGGGAGGACAAACGAAGAATTTGGGTCATTGATAAGCACCATAAATAGCAACAATCCTTAGGGAAAGCTTTAGGTGAAATATAACCCAAGATAACTCCAATGAAGAGATTGATGGATTTTAAATACCTCATTCTTGACAACATGTGAGTCATGAGACATGAACTCCAATTATCAAGAATGACATAATACCACCTCGAATGATACGGTTGACAGGATTGCACTTTAAAATGGAAGATAAAGAATACTTGGCTCCTCTGAAAAGAATCTCAATGAACACTTCGAGAAGGAATTAAATCCTTGATGAACCATCATGTAGAGCCTCCATGAAGAACTCCGGTAATAAAATAATGATCACAAAAAAATGAAGGATGAGAAGAATAAGGTTGAAGCCTTGCAATGATTAGATGGATCTCCGTGGTGATATAATTGCGAGAGCTTGGAACTCCGGAAATGAAAAGATGAAGCATCTCGAACTGAGAAATGTGACAAGATGAACAACTCTGGAAAGAAGAAACTAGACCACTTGGATGAAATAAGAACAAGAATTACATTATGCTTATCCTTCACCAATTTAAATTGATGACAAGCAATGGATTTGGCATACTACTTATTCTCGTAGAAAGGATTAAGATAGATATGGCGCAAACTTGGGAAGGTCTTCCACGAACCACCGGTAGGATTGGAAAGAACGAATTAATCTATATGATAACAAAGGAAGAAGGATCTTGAACGAACCACCGTAAGAATTGAAAATGAACGAAGAAAAGATAAAGAAACACCGGTAAGAATTAGAAAATGAATAAAGATACTTGACAGAATTTTGATACATGGGAACGAAGAGATCATGAACTGATTAGAGTATATTTGAACGATGCACCGGTAAGATTTGGAGAACGATAGACGAAGCTGAGAATGAATAATTCTGAGATGATGGGCTCCGAAGAAACAAACTGAAAAGACTCCTGAAATGCTCCGGATGGTTGAAAAGAATTCTCACAATCGAAAACAATTATGAGAGGGTGGCATCAAGCTAGAACCATGAATCTTGAAGGGAATGGACCAAGATTTAAGAGAAACTCTTCTTCGGTCTTCAAATGTTGAGAATGATGATGAGAAACACCACCATGAATAGTTGAGGCACTCCGGAATGAAAATTAGAAAGGTTGAACCAACAATGAAAAGAATTTGGATGCGATCTTGGAGAAGGCACATGACTGATGAAAAATTCATTCTTACGTCAACTTTGAAAAGAATTTGGGAATAGCTTCGGGATGATTAGAAGAGTCAGGTAAGATCCTGGGAAAAAAAACCTGTGGGTTAGGGCCCACTCAAAAGAAACACCGATGACCGATTTAAAAGAGAGAATGCACCGGTTAGATTTAAATGGCTAGAATGAGATAACAATCTTGAAATAGCTTGAACGGATTAAGAATGGAAACACGAATCTTCAGAGATATCTTCATCACTCTGGAACAATTGAATAGCGAGAAGTGGATGATTAAGAGATACGCCGGCATAAGAAAGCACTTGAAACGAGGAAAAACTATGATTGACAATGCTTGAATTGGAACCACCGAAGACGAAAAGAATGACGAATGATGAACTTGAAGCTCCTGACCATCTTCATGATAATCACCGGATAAGAACATTAATGAGACGAATGGAGAGGCTTCACATCAATAAGATGGATACTTGATCAAGAAACCTGCGTCCTTGAAGAAATAAGGGTGGGAGGGCGGGAAAACAAAGGCAACTTTGGTCGAATGAAACAAACACCGTTGAGAAAACCAAAAATTGGTCTTGCGAATGTTGAAATGATCGGATTTACTTTGAAGAGGAGCACACCGGTTAGAAAAGAATTGACATGGCACTCTCAGATATCATGAAGGATTGGTATCCACATAGGAATATGAGAACACCGCTTAGAATAAGGTATGGAATCAACACTTGACATTGAAGCAACTCGAATACCACAAAACAAAACCAAAACAAAGGATTGGCTTGCGGAATAAGCCGGAAACAAACATATGATAGATCCCATATCATATCATGTGTCTGTTGGAAAGAATTCCTACGTGATACTTGAATTCCCACTTATAAACTCCCTAAACTTTCTGGTTATGCAATCAGGTGTTGGGGATACAGGGGAAGCATAATATCTCACCCAAACTAGCAAATCCTACAACCAGCTGTATCCATCCTTCAACACATAACCAAGAAACCTTCGGAAATCGTCTACCTCAACCTTCGAAAAGCATCCGTTATACGAGTCATGGCAATACTCCCGCACTCGCCATAGTACTGGGCTATCAGGGTTATCTCACCAACAACTGTACAAAAGAGATTTTCGATGTCGGCGTACTAAACTCATGTATTCCAAAACCGCAACGATAAAATTATGACGACAACACCTCGGAGCTCAACTCCCCGGGACACTGCCACAACCCCTAAATGTCAGGAGGCAACCAAGACAATGTTGTCATCATAAAACCATCGGAACGATTGTAATATACCCGCGTGATCCTAAAAAAAAATTTAGTGAAATTTGAGAAGAGAAGAGTCAAAACTCTACGTCAGGAAGCCTTACCAGAAGGTCGAAGGGACTGGGAAGTAAAAAGAATTCCTAAACTCTCCGATATATAATTCCTAAATGACTCAAAACATTTTTCTAGACACAACTCGGCCACTAAAACGATCAATCAGTGGGGGCTCCTAAGGTCGGGGAAGGCTCTGATTACCAACTTATAACGCCCTCGATGCGGCTATATCTCCCACGTGTCGAAGCACGACTTAGAGGCATAACCGCATTGAAAGCAATGTCGCAAGTGAGGTAATCTTCACGCAACCCATGTAATACATAAGGGAAAAAGATACCAGTTGGCTTACAATCGCCACTTCACACAAATACATGAATAAAACATTACATCATACAGCTACAATCAGGGCCCGACTACGGAGCCAAAATAAAAGAAGAAACCCCAAAAGCGACAAAGGACCAAGATCGACCCCAACTAGGCTCCACTACTGATCGACTAGAACGAAACAACATAAAGGACAAGATCTTCATCGAACTCCTCCTTGAGCTCGGGTGCGTCACCTGCACGGTCTCATCGGCACCTGCAAACTGGTATTGGAAGAATCTGGTGAGTCACGAGGACTCAGCAATCTCACACCCGTGAGATCAAGTCTATTTAAGCTTAAAGGTAGGGTAAAAGGTATGAGGTGGAGCTGCAGCAAGCGACTAGCATATATGGTGGCTAACAAACGCAAATGAGAGCGAGAAGAGAAGGCAAAAGCACAGTCGAACAACTATGATCAAGAAGTGATCCTGAAACTACTTACGTCAGACATAACTCCAACAACTGTGTTCACTTCCCGGACCCCGCCGAGAAGAGACCATCACGGTTACACACGCGGTTGGTGTATTTTAATTAAGATCAACTTCGGGTTTTCTACAACCGGACATTAACAAATTCCCATCTGCCACATAACCGCAGTCATGGCTTTCGAAACTTCAAACCCTGCAGGGGTGTCCCAACTTAGCCCATGATAAGCTCTCGCAATCAATGAAGGATATTCCTTCTCCCCGGGAAGACCCGATCAGTCTCGGAATCCCGGCTACAAGACATTTCGACAGTAATAAAACAAGTCCAGCAAAACCGCCCGATGCGCCGACATCCTGATAGGAGTTGCACATATCTCGTTCTCAGGGCAGCACCGGATAAGCGAAGCGTACAGGTACCAACATAACCCAAGTTGCCAAGGGACGGTCCCGCACGGTGCTCTAGTTTGGACCAACACTTAGAAAAGCATTGGCCCGGGGGGCTAAATAAAGATGACCCTTGGGTTAATTACTCCCAAGGGAAAAGTAGGTGGTGGTGAGGCAAATGGTAAAACCAATGTTGGGCCTCGCTGGAAAAGTCTTATTCAAAGCGAACTGTCACGGGGGTCCCATAAATCACCCGACCGCGTTAGGGACGCAAAATCGGGGAACATAATACCGATATGACGGAAACTAGGGCGGCAAGAGTGGAACAAAACACCAGGCATAAGGCCGAGCCTTCCACCCTTTGCCAAGTATATAGATGCATTAATTAAATAAGATATATTGTGATATCCCAACACGTGAACATGTTCCAACAAGGAACAACATCTCCATGTTCCAACAAGGAACAAACTTCATCTTCACCTGCAACTAACAACGCTATAAGAGGGGCTGAGCAAAGCGGTAACATAGCCAAACAACGGTTTGCTAGGACAAGGTGGGTTAGAGGCTTGGTTTAACAATATGGGAGGCATGACAAGCAAGTGGTGGGTATCGCAGCATAGGCATAGCAAAAGAGCGAGCAACTAGCAAGCAAAGATAGAAGTGATTTCGAGGGTATGGTCATCTTGCCTGAGACCCCGCAAGGAAGAAGAACGAGTCCATGAAGAAGACAAACGGACGGAGTCGAACGAATCCTCACAACTCCGGAACGAAACCGAAGCTAACGAGAGAAGCAACCCGGAAAGAAACAAGCAACATAATAAACAACCATCACATAACCATGGCATGATGCACAATCAAGGATGATGCATGTCCGGTTTAAATGAGGCATGGCATGGCAAAGTGCAACAAACAACACTACAAGTTAAGTGGAGCTCAATATGCAACGAATTGCATAATGACAAAACACCACATCAAATATTAAGTTCGATCTTGTTTATGTACCCAACAATATTAAATGCTGATTAACATGGCAAGGGGTGAAGCACAACAAAACTACCTATCTAGACAAGTTTAAATGAGGCCGGAACAACAAACAACAAGTCCGGAAGATCCTCATGTGCACATTTCAAATTTGGTACTGTTCTGCCTAAAACATATTTTAATATTGTTAAACAGGAAAATAAAGTGCAACATGTTAATCTATGCATTTTTCTACCCCATTTACATATAAAGTTTATTAAATTCCGAGTTACGGTTATTAAGATATGAAATAAATCATTTTAACATGGCAATTAGCAAAATAAATGCAAACAACAATTTTAAGCATTTTAAATGTTGTTTCCATGATGCGGATGACGATTTCAAGTTTTATGCAATTTTATGAAAATGTTAACATGAGCATATTATGAAGCAGTTGGTCACCATGGCGGAACGAAAGGGGTGCCACGGCAACGAATCCGAAAATGGTGCCACGGCAACATATCGGTTCCGGTACTCGTTTGAGATGCCGGTGCAAAAGGAAATGTGCGGAGGCGTGCAAAAGATGGTGGGGTGCTCCCAGATTCCGGGTGTCCCACGAGTCGGTGGCATGGCAAAATAGCGGCATCGCAACGAACAACCGCAAACGGTGCAAACACGCGGTTCATCTCCTATATCATTCATGCACTCGTCCACGGGCGTCGTCTCGGGGTTATACCTTTGAAGCATGCATTTCTAAGCGGTTCGGGTTTGGCGGTAGTGGTACATGTTTCATAGACGTTCGATCCATCGGTAGCGGTACTTGACGAATCCCGAAACGGACTTGGCGTCTTCGCGCGTAGGGGTACTTGGCGGATCCACAGCGACGGTGGAGGTACAAATGTTCTCGCGGTACTTGTCGGTCCAGTCTTGATGTAGATGTACATCGCAAACGTAGTGGTACTCGCGGACTTCGGCGCCGGTAGTCGTGCATGGTTCGTAGGGGTACTTGGCGTTCTTGGTGATTCCGAAGAAGGCGGTAGATGTACTCGGCGAATCCACAAGGCGTGCACGGGTCGAAGTGGAACTCTTGACAAAATCCACGGGGCTGGCTTGGCATGCAACGAGCACGGCATGATGGGCATGAAGGGCGACGCTGGTACTCTGCTCCAACGAAGCAGAACGACGGGCGAGCGGACGGCCGACCTGGTGTCTTAGAGCAGCGGAGAAAGGCGGTGGTGAGCGACCGGATCGGAGGCAGAGGAGGTCACGGGAAGCTGGTCCGGCGGGATCCGGGCGAAGGAGGGCCGACCTGGGCGCAGGTCGCCGGATCGGGAGGCGATGGCCTAGGCAGACCGGAGCAGAGCCGGGAGGAGGAGGTCGCGGGCGACGAAGCAAGGAGGTGGCGTGGCTCCAGATGGCGTCGGGAACGAGGTCACAGGAGGGGAAGCATGCTAGCGGTGGTCGAATCCGGCGGGATCGAGGGAGGAGCGGGCGGCGGTTGGAGGAGCTTGGCGGTGCTGCGGTCGGACGAAGCAGGGAGGCGCACGAGGACTCAAGCGCGGCAAGGCACCGGTGCTGGCGACAGGGAGGTCTCGCACGCGGGTAAGGGTGCCATGGGAGGCTGCTGGAGGTGCGAAAGATGGTGCACGACGGTGGGGTTGCGTCACAGGGCACGAGAGGGAGATGGGAGGTTCAGATCGAGCAAGAGAGAAAGGATCACGACGAGAGGAGGGGGTCGAGCGTGGGTCTCCTGGTGACGGCGCTAGGAGGGAGAGAGGGATCGAGAGGGATATGGTTTCGGTCGGCGCTAGGGTTAGAGCTGGTGGGGCGCCGGCTGGGCTTTGGGCTTAGAGGCCGGCTGGGCTACAGGCTCTCTCTCCCTTCCATTCCCTTCTCTTCCATTCTTTAGTAGAAAAAGAAATAGAGAGAAGAAAAGAAAGAGAGGCTATGGAAAGAACTTGGACATGGGGATAAATTTCCCGGACTCATAAAAATATGAGGAATTTAAATAAAATGGGAAGAAGATTTTTTAGAGGAAGTAAAATCCACACGCGTTGGATTTAACTCAACAAGTTTGAATTTGAACCCCATTCAAATGAGCTCCAAATGGGTTGAAACTAAAGGAGGTGACCCTACACACCAGATGTGATTTATGGGCAGATTTCGAACATTAATGGAGAAGTAAAATTGCAACTCAGTTTAACTAAAAGGTTGAAAAAGGAAGGATAGGAAAGTTGAGTCGGGCAAACAGAAGAGTTGAATAATAATGCAAATGTGTTATGAGTGATTCCAAGTTAATGAAATATTTATATATAGCTCCCTAAATATTGGGAGGATATGTTATAAAGAGAAATCACCATTGTGAATATCCCTCGATTTAAATAGATCAACGATCTATGCAATTTATTTAGAGAGTTTTAAAACGGGTTGCATGATGACATGATGCAATGCAACAATAAAAGGGCAGACACAAATGAAACACACAGCGAAACCCGGAATATATGGAAGTCTTCTCGAGCATCGGTCTCGGGGCGTTACAGATGCAGACACGCAGCCCACCATCCTCGCCTGGATCTGGGGCTACGGCAGGTAGGCGGCGGCTGCCGCGCATGACTCTTGACTCTTGCAGCTCTTGAGTGTTTCTTGTGACGAACTCCTGAGGGTTTGGTCTCCCTTGCCTTGTACCTTCCTGAACGAAAAGCACCTGAAAGCGCCCCTCCAAGTGATGCCCCAGCGCCTCCCTCGTGACCCTGGCAAGGTCGGTGGCTCTCCAAGGAGGAGCCCCCGAGTCTCGCCTGAGGAGGGCGCTGGGCGCGCTTTCCTATGCGTGAGAGGGTGGCGCTCCCTGATCGAGCGCGGAGCTTGACGCAACACCTCCGGAGGCGCCAGCCCCCTTGTGGCTTGAGCCTGGCGAGGTCTTCTTCTTCTTGAGGGTCGCTTCGAGAGGTCTCCCGCCCCTGTTGTTTGGGTCTTTGATTGCCGCGGCTTGGTATGCACGCTCTAGTGAACACACTGCATCTCTTTCTTCACAGGGCACGGTGATGACTCCACCACTTCCAGGCATCTTGAGGACATTGTAACCATGGTGAGTCACTGCCATGAACTTGGCTAGGGCCGGGTACCCGAGGATGGCGTTGTATGGTAGGCGGATGTGCGCGATGTCGAAGTCGATGAGCTCGGTGCGGTAGTTGTTGCGCTGCCCGAAGGTGACTGGAAGGCGCACCTGCCCAATCGGAATAGTAGAACCATCGGTGACTCCCGAGAAAGGCTTGGTTGGCTAAAGCTGATCGTATGGCACTTGGAGATTGTCGAACATCTCAACAGACAGGACGTTGAGTCCAGCACCGCCATCGATGAGGGTCCTGGTGACCTGCACATTGCTGATGACTGGGGAGCAAAGCATCGGGAGGGCTCCAGTCATTGCCGCGCACTTGAGCTGATCCGCTGAGCTGAACGTGATAGTGCATGTAGACCACCTCAGAGGGCGTGTGGCCTCAAGCTTGGGAAGAACCGCGTTCACCTCGCGAGCAAACTGCTTGAAGATGCGCCGTGAGGCCGGAGCCTGAGCGCCACCCAAGATGCAGGCAATTGCGCGCGGCTCCTGGAAGCCCCCAATTCCATTGTCCTGATGCTGGCCTTCATTCCTTCTTGTTTGTGGCGGCAGAGGCGGGAGGCCTGTGTTGTCGTGCGGGCGATCCTCGCGAGGCTGGTCCTGCCAGCGGTCCTCGCGAGGGCGGTCACACCATCCCTGGCGCGGGCCAAGGTCTTCCCATCGTCCTCCACCTCTTCCTCCTCCTCAGCCATATCCCCTGTCGTCGCGCTCAGGGCATCGGACGATTCGCCCGTCTCGCACGGCTCTGATCTCCTGACATTCGTTGGTGTTGTGGGTGTGGAGGTCGTGGTACACTCAGTAGCGTCCACCCTTGGATGACTCAGGCTGATCCCTGCCTCGCTTGGTTCAGGCTCTGCTGCTAGCACGGTAGTCCCCTTGCGCTTCACGTCTTTGGCCTTGAGCTTCTTTTCTTCTGGGTCGGCTGCCGGGAGCTCGAGAAGGGATATGCGCCCTTCCTCAGCCCTGGCGCACTTGGTCGCCAAGTTGAACAGCTCCAAGGATGTGCACAAGTCTTCATGGATGGCTAGCTCCTCCTTCATCTTGATGTCGTGCACACCGTCGGAGAAAGCTGAGATGATGGCTTCCTCAGTCACCTTGGGGATCTTGAGGCGAGCATAGTTGAAGCGTTGGATGTACTTCTGCAGGGTTTCCCCTGTCTGTTGCTTGATGCGGCACAGGTCGCTCATGGCCGGGGGCCGGTCGCGAGTGCCCTGGAAGTTGGCGATGAAGCGGTGCGCATCTCTCTCCAGGAGGAGATGGTGCCGGGGGCCAGGATCAGGAGCCAGGTGAGGGCTCCGTCCTTGAGCGCCATGGGGAACCAATTCGCCATGATCTTTTCGTCCCCGCTGGCGGCCACGATGCCCAACTCGTAGAGCTGCAGGAACTCCGCGGGGTCCACTGTGCCATCGTAGCGAGGAGGGAGGTTAGGCTTGAACTTGCCTGGCCACGTGACGCCGCGCAGCTCGGGGGTGAAGGCGAGGCACCCCGCTGTGGCCACCGGCGCCCTTGGCTGGTGCCGATCTTGCTGTTGCAGGTCACTACGCGCCGCCGCTGGGAGCAGCGCGGGGTCTTGTTGTGGAAGCGCTGTGACGCGATCTTGGCGCGCCGGCGCCGGGAGCGCGCGAGCACCATCTCGGGGACGCGGTATCTCTTGGCAGCTCCTTTTCTTGCTGCGCAGGTGCTGGACGTAGCAGGTCCCGCCCTGGGGCTGCATGCCTTGCAGCCAAGGCGCCTTCTTGGGGAGGAGGTGGTGGAGGCACCTCCTGATCATCGTCTCCTGCGCGGAACAGAGGGCGTGGTAGTGAGGGGGACCGCAAGGGGGAGCCCGCTGCGGTGCTGACAAGCTCGGTGATGCAGGCGAGCCAGTCCTCGTAGAGGTCGTCGACGGGGCGGTAACGGAGAAGCTCTTTCACCAAGAGCAGCGAGGCGCGCGCGTCCATGGGGGCGCGCCGGGTGTGGGACGACGAGCCAGCCGGGGTCAGCGACGACGTGGTAGTTAGGCCATCCCGTAGCACCGAAGGACGTTGGGACGAAGCCTGCTGCTCGTTCACCGTCGGGCCGGTGGCGGCATTGGCACCGGGCGACAGGGAACGACGAGGGGGACCACCGACGGGCGCCGTCTGGGCGACGCGGGTGGCGAGATCAGCTCGGCGCTCGGCGTGAGCCCGACGAGCGTCAGCCATGGACACGACGGAAGACCTCACGGAAACGGCGGAAAAAGGATTCCGGCGCACCCCTACCTAGCGCGCCAAATGTCGGATTTCGGGTTCCGGCAGACCCTTGAGGTTCGAACACTGGGGTGCGCGCGGAGATCTCTCCCCTACCGATCTACGTCAGATCTTCTCGTGCGAACTGAGATGAAAACGATGAACAACACAACGGACACGAGATTTATACTGGTTCGGGCCACCGTTGTGGTGTAATACCCTACTCCAGTGTGTGGTGTGGTGGATTGCCTCTGGGGCTGATGATGAACAGTACAAAGGAAGAACAGCCTCGCGAGAGGTGTTCTTGGGCTGGTGCGATGAAGTGCTTGGGTCAGTTCAGTTGCCTCTCTCTCTATCTTAGGCTCTATCAGATTTCTCTATGCCTATGGCTGGATGGCTCGATGGATCAATCCCTGCCTGCCTCGATGCCTCCCCTCCACTCTGTGGTGGCTAGCTCTATTTATAGAGGCCTTGGGCCTCTCCCCGAAATAATTGAGTGGGAAGGGCGCCAACAATTGGCCATTTTGAAGGGGAACATCTAGTACAAGTTATCCTGACCAAAGGTGGTCTTCGGCTGCCAAAAGCTCCGGTGGTGACGTCGTCTTGGGCTCCACGGTGACCTCCGTCCGGCCGTCCGGCTGGTCTTTGTCTCGTTGCACTGGAATGGTAACCTTTGCCTGATACCTTGGCCTATGCTTGCCCCCTTTGCACCAAAGGGGAAACAAGGACTCTGCACAGGCCGGCGCCCGCCTGGCGCCCGCCTGGCCTTGATCGTCATGGCTTGCGTCACTGGATCCTCGCGAGGTACCCTTGCATTGATCTCTCCGCCTCCTCGCGAGCCCTGCCTGATGAGGACGTACTTGAGGAAGCTCTCTCTCTCGTTCGCCCCGCGGGGCTTGGCCCCTCGCGAGGGTCTTGAGCTTGTGTTGATGGAGATGGGCCTCGCTGGGCCCCCACTTGAGCCACGCCGCAGGCCGCAGGCAGGCAAGTCTGGGGACCCCCGTTCCCAGAACGCCGACAGCGTTCGGTGCGTCGTGCTGCCCCAGGGTCATCTCCAAAGAGGGTGGCCCCACGCTGGGCAGGCCTTCGAAGAGGAAGGCAAACAAAGATATGGTCGAGCCTTCATCAAAGAGGTATGGATTTGCAACTATGTTCTTTTAACAGTCGCATCCAACTGTGACTCCTATGTTCGTCTTGTATCACGAAAAAGGTTCTACGGACTGTGTCCGGGGACCCAGCCAGTCGTACTCCCAATAGCCAGGATTCGGTCCCAGCCGAGGAGACGGGGCCCGATAGGGGTGTGGCGCCGGAATGTCCTTCTGCCGAGGGATCGGAAGATATGTCCATCACCAACTCGTAACTGGAGAGCGCCATGAATCATCGGCACCGGAGAGCCATTTTACGAGATCCCCGCTTCTCAAAAGAGGCGTTCGGTGCCTTCAGCTCGGTTGATGCATACATCCGGGTTGCTCGAGATGGGCTTAACAGAGCCACAGAGCAGCATTTAAAAGATGTGTAGGTAAGTTTACTTTGTCCAAATTTGATAACCATGTGCCAGTAGTCCCCGATACTTGAAGAAGTTGGTACAAATGATTTAAGGATCATTGTATAACCAAGTTCTTACGGAGAAGAACAACCTGCTAGCCCAAGAGCTGGGAAAGTGTCGGACACAACTAACTGTTGTTACCGCCGAACTGGAACAGTCCAAGAAGGCGTCCTCCGGTAATATTTCCCTCCATCGAGAAACAATAATTACATACCAACTGTGTTGATACTGTTGCGTGTCTCATAACAGGGTCGTCGGACCAACTGGAAGAGAAACTGAAAGCCGCTCAAGTGGGCGAGAAAGAGGCGAAAAGACTACACGCCGCAGGCGAGCGCGTTCTGACCCGAGTCAGAGAGGAGAAAAACAAACTCCAGGATTCCAACACCCAGCTGGGCGAGGAACTGAAAGATGTGCGGGCCCAACTGGCCGACTCCGTGAAGGAGAATAAAAGGCTGCGAGGTGGCATATTCAGTATGTGGCCGAACTTACCTTATAATAGTTCAGAGATGAAAGGAACTGATAGGGTTATGTTTGCAGGTATGTTGACGGGCCGTCCCAAAGAGGAGATGTCCGGATTGTCGGACGATCTGCTGGAAGGGCTGTCACAAATGCACGAGCAAGCTCGGCAGGCGATGCAGAGTGTTGCCAAGGCCTTATGGCCATCCGCCTCCCCTCCAGGAAGTATGGAGGAGCTTGTAGAGCTATTCAAGGGAGCGCGGCGACGTATCCGATTATGGAAAGTATCGGCCTACCGGGAGGGTGCGCGAGAGGCCTGGGCCATGGTGAATACACGGTATACCAAGCATGATCCGAATCGCATGGCCTGGGTCGGACCTCTAGGGCCAGACGGAAAAGAAGTTCCTGTTAACTTGGTATATTACCAAGTAGCAGTAGCTGCCAAATATTCCCAACAAGATTGTAAGTTAGACAGCATGTTGGATGGTATAGAGGAGGAAATTTATGAGTCTAAGTGACTATGTACTTTCCTTGATATATGTAACTCTAGCTTAATTGTAAAACGATTCTCATGGCAGACCTTTTCGCTTCAACCTCGAGACCCAAAGGTGCGGAGTGTTTCCGAATACCAGTGCGGCCGAATGGACCGAGGTATGCATGGAAATCAGGCGTAGGGGTCATAGTTGCTTGAACAGACAAGTTGTATCCGACTAGTTATGTTATATTACGTTAAAGTTGTAAGAAACATCTTCCGCAGAGACTAGTTCCGTTAAGGGTTCCTTTCCCTGGGTGTGCATGCGTTAATGTGTATGTCCGAACTATGATTGAAAAATCATAGTATATGTAACTTCTGGGGGTTCACAATGGAGTGAATGCGAAAAAACATATTTAATCCACCGATCGAACATTCCCTTAAGAACACTAGCTTTCGACTTCACCCAGTCTGAGGTACACATCCGTATGACTGCTACCTCTTGAGCTTGCGTCGGTTTTCCCCGAAGAGGAGAGGATGATGCAGTAGAGTAGCGTAAGTATTTCCCTCAGTTTTTCAGAACCAAGGTATCAATCCAGTAGGAGGCCACGCTCAAGTCCCTCGTACCTGCACAAAACGATAGCAACTCGCAACCAACGTGATTAGGGGTTGTCAATCCCTTCACGGTCACTTACGAGAGTGAGAACTGATAGATAATATTTTTGGTATTTTTGATATAGAGATGCAAATTGAAAAGTAAAAGGCAAAGTAAAAAAGCAAAGAAAGATTAAAGTGGTGGAGATTGATATGATGAGAATAGACCCGGGGGCCATAGGTTTCACTAGTGGCTTCTCTCAAGATAATAAGTTTCCTACGGTGGGTGACAAATTACTGTTGAGCAATTGACAAAATTGAGCATAGTTATGAGAATATCTAAGGTATGATCATGTATATAGCATCACGTCCGTGACAAGTAGACTGACTCCTGCCTGCATCTACTACTATTACTCCACTCATTGACCGCTATCCAGCAAGCATCTAGAGTATTAAGTTAGAAACAGAGTAACACTTTAAGCAAGATGACATGATGTAGAGAGATAAATTCATGCAATATGAAATAAACCCCATCTTGTTATCCTCGATGGCAACGATGCAATACGTGCCTTGCTGCCCCTTCTGTCACTGGGAAAGGACACCGCAAGATCGAACCCAAAGCTAAGCACTTCTCCCATGGCAAGAAAAACCAATCTAGTAGGCTAAACCAAACTGATAATTCGAAGAGACTTGCAAAGATAACCAATCATACATAAAAGAATTCAGAGAAGATTAAAATATTATTCAAAGATAGACTTGATCATAAACCCACAATTCATCGGTCTCAGCAAACACACCGCAAAAAGAAGATTACATCAAATAGATCTCCACAAGAGAGGGGGAGAACTTTGTATTGAGATCCCAAAAGAGAGAAGAAGCCATCTAGCTACTAACTATGGACCCGAAGGTCTGAGATAAACTACTCACACTTCATCAGAGAGGCTATGATGATGTAGAAGCCCTCCGTGATGACGGCCCTCTCCGGCGGAGCTCCGGAACAGGCCCCAAGATGGGATCTCATGGATACAGAAGGTTGCGGCGGTGGAATGAGGTTTTTGGCTCCTGTTCTGATCGTTTGGGGGTACGTAGGTATATATAGGAGGAAGGAGTACGTCGGTGGAGCTTCGAGGGGGGCCCACGAGGCAGGGGGCACGCCCTAGGGGGGGCGCCCCCACCCTCGTGACCGCCTCTCTGATGCCTTGGCATATGGTCCAAGTCCCCTGGATCACGTTCGGTGAGAAAATCACGTCCCGAAGATTTTATTCCGTTTGGACTCCGTTTGATATTCTGTTTCTCCAAAACACTAAAATAGGCAAAAAAAATAGCAATCCTAGGCTGGGCCTCCGGTTAATAGGTTAGTCCCAAAAATAATACAAAAGTGGAAAATAAAGCCCAATATAGTCCAAAACAGTAGATAATATAGCATGGAGCAATCAAAAATTATAGATACATTGGCGACGTATCAGGCATCCCCAAGCTTAATTCCTGCTCGTCCTCGAGTAGGTAAATGATAAAATGAGAATTTTTTATGCAGAGTGCTACTTGGCATAATTTCAATGTAAAACTTCTTAATTGTGGTATGAATATTCAGATTCGGAAGATTCAAGACAAAAGTTCATATTGACATAAAAATAATAATACTTCAAGCATACTAATAAAGCAATTATGTCTTCTCAAAATAACATGGCCAAAGAAAGGTATCCCTACAAATTCATATAGTCTGGCTATGCTCCATCTTCACCACACAAAGTATTTAAATCATGCACAACCCCGATGACAAGCCAAGAAATTGTTTCATACTTTAACATTTTCAAAACTTTTTCAACCTTCACGCAATACATGAGCGTGAGCCATGGATATAGCACTATATGTGGAATAGAACGGTGGTTGTGGAGAAGACAAAAAGAGGGGAAGATAGTCTCACATCAACTAGGCATATCAACGGGCTATGGAGATGCCCATTAATAGGTATCAATGTGAGTGAGTAGGGATTGCCATGCAACGGATGCACTAGAGCTATAAGTATATGAAAGCTCAACAAAAGAAACTAAGTGGGTGTGCATCCAACTCGCTTGCTCATGAAGACCTAGGGCATTTTGAGGAATCCCATCATTGGAATATACAAGCCAAGTTCTATAATGAAAAATTCCCACTAGTATATGAAAGTGACAACATAGGAGACTCTCTATCATGAAGATCTTGGTGCTACTTTGAAGCACAAGTGTGGTAAAAGGATAGTAGCATTGTCCCTTCTCTCTTTTTCTCTCATTTTTTTATTTATCGTCCGGAGTCTCATCCCGACTTGTGGGGGAATCATAGTCTCCATCATTCTTTCCTCACTTGGGACAATGCTCTAAAAATGATGATCATCACACTTTTATTTTTTTTACAACTCAACAATTACAACTCGATACTTAGAACAAGATATGACTCTATATGAATGCCTCCGGCGGTGTACCGGGATATGCAATGAATCAAGAGTGACATGTATGAAAGAATTATGAATGGTGGCTTTGCCACAAATACGATGTCAACTACATGATCATGCTAGCAATATGACAATGATGGAGCGTGTCATAATAAACGGAACGGTGGAAAAGTTGCATGGCAATATATCTCGGAATGGCTATATATGGAAATGCCATGATAGGTAGGTATGGTGGCTGTTTTGAGGAAGATATATGGTGGGTGTATGATACCGGCGAAAAGTGTGCGGCATTAGAGAGGCTAGCAATGGTGGAAGGATGGGAAAAAATGCGTATAATCCATGGACTCAACATTAGTCATAAAGAACTCATATACTTATTGCAAAAATCTAGAAGTTATCAAAGCAAAGTATTACGCGCATGCCCCTAGGGGGATAGATTGGTAGGAAAAGACCATCGCTCGTCCCCGACCGCCACTCATAAGGAGGACAATCAATAAACACCTCATGCTCCGACTTCGTTACATAACAGTTCACCATACGTGCATGCTACGGGAATCACAAACTTCAATGCAAGTATTCTTTAAATTCACAATTACTTCCACTAGCATGACTCTACTATTATCACCTACATATCTCAAAACAATTAGCATGCTTCAATCTATTCTTAGTATTCAACGCACTCAAAAGAAAATTTCACAAATCATGAATACCAAGCATATTAATATTAAGCAATTTACCATGCTATTAAGACTCTCAAAATGATCTAAGTGAAGCATGAGAGATCAATAGTTTCTTTAAAACAAGTCCACCACCATGCTCTAAAAAATCTAAGGGAAGCACATAGAGCAAAATTATCACGCTCAAAAGATATAAGTGAAGCACATAGAGCAAAACTGCCTAGCTCAAAAGATATAAGTGAAGCACAAAGAGTATTCTAACAAATTTTAATTCATAGATGGCTCTCTCAAAGGTTTGTACATCAAGGATAATTGTGGCACACTAACAAACAAAGAAACAAATAATACAAGACGCAACAAGCAAAACACATATCATGTTGGTGAATAAAAATATAGCTCCAAGTAAAATACCGATGGAAGTAGACGAAGGAGGGGATGCCTTCCGGGGCATCCCAAAGCTTTGACTTTTTGGTTTCCATGGATTATCTTTGTGGTGCCATGGGCATCCCCAAGCTTAGGCTCTTGCCACTCCTTGTTCCATAATCCATCAAAAGATTTCACCCAAAACTTGAAAATTTCACAACACAAAACTCAATAAAATATCGTGAGCTCCGTTAGAGAAAGAAAACATAAAACCACTTCAAGGTACTATAATGAACTCATTCTTTACAACCTACTGTATTCCAACTTCTCTATGGATTATAATCTATTTTATTAACCATAGATTCATCAAAATAAGCAAACAACACGCGAAAAACAGAATCTGTCAAAAACAGAACAGTCTGTAGTAATCTGTAACTAACGCAAACTTCTGGAACTCCAAAAACTCTACCAAACATAGACGACCTAGAAAATTAGTTTATTGATCAGCAGCAATTCGAATCAGAATTTTATCACGTTCTGGTCATTTTTAATAATTTGGGCACTAAGCGCAAAGTTTCTGGAAATTACAGCAAGATCAAATAACTATCATCCAAGAAGATCCAATAGGTCTAGCTTGGCAAAAACACTAATTAAAACACAAAACCACATCTAAACAGAAGGTACATGGATTATTTATTCCTAAACATAAGCAAAAACAAAAACTCAAAATAAAATTGGGTTGCCTCGCAACAAGCGTTATCGTTTAACGCCCCTAGCTAGGCATAAAAGCGAGGATAGATTTAGGTATTGCCATCTTTGGTAGTAGGAAAGAAAAGAGCAAATTTACTTTCTATGGCATTCATTCTCCTATTTTGGGAAAGCACATGGCCATTAATGGATGAAGTAAGATTAAGCACATTACGGAAATTTGCATCTAAACTAGATTTCATCTCTTTGATAATTTCATTTTGATAAAAGCATAAGAGGGTGGTAGATTCAACCTTATCATTCATGGGCTGCCCAAATATAGTTTTCATTCTTTCATAGGTATATATAGCATCCCCTTCAAGAAAACCCTCTTCAACAATAGAATCTAGCACTTGTTTGAAAGAAGCAGGTAATCCAATATAGAAACCTTTTAAGTAAACCTCAATTTGATATTGTGGTATGTAGCTAGCCCTAATCCTCAATAACCTATCCCAAGCATCTTTTAAAGACTCATCGATTAAATAACGAAAAATTCCAGAGTCATCTTCATCAAGATCATTTAAACTCTCATTGGTAATCCCGGTGGGTCTTTCAATAGCATCATTATTTTTGAGCTTAGAGAGGATAGAGGTGTCATCCAAGGTACCTAGACCCTGGAAAGGACCCTTTATTATTTTTGATTCTTTCATGGCAATGGGAAGGCAAACGGAAGAAGGAGAAGGAGAAGGAGAAATAGAAAGAGAGGGCAAATAAAACGGCAAGGGTGAAGTGGGGGAGAGGAAAACGAGAGGCAAATGGCAACTAATGTAATGCGAGAGGTAGGGATTGTGATGGGTACTTGGTATGTTGACTTTTTGCATAGACTCCCCGGCAACGGCGCCAGAAATTCTTCTTGCTACCTCTTGAGCTTGCGTTGGGTTTCCCCGAAGAGGAGAGGATGATGCAGCAGAGTAGCATAAGTATTTCCCTCAGTTTTTGAGAACCAAGGTATCAATCCAGTAGGAGGCCACGCTCAAGTCCCTCGTACCTGCACAAAACGATAGCAACTTGCAACCAACGCGATTAGGGGTTGTCAATCCCTTCATGGTCACTTACGAGAGTGAGAACTGACAGATAATGTTTTTGGTATTTTTTATATAGAGATGCAAAGTGAAAAGTAAAAGGCAAAGTAAAAAAGCAAAGCAAGATTGAAGTGATGGAGATTGATATGATGAAAATAGACCCGGGGGACATAGGTTCACTAGTGGCTTCTCTCAAGGGCATAAGTATTCTACGGTGGGTGAACAAATTACTGTTGAGCAGTTGACGAAATAGAGCATAGTTATGAGAATATCTAAGGTATGATCATGTATATCGGCATCACGTCCGTGACAAGTAGACCGACTCCTGCCGGCATCTTCTACTATTACTCCACTCATCGACCGCTATCCAGCATGCATCTAGAGTATTAAGTTAGAAACAGAGTAACACTTTAAGCAAGATGACATGATGTAGAGAGACAAATTCATGCAATATTAAATAAACCCCATCTTGTTATCCTCGATGGCAACGATGCAATACGTGCCTTCCTGCCCCTTCTGTCACTGGGAAAGGACACCGCAAGATCGAACCCAAAGCTAAGCACTTCTCCCATGGCAAGAAAAACCAATCTAGTAGGCCAAACCAAACTGATAATTCGAAGAGACTTGCAAAGATAACCAATCATACATAAAAGAATTCAGAGAAGATTCAAATACTATTCAAAGATAGACTTGATCATAAACCCACAATTCATCGGTCTCAACAAACACACCGCAAAAAGAAGATTACATCGAATAGATCTCCACAAGAGAGGGGGAGAACTTTGTATTGAGATCCAAAAAGAGAGAATAAGCCATCTAGATACTAACTATGGAGCCGAAGGTCTGAGATAAACTACTCACACTTCATCGGAGAGGTTGTGATGATGTAGAAGCCCTCCGTGATGACGGCCCTCTCCGGCGGAGCTCCGGAACAGGCCCCAAGATGGGATCTCGTGGATACAGAAGGTTGCGGCGGTGGAATTAGGTTTTTGGCTCCGGTTCTGATCGTTTGGGGGCTACGTAGGTATATATAGGAGGAAGGAGTATGTCGGTGGAGCTTCGAGGGGCCCACGAGACAGGGGGCGCGCCCTGGGGGGGCCACCCTCGTGACCGCCTCTCCGATGCCTTGGCGTGGGGTCCAAGTCCCATGGATCACGTTCGGTGAGAAAATCACGTCCCAAAGATTTCATTCCGTTTGGACTCCGTTTGATATTTTGTTTCTCCGAAACACTGAAATAGGCAAAAAAAACAGCAATTCTGGGCCGGGCCTCCGGTTAATAGGTTAGTCCCAAAAATAATATAAAGGTGGAAAATAAAGCCCAATATAGTCCAAAATAGTAGATAATATAGCATGGAGCAATCAAAAATTATAGATACGTTGGAGATGTATCAATGACCCTACAGTAACAATCGCAGAGGTGCTCCCTTTATGCCCTAGTAGAACTAACGGGAATGTAGGGCATAAGCACAGGAGCCAGGAAAGCCAGCTTGGCAAAAACTTAAGTCATATCGATGCATATAATGGCGAAGAAAAGGTACATATGGGAAAAACGCATATGTGATGAGCTTGATGCTATGGACGTACATATTTTAAGATGTGTGCATCAGGGGTGCGCGGTCTAACCGCTTGAAAGCTTTAAGGCTAAAGAGAAAAACGAAAAGAGAGAAAAAATGAAGGAAACAACAGGGGGAAGGGGACGAACAAAGAGTTCAGCGCTAGGCATAGAATCTTCAGAGTCTGGCCGCGTTCCAGGGGTTCGGCTCTAGGCGATTATCTGACGCATCACGCAGGTGGTACGCTCCTCCGGTGAGAACTTCGTCAATGATGATGGGACCCTCCCACTTGGGCTTGAGTTTGTCCTTTTTCTTCTCCGGCATGCGTAGAACGAGTTCACCAACGTTATAAGTCTTGGCCCGCACTTCTTTGCTTTGATACCTGCGAGCCTGCTGTTCATCAAATGCGGAACGGGCTTTTGCGACGTCGCGCTTCTCCTCTAGGGCATCTAATATGTCCTGTTGATCAAGCTCGGCCTCTCTCTCTCTCTTCGTACATGCGCACTCGAGGTGAGTCATGAATAATGTCGCAGGGTAACACTGCCTATGCATCGTACACCATGAAGAAAGGTGTGTATCCGGTAGTGCGAATGGGCATGGTCCGCAACCCCCAGAGTACGGAGTCGAGCTCCGCAACCCAGTGCTTGTCTGATTCTTTCAAAGACCGTACTAGTCTAGGCTTGATGCCGCTCATAATAAGACCACTGGCTCATTCGACTTGACCGTTTGTCTGCGTATGATAGACAGAGGCGTAATCGAGCTTGATGCCCAGATTAGCGCACCAAGTTTTCACTTCTTCGGCTGTGAAATTGGGGCCGTTATCAGTGATGATGCTGTGTGGAACACCATAACGGTGTAGACGCCGGATATGAATTCTATCACCGGCCCGGACTCGGCCGTTTTAACTGGTTTGGCCTCTATCCACTAAGTGAATTTATCCACCATGACTAGCAGATATTTTTTCTTATGGCTTCCTCCTTTAAGGGGTCCAACCATATCCAGTCCCCAGACCACAAAAGTCCAAGTGATGGGGATTGTTTGTAGGGCAGTGGGGGGCATATGGCTTTGGTTGGTGAAGAGTTGGCATCCGACGCAATGTTGGACAAGGTCTTGTGCATCTGCTCGGGCCGTTGGCCAATAAAACCCTGTACGGAAGGCCTTGCTAGCAAGGGCCAAAGCTGCAGCGTGGTGCCCGCCGAGACCGGCATGAATCTCAGCCAGGATCTGCCGCCCCTCCTCATCGGAGATACATCTTTGATGGACTCCGGTAGCGCTTTTCTTGTAGAGCTCTCCATCGTGAACCCTGTAGGCCTTCGAACGCCGGACAATGCGGCGGGCCTCATTTTGATCCTCAGAAAGTTCCTTCCTATTAAGGTAGGCCAACAAGGGTTCGGTCCATGGGACAATGACTGCCATAATGAGATGGGCCGACGGTGTTATTTCGGTGGCTGAGCCCCCGATGATATCGGTGTGTTTAGAATCTTCGGTTGTGTTCGGATCTGAACTAGTGTTGCCGCTTTCCCCTTGCCACACCACGGATGGCTTAAAAAGCCTTTCCAGAAAGATGTTAGGTGGGACGGGGTCACGCTTGGAACCGATGCGAGCAAGGACATCCGCCGCTTGACTACTTTCTCAGGCCACGTGATGAAACTCGAGCCCCTCAAACCGAGCCGATATTTTTAGAACAACATTACGGTAAGCCGCCATCTTCGGATCTTTGGCATCAAAGTCTCCATTTATTTGAGATATTGCAAGGTTTGAGTCCCCGCGCACTTCCAAGCGTTGTATGCCCATGGAGACAGCCATCCGAAGGCCATGCAATAAGGCCTCGTATTCGGCTGCGTTATTAGAGTCTGTGTATAATATTTGGAGTACGTACTGGACGACGTCTCCAGTGGGGGACGTTAAAACGACGCCCGCTCCTAGTCCTGCCAGCATTTTGGAACCATCAAAACACATAACCCAGTTGGAATATGTGTCGTACTCTTTAGGGAGTTCGGCCTCTGTCCATTCGGCGACGAAGTCAGCCAGTACTTGGGATTTAATGGCTCGACGTGGTTTGTATGTTATGTCGAATGGAAGGAGCTCAATGGCCCATTTGGCCATCCGGCCCGTAGCATCGCAGTTGTTTATTATGTCATTGAGTGGTACTTCGGAAACCACCGTGATCGAACACACCTGGAAGTAGTGTCGTAGCTTCCGGGATGCCATGAAGACCGTGTATGGTATCTTTTGATAATGAGGGTATCGGGGATTTGCATGGTGTGAGGACAGTGGATACGTAATATACTGCTATCCTATTCTCATTCAACGACGAGCACGGCGCTCTCCACCTGGTGTGTTGCCGATATGTATAATAACATGGGTTCGCCAACGTTCGGCGCTGCCAGGATTGGGTTGCCTCCCAGAAGGGTTTTTATTTCTTCTAGTCTGGCCGTTGCCGCATCCGTCCACTCGAAGTGATCGGTGAGCCGTAGAAGACGTTGGAGTGGCAATTCCTTTTCTCCCAATCTAAAGATAAAGCGGCTAAGAGCTGCCACGCAACCGGCGAGTTTCTGGACTTGTTTAAGGTCCGTGGGCGTAGCCAATTGTGACAGAGCACGGATTTTGGCTAGGTTTGCTTCAATTCCTCTATTGGAAATGATTAAGCCCAGCAGTTTGCCCGCGGGGACAATGAAAACACACTTTTCCGGATTGAGCTTGATGTCCTATGCACAGAGGTTGTCGAATGTGAGACGTAAACCGTCTATTAGTGTTTCTACGTGTCTAGTTTTAATGATGACATCGTCCACATATGCTTCAACTGTCTTGCCGACCTGTTTCTCCAGGCATGTTTGGATCATGTGCTGGTACGTGGCGCCGGTGTTTTTGAGCCCAAAGGGCATGGTGTTGAAGCAGAAAGGCCCATATGGGGTAATAAATGCGGTTGCGGCTTGATCTGACTCCTTCATCTTGATTTGATGGTATCCGGAGTATGCGACGAGGAAGCACAGTAAGTCATGTCATGCAGTTGTATCAATAATATGATTGATGCGAGGTAGAGGGAAGGGATCCTTAGGGCAGGCCTTATTGAGGTCTTTGAAATTGACGCACAGGCGCCAGGATTTATCCTTCTTTGGTACCATCATGAGGTTTGCTAGCCAGTCCGGTGTTTTATTTCTCCAATGAATCCGACCTCGATTAGCTTGGCTAGCTCCTCCCCCATGGCTTGGCGTTTGGGCTCGAAAAAGCGTCGCAGTGTTTGTTTGACTGTTTATATCCCTTCAATATATTGAGACTGTGTTCGGCCAACCTGCGTGTGATTCCTGGCATATCGGAAGGGTGCCAGGCGAATATATTCCAGTTCTCGCATAGGAACTCTCATAGCGCGACATCAACCATTGGTTCTAGTTGTGCTCCAATAGATGTTGTCTTCTCGGGGTCCGTTGGATGGACCTGGAATTTGACTATTTCTTCTGCCGGTTTGAAGGAGGTGGATTTGGGGCGTTTGTCTAGGATCACATCGTCCCTGTCCACCGTGGAGGGCAGTGCGGTTAATTCTTCGGTCGCGAGGGCTTCAGATAATGCCTCAAGGGCCAGGGATGCAGTTTTATTTTCGGCGTGAAGTGCTATGTCCGGATCACTGGCGAGAGTGATTACGCCGTTGGGACCGGGCATCTTATGAAGGAAATATGCCCTAGAGGCAATAATAAAGTTATTATTTATTTCCTTATTTCATGATAAATGTTTATTATTCATGCTAAAATTGTATTAACCGGAAACATAATACATGTGTGAATACATAGACAAACAGAGTGTCACTAGTATGTCTCTACTTGACTAGCTCGTTAATCAAAGATGGTTATGTTTCCTAACCATGGACAAAGAGTTGTTATTTGATTAACGGGATCACATCATTAGGTGAATGATCTGATTGACATGACCCATTCCATTAGCTTAGCACCCGATCGTTTAGTATGTTGCTATTGCTTTCTTCATGACTTATACATGTTCCTATGACTATGAGATTATGCAACTCCCGTTTGCCGGAGGAACACTTTGTGTGCTACCAAACGTCACAACGTAACTGGGTGATTATAAAGGAGCTCTACAGGTGTCTCCAAAGGTACATGTTGGGTTGGCGTATTTCGAGATTAGGATTTGTCACTCCGATTGTCGGAAAGGTATCTCTGGGCCCTCTCGGTAATGCACATCACTTAAGCCTTGCAAGCATTGCAACTAATGAGTTAGTTGCGGGATGATGTATTACGGAACGAGTAAAGAGACTTGCCGGTAACGAGATTGAACTAGGTATTGAGATACCGACGATCGAATCTCGGGTAAGTAACATACCGATGACAAAGGGAACAACGTATGTTGTTATGCGGTCTGACCGATAAAGATCTTCGTAGAATATGTAGGAGCCAATATGAGCATCCAGGTTCCACTATTGGTTATTGACCGGAGACATGTCTCTGTCATGTCTACATTGTTCTCGAACCGTAGGGTCCGCACGCTTAAGGTTTCGGTGACAGTTATATTATGAGTTTATGAGTTTTGATGTACCTAAGGAGTTCGGAGTCCCGGATGAGAACGGGGACATGACAAGGAGTCTCGAAATGGTCGAGACGTAAAGATTGATATATTGGACGACTATATTCAGACATCGGAAAGGTTCTGAGTGGTTCGGGTATTTTTCGGAGTACCGAGGAGTTACGGGAATACGGAGGAAAAGTATTGGGCCTTATTTGGCCATACGGGAAAGAGAGAGGGGCTGCCTAGGACAGGCCGCGCCCCCCCCCCCCATGGCCTAGTCCGAATTGGACTAGGGGGAGGGGCTGCGCCCCCTCCTTCCTTCCCTTCTCCTTTCCCCTTCCTTGTCTCCTACTCCTACTACATGGAAGGACTCCTAGTTGGACTAGGAAAGGGGGAATCCTACTCCCGGTGGGAGTAGGACTCCCTAGGGAGCGCCATAGAGATGGCCGGCCCTCCCCTCCTCCACTCCCTTATATACGGGGGCAGGGGGCACCCCATAAACACACAAGTTGATCTTCGTGATCGTTCCTTAGCCGTGTGCGGTGCCCCCCTCCACCATATTCCACCTCGGTCATATTGTAGCGGTGCTTAGGCGAAGCCCTGCGACGGTTGAACATCAAGATCGTCACCACGCCGTCATGCTGACGGAACTCCTCCCTGAAGCTTTGCTGGATCGGAGCCCGGGGAGCGTCATCGAGCTGAACGTGTGCCAAGAACTCGGAGGTGCCGGATTAACGGTGCTTGGATCGGTTGGACCGGGAAGACGTACGACTACTTCCTCTATGTTGTGTCAATGCTTCCGCTTCGGTCTATGAGGGTACGTATACAACACTCTCCCCTCTCGTTGCTATGCATCACCATGATCTTCCGTGTGCGTAGGAATTTTTTTGAAATTACTACGTTACCCAACAGTGGTATGAGAGCCAGGTTTTTATGGTTTGATGTTATATGCACGAGTAGAACACAAGTGAGTTGTGGGCGATATAAGTCATACTGCTTACCAGCATGTCATACTTTGGTTCGGCGGTATTGTTGGATGAAGCGGCCCGCACCGACATTACGCGGACACTTATGCGAGACTGGTTCTACCGCCGTGCTTTGCACACAGGTGGCTGGCGGGTGTCAGTTTCTCCAACTTTAGTTGAACCGAGTATGGCTACGCCCGGTCCTTGCGAAGGTTAAAACAGCACCAACTTGACAAACTATCGTTGTGGTTCTGATGCGTAGGTAAGATTGGTTCTTGCTTAAGCCCGTAGCAGCCACGTAAAACTTGCAACAAACAAAGTAGAGGACGTCTAACTTGTTTTTGCAGGGCATGTTGTGATGTGATATGGTCAAGGCATGATGCTAAATTTTATTGTATGAGATGATCATGTTTTGTAACCGAGTTATCGGCAACTGGCAGGAGCCATATGGTTGTCGCTTTATTGTATGCAATGCAATCGCCCTGTAATGCTTTACTTTATCACTAAGCGGTAGCGATAGTCGTAGAAGCATAAGATTGGCGAGACGACAGCGATGCTACGATGGAGATCAAGGTGTCGCGCCGGTGACGATGGTGATCATGACGGTGCTTCGAAGATGGAGATCACAAGCACAAGATGATGATGGCCATATCATATCACTTATATTGATTGCATATGATGTTTATCTTTATGCATCTTATCTTGCTTTGATTGACGGTAGCATTATAAGATGATCCCTCACTAAATTATCATAGTAAAAGTGTTCTCCCTGAGTATGCACCGTTGCGAAAGTTCTTCGTGCTAAGACACCACGTGATGATCGGGTGTGATAGGCTCTACGTTCAAATACAACGGGTGCAAAACAGTTGCACACGCGGAATACTCAGGTTATACTTGACGAGCCTAGCATATAACAGATATGGCCTCGGAACACGGAGACCGAAAGGTCGAGCGTGAATCATATAGTAGATATGATCAACATAGTGATGTTCACCATTGAAACTACTCCATCTCACGTGATGATCGGACATGGTTTAGTTGATTTGGATCACGTGATCACTTAGAGGATTAGAGGGATGTCTATCTAAGTGGGAGTTCTTAAGTAATATGATTAATTGAACTTTAATTTATCATGAACTTAGTCCTGGTAGTATTAGCATATCTATGTTGTAGATCAATAGCTCGCGTTGTTACTTCCCTATGTTTATTTTGATATGTTCCTAGAGAAAATTGTGTTGAAAAATGTTCGTAGCAATGATGCGGATTGGATCCGTGATCTGAGGTTTATCCTCATTGCTGCACAGAAGAATTATGTCCTTGATGCACCGCTAGGTGACGGACCTATTGCAGGAGCAGATGCAGACATTATGAACGTTTTGCTAGCTCAATATGATGACTACTTAATAGTTTAGTGCACCATGCTTAACTGCTTAGAATCGGGACTTCAAAGACGTTTTGAACGTCATGGAGCATATGAGATGTTCCAGGAGTTGAAGTTAATATTTCAAGCAAATACCCGAGTTGAGAGATATGAAGTCTCAAACAAGTTCTGTAGCTAAAAGATGGAGGAGAATTGCTCAACTAGTGAGCATGTGCTCAGATTGTTTGGGTACTACAATCGCTTGAATTAAGTGGGAGTTAATCTTCCAGATAAGATAGTGATTGACAGAATTCTCAAGTCACCATCACCAAGTTAGTAGAATTTCGTGATGAACTATAATATGCAAGGGATAACGGAGACGATTCCTAAACTCTTCGTGATGCTAAAATCGACGAAGGTAGAAATCAAGAAAAACATCAAGTGTTGATGGTTAACAAGATCACTAGTTTCAAGAAAAGGGCAAAGGGAAAGAAGGGGAACTTCAAGAAGAACGGCAAGCAAGTTGCTGCTCAAGTGAAAAGCCCAAGTCTGGTCCTAAGCCTGAGACTAAGTGCTTCTACTGCAAAGGGACTGGTCACTGGAAGCAAAACTGCCCCAAGTATTTGGTGGATAAGAAAGGATGGCAAAGTAAACAAAGGTATATTTGATATACATGTTATTGATGTGTACTTTACTAGTGTTTATAGCAACCCCTAAGTATTTGATACTAGTTCAGTTGCTATGATTAGTAACTTGAAACGGGGGTTGCAGAATAAACAGAGACTAGTTAAGGGTGAAGTGACGATGTGTGTTGGAAGTAGTTCCAAGATTGATATGATCATCATCGCACACTCACTATACTTTCGGGATTAGTGTTGAACCTAAATAAGTGTTATTTGGTGTTTGCGTTGAGCATAAATATGATTTGATCATGTTTATTGCAATACGGTTATTCATTTAAGTTAGAGAACAATTGTTGTTCTGCTTACATGAATAGAACCTTCGATGGTCATACACCCAATGAAAATAGTTCATTGGATCTCGATCGTAGTGATACACATAATCATAATATTAAAGACAAAAGATACAAAGTTAATAATGATAGTGCAACTTATTTGTGGCACTGCCGTTTAGGTCATATTGATGTAAAGTGCATGAAGAAACTCCATGCTGATGGGATTTTGGAATCACTTGATTATGAATCACTTGATGCTTGCGTACCATGCCTTATGGGCAAGATGACTAAAACTCCGTTCTCCGGAACAATGGAGCGAGAAACTGACTTGTTGGAAATAATACATACTGATGTATGCGATCCGATGAGTGTTAAGGCTCGCGGCGGGTATCATTATTTTCTGACCTTCACAGATGATTTGAGCAGATATGGGTATATCTACTTGATGAAACACTAGTCTGAAACATTTGAAAAGTTCAAAGAATTTCAGAGTGAAGTGGAGAATCATCGTAACAAAAATAAAAGTTTCTACGATATGATCGCAGAGGTAAAATATTTGAGTTACGAGTTTGGCCTTCAATTAAAACAATGTGGAATAGTTTCACAAACTCATGCCACCTGGAACACCACAGCATAATGGTGTGTCCGAACGTCATAACCGTACTTTATTGGATATAGTGCAATCTATGATGTTTCTTACCGATTTACCACTATAGTTTTGGGGTTATGCATTAGAGACAGCTGCATTCACGTTAAAAAGGGCACCATCTAAATCCGTTGAGATGACACCTTATGAACTGTGGTTTGGCAAGAAACCAAAGTTGTCGTTTCTTTAAGTTTGGGGCTGTGATGCTTATGTGAAAAAGTTTCAACCTGATAAGCTCAAACCCAAATCGGAGAAGTGCATCTTCATAGGATACCCAAAAGAAAATGTTGGGTACCCCTTCTATCACAGATCCGAAGGCAAGATATTCGTTGCTGAGAATGGATCCTTTCTAGAGATGGAGTTTCTCTCGAAAGAAGTGAGTGGGAGGAAAGTAGAAAACTTGATAAGGTAATTGTACCTTCTCCTTTATTGGAAAGTAGTTCATCACAGAAATCTGTTCTTGTGACTACTACACCAATTAGTGAGGAAGCTAATGATGATGATCATGTAACTTCAGATCAAGTTACTACCGAATCTCGTAGGTAAACCAGAGTGAGATCCGCACCAGAGTGGTACGGTAATCCTGTTCTGGAAGTCATGTTACTAGACCATGACGAACTTGCGAACTATGAGGAAGCGATGAAAAGCCCAGATTCCGCGAATGGTTTGAGGCCATGAAATCTGAGATATGATCCATGTATGAGAACAAAGTATGGACTTTGATGGATTTGCCCGATGATCGGCAAGCCATAGAAAATAAATGGATCTTCAAGAGGAATACAGACGCTGATAGTAGTGTTACTATCTACAAAGCTCGAATTGTCGCAAAAGGTTTTCGACAAGTTCAAGGTGTTGACTACGATGAGATTTTGTCACTCGTATCTATGGTTAAGTCTGTCCGAATCATGTTAGCAATTGCCGCATTTTATGAAATCTGGCAAATGGATAAGCAAAACTGCATTCCTTAATGGATTTATTAAAGAAGAGTTGTATACGATGCAACTAGAAGGTTTTGTCGATCCTAAAGGTGTTAACAAAATATGCAAGCTCCAGCGATCCATCTATGGACTGGTGCAAGCATCTCGGAGTTGGAATATATGCTTTGATAAGATGATCAAAGCATATAGTTTTACACAGACTTGCGGTGAAGCCTGTATTTACAAGAAAGTGAGTGGGAGCACTACAACATTTCTGATAAGTATATGTAAATGACATATTGTTGATCGGAAATAATGTAGAATTATTCTGCAAAGCATAAAGGAGTATTTGAAAGGAGTTTTTCGAAGAAGGACCTCGGTGAAGCTGCTTACATATTGAGCATCAAGATCTATAGAGATAGATCAAAACGCTTGATAAGTTTTTTCAATGAGTACATACCTTGACAAGATTTTGAAGTAATTCAAAATGGAACAGTCAAAGAAAGAGTTCTGGCTTGTGTTACAAGGTGTGAAATTGAGTAAGACTCAAAAAACCCGACCACGGCAGAAGATAGAAAGAGAATGAAAGTCATTCCCTATGCCTTGGCCATAGGTTCTATAAAGTATGCCATGCTGTGTACCAGATCTATTGTATACCCTACACTGATTTTGGCAAGGGAGTACAATAGTAATCTAGGAGTAGATCACTGGACAGCGGTCAAAATTATCCTTAGTGGAATAAGGATATGTTTCTCGATTATGGACGTGACAAAAAGGTTCGTCGTAAAGGGTTACGTCGATGCAAATTTTGACACTGATCTAGATGACTCTAAGTCTCAATCTGGATACAAATTGAAAGTGGGAGTAATTAGCCAGAGTAGCTCCGTGCTGAGCATTGTTGACATAGAAATTTGCAAAATACATACGGATCTGAATATGGCAGACCCGTTGACTAAACTTCTCTCACAGGCAAAATATGATCACACCTTAGTACTCTTTGGGTGTTAATCACATAGCGATGTGAACTAGATTATCGACTCTAGTAAACCCTTTGAGTGTTGGTCACATGATGATATGAACTATGGGTGTTAATCACATGATGATGTGAACTATTGATGTTAAATCACATGACGATGTGATCTAGATTATTGACTCTAGTGCAAGTGCGAGACTGAAGGAAATATGCCCTAGAGGCAATAATAAAGTTATTATTTATTTCCTTATTTCATGATAAATGTTTATTATTCATGCTAGAATTGTATTAACCGGAAACATAATACATGTGTGAATACATAGACAAACAGAGTGTCACTAGTATGCCTCTACTTGACTAGCTCGTTAATCAAAAATGGTTATGTTTCCTAACCATGGACAAAGAGTTGTTATTTGATTAACGGGATCACATCATTAGGTGAATGGTCTGATTGACATGACCCATTCCATTAGCTTAGCACCCGATCGTTTAGTATGTTGCTATTGCTTTCTTCATGACTTATACATGTTCCTATGACTATGAGATTATGCAACTCCCGTTTGTCGGAGGAACACTTTGTGTGCTATCAAACGTCACAACGTAACTGGGTGATTATAAAGGAGCTCTACAGGTGTCTCCAAAGGTACATGTTGGGTTGGCGTATTTCGAGATTAGGATTTGTCACTCTGATTGTCGGAGAGGTATCTCTGGGCCCTCTCGGTAATGCACATCACTTAAGCCTTGCAAGCATTGCAACTAATGAGTTAGTTACGGGATGATGTATTACGGAACGAGTAAAGAGACTTGCCGGTAACGAGATTGAACTAGGTATTGAGATACCGACGATCGAGTCTCGGGTAAGTAACATACCGATGACAAAGGGAACAACTTATGATGTTATGTGGTCTGACCGATAAAGATCTTCGTAGAATATGTAGGAGCCAATATGAGCATCCAGGTTCCACTATTGTTTATTGACCGGAGACATGTCTCGGTCATGTCTACATTGTTCTCGAACCGTAGGGTCCGCACGCTTAAGGTTTCGGTGACAGTTATATTATGAGTTTATGAGTTTTGATGTACCGAAGGAGTTCGGAGTCCCGGATGAGAACAGGGACATGACGAGGAGTCTCGAAATGGTCGAGACGTAAAGATTGATATATTGGACGACTATATTCGGACATCGGAAAGGTTCTGAGTGGTTCGGGTATTTTTCGGAGTACCGAGGAGTTACGGGAATACGGAGGAAAAGTATTGGGCCTTGGGCCATACGGGAAAGAGAGAGGGGCTGCCTAGGGCAGGCCGCGCGCCCCCCCAAGGCCTAGTCCGAATTGGACTAGGGGGAGGGGCTGCGCCCCCTCCTTCCTTCCCTTCTCCTTTCCCCTTCCTTGTCTCCTACTCCTACTACATGGAAGGACTCCTAGTTGGACTAGGAAAGGGGGAATCCTACTCCCGGTGGGAGTAGGACTCCCTAGGGAGCGCCATAGAGAGGGCCGGCCCTCCCCTCCTCCACTCCTTTATATACGGGGGCAGGGGGCACCCCATAAACACACAAGTTGATCTTCGTGATCGTTCCTTAGCCGTGTGCGGTGCCCCCTCCACCATATTCCACCTCGGTCATATTGTAGCGCCCTGCGATGGTTGAACATCAAGATCGTCACCACGCCGTCGTGCTGACGGAACTCCTCCCCGAAGCTTTGCTGGATCGGAGCCCGGGGAGCGTCATCGAGCTGAACGTGTGCCAAGAACTCGGAGGTGCCGGAGTAACGGTGCTTGGATCGGTTGGACCGGGAAGATGTACGACTACTTCCTCTATGTTGCGTCAACGCTTCCGCTTCGGTCTACGAGGGTACGTAGACAACACTCTCCCCTCTCGTTGCTATGCACCACCATGATCTTGCGTGTGCATAGGAAAGTTTTTGAAATTACTACGTTACCCAATATCTTAAGCTTCATGTACTCATAATGAGGTACAACTTGGAAGCATGTAAGTCCATCTCGCCCCAAGAGGGCGTGATATCCGCTGTTGAATGGGACCACTTGGAAGGTTATTTCTTCGGACCAATAATTCTCCGGCGTGCTGAATACCACGTCAAGTGTTATTTTTCCCACACACCGCGCCTCTCGACTGGGAATGATTCCTCGGAAGGTTGTGCTGCTTTGCTCGATGCGGCTCGTGTCTATTTCCATTTTGTGGAGTGTAACCTCATAGATGAGGTTTAGTCCGCTGCCGCCGTCCATGAGAACCTTGGTCAGCCAAAAGCCGTCCACGATTGGACTGAGGACCAAGGCGGCTGGTGCTCGAACTGTCCTGTATTTTGGTTCATCACTGGCATTAAAAGTTATAGTCGTATCATTCCAAGGGTTTATTGCTGCTATTTGACAGACTTCGGCGAGTCCGCGGAGTGCCCTTTTGCGCCTATTTTTGAAGCGAATGTCTCAAAGATCGTCAATACTTTGGGGTCGTCGTATTCTGGGGGGTGTTGTTCTGGGGTATTCTTGGTGAGGATATCCTCGCCGTTCTTGGCCACTTGCCAGAGTATCCAACATGCTCTATGGCTGTGGGTTGGTATGTTATCCGGTGCTGCGTGTATTTTGCATGGCCCATCGAGCCATCCTTCCAGAATGGTTCCGCGCCCGTAATGGACTTATATTTATTTACTATTGGACAGGGCGTGTTACAAGGGTGCGCCCTTTTCGCCTGAATGAGGGATTGAGTGGGGACCGATGGTTCCCAAGGGGCTGCCTGAGTTTTCCAGGCGCTTTCCATTGTGTTGTACTTCTGTACGATAGTTGCCAAGTCAGCAAAGTGTAATATGCGACGGTGGTTGATGGCATTGAGGATTCCTTCGTCCATGCAATTATTGCGGAACGCTGAGATCGCTTCCTCGTCGCGGCTATCTTTAATCTTGTCTTTCACAAGAAGGAATCGGGCCCAGAAAGTGGTGGACCGTTTCCTGAGACCACTGTTGTATGATCATGAGAGCCCTTACGTTTGGGTGGGTGGGTGGTTTTAAATCCGAACCCTGACCCAATTTTGGATCCGGAGTCTAAAGGTCTTCCGAACTTAACAGATCAGGCTCCGAGATATCCACTAATTTCTTAGGCCCGTCCTCCGATTCTATGTTCGGAGGGCAGGATGCATCTCCTCATAGGTGGGTGTCCGGCTCTTCGAAATCAGAGATCCGGACATAGTCCGTCCTTAGTATGGAGGAAGAGTTGTCATCTCTCTCCTCGACTACCGCTATCTGGTGGGTGATCGATGGAGATTTAATTTCTCTCTGATCGGGCTTAAGCCCAATTCGATCATAGTCTATAGCGACCCCCATGGTGGCGATGCGATCTAGGAGTTCGTTTAAAGATGAAAGCTCCGCTGGATCCATCTGCTTGGACTGTTCGGAGCTGATACGAAGGGGATTTTCGATGACCCGGGAGGTCATCGTGGCTCAACGGCCGAACGGGTGGTCATGGTAAAGCCGCCCAGCCGGAGGGTTTGGCCTGGGGCCGGTGCTCCTCCGTAGGTGATATTGTCCTTGAGAACAAGGCGAGCCATCGATCCTATCTTCGACATCACAGTGGAACTCTCAACGAAAGCACCAATGTCGGTGTCAAAACCGGCGGATCTCGGGTAGGGGGTCCCGAACTCTGCGTCTAAGGTCGATGGTAACAGGAGACGGGGGACACAATGTTGACCCAGGTTCGGGCCCTCTCTATGGAGGTAATACCTTACTTCCTGCTTGATTGATCTTGATGAATATGAGTATTACAAGAGTTGATCTACCACGAGATCGTAATGGCTAAAACCCTAGAAGTCTAGCATGTATGTCTATAGCTATGAGTCTTGGCCTCTACAGACCTAGCCCTCCGGTTTATATAGACACCGGAGAGATCTAGGGTTACATCTGGTCGGTTTACAGAGAAATGAATCTTCATAATCGATCGCCGAGCTTGCCTTCCACGCCAAGGAGAGTCCCATCCAGACACGGGTGGAGTCTTTGGTCTTCGTATCTTTACAGCCCGTTAGTCCGGCCCATGGCTAATAGACCGGACGCCCGAGGACCCCTTAGTCTAGGACTCCCTCAGCGAGCCTCCCATTCCCTCAGCTAGAGGAGGTAGCGAGATGACACAGGATGATTCCCTCCTGGAAGGGCAGGCTCCTCCTGTCGACCCGGCCGTAGAATCCCTGGCGAAGCCCTCTGAAACCACACAGGCGGTTGCCGCGACTGCCGTGGAAGAGGACGGAGTTCATGGCCCAATAGCTAATGCTACCAGGGAATATGAGTCCCCTGTCCGACAAGCTTCTCCGAGTACTCAACTTCCGTTCCTTTCCCCTTTTTCCTTGTATATATCGCTTCTCCATATACCATGGCGATTTAAAGCTACTGTATTATTGTCATTTGCTTGCCCTTTTGCTTGCAGTCTGTCGGTGTGGAACGACACCTATGGGATCACAAGAATCCCTACTACGGTTGCTGGGGCGCAGGGTTGCGAGAAGAGCAGGATTAGTAACCAGCACAAGGATTGTTTACCCAGGTTCGGGCTGCAAGGATGCGTAAAACCCTAGTCCTGCTTTGGTGGGTGTATTTCAGAGAGTTCTTGAGCTCTCGAACTAGTTGTGGTCAGTGCATGGTTCGAAAGAGCCGAATCCCTCTCGAGTATGCCATGGGCCTCCGTTTATAGTCGGAAGGGCTGCCACAGTGGCACGCAGGAGGTGGAAAGGTGCACAGTTCCCTGAGCTTATCGCTCGTATTACAGAATAAGACGCATTTAATGCGTAGCTTAGGTGTCCCCTTGCTTTATTGGGGACGGGGGCGAGGCCCATCCCGTCCGTCGCCGCTCCTCCTCGCTTCGACACGCGCCCTGGCCAGTGAGGCATGTGGTGCCATGTAGGCAGGTAGGCAGCTGAGGTGGCGCGGTGGCGGAGCCTTCACGAAGATCTGCATGCCGCCACACAGGCGCTCGATGAGTTGGCCTGGGAGCTCCATGTTTCCACACAGGTGCCCACCCGGCTGGTCGGGCTGGTAGCTGCATGTGAGCGGTGGTAAAAACTTGGTTGGCGCGGGCCTGGTGGTGGCCCCACTGGTGTCCTTGGTGAGGGCCTTGCCGGGTGGCCCGGCAAGGGTCTTGTTGCGCGCTATCGTCCCCGGCAAGGTCTTGCCGAGGGTCGTCGTCTTCTAATCCTCATCTGACCTTGAGTGTTCCTTGTCTTCACAAAGATCTGCATGCCACCAAAGAGGTGCCTTCCGAGCCCTGGTCCAACGTGATGTTGGAGACCGTGGGCTCAAGGGTGGCTCGCTCTGTTGGTGTGGGGCGAGCTCCCCCGACAAAGGTCTTGCCAGGGGAACATGCTTCGTCCCTCTGCTCTTTGTGGTCTTGGCCTTGGCGTTGCTCTGATCATC